>CANJKZ010000084.1:3921250-4552500 GCA_947471745.1 Closterium sp. Naga37s-1 | reverse complement strand
CAGGCGGCACGAGTAGGGCAATGGAAGCCGCAGGCAGGCGGAAGAGAAAGGCGGAGCGTGAGGAAAAGCGCATGTGTCATCAGTGCCAGCGCAATTACAAGAAGACCATCGCCGTCTGCAGCAAAGTGGACACTCACTGCTTCTGCGGCAGCTGCATCAGCAAGTGGTGAACGCAGGGAAGAGGGGCGAGTGCACGCACGGCGAGATGAGGGACGGGAGAGGAAAAATGGGAGAGCATGGGCCGCTGGAAACCCACTGACACGCTGCGTGTGCAGTTGCTGCTGATGGGTTGCACTGTTTTTCCAACCAAGGTTGGTGGGATGAGTATGCGTGTTGGAGAAATAGTGCAACCCATCAGCAGCGACTGCACACGCAGCGTGTGTGTGGGTTTTCAGTGGCCCATGCTCTCCCACTTTCTCTTTCCCGTCCCTCATCTTGCCGTGCACTCGCCCATGCACTCGCCCCTCTTCCCTGCGCTCACCACTTGCTGATGCAGCTGCCGCAGAAGCAGTGAGTGTCCACTTTGCTGCAGACGGCGATGGTCTTCTTGTAGTAGCACTGGCACTGATGACACATGCATTTTTTTCTCACGCTCCGCCTTTCTCTTCCACTTGCCTGCGGCTTCCACTGCCCTGCTCGTGCCTCCTGCCGTCGATGCTGCTGAACTTTCCTTGGGCGCTGCAGCAGCTCCAACGGTCGCAACTTCGTTGCCGTTCTTCTCTTCATTTCTATCCGGCCCCCCTTCAGTGGGAACCTCCAGCAAATCCCAGGGTGAACTTCTCTCCCCTGTCTCTCCCCGGTCGTCAAATTTAATTGAAAAGTGATCCAACATCCGCCGTCCCCGTTTCTCTCCGTCCCACTCTCCCACCCTTCCTCTCTGGTGGTACCCAGGGCTGCTGACCTGTTCACGAGCATAGGCTTTGGGGAGGGGGGCGGTGGTGGTGGTGGTGACGATGATGGCTGACGATGCTTCCACGCCCCCAGTACACCTTCCCCCTCTCCTCTTCCCCCTCTGCACACACGCCCTCTCAGGTGATACCCAGAGCAGCTGACCTGTTCACGAGCATTGGGTTTGGGAAGGAGGAGGGGGGCGGAGGTGGTGGTGATGATGATGATGCTGACGTGGCAGACGATGAGGGGTACGAGCACGTTCGGCGCCCATCTTCCGGACCTCATCGGCTGGTTCGGCGCCGGATCAGGTGCGGACAAAGGGCGGATTTTGAGGGGATTTGTGTGTGTGAGAGTATGTGTGCGCGTGCGACAGAGTGTGTATATGCAATAGTTGGTTCATGAGGGTGTGTGCATGAGGGTGTGTGCATGAGGGTGTGTGCATGTGCAGAAATGTTATGCGTCTGTTGCACATTTGTGCGGCCTCTTCCCGCATCTCTCCCCCCTCCACTCCCATCAGAGCGTTGAAGCACCTTCAAGAGAAGCAGCAGCAGGCAGAGCGGGCAAGGGAAGCAGCCATTGCTGCTGCTCGCGCCTCTCTGAGTGAACGCTCTTCAGGCATCTTTGCTCGGCGCAAGGCAGTGGTTATTGGCCCCAAGGCCCTTGACAGGTGCGTACTTGGGTTGGCATCTTCAGGGCTCAAATCACAGGCATGTGGGTCTGAGGGTCACCCCGCTCGCGCCTCTCGGAGTGAACGTTCCGCTGGCATCTTTGCTCGACACAAGGCCGTGGTGGTTGGAACCAAGGCACTGGACAGGTGAGCACTGAGCACCTAGTCAGGTCCGAATGGGGTTCGGATCTGGCTGCCTAGTCAGGTACATACATGCAGGTACATGGTTTCCGTTTCTGTCATGTAAACAATTTGATTCAACCAGAAATCAGGTGTGTTTTTGGGTCAGCTCGTGTGATCGCTCTGCCGGCAAGGCAGCGGTTGTTGGGTGCCAAAATTACACATCAAGCCCCCCTCCCCCCCCCCCCCCCCTCCCTTCCTCTCCCCCTCGTCTCTCCCTTCGTCTGCAGCGGTGATCCTTCCCTCGCCCGCCTCCCGCGCTTCTGGCTCCTCGTCCTGCGCTCCGTGCCTTGCCTCGTTGAAACCATTCGCCGTTAAGACCTTCCCCTCCTTACCCTCTTTTCACTGCGATTCCCCCCCTCTTTAACCACCCCCCTCCTCCTGCAGAAACGACCCCTCTCTCGCCCGCCTCCCGCGCCCCTGGCTCCTCGTTTTGCGCTCCGTGCCATGCCTGGTCGAGACTATTCACCGCCGCAACCCCCCCTTTTCTTGCACACCTCTCTAATATTTGCTGGAGGCCGCTTTAGGACCCCCTCTGTCCCCTCTCTTTCCCACCCTCTTTCCTGCTCTAAACCCTCTACAGCGGTGACCCCTCTCTCGCCCATCTCCCGCGCTTCTGGCTGCTCGTCCTGCGTTCCGTGCCCTGCCTCGTTGAAACAATTCGCCGCCGCGATCACCCTCTCCTCGCACACCTCTCTGACATCCGCTGGAGGCCAATTCAGGGGAGAGAAGGAGGAGAGGAAGGGGAGGAGGGAGAGGAGGGAGGGGAGGAGGGGGGTGGGGAGAGGGGAGGAGGTGGAGGGAAGGGTGAGAAGGTCGAGTGTGGGAAGGGAGAGTCGGGGTTGGTAATAGATTTTGAGTTCCTGCCCGGATGCAAGGAATGGATGGCCAATCGTGTGCTCTCAAAGGCGTTCTTTTTTCCGAGCCCGGGCAGCCAGTGGTGGTGGTGGCGGTGGCGCAGGGGCAGGAGGTTCGGCGGGCTCCGAGGCTGGTGGATTGGTTCGGGTGGAGTGTAGGACGCCGATCGTGTGGGAGGAAGGGATGGAGTTGACGCTCAAGGAGGTGCAGGACAGCAAAGGCCAACTTCGAGTCAAGCCCTGCCCCAGGTACGGCATCACCTGCCCCAGGTACGGCATCACCTGCCCCAGGTACGGCATCACCTGCCCCAGGTACGGCATCACCTGCCCCAGGTACCACCTGCCCAGGTTCTGCCTGTTTTTTTAGTGTGGAAGAGATGGAGTTGATGCTCAAGGAGGTACAGGACAGCAAGGCCGCCTTTGAGTCAAGCCCTGCCCCAGGTACCACCTGCAACTGGTACCACCTGCCCCAGGTAGTGAGTGGTACTTAAATACGGCTTGCTTTGTCTTTTTGCCATTGATATATGTGGCTGCTGCTGCTGAACTGATTGCTGCTGCTGGTTTGATCTTTGACCCTTGACATGCAAGGAAAAACATCCTTATGCTGGGCTTTTCAACATCTCCTTAACAATATTCCCCGTTTGCACAACCCTTGCTGCAGCTTCTTCCAGCTGTTTGACGACAATCGCTGCCACCTGGCGTTTGCTGGTGACGAGGCGGTCCACCTGTCGGCCTCTGAGTTACTGGAGAGGGAGGCTGACGTGGCACTGGCCCTGCGTGACGTGGCGATCCCGCGTGCTGCTGAGCTGTACAGGCAGGCTAAGGAGTGGGATCATGGGGATGAGGAGGACGAGGAGGAGGAGGAAGAGGAGGAAGAAGAGGAGTCAGGGGAAGAGGATGAGTACAACGGAGGCAAGGTAAGGGTATTTCTCCTCTCTTTTGTACACCAACCAATCGTTTGTGCTGTACATTTCCCTGTCGATTATTCAGCATGTTCTTACCTGTGCGCATTTTTTGCATGGTTCCTTCAGATTTCATAACATAGTGGCTTTTATGTTTTTTTTTTTTTTTTTTTTTTTCATCTGACCTGCCTTTCCTTGCTGCGCCCTTTATTGCAGCCGAAGGGCGCTTTGAGTGACACAGCTATCCGGAAGAAGCTTATGGAGAGGAAGAAGAGGAAGAAGCGGCGAGGGAAGGATGGAGATGAGGACGATGATGTGCGTATATGTGGCCTGCCAAGGAATGTTGCGTATGGCCTGCTGCTTCTGCTTGCGTTCTCGGCTCCTTTCATAATTTTCCTAGATGAGGTTCTTATGCGCTTGGGGTTGTGATATATTATACCAGTGCCATACATCATCAGTTTGTTTTATTTAGTTACTTTGGATTCATAACAATACCCTGCTTGAAGCTGTACGCTAATGAAACGCAGTTGTACAGTGCATAGGTATCCAAGTACAACTGTTCGCTGGGGCGGTATTACTGTGGGCGATTGGAAGTGGAAAACGGACAAGCTTCAGGTTGTCGACTGTAGCGCTGCAACTCCTTGCATGATTTGATCGTGGTTTTCCCGTTTTATTTCCCGATACGCTGTGGTTATGACATCCATATTTTATACAGTTTAATCCCCATTTTCTTGGGAATGCCAGGAGGAACAGTTTTTTCAACGTAACAAAAACAATAAGGGCAAAACAAAACTTACCCGCAGATGCCACAATTCAGAATGCTTGCCTTCGTGATGACGGTCCAGCCAGACAACAGCCGTACACTCGGCCGTCAATTTCGTCGTTTTCGATTCCTCAGCAATTGGGACTGCATTGACTTGGGTTGTGCTCCGTTTTCTTTCGTGTTGTCGGATCGCGGATTCTCTCATCGAATCGGCCACTACATGAAAGCGGGAAGGAGTTGCCCGCGCACGTAATTGGTAGGCGAGCGTCCCGCGCCCCGCTCCGTGGAGTCGAAGATTTGAAATGCATCGCATGACTATCACAAGATCGCAAGTCGTCGTCTGAAATCGTGACAGGTGACGTGGAAACTGTTTGTCGCAGACAGTTCCAGCCGCAACTGTCGTTCAAGCTCCCCTCCTTCAGCCGAGCTGTCGCAAACGTCGCTCACGTCGACGATCAGCCCCTTTTCGGTGGAGAGCATGTCGTACGGGCTGCGACGGGATGAGGCTTGTGCGACCGCCCGTTCCTCATTCTTCTCAATTCGCCCCTCCAGCAATTCTCCGCTGCGGCTAAATTTGAACGCATTTCTCAGATGCCTTGCCCGAAACGCAACTGCCAAAAACGCTCCTTATCACCGTAATGGAACCCTACTTGTATTTTATGTACCACTTTTCAGCTCATTTCAAACCACAATTTGCACAACCACGCCGCACGGCGCAAGGAGACCCACACACCATGCGCAGCCACTCGAACCACGGCGGCAAAGCACCAAAGCAGCCATCCAGCCATTCAGGCTACCCAAACCCAACCCAAGCCATACACCCACAACCCCACTCATCATCTCATCACCCGCTCACGACTCATGACCACGACCCGCCCCATCGCCCGTCCGCCAAATTCCGACGTCATGCGACTGGAAGTCAATGTCCTGTCCCTCAATTAGGTTACTTCCTCTGCTTCTCCTAGCCCGTCACGACGAGAAGCAAGGTGGCTGCAGAGAACACACAGGGGCGATCAAACAACCAAGCGTCCCACACAAGCCACCGCCGGTCTTCCTTCTGAATAGCCCTTCGCCACATGCCATTACGCTTCTGCGTGTCTCGTCGGACAGTCTGATTTGAATGTCTCAGCTCTAGAACCAAGAGAGGAGCGAATCTTCCGTCAACCTAGGAGATTATTCACGTAAACGGACCGCATTCCAGACTCGCGTAGTAGCCTAGGTTAATTCAGCGAACTGTCATTAGATGCGCAAAAGAAGCGGTGGCGTACGCTATATTCGGAGCAAGAATGCAGTGCGCTCTTAAGATTGAACAACTGGACTAAAGAGCGACACCGATTCTCTAGATATCTCGCGCGTTTCCATGATTTGGGGTGACTGAAGTCTCAGCACAACTGGTAGCATAGGGATAATAAACGTGGGGACGTGTCGGGTGGTGATTATATCGAGGGGCGGATGCCTCTCGGTTTTGCGGAATCCCAAGAGGAGGAACGCAGACACATGCCGCCTTCCGCGCATGCACCCCCATCCGCACATGCGCCTTCCGCCGCGCCCTCCGCGCAGGCACCCGCGCTGATGCCCCTCCCGAACGGCGCGCTGTTCGGTTCCGCCGTGCTCCTGCAGCAGCAGCAGCAGCTGCTCCAGGCGCGCGACGGGGAGGGCGCGCAAGCGCAACTCCATGCGCCGCAGCAGGGGCTGAAGGCGCCGCTACAGGCGCCGCAGCAAGCGGGCCAGACCGGGATTTTCAACGGTCATCAGACAGAATCGCTAGGCAGTAATGTTCACAATCCGATTCATGGATCGGGGTTTGGGGGAATGGGTGGGGCGGCGGGAGGCGCTGCGCCCGCGGAGCAATCAGGCGTGCGGGCGGCGGAGCAGCAGCAGGGGCAGGCGCAGCAGCCAGTGCAGCTAGCACAGCAACAACAGACGCAGTTTCTACAGCCACAGTCGTACCAGCCCGCGCAAATCCCACCGCAGTACGCGCCGCAGTATTCGCAGCAGCAGACGTTTGCGCAAGGGATGGTGATGCAACAAGGACAGCAGAACCAATACCAGCAGCAACAGCCTCAGCATCAGCCGTCGCATCAGCCGCAGCAGCAGCAGCAGCAGCAGCAGCAGCAGCAGCAGCAGCCTCTTCCGGTATTTCAACATCATCAGCAATATCAGCAGCAGCAGCAGCAGCAACAACAACAGGGGCAACAGCCTTTGCATCCGCCGTCGCTCCGCCCTCTCTCCCTCAATGGTAACGCGAGTATGCCTCACACCCCGCAAGACAACTCGTCCTTGTCGTCGATATCTTTTCTTCCTCCGCCTACCGCTCCCTCACTCGCTCCGCCTCAAAGCGTCACAGGCAGCAGCGCACTGGGACCCAGCGCCTCCGCGCAATTTCTTTCCCCGTCCAGCGGAAATCATCAGTCCATGCAGACACACCCGCAGCAGTACCAGCAGCAGCAGCAGCAGCAGCAGCAGCAGCAGCAGCTGCCGCCCCCTCAGCATCCGCAATACCAACCACTTCAGCAGCAACAGCAGCAGTATCCTCCCCACCAACCACAGCAGCAGCAGCAGCAGCCGCCGCCGCAGCAACTGCAACAGCAGCAGCAGCAGCAGCAGCAGCCCATCGTGCCCCCGCTCCTCCACCTTCCCCTTCCCGCGCTCTCCGAAGCCCCCGCGGCCCCGGCTCTCGCTTCCCCGCCCTCGTTGTCCTCCAAGTCCCCCGCGGAGGTTCATCCGCCAATGGAGCCGCTTCCGCCGCTACTTCCGCCCCCCGCCAACCTCAACTCTTCCGCCACCGCCGCACCGTCGTTCCCGTCTATCGGCCGCCCCCTTCCTTCGCTTGCGCACAACACCCGCGGGCTCCCTTTTGGCGGAACGAACGCAACCGGAGCAAGCTCCACGGGGAACGCCGCGGGTGCCGCCGCGCCGCCGCCGACCACCACCGCTAACTACACGACTCCCGCGGGCCGGTTGCGCGTGGGTTCTCACCTTCCGCTACTCGGCGGACGGTTCCGCTTCCGCGCAACGATCTCGGAAGGCGGGTCTGCGCGCGTGTTCGAGGCGGTGGATACCGCAGGCAGCTCCGCAGCTGGCGCAAGCGGAGGGGGCGCGCTTGGGGGTTTACCAACGGCGTCTGATCTCCAACGGGCGTCGAATCAAAACCAAAGTCAGCTACAACCGACCGTTGTGATCAAGGCGATGCACCGGCAGTATCGTGAGGTGGGACGGCAGGAGCTACAGCTGCTACATATTCTCAACTCGCTTCTGCCGGCCGCGGTTGGCGGCGCAGAAAACGGAAGCGCGGAGAACGGGGATCGAGAGCCGGACGGTTGTCCGGTAGTGCGTCTGATTGAACCGGGAGGATTTGATTTTTCCGGGCACATGTGTTTGGTGTTGGAGAAGCTTCACGGGTCGCTCCTCGATTACCTCTGTCGCCGGGCCGTCGAAGACGCCTCCTCGAAACCCGCCGCATCAGCCGCTGCGTCTCCCGGCGGCCCGTCAGGATCGTGCACATGCGCGGAGAACTCTGTTGCGGAGGGCGCGCGGAGCGGAGCAGTTGCGCGCGCGCCAGCGTTTCCCGACAGGGTGGAAGACGTCCGCGCGGTTGCGCGCCAAGTGCTCACGGCGCTGGCGGCAGTTCATTCGATCGGGTTCATTCACGGGGATATTAAGCCCGAAAATATCCTTCTCGCTGCGCCGATTCCAAGCGGAACTGCTGCGGTTCCTGCGGGAGGAGCGTCGGGTTCTGGGGGGCGGGTTTGCCCTGTGCATTCCCCGCGGCCAGCGCCGCTGAATATCAAGCTTGCTGATTTTGGAAATTCGTTCATGCAGCGGCAGGTGAAGGACTTGTGTCGGGATTTTGATGTTCAGACGCTCGCGTACCGGGCACCTGAAGTTTTGCTCGGGCTGCCCTTTGATAAGAGTATCGATCTTTGGTCGTTGGGGTGTGTTCTTTCGGAGCTCGCGATTGGCCGGTTGCTTTTCGTCTGCGATTCGCCCGCGCAGCTGCTTCGCCAAATGGTAGAGATGCTCGGGTTACCTCCTCCCGCTAAATTGTTTCGCAACGGAAAGCTCTTCCCGCAGCTTGCGAGGAGCGCGCGCGTGTACCCGTCGCAGCAGCTGGAGGAGATCGCAGGAGACGCGGACGGAGAGGGTGGGAAGGGCGTGGGCGACGACAACTCAGCAGAGAAGAACCATGCGACAATTCGGTAAGAATGTTTCAGGGGCAGCGGTGGGTGAGAATTTAGCTGCTGGGATAGCAAGAATACTTTTTTCAGGCATGACCGCCTGGAGAAGGAAGGGGGGGTTGGGGCGTGGTTGCCCAATCAGAAATCTGGATTGGCGGCGCGTTATGCGCGACGCGGCTGACGAGAAATTCGAGATTTGGATTGCACATTGTAGTTGGTGCAGGTGGAAAACAGTTTCGCTTGGCTAGGTATCATTCGCGTATTTTCGTCAAATGTGCGAAAACAAATCTCGAACCTCACGATGGCTGAGTAGTAGCATTCGCCAGTATCACGAAACAACTTGCGAAAACCGTCGACATCTCTAATCCCCCAAGTGCCCCTCCATATCACAAGCACCTTGAATTTCCTTATTGTCTCAACCTACCTATTTTCCTACCTTACCTCCCATTTGCAGGCGTGGCCGACTTGGCCGAATGCTGTTACAACACGATCCTCTCATGGCGGAGCTCATTTTCTCCTTGATGGAGTACGACCCAGCTAAACGCCCGTCTGCTCAGCAGGTGAGCTTCGTCTCGCGATTTCTTTCTCTTTTTCCTGCATGTGCACACAAACGACTTGAACACATGCAGTCAAAACCATACGGAATTTGACCATCCGTTTTCTAATGTATGTTTTTCGTATTCCCCCCCTCCCTACCCAGGCGCTACTGCATCCTTTCATCCAGACCTCCCAGAACGCGCAACCATCTGCGCCTCCGCCCGTCCCCTCCCCCGCCCCCTCCGCCTCCGTCCCCGCCTCCCCCGCGCTTCCCCCGCTCCCTGCCTTCACCGCCCCCCGCACCGCACCTCCAATCAAGCCCGAGCCTGTCTTAGAGCGTTCCGCCTCCTACCCTCTCACGTCAGGCTCGGCAGGAGGTTCGGCAGCAACCGGACCTGAGCCAATGGCTCTGGATTCCAGGCCTGTGCCTGTGTTCTCTCTTGGGAACGGTCTCCCAGCCACCGGTCCGTTCCAGCAGCAGCAACAGCAGCAGCAGCCGCAACAGCAGCCACAGCAGCAGGAGCAGCAAGGGCAGAACCCGCAGGAGCAGAATCAGCAAATTGGAAACAAAAGAGGGAGTAGGACCCCTGGTGCTGCTGCTTCTGCCGCTACTGCTGCAACTGCTACTGCTACTGCTGCTGCGGCTCCGGGGGCGGCAACGGCGGCAGCGGCTGTGACGCCGGGTGGTAAGCCACCAGCGAACCGGAGGGCTGTAGCTCGCAGCAAATCTGCCTCCGCAACCCCTTCAGGCAGGAACGCGGCTAGGGCTGCTACAGCCGCTGCCAAAGCTGCTGCTAAAGTGGCTGCGAGCGCCAGTGCCGCCACTCCAAAGGCTGCAGCAATGGCTGCTGCTGCTGCTGGTTCTCCTGCTGCTGCTGCTGCTCCTGGTGATACAGACGCTACAGCCGCTGCTACAGCCGCAGCAGCAGCGACTGGCACTGGCGTCCAGGGGCCCAGCGGCAATGCTGCTCCCTCTGGTCAACCCAGTCAACCCGGTCAACCAGGTCAATCTGGTGGTGCTGCTCCTGACTCGAAAAATCCAGGCGACGCGCTTCACTTGAAGCAGCTGTCCCAGAACTCCCTCTTTTCCCGTGCTGCATCGTTTCTTCAATCGTTCAAGGTGGCCGTTCCCACCCCTGCTGCCGCTGCTGCTTCTCCGGGGAGCGGAATCGGGGGGAGCGGAAATGGGGCCAATGGGAATGGGGGGGTTGGGAATGCGGCGGCAGCAAGAGGAGGAGCGGGAGGCGGAGGGGTTCTGGGCGGGGTTGGTGCCGGGGGAAGCGCTGGGGTCGGGGCAGCGGGGGCGGGGGAAGCGGCTGGGGGATCGAACCAGCAGCAGCAGCAGCAGCAGCAGCATCAGCAACAATTGCAACACCAACAGCACCAATGGCAGCAGCAGCAGCAGCAGCAATTTCACCACCAACAACAGCAGCAGTTGCAACAAGCATACGTCTCAACACCATCGTCTGTCACCACCACTAGCAGCAGCAACCCCCCCCACCGTATCACCCAACTCCCCTCTCTCACTCCTCTCCCCAATCCCGCCCTCCCCCTCCCCACTCCGCGCGCCCCCCCCGCCACCCTCCCCCCTGCGTCTGCGCCCTCCCCTTCCTACCCCCCCTCCCATCCCCCACAAACCCCTGCTCTCCGCCCCTACCCCTCCACTCACACTCACCCCCAAACCCATCCCAGCCACCTCACCACTCCTGCCGCCACCCACGTTACAAGCACACCCGCGTCCCTCCCTCCTCCCGTCTGCCCCTCCCCGTGCATTCTCCCTGCCGCTGCTGCTTCTTTCCAAAATCCCCAGCAGCAGCAACCCTCCCGGTCCCTGTCTCTCTCTGCTGTTGCAAACCCTGCAAGCGCAACCATGGGGAAAGAGCAAGGACAATTTAGCAGAAGCACGAGCAGTTATGGGAGTTTGATGCAACAGGCGTTGCCAGAAGGCGGACAGGTGCAGGGGCAAGGGGGAGCGACTCTCCCAGGAAGGGTCCTCACCTCCTCTGCCTCTGCGCCTGCGCATGGGTCGATGCTGCTTTCAGCTGCCTCTGCTGCTGCTGACGTTTCTTCTGGTGCCAATATCGGGTGTGCTAATAACGGAGGTGTAGCTAGCGGTGGCGCTGCTTCTTCTGCTGCTGCTCTCCCCGTGGGTATAGCCACTCCATCTTATGTCACACCCGCTGCAGTCACACCAGCTGCAGTCACACCAGCTGCCGCTCAAACGCCCACCACTCCTGCTGCTCCGTCCCTCACTCCCACGCTTCAACACTTCATGGGCCCTCCTCTTGGCCCCTCTGCTGCTTCCTCTCCTGCACTTTCTGCTGGTGGCGGTGCTGTTGGTTGTGGTGGTAGTGGTGGTGGTGGTGCTTCTTCCCCTGCTACCTATGCTGCACCCAGTGCTGGTGCGAGTGGTGGTGCCAGTAACAACATGAGCAGATTTGGGCTTCAGGTGCAAGCGCAGGCGCATAACGGTAACCAGCAGGGTAATTGTGGTAACCAGCAGCAGCAGCAGTATCACCAGCAACAGGAGCACCAGCACCAGCATCAGCATCAGCACCAGAACCAGCACCAGCATCAGTGTCCGTTACATGGTTCCACACCACACACTCACACTCACACTCCCTCGTACACTCCCTCACACTCGCAATCTCTACCCCATCCTCTCTCCCACACTCCGAACCAACCTCAAGCACAGCCGCAGCAGCAGCAGCAGCAGCAGCAGCAGCAGCAGCAGCAGCAGCAGCAGCAGCAGCAGGTGGGCGGCGTTGCTCGTCCGCACATGCTGCCCCACCTTACCCACTCCCAGTCCTTCCCTACCACTCACCCATCTTCCCATCCCTCCTCCTATCCTTCGCCTCATTCTCATTCCCGAGGGCGGCTCTCCCCTCACGCTCAACACACCTCTTCTCCTGCCTCTTCCGTTTGTCAGCACCAAAACTATCAACAGCAGCAGCAGCAGCAGCAGCAGCACCAGCAGCAGCAGCACCAGCAGCATCTGCAACAGCAACAGCAACAGCAACAGCAACAGCAACAGCAACAGCAGCAGCCGCAACAGCAACAGCAGCAGCAGCAGCAGCAACAGCAATACCAGCAGCAGCAATACCAGCAACAGCAACAGCAACAGCAGCAGCAGCAGCAGCAGCAGCAGCAACAGCAGCAACAGCATTACCAGCAGCAGCAACAACAGCAATACCAGCAGCAACAGCAGCAACAGCAGCAGCAGCAGCAGCAGCAGCAGCAGCAGCAGCAGCAGCAGCAGCAGCAGCAGCAGCAGCAGCAGCAGCAGCAGCAGCAGCAGCAGCAGCAGCAGCAGCAGCAGCAGCAGCAGCAGCAGCAGCAGCAGCAGCAACAGAAACAGCAACAGCAGCAGCAGCAGCAGCCGCAGCTTCAGCAGCACCATCACCAGCAGTATTATCAGCAGCAGCAGCCGTTGGCCTCTCACCCTTCCTCCTGTCAGGCTCCTGCCAGTCCCGTCAGCAGCGCCTCTACTGCTTTCCGTCCTGCACCCACTCCCGCCCTCCGCCCTGCCCCTGCTCCTGATTACACCTCGCCTCCTGCCGCTGGTGCTGGTGCTGCCAATGTTGCTGGTTCTCGTGCTTCTCCTGCTCCAGCTGTCGCTGCTGTCTTGGCTCTCTCGGGTTACCAGCAGCAGCAGCAGCAGTATGAGCAGCAATATCAACAATCGCAACAGCAGCAGCAGCAGCACAATCAATACCAGCAGCAACAGCAGCAACAGCAGCAGCAGCAACAGCAGCAACAGCAGCAGCAGCCCTTCAGCCATTTCCCTCAGTCTGCCGCTCCTGCCACCGAACCTGCCTCGGCCCAAAACTACCAGACTCCCTACCAAGCCTCCGCTGCAGGCCAGGTACCTGCCATGCCTTCCCGCTCCGGTTTGGCTGCGCCCTCTTCTGCCGAACCTGCAGGTTCGATGGGTGCCCCTCCCATACCTGCTGCTACAGGTATTGGCTCGGGAAGAGGAAATTATTGGGGTGATTCTCCCGCCAACACTTACGTAAGTGCTGCTCCCAGTGCATCTGCACTTAGCGGGGGTCCTTCCATCCGCTTGCTGTCCATCCCCACCGCATCTCCTGCCACGTCATCCATGTCTGCCGGCCCTGCCACGTCAGCTGGCCGTGCTGTCTCAGCAGCACCTGCCACGTCAGCAGGCGGCGCTCGGTCCCCACAAAGGGGTGCTGTGTCGTCTGGCTCAGCTGGCATGCTGAGGCTGCCAGGTGGCATGCCACATCAGCAGCAGCAGCAGTATTCGGAGGGGCATTCATGCATGCAGCAGCAGGTGCGGCATCAGCAGCAGCAGGGGCAGCACCAGCAGCAGCAGGGGCAGCAGCAGCAGTTCAGCATGCCTGTTGGCATTGCCAGGCCTTCAGTCTCGGCCAACCGACCTCTGCAAACTCAGCAGCAGCCGCAGCTGCAGCAGCAACAGCAGTGTCAAATGCACCAACCGCAGCAGCAGCAGCAGCAGTCACAGCAGCAGTTTCATCTGCAAACGCAGCAGCAGCAGCAGCAGCAGCAGCAGCAGCAGCAGCAGCAGCAGCAGCAGCAGCAGCAGCAGCAGCAGCAGCAGCAGCAGCAATCAGTGCAGCAGCAGCAGCAGCAGCAGCAGCAGCAGTATCAGCAGCAGCAGCAGGTGGGGCAATTCACATCTGTGGCTGGCCATAACGGATACCAAATGCTCCCACTCTCTTCCTTCACTCTCCCTCCTTCCCAACCGTCTGGTCCAACTCCCTCTGGGCTTGAGCAATCACCAACAGCTGGAGCGGAGGGAGAAGGAAGGGAAGGGGGAGGGACGAGCCCTAGCGTGCAGCAGCAGCAGCAGCAGCAGCAGCAGCAGCAGCAGCAGCAGCAGCAGCAGCAGCAGCAGCAGCAGCAGCAGCAGCAGCAGCAGCAGCAGCAGCAGCAGCAGCAGTTTCAACTGCAGCAACCGCCGCAACAGCAGCAGCAGCCGGAGGCGCTGTATTCAAGCTACAACCCCACCAGCAGCTACGTTAGCAGCTATAACCGAAGCTCGGGTCTTTCCAATACCAACACTCTCACCCCTCCTGGTCCGGTAGGGAGCCTGGGGCTGGGCGTGGGGTCTGGTGCTGGTTACAGGGATAGCCACAATGAGAGTAACAGTGGGGGGAACACAACAGCTTCGGTTCATGACTCTTATGGTGCTGGTGCTGCTGCTGCTTCTGGTGCAGCTGACGCTGCTGGTGGTGGTGGTGGTATTGTTGGGGCAGGAGATGGGGGTCTCGGAGTTGGAGGAGCAGCAGAGGCGATGGAGAGGGGAGCATGGGAAGGCAGGAGTTACTCTTTCCCTAGTGGTGCTGTTGTGGCGCCTGCTGATCCTGCTGCTCTGTTTGGTGCTCCGCAGCAGGAACAGCAGCAGCAGCAGCAGCAGCAACTGCAGTGGCAGCAACCGCAGCAGCAGCAGCAGCAGTCAATGCTCCCAGTGCCTTACAACACCACAGCAGGGGCATGTGAAGGGGAGGCCAGTGCAGCAGCAGGATCCGCAGCAGGAGGAGCAGCAGCAGCAGCATGCACACCCAAATCCCGGACACTCAACGTTGATCTCACAGATCTCCTCGAGATGGACGGTGGGGATGAGCTGGGGGAGCAAGGCGAGGCAGCGAGAGCCGTAGATGGAATAGAAGACGAGATCCTAGGTGGACCGTTCAAAAAGCCACGACTCTGGGACGAGAGGGAGGAGATGGTGGGGGGGATAGCGGGCGTTTCAGCCTCTTCCCCTTTCTCCTGCTTTGGCCGCCTGTCCCCGTTGTCACTCACAGAGGAGAGAGCGGAGAGCGGCGGGGAGGGGGGTGATGGGACGGAGATGGTGGGAGAGCCGGGGAACCGGGGCGGAGGGATCATGGGATTTGATATGAAGGGGGCTTCGTGGGACTTTCTGGACGGGTGTTTGGATTTCATTTGAGGGAGAATACAAAGGGCAGCAGCAGCAGCAGCAGCAGCAGCAGCAGCAGCAGCAGCAGCAGCAGCAGCAGGAGGAGGAGGGTAGGAAAGCTGTGGAGGAGAAGGATTGGCCAGCTAAGGCCTTACCTTGTCTGTATCCTAGCGACAATTTCTTTGACACTCAATTGTGTCTACTATGGGGTGTTTTAGTGTGTATGAGTTGGGGGTGGGGGAACAGGTGGTGAGGCCGGGAGGGAACAGAGGGGGAAGAGGGGATTGGGGCGAAAGACCAAGGAGGAAGGGGCAGTTATGTGGAAAAGAGAAGGAGCACTGCGGTGCTCCTAGTCTTGTGCTGCTAGTGCATCCGGCAACGGATTACACTTCCAAGTTATGATCGCGATTCATAATCAAGAAGACGAAGGATGGGAATCTGAGGGGAGGGGGGAGCGGGAGGAGGGAGTTGCTATCAGCAGCTAATTCCGACCGTGGAGCGGCTTGAAGTGACTTTTGGGTCGACTCAGAATTCGGCTTGAAAGATAAATCAAACTACCGTATATCTTTGTGTGAAGACCTCTGAAGACGAGTGCTCAACAGTTGGGCATCGACTAGGCAAAATTAATTTTCTGTTTTTTTCCTTTCATTTTCGTTTCTTTTCTTTGAATTGTCAGGGAATAAGCTGCCCTTCATAGTAGGGCCTGTTTCATCTATGCAGTGAGCTAAGGCTCCTGTTGTCGCTAAAATACTATTGCTAGTTGTGTTGTTTCTTATTTGTACTCTACCGGTATTTCCCTCCAAATGTTCCTGCTATCCTCTGGTTTAAAATGTGAAGCATTCTGCAATTCTGGTCCTTGTCTTAACACAAACGAATCTGAGGAAGGAAGGAATGCCAGTCAGACATTGTTGAATGAAAGGGGTCTCCTAGTGTAACAGGCCTGTTTTTTTTTTACGCAGGTTGTTCACTGTAGGTCATCTTTACACTGGTCAATATGTATTGCATCGACAATCAATAACAAGGTACACTACACACCCTTAATAAGCCTAAACGAGTCAACAGCAGCGGAAGTGTCGCACCCTTTTGCTGATTCTTGATGCGCAACGTAGACTGTTAGAATCCTAGCGTGACTTAGGAGCCATGGCTAGTGAGTGTCGAGAGAGTTGAATGTCGAGAGAATTGGAAAGGAGAATGAGGGGTTTCACTATGGAAAGTTGGGATACAAATAGCAAACCCTAAATTGGGTTGTACTCACTATAGAGTACCCCACTGCAGGCTAAACAGCAAATACATTCTGACACACCCCCATAGTCAAAGTGGGGTATAATCAGCAGAGCAAGCAGTCATAGAGCAGGTTCACAAGTACAAGCAAAGCTAGAGGCATTCACAAAGGGCAAGTGAGGAGGAGGCTGGACTGTAAGAGGAGAGTAGACAGGAGGCGACGGCTGATGCTGCAGACACACAAGCAACAGGAGCGGCGCGCACTGTGGCTACCGGAGCCGTATCCCCGGACTACAGGAGTAACTAGCTCTGCGGCTAACTCTGAGCGGCAGGAGCAACGGACCCACAGGCGACAGGCACAGCAGGCTCTCTGAGCTACCAGAAGCAGAGCCCCGGACTACAGGTGCTGCGGACGACAAGACGGCAGCCTCCGCTCAACCTCCCCCAACTGTCCCACCCCCCTTTCACACACCCCTTGCTGCACCCCTAGCTCCACTCCCACATCACCCCCCTAGCACCACTCCCTTGGCTCCCACACACCCACCCCCCTCAGCGGCAGCTGCAGCAGTGGGAGACAGAGGAGGAGGAGGAGCAGGGGACGGTTTACACACCCGCCACCCCCATACCCTCCACCCCGCAGTTGCACCCACACCCGCCACCCCCATACCCTCCCCCCACTGCTGCACATGCAGCAGGGGATGGAGGAGAAGGGGGGGGGGGGGGGGCGTGGGGGGGGCTGGTGCTGTAGATCCCCTCCCCCCCACTGTTGTGCATGGCGCGTGCAGAGGGCAGCAAGGCGCGCGAGGCGCACAGGGCTGCAGGGCGCGCGGGGCGCACAGGGCAGCAGGGCAGCAGGGCGCACAGGGCTGCAGGGCAGCAGGGCGCGCGGGGCAAACAGGGCAGCAGGGCGCACAGGGCTGCAGGGCAGCAGGGCGCACAAGGCTGCAGGGCAGCAGGGCGCGTGGGGCGCGCAGGGCTGCAGTGCGCGCAGGGCGCGCAGGGCAGCAGGACAGCAGGGCGCGCAGGGCTGCAGGGCGCACGGGGCGCAGCAGGGCTGCAGGGCGCGCGGGGCGCGCAGGGCAGCAGCAAGGGCTGTAGCGGCAACAGCAAGGGCTGTAGCGGCAGCAGCAGGGCAGCAGGGCGCACAGGGCTGCAGGGCAGCAGGGCGCACAGGGCTGCAGGGCAGCAGGGCGCACAAGGCTGCAGGGCAGCCGGGCGCGTGGGGCGCGTAGGGCTGCAGTGCGCGCAGGGCGCGCAGGGCAGCAGGACAGCAGGGCGCGCAGGGTTGCAGGGCGCACGGGACGCAGCAGGGCTGCAGGGCGCGCGGGGCGCGCAGGGCAGCAGCAAGGGCTGTAGCGGCAACAGCAAGGGCTGTAGCGGCAGCAGCAGGGCAGCAGGGCTCACAGGGCTGCAGGGCAGCAGGGCGCACAGGGCTGCAGGGCAGCAGGGCGCGCGGGGCGCGCAGGGCTGCAGGGCGCGCGGGGCGCACAGGGCTGCAGGGCGCGCGGGGCGCACAGGGCAGCAGGGCAGCAGGGCGCACAGTGCTGCAGGGCAGCAGGGCGCGCGGGGCAAACAGGGCAGCAGGGCGCGCGGGGCGCGCAGGGCTGCAGTGCGCGCAGGGCGCGCAGGGCAGCAGGACAGCAGGGCGCGCAGGGCGTGCAGGGCTGCAGGGCGCGCGGGGCGCACAGGGCAGCAGGGCAGCAGGGCGCGCGGGGCGCAGCAGGGCTGCAGGGTGCGCGGGGCGCGCAGGGCAGCAGCAAGGGCTGTAGCGGCAACAGCAAGGGCTGTAGCGGCAGCAGCAGGGCAGCAGGGCGCGCGGGGCGCGCAGGGCTGCAGGGCGCGCATGGCGCGCAGGGCAGCAGGACAGCAGGGCGAGAGGGGCAAACAGGGCAGCAGGGCGCACAGGGCTGCAGGGCAGCAGGGCGCGCTGGGCGCGCAGGGCAGCAGGACAGCAGGGCGCGCAGGGCGCGCAGGGCTGCAGATCCCCTCCCCCCCACCGCTGCACTCGCAGCAGGGGGATGGAGGAGAAGTGGGGGGGGGGGGGGGGGGGGGGGCGGATGCTGCAACTCCCCTCGCCCCCACTGCTGCTGCAGATCCCCTCCCCCCCACTGCTGCTGCAGATCCCCTCCCCCCCACTGCTGCTGCAGATCCCCTCCCCCCACTGCTGCACCCGCAGCAGGGGGATGGAGGAGAAGTGGGGGGGGGGGGGGGGGGGGGGGGGGGGCTGGGGGGGGCTGGTGCTGCAGATCCCCTCCTGCCTCCCCCTGAACCTCTAGGCTCCCCCCCTTCCCAACACAGGGTGCGGCAGGGAGAGAGAGAGGAGAAAAGGGCGGGGGGGGGGGGGGGGGGGGGGGCTGATGCTGCAAATCCCCTCCCCCCACTGCCGCTGCAGATCCCCTCCCCCCACTGCTGCACCCGCAGCAGGGGTGGAGGAGAAAGGGGGGGGCGGGGGGGGCTGGTGCTGCAGATCCCCTCCTGCCTCCCTCTGAACCTCCAAGCTCCCCCCCCCTCCCAACACAGGGTGCGGCAGGGAGAGAGAGAGGAGAAAAGGGCGCGGGGGGGGGGGGAGGGGGGGGGGGGGGGGCTGATGCTGCAAATCCCCTCCCCCCACTGCTGCTGCAGATCCCCTCCCCCCCACTGCTGCACCCGCAGCAGGGGTGGAGGAGAAAGGGGGGGGCGGGGGGGGCTGGTGCTGCAGATCCCCTCCTGCCTCCCTCTGAACCTCCAAGCTCCCCCCCCCTCCCAACACAGGGTGCGGCAGGGAGAGAGAGAGGAGAAAAGGGCGGGGGGGGGGGGGCTGATGCTGCAAATCCCCTCCCCCCACTGCTGCTGCAGATCCCCTCCCCCCCACTGCTGCACCCGCAGCAGGGGTGGAGGAGAAAGGGGGGGGGCGGGGGGGGCAGGGGGGGCTGGTGCTGCAGATCCCCTCCTGCCTCCCCCTGAACCTCCAAGCTCCCCCCCCCCTCCCAACACAGGGTGCGGTAGGGAGAGATAGAGGAGGAGGCGCGGCTGCAGCTGCTGCTGCTGAGGCACATCCGCCACCCCCTCACACCCTCACCCCCCCGTCCCCATGGAGGAGGGGGAGGGGGGGGGAGGGGGGCGGGAGCGGAGCTGCGCGTGCGACTGCAGGGCACGCGTGCAGGAAGTCAGCACCCCTCTTGCCATAGCTACGGGGCCTGGCGCTGGGCTAGGGACGGGGCCGGGTGCTGGGCAGGTACGGGGCCGGGCGCTGGGCAGGTACGGGGCCGGGTGTTGGGAGCGGAATGGGGCCGGGCGCGGGGCTAGGTACGGGGCCGGGCGCGGGCTAGGTACTGGGCCGGGCGCGGGCTAGGTACGGGGCCGGGCGTGGGCTAGGTACGGGGCCGGTCGTTGGGCGCGGAACGGAGGCCGGGCGCGAGGCTAGGTACGGGGCCGGGCGCTGGGCAAGGGACGGGGCCGGGCGCTGGGCAGGTACGTGGCCGGGCACGGGCTAGGTACGGGGCCGGGCGCGGGCTAGGTACTGGGCCGGGCGCTGGGCTAGGGACGAGGCCGGGCGACGGGCTAGGTACGGGCCGGTCGCGGGCTAAGTACGGGCCGGGCGCGGGCTAGGTACGGGCCGGGCGCTGGGCGAAGGACGGGGCCAGGTGCGGGCTTGGTACGGGCCGGGCGCGGGCTAGGGACGGGGCCAGGCGCGGGCGAGGTACGGGCCAGGCGCGGGCTAGGTACGGGGCTGGGCGTTGGGCACGGAACGGAGGCCGGGCGCGAGGCTAGGTACGGGCCGATCGCGGGCTAGGTACGGGCCGATCGCGGGCTAAGTATGGGCCGATCGCGGGCTAGGTACGGGCCGGGCGCGGGCGACGGAATCGACGGGGCCAGCGGGGCCGAGGGGCCGAGCTAGGGGCGACGGGGCCAAGGGGCCGAGCCTAGGGGCTAGGGGCGACGCCAAGGGGCGACGGGCCGGGGCCTAGGCTAGCAGGGCATTAGGTGGTGGGCCCATTGATGTGAGGTCCTAGGAACTATTGCTCTTAATACCATGTTAGAATCCTAGCGTGACTTAGGGGCCATGGCTAGTGAGTGTCGAGAGAGTTGAGTGTCGAGAGAATTGAGTGTCGAGAGAATTGGAAAGGAGAATGAGGGGTTTCACTATGGAAAGTTGGGATACAAATAGCAAACCCTAAATTGGGTTGTACTCACTACAGAGTACCCCACTGCAGGCTAAACAGCAAATACGTTCGGACATAGACGCAGTCTTCTATTAGGGTATTACTTGGTACCGTAAGCCCCCGGATAGAAGTGCCCCTGGGGATATAAAAAAACACTGTTCTTTAGGGGGTGCGCTTATAATCGAGGAATTTTATAAGCGTCGGCGTTTATAAAATGGCAAAGAGAAATTCTATCTGTTTTACACCAATTTGTAGGCATATTGTAATCGAGTCGAAAACATATAGGGTCGCGAATCTGATTCTCGCGCAACTTGGCAGGGAGTGATTCCCTGCCAACTCTAACTGACAGAATGACAGCACATGCTGACTAGACGCGCAAAAGGTGAGATCAGAGTGTGGGAAATCGAGTTTGTAGTTCGTTTCCCTCATAATGTGAAATTCGTTTCTGTATTTCGTCAGGTTTTCAAATGAAAAAACAACATGAGCTTATAATAAATCATCTTTTTTTAGGGGGTGGGCTTATAATCGAGGACCGGATATAAGCGCCGTCATCCTGTTATAAGCGCCGGCGCTTATCCGAGGCCTGCGCTTCTATCCGGGGGCTTACGGTACTACCATCCTTGGTGATCAGCAAAGGCCACCATCGTGCTATTATTCAGCACAGAATGCCATTACACCTTGCATGCAAGGTTGATGACAATGCTACCCCTGGTGAAAAAAAAGGCAATGTATCAGCAAATTGATGAAACAAAAGTAATAACTCAAGCAAACAAGAGGGAAACATTTGGCTTGCAAGGCACACGGTTTGAGGGTTTACCGATTGGTGTGGGAGGTGAAAGCCTGGGTGCTGGAGTAGGCCCATATCATGTTGTTACCCGTGTAACTGTTAGGACCCACACCACCCTTGCCTGAACGAGTGAACCTGAAATGAGATGAAACACACGGGAAATACGGAGAATGTAACGCCATAAACTAAAAGTGGAAACGACCTCGGAGGTGCATGAACGGGCGGCAAGATGGCGTACGATTTGTGCATCACGGCTTTGCAAAGCGGATGGCGAAACTCACTTCACAATCTTGCCACCGTCAGCAGTGGTAACCACGGATTTGTCAAAGTACGCTGGGTTCCAGGGTTTAGGGTTTAGGCTGGTTTCTGTGCTTGGTTCCAGCTATGGGGCCGAGATCTACGCTGGGGCCATGGCTGCACAGGAGCTACGCTGGCTGACCTACTTGCTGACCGACTTGGGGGAGCGGCCTCGTTCTCCTCCAGTTCCGTATGTCGACAACAAGGCCATGCTTGCCTTGTGTCGAGAGCAGAGACAGGAGCACAGAACGAAGCACATTGCTCTTCGCTACTTTCTTGCTCGAGAGCTGCAGCAGTGTGGTCAGCTTCGTCTTTCTTACGTGGCCTCTCGGGCCAACACTGCTGATGTCTTCACCAAGGCCCTCGGGTCTGGTGATCTTCAGCGTTTTTGCACTGCTCTTGGGCTTCTGCCTGTTCTACCTCACCTAGTTGTCTCTTGATCTTGCACTTGTTGTACACTGATATATATATATATATATTTATACCTGCATGTTTCCTCTTGCTAGGTTGTGATGAGTGTACTGCCTTGCTATTATAACTCTACATGTGAACTGGCCTTGTGGCCGCTTGTTTGTGCTCGGATTATGTGGTGTCCTTGAGATCCACCCTGAGTTTTGTTTTGCTTTGCTCTGTTGTCCTGCTTGAATTGTCTTGTGACCGTCTTGTTGTCCCCCACTTAGCCTATGGGGGTGTGTCAAAGTACAATCTTACTTGTAAGCTATAGTGGGGCACTCCTTATGGGGTACGACACTTCTAGGGTTAGTACTTGTACCCCAACTCTTGCTAATCCAATCATTCATGCACAGTTATTCTGACAGGATTTTGCCGAGAGCTTCACTGCAGTTGACTTCTTGACCTTGTTTGCTGTTTGCCACTCATCGTGTAGGCTAGCACGTTCAACGCTGCCAGATTCTCCACCACTGTGTCAGCGGGAGACATGAGGCCAGCTTTCGCTGTCCAGCCAATGGACATCGAGCCGGTCTCAGCACCACTGCCGGACTTCGCCTCGAGTGCAGCGATGATTCCGTCGTTCGTTTTAGTGATGTTCCAGTGCAGGAGAATCAGTATGGCGGGAGGGAGCATGGGAACGCCGGCAAAGTGTAAGACGAATTTGGTGTCGCTGCAGCGATGATCCCGTCGTTCTTTTTAGTGATGGCCTTGTTCTGCAGGCGCATCAGGCCGCATCAATGTACATTGCTACAATTTCCCTGCGTTCCAGGATCCTTCTTTGATAACCTGCCGACAGGTTATCAAGGCTCGCGATAAGCGCATGGCTGCCGGGGTAAACCAAGCCCGAATGCCTGCAGAACGGCCTTTTTGGCCCTTGAAATTTGTAATGAGACCGCGTTCCAAGAAGCTTTCTCTCCTAGCAATCGGGCGC
Organism: Closterium sp. Naga37s-1; assembly: GCA_947471745.1. NCBI lineage: Eukaryota > Viridiplantae > Streptophyta > Zygnematophyceae > Desmidiales > Closteriaceae > Closterium > Closterium sp. Naga37s-1. The sequence continues at coordinate 4,529,795 of CANJKZ010000084.1, read as the reverse complement.
ATTTGAAATGCGCGCATCATGCAACTTCGAAAAATCGTTTCATGCGCGCATCATGAAAAATCGAAGAATCATTGCAACCTCATTGGCCAATCAGCGACACCTAACTTCCGAGAAACCTGTAATATTCAGAATGCTGAGATTCGTCAGGAAATTGAATGTCCAATTTCCTGACCTCAATCCAATTTCGTCAAATTTTCCAAACCTCAATTCCAAATGTATGAGCCTCAATTTCTCAATCTCCACAATCAATTTTCTGAACTTCAAATTTCCAATGTGCGCATCAGGCCGAGCCTCAGGCGCATCAAAGCTAATGCGTCTGCAGAACATGACCGATGTTTCCATCGCGGAAATGGAAAATGTCGAAATTGGGGGTCCAAAGGGTTTTCTACGAAAAAACTGCGTCCGAGTTGCGCGAAGTGTCCAAAAAACAACGCTCGCGAAACGCTACATTTCGTACACCAGTACCGGATGTTTTCACGGACACAAAACCGTCACCCAAAAGTTGCATTCCCGTCAACATTTTCGCGTCAATGGTTTTCGCGCGTTCGAAAGAGTTTGCAAGCGGTAATGCAGAGTAACAATGACAGTGGGATGTAACCACAAAAGTAACGAAGCAAAACGACCCCACGAAATCTTCACAAAATCCAGCGAGGATGCAAAACTGGATACCTTGTTCTCGTTTTTTCTCAAACCTGAACCCCAACCACCCAATCATGACAGACGCTAGATGGTTCTTCAGAGGTGTGACGTGTGAGCCCAAATATCATTTTTAGCCAATCACTGTTAATAGTCCCTCGAACCATTTTGAACACGCCAGCACACCCACCCTATCCAAACCAAACCAAACGCCAACCTCACCGTTCCATCCGCCCACCTCATCTTTCCACCCCATAGCAGACCAGGCAGATTTCCAGCATTCACACACTTATTATCTCCTACGAACACACAACACACACTTCGGACTGCAACTCTCTTCAACTTCTGCAATTCTCTTCAACTTCTGCAACTCTCTTCATAACCTCCGCTCTCCTCGTCCAACCCTTCTTAACTCTCAGATACGCATAGCTTGCCAAGCTGCTGCCCATCGACAGTCTATGTAAGTACTCCCCCCTCTTTATCCTTCGACACATTCTAACCTTCACCCATTTTTCCTTCGCCTCTATGTCCCTTCTGCAACGCCCCCCTGACCCGTCCCCTCAGGGCTAACGTTTAAAAAAAAAACCACTATGTACTTTTTGGGGGTAATATTTTTTTTTAGTATGAGGCCTTTTTTTCACAGAATGTCTACTCTGATTTTTCAGGATCCACACAACTACGACTCTAAAGGTGTAGAGTCACTGCTTGTTCAACTCGGACAAAGTATGCTTCACCAAGAAACAATCATGTACCCGTCAGCTGTGAGCTGGACAGATTTTGTGTATGGCGCCAGAGTCGACTTGGTGCAGGCGACTGGGGCGGGCTTAACGGCCGCGGTGCCAGCGTAGTGTCGCGCGAATGCACTGCTACTAGCCATGGCAAGGATCAGAACTGCGAGCGACGTTGCGAGGAAGGAAAACTGGGCCATGATGATGGAAGCGAGACGAGTTGGATGCGAGAGGCGAAATTGTTGAAGGCGGGGGTGTGTGAGCAGGTGAGAACATTGAGTTGGATGAGAAATGCTGAAAAATATGGTAGCCTAAATACTGGATTGCAAATGGAATGTTAGTGCTGGTGGGTGGGAGACAGGCAATGGATAGTGCATGATGAGTGAGCGACTCCCGAAACGCGATTTCACCGAATTCGCGATTCGTCATCACAAGAGATTTCACCGAACCAGAATTTCCCATCAGGCGAGAGGAACCATTATTCGCACCTCCAAACCGATAAGTGTGTTTTCCAACCACCAAACAGAAACACTATGCATGAATGAATGAACTATGAATGAGTTGGGTACAAGTACTAACCCTGAAGTCTTGTACCCCTTCTAGGCTAACCCACTATAGCCGAGAGAGAACACAAACATATAGTTTGACACACCCCCATAGGCTAAGTGGGAGAGAGAAAACACAACAGACTGTCACAAGACCAGTCAAGCAAGAGAACAAGCAAAGCAAAGCTCAGGGTGGATTTCAAGGACACCACACAATCTGAGCACAAGGAAGTGGCCACAAGGCTAGTTCACATCCAGAGTTATAATAGCAAGGCAATACACTGATCACAACCTAGCAAGAGTAAACAAGTAGGTATAAAGATATATATCAGTGTACAACAAGAGCAATTCAAGCAACCGGCAGGTGAGGCAGAGTGGGCACAAGCCCAAGAGTAGTGCAGAAAACTGATGATCACCAGACCCAAGGGCCTTGGTGAACACATCGGCAATGTTGGCCCGCGAGGCCATGTAGGAAAGGCGGAGCTGACGACGCTGCTGCAGCTCACATGCAAGGAAGTAGCAAAGAGCAATGTGCTTCGTTCTGTGCTCCTGTCTTTGCTCGCGACACAAGGCAAGCATGGCCTTGTTGTCGACGTACAGTACTGGAGGAGAACGAGGCCGCTCACCCAAGTCGGTCAGCAGGTAGGTCACCCAGCGTAGCTCCTGTGCAGCCATAGCCCCAGCGTAGATCTCGGCCTCACAGCTGGAACCAAGAACAGAAGACGAACGAGTGGACCTCCACGAGAAAGAACTAGAGCCAAGACTGAAGGTGTAACCCTGTGACGAACGCTGAGTCGCCTGGTCGACGACCCAAGAAGCGTCGGAGTGTCCTGTGAGTACCACTGAACCCCGTCCTCCAAGCACGAGCCCCATGCCCGATGTACTGCACAAGTAACACAGTACCCTCTTCGCAGCATCCCAGTGCACCTTTCGGTGTCTACCGGGAGCCACGTAGCGAGCCAGGAGGCAGAGAGGGTACGCGATTTCAGGTCGCGTGCACGCCATCAGGTACATGAAGCAACCCACAAGCTCTGGATATGGACCACTCAACTCTACGGACTCGTCCGAAGGTGGAGCTGAGAGCGAGTGGCCAGCAGGCAGACGAGTGGGCTGTGGCGAAGAACACTGGAAGCTGAAGCGCTGAAGGACCTGGTGCACCATGTGTGACTAAGTCAGGGTGATGGTGCAGTGTGCTCTGTCCCGGGTGATCTGCAAGCCAAGATAGCTACGCAGCTCAACCAGGTCAGTGCAGGTGTGTCTCTCCTGCAGCTTCGCCTTCACTAGGGCTAGTGCCTCAGTGTCAGCAGTAGCAAAAACCAAGTCGTCGGCATACACAAGAACGTAGAACGGTGGCAGGGTAGTGTCGGTGCGTAGAAACATCGACCGGTCAGCAGAGGAAGGAGCAAACCCAAGAGCCGCAAGTGTCGTCCTCTGTGTGTCGTGCCATTCGCGGGGCGCCTGGCGGAGACCGTAGACTGGCGCCGGAGGCTCCACTGGGTACCCGCAGGAAATGACCCATTGAAGCCAGGAGGGCAACGCAGCCAGATCTCCTCGTGAAGGCTGCCCTGTAAGAAAGTTGTGGAGAAGTCGAGGGAGTGCAGCTCGTAATCACGCTGTGCTGCAACGTGCAGCAACACCCGAAGAGTAGTCATCTTCGGGGTGGGGGAGAAGGTTTGGAAGAAGTTGACCCTTGTCGCTGACTGAAGCCTCGAGCAACGTAACACGCATTCAAGGTAGGCGGGGAACCCGGCGGCCGCTTCACTCTGAAAATCCACATGCCATCGACTATGTTCGCCCAAGGAGGAGGAACCTCGTCGACGTACGTGCATGTGGACTTCCAGGAAGCCATCTCTGCGTCCATGGCTGTCTGCCACTGAGAGGAGTACTCAACCGCTATCGCCTCAGCGTAAGAGCGCGGGCTAGGGATGTCAAGTGCATCCGGGTCTCCCTCAGGGCAAAGCAGCATGGATGCGAAACGAGGTAAAGCAGCCGCAAGACACTCAAGCTCAAACTGCCTGTCCTCAAGGACGTCATTGCTAAGAGCAGGCTAACCCCCGACGGACGGAGGACAGACAGACCCAAACTCAGTAACAAGACTCGCGACGTAGTCGAGACGACTCCTAGCTGCAAAGTCGACTAGCTCAATGACTAGGGCAAACGCTGCAGTAGACTCAAAGTCAGGGTCAGTGACGACAGTAGCGAGGAGACGAGTGACAGTAGGACTGGCACCACGAGCAAGGTCGGACTCAGGGTCAGGAACGTGCGGAAGAGAGGACGTGGGAGGCTCAGGCAGGACAACACGCTGAGGAACAGAGGAAGGACGAAGTGCCATACCGTGAGTGCATGGGATAGCAGGAGGACGAGGACGGGCGACACGACGAGCACGAACAGGTGTGGAAGCACGAGTCTCAGGCTCACGACGCTCAGTAAGGGACTCAGTCACCTCAGTGTGAGGAGCAGGAGCAGGCAGCGGGGAGCCAGGCAGTAGCTGTGGCTGAGACTGGTCTATCGGTGGACACAGGAGAGGTGGAGTGAGGCCAGTGGAAGACGGGAGACTAAGAACCTGGCGAAGGACCGAGTCAGGCGGCGGCAGAGGACGAGTGCGGCTGCCGGTAAAAAAACAGCAGCACCAGCACCTCTAGCACCAGCAGCTCCAGTAGCACCTCCAGCACCTCCAGCACTAGCAGCACCACCTGCTCCGGCAGCTCCAGCACCTCTAGTACGAGCACCTCTAGGACCAGCAGCTCCAGCACCTCCAGTACCTCCAGCTCCAGCGCCTCCAGCACCAACAGTACCTCTAGCACCTCCAGTGCCAGCAGCTCTAGTAGCACCTCCAGCACCTCTAGCACCAGCAGCACCACTTGCTCCGGCAGCTCCAACACCTCTAGTACGAGCACCTCCAAAACCAGCAGCTCCAGCACCTCCAGTACCTCCAGCTCTAGCGCCTCCAGCACCAGTAGCACCAGCACCTCCAGTGCCAGCAGCTCCATTAGCACCTCCAGCACGAGCAGCACCACTAGCTCCGGCAGCTCTAGTACCTCTAGTACGAGCACCTCTAGGACCAGCAGATCCCGCATCTCTAGCATTAGTAGCACCAGCACCTCCAGTGCCAGCAGCTCCAGTACCCCAAGCACCTCCAGCACCAGCATCACCACCAGCTCCGGCAGCTCCAGCACCTCCAGTAAGAGCACCTCCAGGACCAGCAGCTCCAGCACTTTTAGTACCTCCAGCTCCAGCAGCATCAGCACCTCCTGTGCCAACAGCTCCAGCACCTCCAGCACCAGCTGTACCTCCAGGACTAGTAGGTCGAGCACCTCCAGCACCAGTAGCACCTCCAGGACTAGTAGCTCCGATACCTCCAGCACCAGCAGCACCTCCAGTACCTCCAGGACTAGCAGCTCCAGTAACTCCAGCACCAGCAGCACATCTAGTACCTCCAGCAGTACCTCCAGCACCTCCAGCACCTCCAGGACTAGCAGCTCCAGCACCAGCAGGACCGTACCCTCCACCACCAGGACTACCTCGCCGAACGATCCTTGCACAAATTGCCTGCGGCGAGAGCGTCTCAAGTAGATCAGGCTGCGGTGGCTGTCCAGCTCCAGGACCTCCAGCAGGGTCACCCACAGCTCCACCGCCACTAGGACTCCAACACCCCTAGAACCAACACCCCCAATCGCAGCACCCCCAGAACCCTCACTCTCTGTCTCAGCACCCCAAAGCTCAGCACCAGTAGTCTCAGCTCCAGAGTCCACAGCAGCAGGTTGCGGAGGCAGCGAAGGCGGTCGAGGCGGAAAACCAGGGGGGGTCTCCAAGCGCGGAGAGCGGCGAGTGGCTGACGTGTCGTCAGCAGCGGGGTCACCCCCCTCAGCTGGGCCAGAGGAGTCAGAAGAGATCCCCAGAGGCTCAACCAAGGGGGGTGGGTCTACTTGAGACACACCTGAGGGAGCAGGACCCTTTGGGAGGAGGGGGTTTACCGGGGGGGGGGGGGGGGGTGGTACCAAGAAGAGAGGCGCGAGGGGGACTGGGTGGGACGCGTGCGGGTGTAGCCTGTAGAAACAAAAAGACTCATCAAAGGTGATGTCATGGGAGGAGAAGACTCGACACTCGCGCGGGTGGTAGAACTGCCACGGCGGGGCGTCGGTGGGGAAGCCAAGGAAGACGCAGCGGAGAGTGCGAGAAGAGAGCTTGCTCGCTTTGGCATCGCGAACAAGGGAGAGCGCGCCCAAGACCCGAAACACAGACGCATCGCCAACCTTCCCCGTCCACCGGAGTGTGGGTGAGGTCTCTGGCTCAGAGATACGGGGCCATAGGTTGAGCTGATGCGCAGCGTATCGGACCGCAAACGGCCACAGAAAATGGGGAGCAGCCACATGGATCATGGAGGTACGAGCAACCTCCATGATCAAGCCAATGCGACGCTCAGCAATCCCATTCTGCTGAGGAGAGGCCAGAAGGGTAGACGTCCGGTGGATTCCCTCGTCACGACATAACTCCTCAAGGAGGCCAGGAGAGTGCAGACGCAGGACTGGCAAGTCCTGACGAAACTGCTCCCGCAGCTGGCGACGAGTAGCACGGATCCAGGGGATCAAAACACCGCTGACGTCCGCCTTGCGCCGCAAGGGGAAGACAGTGGTGTAGCGTGTGTAGTCGTCAACAACCAGCAGGAAGTAGCGCTCCTGTCTGTTCCGCCGACGGGGGCCGGGCCCCACACGTCCATGTCGAGAGCCTGCAGAGGAGCAGTGGTTGGAGGAAACTCGGAGGAGTGAGGAGCGGCGGTGTAGGCAAGCGCGGGAGGGAGGGCGGGGACCTGGGAAGCCCAGAGACAAGGAGATGGGAGTGCATGCTGCGGAGACGCGGCAGTGAGGGGTGACCGAGGCGGTGGTGCCAGAGGAGAGTCTGGTGGGAGAGTACTCGACATGAGCAAGACATTGCAAGCTGACTAGACGCAGACACCTGACTCGACGCAGCCACTTGACCTGACTCAGCCACCTGTGCAGACGCAGTGGTCAGTGTGAACAGACTAGACCCAGGCCGTCGACTGAACGTAGCCAGGTGACGGCCAGTCTGGGAGCACGTACAGATTGCCACACGCTGCCCTCCAGGAATAAAGGTATCAACCCAGACATCCTGAATGGCAGCGTTGCTCACAAAGTTCGTCGAGAACGTGGGGAGGTGGAGACCTGACAGAGAACCGGAGGGTACTGCTAGACACGAGAGGACAGTGGAGGCTCGTGCGACTACTGGGCCCCCAGTGGGGTCAGCGAGTGAGACCGGAACTGGTGCAGCAAGTGGTATGAGTGTGGTGTAGTCACGAAAGAAGCAACGTGACGCACCTGAGTCAAGTGTGAAACTGTGCAAGGCCTCAGCTGAGGAAGGACCTGTGGCGGGAGACGCACGAGCACCTAAAACTGCAGCAGACTCACTAGCACCTAGTGTTGTAGTACTAGCACCTAGTGCGGTAGCAGACTCACTAGCACCTAGTGCAACAGCCTCGACGGAACCAGTGACACATCGCTGAGGAAACAACTCACTAAGCACCTGAGGGGAGAAGGTCTCCTGCTGACTCTGCTGCCGCCTCTGTGCAGTGAACGTAGCAAGGTGACGGCTAGTCTGGGAGCACGTACAGATCGCCACATGCTGCCCTCCAGGAATTAAGGTATCAACCCACACATCCTAAATGGCAGCATTGCTCACCAATTTTGTCGAGAACGTGAGGAGGTGGGGACCTGACAGAGAACCAGAGGGGACTGCTGGACACGGGAGGACAGTGGAGGCTCGTGCGACTACTGGGCCCCAGTGGGGTCAGCCGTTGAGACTGGTCCCAGTGCAGCAAGTGCTGTGAGTGTGGTGCAGTCACGAAAGAAGCAACGTGACGCGCCTGGGTCAAGTGCGAAAGTGTGCAAGGCTTCAGCTGAGGCAGGACCTGTGGCGGTAGACGCACGAGCACCTAAAGGTGCAGCAGACTCACTAGCACCTGGAGCAGCAGCAGACTCACTAGCACCGAGTGCGGCAGCAAACTCACTAGCACCTGGAGCGGCAGCAGACTCACTAGCACTGAGTGCGGCAGCAGACTCACTAGCACCTAGAGCTGCAGCCTCTAGAGAACCGGTGACACATCGCTGAGAAACCAACTCACTAAGCACCTGAGGGGAGAAGGTCTCCTGCAGACTCAGCTGCCGCCTCTGTGCAGTACGCAGAATTCCAAAGCCTCCACCACCTGGACAGGCTCGCTGAATATCCCACTCACGAAGCTGCTGAGGGGTGGGGTCGTCCGGGAGAGGCAGTGACCGCCACTGTCCACCTCTAGCTGCTGCAACTACCGTGATAGTGGCCATGGCAGGCAGTGACGGTCAGTAGTAGGTTTAGCACCTCCAGCACCAGCAGCAACTCCAGCACTCCCAGTCCCACCTCCAGTACCTCCAGCACCAGCAGCACCTCCAGCACCAGCAGCACCTCCAGCACCAGCAGCACATCCAGCACTCCCAGCAGCACCTCCACCAGCACCAGCAGTAGCACGAGCAGCAGCAGCAGCAGCAGCAGCAGTAGTAGCAGCAGGGCGGCTCGGTGGGGCTGGTGATTGAGGTAGGGCGGCGCGGCTCGGGTTGGGCAGGGCGGCTCGGCCGGGCTAGGCGGCACGGCTGGGCAAGGCAGGGCACGCCACAGGCTGCAGGGCAGGGCGCGCAGTGGACAGGGCAGCAGGGCGCGCGCTGTGGAGGGCAGCAGGGCGCGACGCGCAGGGCAGCAGAGTGCGACGCGCGGTGCAGCAGAGCGCGACGCGCGGGGCAGCAGAGCGCGACGCGCAGGCTGCAATAGGGCGCGGCGTGCAGGGCAGCAGGGCGCGACGTGCGGGCTGCAGCAGAGTGCAACGCGCGGAGCAGCAGAGCGCGACGCGCGGGCTGCAAGAGGGCACGACGTGCGGGGCAGTAGGGAGCGACGTGCGGGCTGCAGCAGGGCGTGACGCGCAGGACAGTTGGGCGCGCGCTGGACAGGGCATCAGGGCGCGACCCGCTGGGCTGCAGGGCAGGGCGGTGTGGCTCGCGAGCTGCAGGGCAGGGCGGCGCGCGGGCCTAAGGGCAGGGCAGCGCGATGCATGGGCTGCAGGGCAGCTGGGCGCGGGCTGCAGGGCAGGGCGGCGCGCGCTGGGCAGGGCAGCAGGGCGCGACTCGCTGGCTGCAGCAGAGCGCGACGTGCGGGGGGCAGGCAGTGCGGGTAGCTGCAGGGCAGCGCGACACTGTGCGAGCAGGGCCGGACAGCGCAAGGGCGCTTCGGGCTGGAACGAGCGGAACTATCGGTGGGCCCTATCAGGAACGAGCAGGTTTCCTGCTCCGAATACCATATCAGAATCACTGTGCATGCATGAATGAACTATGAATGAGTTGGGTACAAGTACTAACCCTAAAGTGTTGTACCCCTTGTAGGCTAACCCACAATAGCCTAGAGAGAACACAAACATATAGTTTGACAGACGCAACCGTACGTGCTTTTGCGAGGAAATGATGGACCGCCATGTTTGCGCGTTCTCGATTCCTTTCGGCAGTGGCTTTGACAGCGACTCCCTCCGTGCTCGCACCCAATTCCTGTGGGCAGTTTATATTGCTATTTCCCATTTTTCGTGACGAAACGTATAGAAGGGCAAATACTAAGTACCTGGTTTCATGAAAGAGGCCAGTGGTAAAACTAAAACCCACTCTGATGATGAGCCATTTGTCAGAATGTTATATTGCTTACTTTGTGTAGGCTATAGTGGGGTAGCCCATAAGGGGTACAACCCAATTAGGGTTAGTACTTGTACCCAGCTTTTGCTCAATGCATTCATTCTCGTTTGTTAGTTTGACATGGTTTCAGAGCAGGTCCTTTGCTAGGACCTAATTTTTAAGGGCCCACCACAGAGCTGCCCCGCTAGCTGCCCTGCCCTACTAGCGCGCCGCCCTGCTGGCTCACACGCCGCCCTCTACAGCCCTCATGCCGCACCTGCTGCCCTGCGCGCCGCCCTTTTGCGGCCCGTCCGTAGCCCCTAGGCCCCGCGCGCCGCCCTTTTGCGGCCCGTCCGTAGCCCCTAGGCCCCGCGCGTCGCCCCTTGCGGCCCGCCCGTCGACCCTAGGCCCCGCGCGCCCGCCTCTGCAGGCCCGCCCGTCGACCCTAGGCCCCGTGCGCCCGCCCCTGCAGGCCCGCCCGTCGACACTAGGCCCCGCGCGCCGCCCCTTCCGGCCCGCCCGTCGACCCTAGGCCCCGCGCGCCGCCCCTGCTGCCCTACGCGCCGCCCCTTGCGGCCCGCCCCTCGCCCCTGCAGCCCGCGAGCTGCAATTGCAGCCCCGCGCGCCGCCCCTAGTGGCCCTCTCGCCGCCCTTGCTGCCCTGCTCGCCGCCCCTTGCGGCCCTCTCGCAGCCCCTGCAGCCCCGCGCGCCGACCCTTGCGACCCGCCCGCCACCCCTAGGCCCACCAGCCGCCCCTAGGCCCACCAGCCGCCCCTCTTGCAGCCTGCACGCCGCCACTTGCAGCCTGCTTGCCGCCCCTTGCTGCTGCCTGCCCTGTTCCCTGCGCTGCCCGGCTCCTGCCCGCCCTGCGTGCTGCGCCGCTATGGCTTCTCTCCGCGTACTTGCGTTCGATCATGAGGGCCATCCGATCCAGTTCGACACGTGGCTCGATGAATTGCAGCTGTACCTACTGAGCAGCTTTAGAGACAGCGTCTCGTTGTTTGACCACACGTCTGGCGCCTCTCCCGCTCCTCCAGCCACAGCTGACAGTGCAACTCGCTCACAGTGGCTTACTCGTGACGCTGCTGCCCGCTTAGCCATTTGCAACCACCTGCCGTTAGCCGAATGCGCTCACTTTGGATAGCACAGGACTGCACAGGCACTGTACGACGCTGTAGTCGCCCGTTACTCCTCGCCTGCCACTGCTGCTCTAGGCCGTCTTCTACTGCCCTACCTGCTTCCCGAGCTGTCCGCCTTTGCCACAGTAGAGGACCTCGTTACCCACCTTCGCACTAGCGACGCTCGCTACCGCGCTGCCCTCCCAGCATAGTTCCTTCACAGGAACCCGCCCCCGATGTGCATCACTCTCTACTTTATAGTCACCCGCCTCCCTGACTCTCTTCGCGCTGTCAGGGACCACTTTCTCGCACTTGACCACACAGCCCTCACTGTTGACCTACTCGAGCAGCACCTCCTTGCAGCTGAGACTAGGGTAGTCACTGTAGGTGCCGCTCGTGGCACTCCTCGCACACCCTTCTTTGAGAGGTGTTCCCCCTCCCCCCTTGCCCCCTCCTACGCCTCTGCTGTTGCTGCTGACGTCCTTGGTGCTAAGGATGTCGGGGCTACTTCTGCTAGTGGGAAGCGCCGCAGCAGTAAGAGCAAGGGTGGCAGAGGTGGTGGCGGTGGCAGCGGCGGTCGGGCTGGAGCTACTCAGCGTGGAGGTTATGGCGGTGGCCAGAGGTAGCAGCAGCAGCGTCGGAGTGAGACCCCGTCGCCCCAGCAACTTCGTGAGTGGTTTTCTCATCGTGGGGAGCTTGGGGGTAGTGGTAGCTGCCCGTATGTCATTCGCATGGGTGACCGTACTGTTCAGACATGCGGGAAGCCTCACACTCAGCACGATGCTTCTCCCGCCTTGACGACGCTTGGCGCGCAGAGTTTGGTGACGAGGCCGAGCGCACCCGCTGGGCAGAGCTGCTTAAGTCTGGAGTTGCAATCTTTGACCTAGACTAAAAAGCTATCCTTGCTGCTATGTATGCCTTGTCTGTTAGTGCTGAGGGTGACTGTTACCTGTGTGTGCCGCCTGACCCAAGTATAGAGGCTGCTGCTCTAGGTGCTAGTGAGTCTGCTCTCCCTGTTACTGCGCTTGCTAAGGTCTTGCACACCTTTACACTTGACTCAGGTGCTTCACGCTGTTTCTTTCGCGACAGCACCACCCTCACTCCTCTCTCTACACCTGTACTAGTCAGACTGGCTGACCCCTCAGGGGGCCCAGTCCTTGCCCGTTCCTCCACTATTCTCTCGTGTCCGGCGGTTCCGTCCGGCTCACTGTCAGGCCTTCACCTCCCCTCGTTCTCTATGAACTTGGTGAGTACCGCTGCCCTCCAGGATGCGATGGTCACTACCACCACTCCTGGGGGTCAGCGTGTGTCGATCTGCACATGTACACGGATGGGCCGTCACCTGGCCACGTTCACTCGTCGGCCTGGGTCGAGTCTGTACACACTGGCTACCGAGCCTCCTCAGGTAGCTGCGTCTGCCCAGGTGTCAGCGTCAGGTCCGGTAGCACCCCCTTTCTCGTGTCGCCTCCTGTCGCACCAGACTCTCCTCTGGCACCACCACCTTGGTCACCCCTCCCTGCCACGCCTTCGTGGCATGCACTCCCGCCTCCTTGTCTCTGGTCTTCCCAGGTCTCTGCCTCCCCTCCCGCCCTCGCCTGCCCCACCCTGCCTTCCTTGCGTCGAGGGGCGGCAGCGCGCCGCTCCTCACTCCTCCTCGTTTCCCCCGACGACTGCTCCCCTGCAGACTCTCCACATGGACGTGTGGGGCCCAGCCCGCGTTAGTGGACAGGGCCGCGAGCGCTAATTTCTACTGGTTGTTGACAACTACACGCGCTACACCACGGTCTTCCCCTTGCGCAGCAAGGGTGAGGTCCCTAATGTCTTGATCCCTTGGATCCGCACAGTCCGTCTCCAGCTCCGCGAGCGGTTCCGCCAGGACCTTCCAATCCCGCGTCTGCACTCTGACAGAGGTGGTGAGTTCTCCTCCGAACTCTTGGGGACTTTTGTCGTGGGGAGGGCATTCTCCAGTCGTTCACGCTTTTGGCCTCCCCTCAGCAAAAAGGGATTGCTGAGCGCCGTATTGGCTTAGTCATGGAGGTCGCTCGTACCTCCATGATCCATGCGGCTGCTCCCCATTTTCTGTGGCCGTTTGAGGTCCGGTACGCTGCGCATCAGCTCAACCTCTGGCCCCGTGTCTCCTTACCGAAGACTTCGCCGACACTGCGTTGGACGGGGGAGGTTGGCGATGCGTCGGTGTTCCGGGTCTGGGGCTCTTCTGCCTTTGTTTGCGATACGTCCGCAGACAAGCTCTCCGCCCGCGCTATTCCCAGCGTCTTCCTTGGCTTTTCCCCTGACGCGCCTGGCTGGAAGTTTTACCACCCCACCTCGCGTCATGTCCTCCCCTCTTAGGACGTCACGTTTGACGAGTCGGTTCCCTTTTAGTGTCTCTTCCCCTACCGCTCTGCCCCTCTCCCACCCCCGCCACTCTTCCTTGCTCCAGGTCCCCCCCCGGTAGACCCCCTCCCCCCCCAGGGTCCTGCTCCCTCATGTGTGTCTCAGGTAGACCCTCTCCATGGTACTGTGCCTGTTGAGGTAGCTGTCGACTCAGGTGCTGCTCGAGGTGCTGCGTCTGGGGGTGCTGCGTGTGGGGGTGCGGAGCCTGGGGGTGCTGATCCTGGGGGTGTTGGGTCTGAGGGTGCCAGGTCTGGGGGTGCTGAGCCTGGGGGTGCTAAGCCTACGGGTGAGGGGCCCGGGGGTGCTGAGCCTCAGGGTGTGGAGCCTGGGTGTGCTGAGCCTGAGGGTGCGGAGTCTGGGGGTGCTGAGCCTCGGGGTACTGCTTCTTCTGGAGGTTCTGCGGGTGCTTCGCCACGACTGTCACCCCGGTCGGAGCCTCTCTCCCCGCAGCAGCTGCACGAGTGGTTTGCTCAGCGCACACGTCCTCGGAGTGGAGCTGCCGGAGCTGGAGACACTGGAGCTGGAGGTGTTGGAGCTACTAGTCTTGGAGGTGCTGGAGTTACTTTTGGAGCTGGTGGTATTGGAGGTGCTGTGCCTGCTGGTCCTGGAGGTGCTCGTACTTAGGGTACTGGAGTTGCCGGGACTGGTCGTGTTGGGGGCGCTAGAGCTGGAGGAGCTGGGGTCGGAGACCCTGCGGAGCTTGGAGGTGCTGGGACTGGAGGCGCTGGAGCTGGAGGCACTGGCGTTGGAGGCGCTGGAGCTGGAGGCCTTGGCGCTGGTGGTGCTGGAGTTGGAGGAGCTGGAGCTGGTGACACTGGAGCTGTTGACCCTGGAGCTGGAGATGCTGGAGCTGGGGGTGCTGTGTCTGGCGGTACTGGTGTTGGAGGCACTGTGCGACCACGACCGTACTTCGTTCCCCTGCTTCAGCAGGTTCTTGGTCTTCCGTCTTCTACTGGCCTTCCTCCTCCCTTCCTATGTCCACCGCCTGACCAGTCACAGCCGCCGTTACAGACAGCCTCCCCACTGCCTGCTCCTTCTCCTTACACTGAGAACACCGGAGGTCTTACAGAGCGTCATGAGCCCGCGTCTCGCCCTGTCTCGCCTGTTTGCACTGTTTGCACTGGTCGTCATGTTCCTCGTCCTCGTCCTCCTCCTTTCCCCGGCACGCACACGATGGCACGTCGTCCTTCCCCTGTTCCACTGCGCGTTCCTCTGACGTCTCCTCCTGAGTCCTCTCTTCCTGCCATCCCTGACCCTGAGTCTAACCTCGCTCGTGCTGCCAATCCCACTGTCTCTCGTCTCCTCGCCACTGTTGTCACTGAACATTCTTTTGAGTCCCCTGCTGCATCTGCCCTCGTTGCTGAGCTAGTTGACTTTGCTACTGCCTGTCGTCTAGACTACGCCACTGCTCTTGTTGCTGAGTCTGAGTCTGCCTGTCCTCCGTCCGTCAGGGGTGAGTGTGCTCTTGGCACGGACGTCCTTGAGGACAGGCAGGAGGACTTTGAGTGTTTTACAGCTGCTGTACCTCGTTTTGCTTTCATGCTGCTTGCCCCTGAGGGAGACCCGGATGCACCAGACTTCCCGACCCCGCGCTCTTACACAGAGGCGATTACGGGTCCTTACTCCTCTCAGTGGCAGACAGCCATGGATGCCGAGATGGCATCCTGGAAGTCCACAGGCACCTACGTTGATGCAGTTCCCCCGTCTGGGGCAAACATAGTCGATGGCATGTGGATTTTCAGGGTGAAACGGCCGCCGGGTTCTCCGCCTGCCTTCAAGGCGCGTTACGTCGCTCGAGGCTTCAGTCAGCGACAGGGGGTCGACTACTTCCATACCTTCTCCCCCACCCCGAAGATGACAACTCTTCGGGTGTTGCTGCACGTCGCAGCTCAGCGTGACTATGAGTTGCACTCGCTGGACTTCAGTACAGCTTTCTTGCATTGTAGCCTGCACGAGGAGATCTGGCTGCGCCGCCCACCTGGCTTTACTGGGTCGTTTCCTGCAAGTGCCCAGTGGAGCCTCCGGCGGCCACTCTACGGTCTTCGCCAGGCACCTCGAGAGTGGCACGACACACTGAGGACTACACTTGCGGCTCTGGGGTTTACTCCTTCGACTGCTGGCCCGTTGCTGTTTCTACGCACCGACACGTCTCTGCCGATGTTCTACGTCCTCGTGTATGTCGACGACCAAGTCTTTGCCACTGCTGACACTAAGGCGCTGGCTCTTGTGAAGTTGGAGCTGCAGAAGAGACACACCTGCAGTGACCTGGGTGAATTACGCAGCTATCTTGGCTTGCAGATCACCCAGGACAGAGCACGGCGCACCATCACCCTCACTCAGTCACACATGGTGCACCAGGTCCTTCACCGCTTCGGCTTCCAGTTCTCCTCGCCACAGCCCACTCCTCTGTCTACCGGCCACTCGCTCTCAGCTCCACCTTCGGACAAGTCCGTAGAGCCGAGTGGTCCGTACCTAGAGCTTGTGGGTTGCCTCATGTACCTGATGACGTGCACACGACCAGACCTCGCGTACCCTCTCTGCCCCGTGGCTTGCTACGTGGCTCCCGGTAGGCACCGAAAGGTGCACTGGGATGCTGGGAAGAGGGTACTGTGTTACTTGTGCAGTACGTCAGGCATGGGGCTCGTGCTTGGAGGATGGGGTCCAGTTGTCCTCACTGGTCACGCAGACGCTTCTTCGGTTGACGACTCGGCTACGTACCGGTCGTCACAGGGTTACACCTTCAGCCTCCGTTCCGTCTCTGTTTCCTGGCGGTCTACCCGCTCGTCTTCGGTTCTCAGTTCCAGTTGTGAAGCTGAGATCTACGCAGGGGCCATGGCTGCACAGGAGTTACGCTGGCCCACCTACCTGCTGACTGACTTGGGAGAGCAGCCTCGTTCGCCTCCAGTTCTGTACGTCGACAACAAGGCCATGATTGCCTTGTGTCAGGAGCACATACTGGAGCACAGAACAAAGCACATCGCTCTGCGATACTTCCTTGCTCGAGAGTTGCAGCAGCGTGGTCAGCTTCGTCTTTCGTACGTGGCCACTAGGGCCAACACTGCTGATATATTCACCAAGGCACTTCCGCCTGGTGATCATCAGCGCTTCTCTACTGTTTTAGGCCTTGTGCCTACTTTGCCTCACTTGCTCACTGCGTGAATCTGCTTGTACTGTGATCTATATATGTACCTGCATGCTTACTCTTGCTAGGCTATGATCACTGTACTGTTTGTGCTCTTTATATAACACTGCATGTGAACTTGCCTTGTGGCCCTTTGATTGTGCTCGGACTGTGTGGTGACTTGGTGATCCATCATGAGCTTGCTTTGCTTTTCTTGACTGGTCTTGTGACCACTTGTTCTCCCCCACTTTGCCTAAGGGGGTGTGTCAGAATGTTATATTGCTTACTTTGTGTAGGCTATAGTGGGGTAGCCCATAAGGGGTACAACCCAATTAGGGTTAGTACTTGTACCCAACATTTGCTCAATGCATTCATTCTCGTTCGTTAGTTTGACACCATTTGGGAGGCATCAACCCTAAACACCTTGCCTCATTGTGATTAGGGTTGATGCCCTCTACATGGCATACCAAGCATGAGGGTTTTTTTTTTTTTTTTTTTTTTTTTTTTTTTTTGTCCTGAGCTGCGCGTTTGCCATGGACTCGACGAATAGATTTGGAAGATCCTGTTATATAAAAACAATTTGTATTTGTGGACTCAAAAGGGGGGAACGGAGAAATAACATGCCCCAAGCTATTGGACGTGAGCGCGGAGCGATGCGCTGTCAAAACCACTGCCCATTGGAATTTGAAACTAGAAAACACGGCACACCGTCATTTCCTCCGCTTTTGCTTGGCTTGGATGCTGACGTGAGGTTGATTCGGCCCAGCGGGGCTTGCGGAATTCCAATCACATATCACCTTCCTGAGATGGGGCCCTATCAATTTGCAGCACCATTGGTCCGGCGTGGCAGAATTCGATATTGATCACACCCACCACACGTGCCATGCGACGGGAGTCGATTAGGGCGAAAAAAAAAAAAAAAAAATCTGGCGCAACCACTCACATGCGTCTGCATCGAACGTTCATGCGACAGTTTTCAATGGCCACATGCTCCCATTAGACGGTCGAAAACACACTGAGAGGGAACCGATAAACATTTTTGGGTTCTCACCGTAATTGCATTGTGCTATTTGTATGCACGCCAAATGATGTTTATTTTTTTTCTTCCATGACAGTCTAGCTCTACTATCGTTCTGACGTTCGGGGGCAGGGAAATTTGACGTGAGGGAGTATCGTGTCAAAGTACAATCTTACTTGTAGGCTATAGTGGGGCACTCCTTATGGGGTACAGCACTTCTAGGGTTCGTACTTGTACCCCAACTCTTGCTAATCCAAACATTCCTGCACAGAGATTCTGACATGGTATCAGAGCAAGAAACCTGTTAAGTTTTTAGGGCACACCGATAGTTTCGCTTGTTCCTGCCCGAAGCGCCCTTGCGCTGTCCGGCCCTGCTCGCACAGTGTCGCGCTGCCCTGCAGCTACTCGCACTGCCTGCCCCCCGCACGTCGCGCTCTGCTGTAGCCTGCGAGTGGCGCCCTGCTGCCCTGCTCAGCGCGCGCCGCCCTGCCCTGCAGCCCGCGCCCATCTGCCCTGCAGCCCGTGCATCGTGCTGCCTTGCCCTTAGGCCAGCGCGCCGCCCTGCCCTGCAGCTCGCGAGCCGCACTGCCCTGCCCTGCAACCTAGCGCGTCGCGCCCTGCTGCCCTGCCCAGCGCATCGCGCCCTACTGCCCCGCGCGTCGCGCCCTGCTGCAGCCCGCGCGCCACGCTCTGCTGCTCCGCACGTCGCGCCCTGCTGCCCTGCGCGTCGCGCCCTGCTGCAGCCCGCGCGTCGTGCCCTACTGCAGCCCGCGCGTCGCGCTCTGCTCCCTCGCGTGTCGCGCCGTGCTGCCCTGCACAATGCACGCCCTGCTGCCCTGTCCACCGCGCGCCCTGCCCTGCAGTCCGCGACGCGCCCTGCCTTGCCCAGCCGCGCCGCCCAGCCCGGCCGAGCCGCGCCGCCCAGCCCAGCCCGGCCGAGCCGCGCCGCCCAGCCCGAGCCGCCCTGCCCAACCCGGGCCGCGCCACCCTACCTCAATCACCAGCCCCACCGAGCCGCCCGGC
Organism: Closterium sp. Naga37s-1; assembly: GCA_947471745.1. NCBI lineage: Eukaryota > Viridiplantae > Streptophyta > Zygnematophyceae > Desmidiales > Closteriaceae > Closterium > Closterium sp. Naga37s-1. The sequence continues at coordinate 4,511,518 of CANJKZ010000084.1, read as the reverse complement.
TGCTACTACTGCTGCTGCTGCTGCTCGTGCTACTCCTGCTGCTGGTGGAGGTGCTGCTGGGACTACTGAGAGTGCTACTAGTGCTGGAGGTGCTGGAGGTGCAACTAGGAGTGCTGGAGGTGCTGCTGGTGCTGGAGGTGCTAGACCTACTACTGGCCGTCACTGCCTGTCATGGCCACTATCACGGCAGTTGCAGCGGCTAGGGGTGGACAGCGGCGGTCACTGCCTCTCCCAGACAACCCCAACCCTCAGCAGCTTCGCGAGTGGGTTCTTCAGTGAGCCCGTCCAGGTGGTGGAGGCTTTGGTTTTCTGCATACTGCACAGAGGCGGCAGCAGAGTCAGCAGGTGCTTAGTGAGTTGGTTCCTAAGCGAAGTGTCATTGGTTCTGTCAAGGCTGCTGCACTAGGTGCTAGTGAGTCTGCTGCCGCACTAGGTGCTAGTGAGTCTACTGTTGCACTAGGTGTGAGAAAGATAGACGAAAGAATGAATGAACTAGAAATGAGATGGGTACATATAGGAAACACATAAGTGTTGTACCCACTAAGAGCTACCCCACTACAGCCTAAATAGACCATAGCAGATATAAGTTTGACACACCCCCATAGGCAAAGTGGGGGAGAACAAATGGTCACAAGACCAGTCAAGAAAAGCAAAGCAAGCTCAGGGTGGATCACAAAGTCACCACACAGTCTGAGCACAAGCAAAGGGCCATAAGGCCAGTTCACATGCAGAGTTATATAAAGGAAAGTAAACAGTACAGTGAACACAACCTACCAAGTGTAAGCATGCAGGTATAAGTATATAGAGTACAGTACAAGCAGAGTCAAGAAGTCAACAAGTGAGGCACAGTACGTACAAGGCCTAACACAGTACAGAAACGCTGATGATCACAAGGCTGAAGTGCCTTGGTGAAGACATCAGCAGTGTTGGCCTGAGAGGCCACGTAAGCAAGACGAAGCTGGCCACGCTGCTGCAACTCTCGAGCAAGGAAGTAGCGCAGAGCAATGTGCTTCGTTCTGTGCTCCAGTCTGTGCTCCTGACACAAGGCCAGCATGGCCTTGTTGTCGACGTACAGAACTGGAGGAGAACGAGGCGCCTCTCCCAAGTCGGTCAGCAGGTAGGTGAGCCAGCGAAGCTCCTGTGCAGCCATGGCCCCAGCGTAGATCTCAGCCTCACGAGCTGAGAACAGAAGAAGAGCGGGTAGACCGCAAGGAGACAGAACCGGAGCCAAGACTGAAGGTGTAACCCTGTGACGACCGCTGCGTAGCCAAGTCGTCAACCCAGGAGGCGTCAGCGTGACCAGTGAGGACAACTCGAGCCCGTCCTCCAAGCACGAGCCCCATGCCCGATGTACTGCACAAGTATCGCAACACCCTCTTCGCAGCATCCCAGTGCACCTTTCGGTGCCTGCCGGGAGCCACGTAACGAGCCAGAAGGCTGAGAGGGTATGCGAGGTCAGGTCGTGTGCAAGTCATCAGGTACATGAGGCAGCCCACGAGCTCTGGATACGGGCCACTCGGCTCTACGGACTCGTCCGAAGGTGGAGCTGAGAGCGAGTGACCGGTAGGCAGAGGAGTGGACTGTGGCGAGGAGTACGTGAAGCCGAAGCGCTGAAGGACCTGCTGCACCATGTGTGACTGAGTCAAGGTAATGGTGCGCTGTGCTCTGTCCCGGGTGATCCGCAAGCCAAGATAGCTTGTGAGCTCACCCAGGTCTGTGCACGTGTGTCTCTTCTGCAGCTCGGACTTCACGTGGGCGAGTGCCTCCGTGTCAGCAGTAGCAAAGACAAGGTCGTCTACGTACACAAGAACGTAGAACGGCGGCAGAGTAGCGTCAGTGCGTAGAAACAGAGAAGGGTCAGCAGTGGAAGGAGCAAAACCAAGAGCAGCAAGAGTCGTCCTGAGCGTGTCGTGCCACTCACGGGGCGCCTGGCGGAGACCGTAGACTGGCCGCCGGAGGCTCCACTGGGTACCAGCAGGAAACGACCCAGTGAAGCCAGGTGGGCGGCGCAGCCAGATCTCCTCGTGCAGGCTGCCCTGTAGGAAGGCTGTGCTGAAGTCAAGCGAGTGGAGCTCGTAGTCACGCTGAGCAGCAACGTGCAGCAGTACCCGAAGAGTGGTCATCTTCGGGGTAGGGGAGAAGGTCTGAAAGAAGTCAACTCCCTGTCGCTAACTGAAGCCACGTGCAACGTAACGCGCCTTGAAGGCAGGCGGAGAACGGCCGCTTCACCCTGAAGATCCACATGCCACTGACGATGTTCGCCCCAGGTGGGGGAACCTCGTCTACGTAGGTGCCTGTGGACTTCCAGGAAGCCATCTCTGCGTCCATGGCTGCCTGCCACTGGGAGGAGTAGGGACCCTCTATCGCCTCTGCGTAAGAGCGCGGGGTCGGGATGTCTAGTGCATCCGGGTCTCCCTCAGGGGCAAGCAGCATGGACACGAGATGAGGTGAAGCAGCAGCAAAGCACTCAAGGTCCTCCTGCCTGTCCTCAAGGACGTCCGTGCCAAGAGCACACTCACCCCTGACGGACGGAGGACAGACAGACACAGACGCAGACTCAGCAACAAGACTAGCGGCGTAGTCCAGGCGACAGGCTGCAGCAAAGTCAACAAGCTCAGCAACAAGAGCAGACGCAGCAGAGAACTCAAACAGGGGGTTAGTGACAGCAGTGGCCAGAAAGCGAGTGACAGTAGGACTAGCAGCACGAAGGGAGTCAGACTCCGGGTCCGGACCGTCTGGAAAGAGAGGACGCAGGAGGAGAGGGCAGAGGGACACGCTGTGGAGCAGTGGAAGGACGCAGAGTCATAGAGTGGGTGCCAGGGACAGGAGGAAGACGCGGACGCGAAACACGACCAGCGCGAACAGAACGGACAGGCGACGTAGAACGAGACGCAGGCGACACAGGACGCGACTCAGGATCACGACGCTCCGTAAGACCTCTAGTCCGACCAGAGTAAGGAGAAGGACCAGGCAGCGGAGAGGACGGCTGTAACTGCGACTGAGACGGGACAGGCGGTGGACTCAGGGAAGGAGGAGGAGGACCAGGAGCAGGTGGGGAGCCAAGAACCTGCTGAAGAAGCGGAACGTAGTACGGCCGCGGCCGCGCAGCGCCTCGAGAAACAGCAGAGACAGAACCGGTACCCTCAGCCTCAGGGTCTCCAGTCCTAGCAGCACCTCCAGCAGCTCCAGCACCAGCACCACCTCCAGCAGTGCCAGCACCTCCAGTAGCTCCAGTAGCACCTCCAGCACCAGCAGCACCTCCAGCAGCTCCAGCACCAGCAGCACCTCCAGCAGCTCCAGCACCAGCACCACCTCCAGCAGCGCCAGCACCTCCAGCAGCACCCGCACCAGCAGCAACCCGACAGCGCCGAGAGTACCACTCACGAAGCCGCTGTGGAGAGAGGGGCTACCGCCGCGACGGGACACCCAGAGCACCTCCAGACGCAACACGTGCAGGCTCAGCACCTCCAGACACAGTACCCTCAGGCGCCACACCCCCAGGCTCAGCACGCCCAGTCGCAGCACCCCCAGACTCAGCACCCCCAGTCTCAGCACCCCCAGTCCCCGCACCCGCAGGGTCAGCACCCCTAGCAGCACCTGAGTCGACAGCTACCTCGACCGGCTCGGCAGGGTCTACCTGGGACACACCTGAGGGGGCAGGACCCTGGGGGGGGAGGGGGTCTACCGGAGGAGTACCTGGGGCAAGGAAGAGCGGCGGGGGAGGGGGAGAGGCAGTGCGGTAGGGAAAGAGACGGTAGTACGACACCGACTCGTCAAATGTGACGTCCTGAGAGGACAGAACACGACGCGAGCTGGGGTGGTAGAACTGCCACCCGGGTGCGTCAGGAGGGAAGCCAAGGAAGACACAGGGAACGGCACGGGAGGACAACTTGTCCGCTGTAGTATCGCGGACAAAAGCTCGAGATCCCCAGACACGGAACGCGGACGCATCGCCAACCTTCCCCGTCCACCGCAGAGTAGGTGTGGTCTCCGGCAAAGAGACACGAGGCTGAAGGTTGATCTGATGCGCAGCGTACTGAACCGCGAATGGCCACAGAAAGTGGGGAGCAGCCGCATGGATCATGGACGTACGAGCGACATCCATGACCATGCCAATGCGACGCTCAGCAATCCCATTTTGCTGCGGGGAGGCCGGAAGCGTGAACGTCTGGCGGATGCCCTCCAAACGACAGAAGGCTCTCAGAAGGTCGGAGGAAAACTCCCCGCCTCTGTCTGAGTGCAGTCGCAAAACAGGAAGGTCGGAGCCGAAACTCTCACTAAGCTGGCGACGAGCACCGCGGATCCAGTCGATCAACACCTCAGTGACCTCACCCTTGCTGCGCAAGGGGAAGACTGTGGTGTAACGCGAGTAGTCGTCAACGACCAGCAGGAAGTAACGCTCGTGACCCTGTCCACGAACGCGGGCTGGGCCCCACACGTCCATGTGAAGAGTCTGCAGAGGGGCCTCAGTCGGAGGAAACGAGGAGGAGTGAGGAGCGGCGCGCTGCCGGCCCTCGACACAAGGAACACAGGTGGGGGCAGGCCCCGGAGGAAGGGGAGGGAGGGACCTGGGGAGTCCAGAGACAAGAGCACGGGAGGCCATACCTCGAAGACGAGGCAGGGAGGGGTGACCAAGGCGGTGGTGCCAGAGGAGAGTCTCGTGCGCCAGAGGACGACACGAGCAGAGGGCAGACGCAGGACTAGACCTGGACGCAGCAGCAAACACCTGACTGGACGCAGCTACCTGACCAGACGCAGGGACCGGAGGAGGCGCAGTAGTCAGTGTGTACAGACTCGACCCTGGCCGACGGGTGAACGTGGCCAGGTGGCGGCCCGTCCGAGAGCAAGTGCAGTGGGTCACACGCTGACCTCCAGGGGTGAACTGGTCAACCCACGCGTCCTGGAGGTCAGCTCCACTCACCAAGTTCGTAGAGAACGAGGGGAGGTGGAGTCCCGACAGCAAGCCCGACGGGGCCGCAGGACACGGTAGAATCGTGGAGGAGTGTGCAAGGACTGGTCCCCCGGAGGGGTCAGCAAGGGAGACCGCAACAGGCCGACGGAGCGGCGTGAGCGTGGTGCTGTCTCTAAAGAAAGAGCGCGAAGCACCAGAGTCAAGTGTGAAGGTGTGAAAGGACTCAGTAGGTGCAGTACCAGAGGGAGAAGACGTACCAGCACCTGGAGCAGTAGACGCACTAGCACCTAGAGCAGCAGCCGCACTAGCACCTAGAGCAGCAGCGACAGTGCCCGGGTCGGGTGGGACACGCAGGTAACAGTCACCCTCAGTAATATCAGCAAGAGCATACATGGCAGCAAGGATAGCATCAAAATCTAGATCAAAGATAGGCACATTCTGCAGAAGCAGATCATGCCAACGAGGAAGATCAACAGCGTCAGGAAAGTGGGTACGCCAAGCGTCAGTCAAGCGGCCAAAGCAGTGCTGCGTGGTGTGTGGGAGACCACACACCTCCCCACTACGAGTGCCGGTGCGAAGAACGTACGCGCAGGGACCTGCACCCCCAGACCTCCCACGGCCAGCGTACCACTCACGAAGCTGCTGAACAGACGGGGTCTCACGGGTGCGCAGCTGCTGCGGACGCTGGCTGCCACCAAGGCCTCCACGCTGCGTGGCCGCACCGCGACCAGCACCACCTCCTCCGCTACCTCCACCACCGCCGCCGCCGCCGCCACCTCCTCCACCACCGCCGCCACGGCCGCCACTGCCGCCACCTACGCCCCCACTGCCGGAACCACCCCCACCACCACCTCCACCTCCTCCACCTCCTCCACCGCTGCCTCCACCGCCCCCACCACCACCCCTGCTTCCCTTGCCCTTGCCAGCGCAGACCTCCTCAGTGCCAACGAGGTCGACAGCAGCAGCAGAGGCAACAGAGGGGAGAAGGGGGATAGGGGAACACCCCTCAAAGAAGGGGGTGCGACGGTCACCGCGAGAAGCACCAACAGCTAAGATACTCTTCTCAGCTGCAGCAAGGCGCTCCTCTAGCAAGTCGACAGTCAGCTCGGTGGGGCAAAGGGAGAGAAAGTGGTCCCTGACTGAAGAAAGAGAGTCAGGGAGGCGGGTGACTAGGTATTAAAGGGTGATGTACATGGGGGGGGGGTTCTTGGCACAGAACTCAGTGGGAAGGGCAGCGCGGTAGCGGGCGTCACTAGTGCGAAGGTGAGCAACTAGGTCAGCGACAGTGGCAAAGGCAGCAAGGTCAGGGAAAAGGTACGGTAGCATGAGGCGGCTGAGGGAAGCAGTGGCAGGGGAGGAGTAGCGTGCAACTACAGCGTCGTACAGAGCCCTAGCACTCTTGTACTGACTAAAGTGCGCGCGCTCAGTAGATGGCAGGTGGTTGCGCACAGCAAGACGAGCAGCAGCATCGCGCGTGAGCCACTGCGAGCGAACAGTACTGTCAGCATCAGCAGTAGGGGCAGGAGAGGCGCCAGAAGTGAGATCGAACAGTGAGAGACCATCCTTGCTATCGCACTGTAGGAAAAGCTGCAGATCATCTAGCCAGACCTCAAAGTCAACAGCCCGACCCTCAGCATCAAAGGAAAGAACATTGAGACTAGCCATGACAGGAGAAGCAGCAGGCTAGCAGTAGCAGCAGTGGAACTCGGCTAAGCAGGCTAGGTAGGGCGGCGCAGCTCGGCAGGGCGGTGTGGCTTGGCAGCACGGCGCTCTTACCAGGGGAGAGGCTGGGGCAGGGCCGGGGTAGGGCCGGGGCAGTCCAGGAGCAGGGCCGGGGCAGGGCGCAGGGCCGGGGCAGGGCCGGGGCAGGGCCGGGGCAGTTCAGGAGCAGGGCCGGGGTAGGGCCGGGGCAGTTCAGGAGCAGGGCCGGGGCAGGGCCAGGGCAGAGCCGGGCCAGGGCCGGGGCAGTTCAGGGGCAGGGCCGGGGCAGGGCCGGGGCAGAGCCGGGGCAGTGCAGGAGCAGGGCCGGGGCAGGGCCAGGGCAGAGCCGGGCCAGGGCCGGGGCAGTTCAGGGGCAGGGCCGGGGCAGGGCCGGGGCAGAGCCGGGGCAGTTCAGGAGCAGGGCCGGGGCAGTGCAGAAACAGGGCCGGGGCAGGGCCGGGGCAGTTCAGGAGCAGGGCCGGGGCAGGGCCGGGGCAGGGCCGGGGCAGTTCAGGAGCAGGGCCGGGGCAGGGCCAGGGCAGAGCCGGGCCAGGGCCGGGGCAGTTCAGGGGCAGGGCCGGGGCAGGGCCGGGCCAGGGCCGGGGCAGTTCAGGGGCAGGGCCGGGCCAGGGCCGGGCCAGGGCCGGGGCAGAGCCGGGGCAGTGCAGGAGCAGGGCCGGGGCAGTGCAGAAGCAGGGCCGGGGCAGTTCAGGAGCAGGGCCGAACGGGGCCTATAACGGGGCCTGACGAGGCCTATAACGGGGCCGAACGGGGCCTATAACTGGGCCTGACGGGGCCTATAACGGGGCCGTACGGGGCCTATAACGGGGCCGTGCGGGGCCTATAACGGGGCCTGACGGGGCCTATAACGGGGCCGTACGGGGCCGTACGGGGCCCATAACGGGGCCTGACGGGGCCTATAACGGGACCGTACGGGGCCGAGAACGGGGCCTTGCGGGGCCTATAACGGGGCCTGACAGGCCTTACGGGGCCTTAAACGGGGCCAAATGGGGCCTGACGAGGCCGTACTGGGCCTCTAACGGGGCCTGACGGGGCCGTACGGGGCCTCTAACGGGGCCTGTCGGGGCCTAACGGGGCCTTAAACGGGGCCGAACGGGGCCTTACGGGGCCTTACGGGGCTAACGGGGCCTTACGGGGCCGTAATCCGCGCCCTAAACGGGGCCAAATGGGGCCTGACGGGGCCGTACTGGGCCTCTAACGGGGCCTGTCGGGGCCTAACGGGGCCTTAAACAGGGCCGAACGGGGCCTGACGGGGCCTTACGGGGCCTTACGGGGCACTACGGGGCCTTAATCCGCGCCCTAAACGGGGCCAAAAGGGGCCTTACGGGGCCTAACGAGGCCTTAAGGGGCCTTACGGGGCGGGCGCAGGCTCGAAGGGCGGGCGCAGGGGCCGCGACGGGCCTCGAAGGGAAAGCGCGACGCGCGCGTCAAGTAGGCAGTGAAGAATTTTAGTGGTGGGCCCTTTTTAAAAATTCTCGAAACTAGCTCTATACCATGTGAGAAAGATAGACGAAAGAATGAATGAACTAGAAATGAGATGGGTACATATAGGAAACACATAAGTGTTGTACCCACTAAGAGCTACCCCACTACAGCCTAAATAGACCATAGCAGATATAAGTTTGACACTAGGTGCTAGTGAGTCTGTTGCCGCACTAGGTGCTAGTGAGTCTGCTGCCGCTCCAGATGCTACTGAGTCTGCTGCACCTTTAGGTGCTCGTGCGTCTCCCGCCACGGGTCCTTCCTCAGCTGAGGCCTTGCACAGTTTCACACTTGACTCAGGCGCGTCACGTTGCTTCTTTCGTGATTGCACCGCACTCACACCACTTGCTCCACCGGTACCAGTCTCACTGGCTGACCCCACTAGGGGCCCAGTAGTCGCACGAGCCTCCACTATCCTCCCGTGTCCAGCAGTCCCCTCCGGTTCTCTGTCAGGTCTCCACCTCCCCACGTTCTCGGCGAACTTGTTGAGCAACGCTGCCATTCAGGATGTTTGGGTTGATACCTTTATTCCTGGAGGGCAGCGTGTGGCGATCTGTACGTGCTCCCGGACTGGCCGTCACCTTGCTACGTTCACTCGATGGCCTGGGTCTAGTCTGTACACACTGACCTTTGCGTCTGCACAGGTGGCTGAGGCAGGTCAGTTAGCTGCGTCGAGCCAGGTGTCTGCGTCTGTTCAGCTTGCAGCGTCTTGCTCGTGTCGGGTACTCTCCCACCAGACTCTTCTCTGGCACCACCGCCTCGGTCACCTCTCCCACCCACGTCTCTGCAGCATGCACTCCCGTCTCCTTGTCTCTGGCCTTCCCAGGTCCCTGGCCTCCCTCCCGTGCTCGCCTACCCCGCCGAGCCTTCCCTGCGTCAAGGGGCGGCAGCGCGCCGCTCCTCATTCCTCTGAGTTTCCTCCGACCACTGCTCCTCTGCAGACTCTACACATGGACGTTTGGGGCCCGGCCCCCGTCGGTGGAACGGACCAGGAGCGCTACTTCCTGCTGGTTGTTGACGACTACACACGTTACACTACTGTCTTCCCCTTGCGGCGCAAGGCGGACGTCAGTAGTGTTTTGATCCCCTGGATCCGTGCTACTCATCGCCAGCTGCGCGAGCGGTTCAGTTGGGACTTCCTAGTCATGCGTCGGCACTCCGACAGGGGCGGTGAGTTCTCTTCTGACCTCCTTGCGGAGTTCTTTCGAGACTAGGGCATCGACCAGTCTTTCATGCTTCCGGCCTCTCCTCCGCAAAATGGGATTGCGGAGCGTTGCATCGGCTTGATCATGGAGGTTGCTCGTACCTCCATGATCCATGCGGCTGCTCCCCATTTTCTGTGGCCGTTTGCGGTCCGATACGTAGCGCATCAGCTCAACCTATGGCCCCTTATCTCTGAGCCAGAGACCTCGCCCACACTCCGGTGGACGGGGAAGGTTGGCGATGCGTCGGTGTTTCCGGTCTGGGGCGCGCTCTCCCTTGTTCGTGATGCCAAAGCGAGTTGGGGTAAGAGTACTAACCTTAGAAGTGCTGTACCCCATAAGGAGTGCCCCACTATAGCCCACAAGTAAGATTGTACTTTGAAACACCCCCATAGGCTAAGTGGGGGACAACAAGATGGTCATAAGACCAGTCAAGCAAGACAACAGAGCAAAGCAAAGCAAAGCTCAGGGTGGATCTCAAGGACACCACACAATCCGAGCACAAACAAGCGGCCATAAGGCCAGTTCACATGCAGAGTTATAATAGCAAGGCAGTACACTGATCACAACCTAGCAAGAGTAAACAAGTAGGTATAAATTTATATATCACAGTACAACAAGAGCAAGTCAAGCAACCGGCAGGTGTGGTAGAGTGGGCACAAGCCCAAGAGTTGTGCAGAAACGCTGATGATCACCAGACCTAAGGGCCTTGGTGAACACATCGGCAGTGTTGGCCCGCGAGGCCACGTAGGGAAGGCGGAGCTGAGGACGCTGCTGCAGCTCACGCGCAAGGAAGTAGCAAAGAGCAATGTGCTTCGTTCTGTGCTCCTGTCTTTGCTCGCGACACAAGGCAAGCATGGCCTTGTTGTCGACGTACAGTACTGGAGGAGAACGAGGCCGCTCACCCAAGTCGGTCAGCAGGTAGGTCACCCAGCGTAGCTCCTGTGCAGCCATAGCCCCAGCGTAGATCTCGGCCTCACAGCTGGAACCAAGCATAGAAGAAGAACGAGTGGACCTCCACGAGACAGAACCAGAGCCAAGACTGAAGGTGTAACCCTGTGACGAACGCTGAGTCGCCTGGTCGTCGGCCCAAGAAGCGTCGGAGTGTCCTGTGAGTACCACTGAACCCCGTCCTCCAAGCACGAGCCCCATGCCCAATGTACTGCACAAGTAACGCAGTACCCTCTTCGCAGCATCCCAGTGCACCTTTCGGTGTCTACCGGGAGCCACGTAGTGAGCCAAGAGGCGGAGAGGGTACGCGAGGTCAGGTCGTGTGCACGTCATCAGGTACATGAGGCAACCCTCAAGCTCTAGTCACGCTGTGGAGAAGTCGAGGGAGTACAGCTCATAGTCACGCTGTGCTGCAACGTGCAGCAGCACCCGAAGAGTAGTCATCTTCTGGGTGGGGGAGAAGGTATGGAAGAAGTCGACCCCCTGTCGCTGACTGAAGCCTCGAGCAACGTAACGCGCCTTGAAGGCAGGCGGAGAACCCGGCTGCCGCTGCACTCTAAAAATCCACATGCCATCGACTATGTTCGCCCCAGGAGGAGGAACCTCGTCGAGGTAGGTGCCTGTGGACTTCCAGGATGCCATCTCTGCGTCCATGGCTGTCTGCCACTAAGAGGAGTACTCACCCGTGATCGCCTCAGCGTAAGAGCGCGGGGTAGGGATGTCAAGTGCATCCGGGTCTCCCTCAGGGCAAAGCAGCATGGATGCAAAACGAGGTAAAGCGGCCGCAAGACACTCAAGCTCAAACTGTATCTCCTCAAGTACGTCACTGCCAAGGGCAAGCTCACCCCCGACGGATGGAGGACTGACAGACTCAGACTCAGTGACAAGACTCGCGACGTAGTCGAGACGACTCGTAGCTGCAAAGTCGACTAGCTTAGTGACTAGGGCAAACGCTGTAGTAGGCTCAAGGTCAGTGTCAGTGACGACAGTAGCGAGGAGACGAGAGACAGTAGGACTGGTAGCACGAGCAAGGTCGGACTCAGGGTCAGGAACGTGTGGAAGAGAGGACGTGGGAGGCGCAGGCAGGACAACACACAGGGGAACAGAGGAAGGACGAAGTGCCATACCGTGAGTGCCTGGGACAGCAGGAGGACGAGGACGGGCGACACGATGAGCACGAACAGGTGTGGAAGCACGAGTCTCAGGCTCACGACGCTCAGACAGGGCCTCAGTCACCTCAATGTGAGGAGCAGGCACAGGCAGCGGGGAGCCAGGCAGTAGTTGTGGCTGACACTGGTCTGCCGGTGGACACAGGAGGGGTAGAGGGAGGCCAGTGGAAGATGGGAGACTAAGAACCTGGCGAAGGACTGAGTCAGGCGGCGGCAGGGACGACTGCAGGTGCGAGTAGAAAAACGGTCGGCGCGGGGCAATACCAGCAGCTCCAGCTCCTCCAGCACCAGCAATACCAGCACCTCCAGCAGCACCTCGAGCACCTCCAGCACCAGCAGCACCACTAGCTCCGGCAGCGCCAGGACCTCTAGCACCAGTAGTACCTCCAGCACCTCCAGTGCCAGTAGCTCCAGTAGCACCTCCAGCACCTCCAGCACCAGCAGCACCACCTGCTCCGGCAGCTCCAGCACCTCTAGTACGAGCACCTCTAGGACCAGCAGCTCCAGCACCTCCAGTACCAGCACCTCCAGGACCAGCAGCTCCAGCACCTCCAGTACCTCCAGCTCCAGCGCCTCCAGCACCAGCAGCACCTCCAGCACCAGCTGTACCTCCAGGAGTAGGAGGTGCAGCACCTCCAGCAGCACCAGCAGCTCCAGCAGCACCTCGAGCACCTCCAGCACCACTAGCTCCAGCAGCGCTAGGACCTCTAGCACCAGTAGTACCTCCAGCACCTCCAGCACCAGCAGCACCACCTGCTCCGGCAGCTCCAGCACCTCTAGTACGAGCACCTCTAGTACCAGCACCTCCAGGACCAGCAGCTCCAGCACCTCTAGTACCTCCAGCACCAGCGCCTCCGGCACTAGTAGCACCTCTAGGACTAGTAGCTCCGGCACCTCCAGCACCAGCAGCACCTCTAGTACTTCCAGCACCAGCAGCATCTTTAGCACCTCTAGTAGTACCTCCAGTACCTCCAGCACCAGCAGTACCTCCAGGACGAGCAGCTCCAGCACCAGCAGGACCGTACCCTCCACCACCAGGACTGCCTCGCCGAACGATCCACGCACAAATCGCCTACGGCGAGAGCGTCTCAAGTAGGTCAGGCTGCGGTGGCTATCCAGCTCCAGGACCTCCAGCAAGGTCACCCACAGCTCCACCGCCACTAGGACTCGCAGGACCCCCAGAGTCAGCACCCCCAGAACCAGCACCCCTTGTCGCAGCACCCCCAGAACCAGCACCCCTTGTCGCAGCACCCCCAGTCGCAACACCCCCAGAAACCTCCCCCTCTATCTCAGCACCCCCAGGCTCAGCACCAGCAGTCTCAGCTCTAGAGTCCACAGCAGCAGGCTGCGGAGGCGGCGAAGACGGCCGAGTCGGAAAGCCAGGAGGGGTCTCCAAGCGTGGAGAGTGGCGAGTGGCCGCCGTGTCGTCAGCGGCGGGGTCACCCCCCTCAGCTGGGCCAGAGGAGTCAAAAGAGATCTCCAAAGGCTCCTGAGACACACCTGAGGGAGCAGGACCCTGTGGGGGGAGGGGGTCTACCGGGGGGGGGGGACTGGTACCAAGAAAAGAGGCGCTAGGGGGACCGGGTGGGACGCGTGCGGGTGTAGCCTGTAGTAACAGACAGACTCGTCAAAGGTGACGTCCTGGGAGGAGAAGACTCGACGCGAATGTGGGTGGTAAAACTGCCACGGCGGGGCGTCGGTGGGGAATCCAAGGAAGACGCAGCGGAGAGTGCGAGAGGAGAGCTTGCTCGCTTTGGCATCGCGAACAAGGGAGAGCGCGCCCCAGACCTGAAACACCGACGCATCGCCAACCTTCCCCGTCCACCGGAGTGTGGGCGAGCTCTCTGGCTCAGACACGGGGCCAGAGGTTGAGCTGATGCGCAGCGTATCATACCGCAAAAGGCCACAGAAAATGGGGAGTAGCCACATGGATCATGGAGGTACGAGCAACCTCCATGATCAAGCCAATGCGACGCTCAGCAAGGAGGTCAGAAGAGAACTCACCGCCCCTGTCAAAGTGCAGATGCAGGACTGGGAAGTCCCGACTGAACCGCTCGCGCAGCTGGCGACGAGTAGCACAGATCCAGGGGATCAAAACACTGCTGATGTCCGCCTTGCGCCACAAAGGGAAGACAGTGGTGTAACGTATGTAGTCATCGACAACCAGCAGGAAGTAGCGCTCCTGGTCCGTTCCACGGACGGGGGCTGGGCCCCAAACGTCCATGTGGAGAGTCTGCAGAGGAGTAGTGGTCGGAGGAAACTCGGAGGAATGAGGAGCGGCGCGCTGCCGCCCCTCGACGCAGGGAAGGCTCGGCGGGGCAGGCGAGCACGGGAGGGAGGGCAGGGACCTGGGAAGGCCAGAGACAAGGAGACGGGAGTGCATACCGCGGAGACGCGGTAGGGAGGGGTGACCGAGGCGGTGGTGCCAGAGGAGAGTCTGGTGGGAGAGTACCCGACACAAGCAAGATGCTGGAAGCTGACCAGACGCAGGCACTTGACTCGCCGCAGCCACCTGACCTGACTTAGCCACCTGTGCACACGCAGTGGTCAGTGTGAATAGACTAGACCCAGGCCGTCGACTGAACGTACCCAGGTGACGGCCAGTCCGGGAGCACGTACAGATTGCCACACACTGCCCTCCAGGAATAAAGGTATCAACCCAGACATCCTGAATGGCAGCGTTGCTCACCAAGTTCGTCGAGAACGTGGGGAGGTGGAGACCTGACAGAGAACCGGAGGGTATTGCTAGACACGAGAGGACAGTGGAGGCTCGTGCGACTACTGGGCCCTCAGTGGGGTCAGCGAGTGAGACCGGTGCTGGTGCAGCAAGTGGTATGAGTGTGGTGCAGTCACGAAAGAAGCAACGTGACGCACCTGAGTCAAGTGTGAAAGTGTGCAAGGCCTCAGCTGAGGAAGGACCTGTGGCGGGAGACGCACGAGCACCTAAAACTGCAGCAGACTCACTATCACCTAGTGTTGCAACAGAATCACTAGCACCTAGTGCGGCAGCAGACTCACTAGCACCTAGTGCAGCAGCCTCGACAGAACCAGTGACACATCGCTGAGGAAACAACTCACTAAGCACCTGAGGGGAGAAGGTCTCCTGCTGACTCTGCTGCCACCTCTGTGAAAACCAAAACCTCCACCACCTGGACAGGCTCACTGAAGAACCCACTCGCGAAGCTGCTGAGGGGTGGGGTCGTCCGGGAGAGGCAGTGACTGCCGCTGTCCACCTCTAGCTGCTGCAACTGCTGTGATACTGGCCATGACAGGCAGTGACGGTCAGTAGTAGGTCCAGCACCTCCGGCACCAGCAGCACCTCCAGCACTCCCAGTCGCACCTCGGGCACCAGCAGCACCTTCAGCACTCCCAGTCGCACCTCCAGCACCCCCAGCACCAGCAGCACTCCCAGCACTCCCAGCAGCACCTCCACCAGCAGCAGCAGTAGCACGAGCAGCAGCAGCAGCAGTAGTGGCAGCTCGGCGGCTCGGTGGGGCTGGTGATCAATGTAGGGCGGCGCGGCTCGGGTTGGGCAGGGCGGCTCGGGCTGGGCGGCGCGGCTCGGCCGGGCAGGGCGCGCCGCGGACTGCAAAGCAGGGCGCGCGGTGGACAGGGCAGCAGGGCGCGATGTGTGGGGCAGCAGAGCGCGATGCGCTGGCTGCAGTAGGGCGCGACGCGCTGGCTGCAGCAGGGCACGACGCGAGGGGCAGCAGAGCGCGACGCGCTGGCTGCAGTAGGGCGCGACGTGCTGGCTGCAGCAGGGCGCGACGCGCAGGGCAGCAGAGCGCGACGCGCTGGCTGCAGTAGGGCGCGACGCGCTGGCTGCAGCAGGGCGTGACGCGCAGGGCAGCAACGCGCGACGTGCAGGCTGCAGCAGGGCGCGACGTGAGGGGGGGGGGGGGGGGGGGGGGGGGGGGCAGGCAGTGCGAGTAGCTGCAGGGCAGCGCAACACTGTGCGAGCAGGGCCGGACAGCGCGAGGGCGCTTTGGGCAGGAACAAGCGAAACTATCGGTGGGCCCTAAAAACTCAACAGGTTTCCTGCTTTGATACCATGTCAGAATAACTGAGCAGGAATGATTGGATTAGCAAGAATTGGGGTACAAGTACTAACCCTAGAAGTGCTGTACCCCATAAAAAGTGCCCCACTATAGCCTACAAGTAAGATTGTACTTTGACAGTTTGATTCGTCAGACTTAGTATACAATTTTAGTCCGATCAATCAGAAACGGTACAGAAAAAAAAGCTGAAATTTCCTAGTCAAGGCAAAAAAAAAATCTGATCAATCAGAGTTCACAGTAATGGCAAGTCTGATTGTGTTTATAGTAGTACTGCTGGTTTTGGTTTATGCACGATAGTGAGGGCAGGATACATCCACGAGCATTTCACTAATCTACTTAGTCAAGTCCATCACCATCGTTTTATGAATTATCTCCTACCACTTTAGCATTTGCGAAGCTTAGCGTCGCCAGCTTAGCGAAACCAACAGTAGGTTCCTGAGCCGTCTCATCGAGAGAAGCAGAGACGTTCGCGACTGGGGGCGCAGGCTTCTCAAGGGTTAGAGTTGGTAACATGCGTGGAACAGGGCGTTTTCTCGCGTGCTAGCGAGCTACGGAAACGATCTAGGCTGGTTCTAGTATCAGCCGCCTTACGCCACCCTCTGAATCGTCGTCATCGTCACGGCATTGAGGGCATCGGCCTAAACAGCCATCCCGCAATCTGAGAGAGTGTTCCGAGCAGAGAAATAGAAGAAGCACTGGTGACAAGGAGCTGAAGCTAGGTGGTGAAAGAAACATCAGAACAACATGGACTTCGACGATCTTGAAGGTCCTCCTGATTGGTGGGTGGGTTGCCTTCCATGCACGGCAACGACGACTAGCAGCTACCGTCGCTCTGCTCCTTGCTGTGTCGTGTAGCTGCAAAAGGCTGCAACGTGGGTACTGGTCGAGACTGGTTGAGACCTACCGGTAGGATGAGATCAAAAGCTGCCTCAACGACCAATCAGCAACTAAAATTAGACTTCACTGGTGCCAAGGGGGACAAACTGTAATTCCAGCACTAATCACGGCTGTCAGCGCAAATCTCGCGTAGGCAAAATTAGAGTAGGTCCGCGCAAAGACTCTGACGGATCAGAGTACACTCTGGAAAAATAGCTGATGTATCAGACAAGGCCAAAAAAAAAAAGTTGAAATTTCAGAGTTCACAACAAAAAAAAAAAAGCCGAACTTTCAGAGTTCACTAGAAAATATGGCTGAAATATCAGTGTTTTTTTAGGCAGAACATATAAATTTCTCTGACTTCTGGGGGCCTGATACTTACTTGTTGGCTAAATCACGTCGCCCTCAACTCACGCTGATTGTAGTGATTAGAATATGCCCTTCTACGGTATAAACGTCATGGCTGGTAACAAAACTGAATCTGTCTGTACCGCAAGCATAACGTTAGAGCGTGCACGTCTTTCCTAGCGATTCCTCCCACCTTCGGCCTGCTAACCCTGAGACAGCTAGAATCGACACGCACATCTCACTACACCTCAACTCCTGCCTCCCCCCTCACTCAACGTCAGGGCTGGGAACCAAGCTGAACCATCCAGAAGCCTTTTTCTGCGCCTCAAACGTACTCTTGGGAGCAAATGGCAGCTTCTCAAAAGCGAGCATGCTGCTCCTCTCAGGAATCACATCCGCAGCACCACTAACCCCTCTACTCGCCTTCCCCAGCTATTCCACCCTCCTCCCCCCACTTGGCCTGCTGAACCCGATACCGCTAGACTCGATAGGCAGCTCTCACTACCTCATTCAACGTCAGGGCTGGGAACAAGGCTGAACCATCCAGCCGCCTTTTTCTGTGCCTCACCCGTACTCTTGGGAGCAAAAGGCAGCCTCTCAAAAGCGAGCACACTGCTTCTCTCAGGAATAGCGTCCGCACCACCAACCCCCCTTCTCACTCTCCCCAACAATTTCCCCTCCCCTTGACCTGATAAGCCTGATTCAGCTAGGCTTGATAAGCAGCTTTCACTGGAAGACCGATGCATAAGGGAGGATTGTTTCTTTCTAGGAGACTGAATCACTCGATCTAAGGGCCTCTGGGACTTGAGCGGGAGAGCAGGCGATTGGGATTCTTGACCGGGTGTAAAAGACAGCCCAGAAAAGGATAAATCAGGGTATGAATCCACCCGGCGGTGGAAAATCCCCACGAATTTGTCTGGCTGGATGGGACTGTGAAAGCGCTGTGGTATAGAGTGGTCTGAAGGGGTTGGTATGAGGTGTTTAGAGCTGGGTTGGTTGTAGCTGGGTGAAATGCGGTTCAGATTGTATCTGGGTGGGTTGTAGCTGAAAAGGTTGTTACCGGCTTGGCTGTAGCCTCCATCATTCCAGGGCTGGAAGTTGGGAAAAGATTCCACTTTCCTAAATCCTGGAAATCCAGAGGTTCGGAGCGGTGAAGGGGAGTGCAGAGCAGCAGTGTGCTCCAGCGACAGCAGGTTCGGCACCGAACCTATTTTCCGCATGATGCTTGCTGTTGTATCATGGTGGTGGTGTGGTGAAGAGAAAAGCGGCTCCAGCGTACCTGCTTTCAACCTTGGTTTCATCCCTTGCAGAAATTCCATACTACTGGAGCGGTCCAGTGTGCAGTTGCTGAGAAGCTTTCCGGAAATAAACGAGGCTTTGAGGGACACAGCTGCGTCGTCTTGGGAGTTAGAGTCTAAGCCAAGCTTCCCAGAACCGACAGCTGACTTGAGTGCGTCAGCTGGATACGATATATCCTCATCAGCTGGATAAGCCGGGTAAGCATCAGCAGCACCAGCCCTCGCAGTACCAGGCACCGCAATGCCAGCAGCAGTTGCGGCTCTGCCAGTCTTTCCAGCAAGCAGGGATGCTTTGAATGAGAGCATGGGGTCGTGAGAGACTGGGTCGGCGGCCGTAGCAGCGGTACGCTCAGTGGTGGTCGAGGGCTTGTATTGAACCCCTGGTGTCGCGTGGCTGGAGTGGCGTGGCGTAGGCTCTGCTGCTGCTGCTGCTGCTGCTGCTGCTGCCGCTGCTGCTGCTGCTGCTCCGTCAGCTGCCGCTGGATTGGCTCTGCTAGCAGCAGTGCTATCGCTCAGCTGCTGACACAGCAGAACCTCAAGAATGCCATAAGGGGAAGGGGAAACAGGGGCAGCGTTGACAGCTGTGGCAGCAGCTTCAAGGTGGCTTGCATGGCCTGTCGTCAAGCTTGCGTCGTAAAAAGGGCTAGACGGGCTCGGAATGTAAGAGGAGTTTGATAGGTTTGAAACCGTGCCTGCCTTTTCTCCACCCGCTGTAGCTGCTACCCCGGCTGTTGCCGCAGCACCAGCTGCAGCCGCCACCGCCGCCGCCGCCGCTGCTGCTGTTGCCGCTGTTTTCGTTGCAACACCACCCCCAGAGGCAGCAACGCCCAAGTTCGGACGGAACTGGGAGTTCTCCCAAGCCTGCCAGCTGGCTGTAGCAGCAGTGACGGCAGCTGCTACAGCCTGGCAGCGGATACGTTGCAGCTGAGAGTGCCAGTCGGAGTGGGAGGAGGCGAGGGCGCGGCGAGAGGCTTCTGCTGATGCGGTGGCTGCTGCGAGTGAGATGGATTGGGAGCAGAGGGATTGCTGGGAGGGGAGAGAAGGTGGGATTGGGGAGGGTTGGGGAATGGATTTTCTTTTTAAAGTCTAGTGAATATGCTGATGCGGCGGCTGCTGCAAGAAAGAGATGGATCAGGATCAGAGGAATTGATGGGCAGGGGGAAGGTGGGATTGGGGAGGGGGAGGGGGGGGTTGAGGAGAAGGCACGAGCGGGAAGGAGGGAGGGAGGGATGAAATGAGGAGGGAGGAGGGAGGCAGTGAGGGAGGGAGAGAGAGGGATAGAGAGCAAGGTAGGATGGGAGGGTGAAAAAGAGTAAGGAAAGAGAGAAGAATGGGGAGAGGAAGGGAGGAATTAGATGAAAGGGGACGGGAAGGCAGTGGGAGGGGGACACGAATACAAAGCACAAGAAGCAAGAGAAAAAGGAAGGATGAAAGAAAGAAAGAATGAAAGAAAGAAGGAAAAACAAGCAAACAAACAAACCAGAAGACAAGCTGACAAGGAGATCTGGAAGAACAATAATGCCCAAGAACAAAAGCAAGCGATGGTTGAAAAACGCATGATTCAAATCAGGTTTCGAGAATAACAATGAAAGCACAGCATCTCCTTCAAACCATCTCCATCTACCCAAACACCTCC
This sequence comes from Closterium sp. Naga37s-1, assembly GCA_947471745.1. Taxonomy (NCBI): domain Eukaryota; kingdom Viridiplantae; phylum Streptophyta; class Zygnematophyceae; order Desmidiales; family Closteriaceae; genus Closterium; species Closterium sp. Naga37s-1. The sequence goes on along the minus strand of CANJKZ010000084.1, from coordinate 4,491,864 downwards.
ACACCACATGCGCCTATCTGACAATACGACCCGATTGGCCTGGATCCATCCTTTTGAGTGATAAGGCATGGCAAGACAGCATGCGGGACGCTAAAAACTGCGAGAATATGTTGTCTTGTGGAGCAAGCGATTGCTCTGCAAGGTAACACTTGCGGGAGTCTCTTGCTGCAGTCCTCACTCTCAGCACGAAGGCTGCAGAAAGGACACAGCGCACGACACAAAAAAAGGGAAAAATGCAGGAAGGACAAAAAAAAAGGGGGACTCAGAACCGGGAATACAGTCTAAAAAGGTTTTGTGTTTTCGCAGTTTCGATATTCGCCAAACTTATTTCTGCCCTAACCGATCAGTACCGCACACACTAACCAGACTGCACAACCAAAGGTCTCAAACTTCAAGAGCGGGAGAGAGGAGGGAGGACTGAGAAAGAGGGGGCGGGCAGGAAAAAGTCCATCTTCTCACCTGCAGAACCTGGATCTGCGATTTGTCCCGAGCGCTTATTATCTCAGCGGCTTTACGTCCACTAATCAGCTGCTGTTCCAGCTGTGCTGCTCTCGCCCTCTCTGCTGCTGCAGCCGCCCTGGCCGCATCTGCTGCAGCCCTGGAGGATCTGAGCTCTGCTTCCAGCTCGGCAATTCGCCTCGCAAGCTCGCCTGTGTTCTCCCCACACTGATGGCTCTGCTTGCATGCACATCCGTTTGAACCGCTGTGCACCACACTGGGAGTAGGCGAGCCAGTGGACGAAGCAGGGTTGCTGCCAGGGCCAGGAGTTGGAGTTGGGGCCGAATGGACGGTGGGAGATGGATTTGCAGCCAAAGGGACGGTAGGAGATGGAGCTGAAGAAGCCTGCCCCCCCACAAGGGCGCGGATCCAAGGCGACGCTCCTGCATGCGCTGCTGCTGGTGCAGGTGCTGCTGCTGCTGCTACTGCTGCTGCTGGAGGAGAAGCCTTCTGCTGTGCCTGCTGTGGCTGCCGGTGCTGCTGCGGCTGGGAGGCAGCAGATACTGGAGCTTTGACTGACTTGGGAAGGGAAGTTTTGCTCTTTGACTGCTGCTGCTGCTGTGTGAAGCTGGGCGGGGCAGCAGGAGGGCTCTTCTTCTGTGCGGCCCTTGCAGCATAAGAGGCATTCGCAGGGCCTTCACTCTTCTTAAGCTGTGCTGCTGTGTCTGATGCCTCGCCTCCAGCCTTCCTGCTGTAGCTCCCCCCAGACAGCCACCCGCTCACTTCACTCACTCTGTTTGGCGCCTTCTCACCGCTCCCCACCGGAATAAACCCATCATTATTATCCGTAACACCGGCACCAGAACCAACCCCGCCAGCAACCCTCTCCCCACTCCCACCAGATCCCTTCTTGCTAGCAGCTGCCATGATCTCAAAAATATCCTGCGTGTCATACTCACTCTCCCCATCCTCCCCCTCCCCCTCCTCGTCTTCCGCAGTGCTCATTCCAGAGCTATCAGTGGTCTGACCAAAGTCCATAACCGAACTCACAGGGGACATACTAGGTCGGCTGGACGACTCTGGGGTCTTCACCACCAGATTCTGCACATCACCCACCAAACCTGCAGAGCCCACCGAACCTGCTGCCGAGCCTGCCACCAAGCCTGCCGCCGAGCCTGGCCCTTCTGCCAGCCCCTGCAGTTTGCTGGTCAGGGAGGCTATCCCCTTAGGGTTCCTGCTCCGGCCTTTCCCGGCCTTCTTCTTGTCCTTGCCGCTTTTCCCCCCTGCTGATGCGGCTGCGTTTGGCTTGGATGCGGCGGCATCAGAAACATCATCAGCGAAAAGTTCGAGGAGTTCCAGTTGCCGCCTCGCCACCTCCTCTTCCAAGGCCGTCCACTTCTCCTCCTGCAGGCAACAATGCCCCGTGCACAGAGACACACACAGACGCATAGACACATAGACAGACAGATGATTGGTTTGGGTTAGCTGGGTAATTTTGAGGGGCCTCAGAAAGAGAGTTCCAGTTGCCGCCTCGCGACCTCCTCTTCCAAAGCTTTCACTTCTCCTGCACTCATTCCCGATGCTGCGATGCACACACACACACACACACACACACACACACGCACGCACACACGCACACACGCACCCACGCACGCACGCACGCACTCACGCACGCACGCACACACACACACACACACACACACACACACACACACACACACACACACACACACACATGAGAGACACACACACACACATGAGATGCAAACAGGCCATTGGTTGGGTTGGATGATAATACTTCAACAGCCTCACTACTGCCTCCTCTAGCGCTGTCCATGTCTAGGACAGCGGATCCACTCCAGAAGTAAGAGGGGAAAGAAACCAGCAAAAACAATGTCAATTACTCGCGGGAGAGTGCTGCAGGATCAACAACACGAATCCCAGCAGGGACAAAGAGCCTTCGGGTGTTGTTTGAGTCAGCTCACAATCAAGACTGCACAGCTGGATAACCCCTCACAATGATCGCAGCAAAAAGTGAAGAGGCCTTGGATGTCGTTTGAGTTGTCTCAAAATTAAGACTGCACAACAGGATCAACCAGCCACTCACCAGGATGGCAGCAGAGGCGGAACCCTTGGGTGCGTCCATGAGAGCAGTGCGACCCTTCTTGCACCTCTTAGTCATACTCGCACCCTTGGCACATAGCAGCTCACTGCAGACGGACACGAGCAGACGATAGAACATGCAAGAACAAGGAGAGATAAAAGGTTTTGTTTGGTCATGCTCATGCCCTTGGCACACACCAGCTGATGGCGCTCATGTCTGTGCCTACCTCCCCCTGGAACCTGCCAACTGGAGTCCCCCACAAGAGAGGGACTCACATGCAGTCTGCAGGGTTGAGGCTAGCGCCGTGGTGAAGGGCAGACAGGTTTTCGTTATCCACAGCACTGACATCCGCCCCTCCCGCCAGAAGCGCCTTGTTTGGAAAAAGTGACTACATGACATGTGTCTATCGAGGATCGGGACTCACACGCAGTCAGATACATCAAGGCCACGTGATTGAAGACGTCTCAAAACACTTCTTCAATCACGAGGATCGGGACTCACACGCAGTCAGATGCATCAAGGCCACGTGATTGAAGACGTCTCAAAACACTTCTTCAATCACGAGGATCGGGACTCACACGCAGTCAGATGCATCAAGGCGAGCGCCGTGGTGCAAGGCGGACAAACCCTCCCCATCCACAGCACTGACATCTGCCCCTCCGGCCAGCAGCTCCTCTGTTGCCGGCACTGAGTTGCGCCCCACTGCGTGCATCAGTGCTGTCTTGCCCTCTGACGTGCGTGCATTCACGTCCGCCCCCGCCTGCTCAAAGGAGGGAAGAAAGGGAGAAAGGGAGAGGCGGAGAAAGGGAGAGGTGGAGAAAGTGAGAAAGGGAGAGGTGGAGAAAGGGAGAGGTGGAGAAAGGGAGAAATGGAGAGGTGGAGAAAGGGAGAGGTGGAGAAAGGGAGAAATGGAGAGATGATAACTGGTTGTTCTGTTGTTCTGCCACCCTCCAGAGTCACTGCGCTGCCTCCCTCCAGCCAGCAGCGCCTCTGTTGCCTTGCCAGCACTGAGTTGTGCCCCACTGCGTGCATCAGTGCTGTCTTGCCCTCCGAGAGTGGTGGGAAGGGAGGAGGAAACTTTTGAGTCGACTCAAAAGTCAACTTGGTGGGAAGGGAGGAGAAAAGACATGTACTGGCTAACTAGCGAGTGAATGCAGTGGTCCCAGAGCCGTTCCCTGACTCACAGCTCTATGTCTAGAGTCGATTCATTTCTCACAGCTCGTGTCCTCCAAAGCCCCCCTAAAGCGTGTGAACGGCTGCGACGCTCACGTGGACGAGCAGGTGAACGCAGTGTGCTTGGCGGCCCTCAGCAGCAGCAATAAGGGGCATGGTATGACGCATGGATGCAGAGCCCAGCGTGCTTTCTTGATTACTCTTATGTCCTGTCTCAATACATCCTGTTTCCTTTCAAAGGCCTAGATAAGCTCACCTGGACGAGCAGGTGGATGCAGCATGCGTGGCGGCCCTCTGCGGCAGCAATGAGGGGCGTCACGCCTCCATGCGACCGTGCATCCACAGCAGCTCCGTGGCGCACGAGGGCTGAGAGAGCCTCCTCATGCCCGTTGTACGCCTGTGAAACGGGTGGAAGAGAGACGTGAGTCACGTTAAGCTTCTGTGTTACCTCGGGAGTCATAGCAGCAGCTCGAGCGCTGAGAGAGCCTCCTCATGCCCGTTGTACGCCTGTGAAACGGGTGGAAGAGAGACGTGTGCCATGTTAGGCTTCTGAGTTGACTCAGAAGGCACAAAAGCAAACTCCGAGACAAACAGTCAATCAAAACAGAGATAAGTATCAGAGTCAGCTTTTAGTTTGTTTACTACAGTGGACTCACAGCTGCAATAAGGGGCGTCACTCCCACTTTGTCACGGGCATCAGGCTGAGCGCCAGCTTCTAGCAGGAGCTGGACGCAGCTGCACAACACACACACGCGTTGGGGAGGCATTGGGTGGGAGCAATGCGGGGGGGTGTTAAAGTGGAACATTAGTGGAGTACTGTGGGCAGCATTAGGCTGAGCGCCAGCTTCAAGAAGGAGCTGCACGCATCTGCATGAGACACACACGCAGAGGGGCACAGCGAGGGTGCAGAGGGGAAGAATCAGGGCACATTCAGGGACGCACCACGGAGGAGCATCGAGTGTTCATTCAGGGAGCATTGGGGGAGGTTGGAAGAGCAGTTGGGGAGAATTGGGGGCAACAGGGACGCATTGAGGAGGAACTGGTGGGAGCATTGGGAATGCATTGAATCGTGTGAAGTCAGGTGCTTTCTGCTCTTTTTCATAACTTGGTCCGTGAATCGCGCACGCGCGCGCGCGCGCGCGCGTGTGTGTGTGTGTGTGTGTGTGTGTGTGTGTGTGTGTGTGTGTGTGTGTGTGTGTGTGTGTGTGTGTGTGTGTGTGTGTGTCTGTGTGTGTGTGTGTGTGTGTGTGTGTGTGTGTGCGTGTGTGCGTGTGTGCGTGTGTGCGTGTGTGTGTGCGTGTGCGTGTGCGTGTGTGTGTGTGTGTCTCTGTGTCTGTCAAGTCAGGTGCTTTCTTTTATTTTCTGAGTTACTAGAACGGCAAACAGGTTCAAGCGTTCCCCGCAGTCCCTCTTACTTGGCGAAGCCACTGTCAGCAGCGGCCAGCAGGGGCGTCGCTCCCTCCCCGTCCACAGCATCAACGGACGCTCCAGATTTGAGCAGCGACTCGGCAATGCCTACGTGGCCATTTCGGCAGGCCGCTGCAAGATGAAGAAGAGAGAGGCGGGTGAGTGGTTGAGTGCTGAGAGAGCGAGTGAATGGTTGAGTGGTGAAAGAGCGAGTGAGTGGTTGAGGGAAGAGAGAGGCGGGAAAGTGGTTGAGTGATGAGAGAGGCGTGTGAGTGGTTGGAGGGAAGTGAATAGTGGGTGAGTGGTTGAGTCAAGAGAGAAGCGGGTGAGAGGTTGAAAGAGCAATGAACCAGGATCAAAACATTAAGTGGGAGAAAAGGGACTGACAATCAAGAACTGAAACGAAATCACGTCAGGCAAGACGTCATGAAAATGGCCCTGAAACTCTACCAACTAAGCGCAATCCACTGCACCTGAGAAAGCGTTCGCGAGAGAAGCGGCACGCCCAGCGATCCATGTAACATCCGACCTCGCTTCCAATTTCGCCAGCGCCTTCGCCACGTCGTCAGCCTCCCCCGCCTGCGCCGCAACCAGCAGCTCGTCCAACGGAGTCCCAACAGCCGGCCGCTTCGTCCCATCATCTGCAGCAGAACCTCCGCTGCTTTCCACAGAGTTGCCACCAATCGCATTGTGCTGTCTCTCTTTCGTCGCCTGGTGCTCTTTCCACTCAGCGCTGCCCAGGAGAGTGATTGTTGACTCCATGTCGCCGCGAGGGACGGAGGAGCCGTCGTGACGCATGCCGGTATCTCGGATTTCCACGGCGAGTTCCCGCGGAGTGCGTCCGATCTTGTCTTTGACGAACGGGTTGGCTCCTGTGAGTCAGCACGGGTGTGATTGCAAGTTCGAATTTGTCAGAGTTCGTTTTTCAAGTTTCTGTTACTGTGTGTGGAGGCTCGACAAATCACGTGTAAGTTCGACAGAACGTGTGGGTTTCGACAAAGGCGTGGGGGCTCGAAAAAAAAAGGGGAAATTTGCGCAGTGGAGGGTGAAAGGACAGGTCAGCTGTTGAGAGAGTCACACCTGCTTTGAGAAGGAGCTCGACTGATTGACTGCGACCGTAGCCAGCTGCCATGTGGAGGGGAGTGAACCCCTCGTTGTCCCGTACGTTCACCTCAGCGCCTGTACCAGCAAAACGGGTCAGCGGTTTCAGGGCCTGTAACTTCCAAGTCTTTCTTTCACAGTTATTGAGTATACTGGGCTGAGAAATCAGGTGAATCTTACCTGATTCTAGCAGCACAATTGCACATTCTGTAGAAACCATCCCGCAGGAGAAATGGAGAGCCGTTCGGCCCTTGTCATCGGTGCCATTGATGCTTGGTTGAACCAGAGGCGTCTTGAGTGCTCTGGACTCCAGAGCAGAGACTGCCAAGAGAAGTAGACGCAGAAATTGTCGGTACATTTTATGCCGGTACAATGTTCGAAGTTCTCTTGCTGCTTTGAGTTCCACTGAACGAAAAAGGGCTGATTGGCGTTCCAATTTAGCGAAGTAACGCACCATTTCCGAGGCCAAGTGCTGGTGACATGACGCCTGAAGCTCTACCTCCCGACGGGTTCTTGCTGCTCTGTTTCTTGATGTCTACGATTGTTCGTCTCAGCTTGCGAATCTGCATCTTCTTCGCTGCTTCTATGAGGTTCGATACGAGATCAGAAGCATCCGTCTCTTGCTGCTGGGCCTTCTGTCGGACGACAACGGGCTTGAGAAGAGCACGGCCGTCCTTCGCCGTCTTGGCAGCCATGAAATCTGTCGACATTTAGGATTTAATAGCTAATTGACGTCTTGGACGGCAACTGTCAATATATGCAATTCAGGAACCTCACGACCGGAACGAACGAGATGCCAGACACGAGTAATGCCTTTCGAACCAGCAGCAGCGCTAGCTGGTCCGCAAACTGGAAGCTGGTCAAGTCCGCTGAGGCACCATCAACAAACCTCGCAATTGAGGCGCTTCGGCAACACCAATGACCCTGACAACAAATCTAGGAATTTTAACGTCCGCTACAGTACTAGCAACCCTAATGTATCACTCTTAGCTCTGCTCTGTTCCGTACTGCTATGCTGCTCCGTACTGATGAGCTGTTAGAAACGGGGTAATTACATTCTGGGTAACCAACATTGAGCCCGCTGACGTCAAAAGTCACCTACGTGGCTCGATGGTACCCGTCAGATCATGCGCGCCCCTTGGTGGTACCCATCTTCCCTCCGTGGTACCCATCTTCCCTGCGTGGTACCCATCAACTGTGCGCGAATTCCCTGACTGGTACCGCAACATTTCAACCGAGCTGTACACCGTACAACAAGGGTGTCAATGCGTTTTTCACTATATTGTCTTAACGTTTACAAGCTCAATAGAGTCCGAAGCCCGAAGTGCCACATAATCGGGTCAAATTTTCAAGCGCATTACCTATAATAAAGTGTAGAAGAAAAGCTGAATTTAGGAAAACATTTATTGTGTAGATTTCTTTAGGCTCATAAAAATCCACATTATAACGTGCTATAATTTAAATCACCACAGATATATTGCATCAACCGAAACACAAAAATTAACATCCGTGTAACAAACGATCAACTGACACGTAATATATATATTGACTTAAGGTTATTTGATTTTCATTAATGGGTATTGTTTTTTTTCCAGAAACCAACGAATGTACGTATTATTTGTTTATGCTTTTCTATTTAGCTGTGGGGGTACATGCTTAATTTATTTGCATACAACCTTATGAACTTTGTTCAGATTACCAACTGCGCGCTGAGAAACATGGTCGTAAGATTCACGCTACCTATCGTTCAGTGATGTGAGCTTACAAAGGTTCGGAGGTAACGTGAGGATTTTAGAAGGGGAGTTGATTTTTTCTAGGTTGCACTCTATCCAGTGTAAGGCACGTTCAAAGGTATTAATGTTCAAATGTATTAATGTTCAATTGCAGACAGAAAACGTTGGTATAATATAATGAAAATCGCATTGAAACCCTTGTTGTACGGTGTACAGCTCGGTTGAAATGTTGCGGTACCAGTCAGGGAATTCACGCACAGTTGATGGGTACCACGCAGGGAAGATGGGTACCACGGAGGGAAGATGGGTACCACGGAGGGAAGATGGGTACCACCAAGGGGTGCGCATGATCTGACGGGTACCATCGAGCCACGTAGGTGACTTTTGACGTCAGCGGGCTCGATGTTGGTTACCCAGAATGTAATTACCCTTAGAAACGACTGCAATGCTCAGTCCTGATGCATTGCAATGAGCTGTCGAAAGACCCACTTCACTGCATCAGCCACAGACTAAGTCGCTTTACCACACTGAAACACACTTTAACGTACTAGATCGTACTACACCAGGTGTTAACAGGAAATCATGGCTGTGCACATGAATGCAAGAGAGGGTGGGATCATGGGCTGGATGGGATGGGATGCTTGCCCAAAGCCAGAAACTGGGCATCCAGGATTCGGGCTGAGACAATAAGGCATTGAACTCTTCTCTGATTTGTCCAGGTAAGGGGGAAAATCCACCTCGGGCTATTGGCACGCCACGTGTATTAAAACTGGTTTGCTTTTACTGTAACTCATCCCACTTGGAAGTGACTGACGTGGTCGCTCCTCACCCAACGGCTCGGTGTCTCATTGGCGGAACGAAAACAGCACACCTATGGACGAATTTGCTTCGAGTCAGTCGAGCCTGAGTTGGCGCGTGCGAAATTTCGCGTGGTGAGAGGCTGCGAGCGACCCACGGATTTCCGATGGCTTTTGAATCTTTCAGCCAATCGCAATAAACTTTTACTTTGAGAGTGATCGACAGGTCAGCAAATGCGACCTCGAGAGCATCCTTCAATGCGGTCTCTGTAGGATTCTCGCAATCTGCTCCGTACAGTAAAGTGAATACTGACTGGTAACCTAAAATAACAAATAATCACACAATGTTGTTACATAAGATATTGCCAATCTCTTGATAATAAGCTGGTTCTATATCCTCTCCAGTCCAATATCAAACACGATAAAATCAGGTTTAATGAGGCGCTGTCACACTCCCAGGAAGAGCCTACAATTGTAGCGCCGACTCACTCTCCTGTTGCCCAAACAGGTTCCGAGCTGCACTCACCACCACTTGACCACTACGAGCCGACAGCGACGACAACGCAGCAGTGGCCTTCTGCCCTGGGCCCATGTTTAAAGGTACAGATGAAAACTCTGACGCGTTACCATTAACATCTAAGTCCACATTGACAGCCACCCCCACCATCCCTCCCCCACTTGCACTGAACAGCGCATGGCTACTGCTCATACCACCAGACCCTTGCCTGTGCATGCTTGGCGGTGTATATCCCTGTAACATGCCATTACCACTTCCACTCTGTGGTAACCCTACCCCTGGAGACATTCCCACCACTGCTCCTGGTCCACTGCCCATAATCCCACCTGCCCCAGATATACCTCCCCCTGCCCCTGCCGACCCACTCCAAAGCTCCCCTGAAATCGCTGGCACTGCTGACCCTCCACCCATCATCCCTGTGGAGACTGGACCACCTGAGAAACCACCTGAAGCACCTGTGCCGGCACCTGAAATCCCACCTGTGCCACCCATTCCATGTGTACCGGCCATGCCAGGGCCGAGACCAGGGACGCCAGGCAGGTAAGGGGATGGGAGGCTGTGCATCGGATCCCTATAGGTCTGGGCCCCTGCTGCAATAAATGGCAGCTCCCCTCCTCCTCCGCCCCCCACTCCTCCTCCTGCTCCCGCTGCTCCTCCTTCTGCCCCTGCTCTTGCTCCCACAGCAGCAGCAGCAGCAGCAGCAGCAGCAGCAGCAGCAGCAGCAGCAGCAGCAGCAGCAGCTGTAGCCGACGCTGCTACAGCCGCCGACGCCGTCCCAGCAAGCCCAACTGGGTTGTGGTCTGACATTCGGTAGCTGTAGCTCTCTCCTGCCTGCTGATGCAACCCCGCTGCAGAAAACCCCAGCACTACAGCCGGGGATATAGCCGCTACAGCCGGTGCTGGTGCTGCTACAACCGGAGATGCCACATACTGCGCTACAGCCTGGGAGGATTCCCTCTGGGGGCTCGTGCTGCTTCTCCACCTGCCCGCATTCGGAGACAAAACATATCCACCTGCCCCGCCGCCCAGCCCGCCTCCAGACGCCCGGGGCGACACAGGCTGAAAATATTTCGGCGGGCTGCCCGGAGCGGCGGAAAAGGCAGGGTAGCCGGGGAAGCGGGGCGGACTGGAGGGAGAAGGGGAGTAGAAGGAGGAGCGAGGGGAGGAGGGGTGGGAGGAGGAACGCTGCTGTGCCTGTTGGTCCTGCTGATGCTGCATCTGCTGCTGTTTCTGGTGGTGCATCTGCTGGTGCATCTGCTGCTGCTGCTGCTGCTGCTGCAAAAGCTCTTGGCGGTGGTGCTGGTGGTCTGGGTGGTGCTGGCTGAAACGAGAGAGGTCCTGCTTCGACTGCTGCTGCTGCTGGTTACCAGAGGGGTCGAAGGGCACGTCTCCACGCTCCCTTGATTCGGACTCCTTGAGAAGAAAGTCTATCCAGAGATCCGTGAAGGTCTGTAGGTAGGAGGGGGTTCAGTAGCAAGGGGCAGGTGAGGGGATGACTAAAGAAGGTCGGAGTGCACCTCCCCACGCTCCCTTGATTCGGACTCCTTGAGGAGAAAGCCGATCCAGAGGTCCGTGAAGGTCTGTGGGGGGGGTGGGGAGGAAAGAGTTGGGAGTTGACAATGTAGGGATGGAGTGAGAGGGGGGGGGGAGAGGGGATGAAGAAAAAACAGCCAATGGGGACCTCCCAACACTCCCTTGACTCGGATTCCTTGAGGAGAAAGTCGATCCAGAGGTCCGTGAAGGTCTGCAGGAGAGAGGGGGTTGACAATGGAGAGGATGCAGTGGGAGGGGAGGGAGAGGCGATGAATACAGAAGGGCCAAAGGGCATCTCCCCGCACTCCCTTGACTCGGATTCCTTGAGGAGAAAGTCGATCCAGAGGTCCGTGAAGGTCTGCAGACGATGGGGGGAGGAGATGAGAATGTTATAGTGCAGGGGGAAAGGAGGGGATAAAGTAAGGAGTGAGTGCCTACTCTGTGATCCCTTGATTCGGATTCCTTGAGGAGAAAGTCGATCCAGAGGTCCGTGAAGGTCTGTAGGAAAGAGGGCGGTGGGGGAGTTGTGGGGGAAACGACAAAGGGAGGATGAAGTGGGAGGGGAGGGGAGAGACGATGAGTAGAGGAAAGTTTGAGGGCACATCTCCACGCTCCCTGGATTTGGACTCATTAGGGAAAAAGTCGATTCAGAGAAGGTCTGTGAAGGTCCGTAAGGGGGAGGAGGGGGTTGGGTTGGGGTTTAAGAATGGAGGGATGCAGTGCCAAACAACCTTCTAACCGTGCCAAACAACCTTCTCACCATGCCAAACCACCGTGCCAAACCGCCCTCTCACCATGCCAAACCACCGTGCCAAACCGCCCTCTCACCATGCCAAACCACCGTGCCAAACCGTCCTCTCACCGTGCCAAACAGCCCTCTCACCATGCCATGCCAAACAGCCCTCGCACCATGCCAAAAAAAACTCTCACCGTGCTATCGTCTGCAATGCTAATCAGGACACCAGTGCTCCCTCCCACTGCCCCACGCTCGCCCCGCCTCGAAACAGCCCTCCCACCCACCAGCCTCCCTGGCAGGCCAAACACGCCCCTCACCCCCCCTGCTGCTCCTCCTCCCACCCACCTGTTGCTTTCTATAGCCATGGGTAACAGAAACACAGAATCCAACAAGCACTCACTGTGCTGTCGTCTGCAATGCTCGCCAGGGCACCAGTGCTTCCCCCCACTCCCCCCACGCTCGCCCCTCCTCCAAACAGCCCTCCCACCAGCCTCCCTGGTAGCCCAAACACGCCCCTCACACCCCCTGCTGCTCCTCCTCCCACCCCCATGTGCCCTGCTGCTGCCAGCCCCACCCGCTGCTTGTCCTCTTCTGAGAAGCCGAGGATACGCGCCATGAGGTCAAGCACCTGAGCGTGTGTGGTAACCAGGTAACAGGGTAACAGAGCAGCAAATTTGTGAGACATCTTGAAAGGGAGAAACGTGGAAACAGGAATAAATTTATTCCTGGGAGCGTGTGTGGTAACCAGGTAACAGGGCAACAGAGCAGCAAAGTTGTGTGGTACCATGAGCACAGTACAGGGAACCAAGCCCACCTAAAACGAATCTCTTAGATACACACATACAGTCAAATTTGAAAGGCAGTCACCTGAAAATTACCTCCTGAAAAGGCTGCACCACTCACCTCCTTGCTGTGCTTGCGCTGAAAGTAAGTCACCAGCAACTTGATCAATATTTTTTAGAGTGGACTCTCAAACAGCCTCAAATGGCTTCTTGATCACCGTCCAGCTCTGACTCACCTCCTTGCTGTGCTTGCACTGAAAGTAAGTCACCAGAAGCTTGATCACGATTCTCCTGCTCCACATTCACACACGCAGTTCCACACAGCAGAAGTCAAATAGAGAGGGTGAGGGCGGAGGGGAGGGGAGGTGAAGTGATGGAAAATCTAGAAAACAGGTCAGAACCATAAAAGAGGGTGAGGGTGGAGGAGAGATGAAGTGTGGTTCTCAAAACATTTTTTCAGACCGCACCACACACTGCTCCCAAGTCCCTTCCTCTTAATAAGCTGTTTCTTTACAATCTCTGCGGCTCACCTGTCTACAGTGAAGTCGGAATCAGACGACATCCTGTTGAGCCACACCACACACCTCTCCAGCAAACACTATCCCCCTTATAAGGCGGTTCCTTATTCTGTTTCTCACCTGTCTACAGTGAAGTCAGAGTCAGACGACATTCTGTATAGCCGCACCATACACTGCTCAAGAAAACATCATCCCCCTTATAAGCCCCTTCCATTCCACTATCCGCTTCTCACCTGTCTACAATGAAATCAGAATCAGAAGACATTCTGTTGAGCCGCACCATACACTGCTCCAGAAAACATCATCTCCCTTATAAGGCGGTTCCTTATTCTGTTTCTCACCTGTCTACAGTGAAGTCAGAATCAGAAGACATTCTGTTGAGCCGCACCATACACTGCTCCAGAGCCTGGCGGACCTTAGACAGCTCGTTCCCTGCCCTCTGCTCCCCCACCACCGCTGCTGCTCTCCCCCTCTCTGCTTCTGCTGCTCTCGCCTCGGCTGCTTCTACCTCCTCCGCCCTCCTGCTTGCGAGGTCCTTCGCCAACTGTAGAGGGGAGGGGAAAGGCGGGGGGAACGACTAAGCAACGCCGTTCTCTCTTTAAACAGCTCATTTTCTCGCCTCTGCTGCCTGTGCCTCCTTCATCCTCCTCCTTGCAAGGTCCCGCCCCAACCGGTAAGGTGGGTGGGAAGAGGGAGGGAATGTGGGAAGGAAGGATGTGGGAGGGGAGAAAGGGCGAAGGAGGAGACGAGGGAAGAAAACACTTTTGAGGCGCTTTGAAAGCGAACACCTGCTGGCAGATGCCCTTTTAGGCTTGGGACTCAGTCTCAGAACAGGTGCTGCACTGCACATATGATGGATGGCTCACAACACACCAGCAGCTGCTCAGCCATTTGGAGAGCTGGCATGAATAGCCGCCTCTATATCTGCGTTGCTGCAAAGGATTTGCAGGATCTTTTGAGAACATAACTCGGTGCCCCACAATTCCAAGAAATGCCTGTGAATTCTCAAAATACCCGAGAATTCCTAAATTGACCCAGCTGGCTGAGCAGCTGCAAGGCGACAACAATTGAGAAAACTCACTGCAAAGGAGCTATCGGTGTTGTCACTGCAAAGGAGCTATCGGTGTTGTCACTGCAAAGGAGCTATCGGTGTTGTCACTGCAAAGGAGCTATCGGTGTTGTCACTGCAAAGGAGCTATCGGTGTTGTCACTGCAAAGGAGCTATCGGTGTTGTCACTGCAAAGGAGCTATCGGTGTTGTCACTGCAAAGGAGCTATCGGTGTTGTCACTGCAAAGGAGCTATCGGTGTTGTCACTGCAAAGGAGCTATCGGTGTTGTCACTGCAAAGGAGCTATCGGTGTTGTCACTGCAAAGGAGCTATCGGTGTTGTCACTGCAAAGGAGCTATCGGTGTTGTCACTGCAAAGGAGCTATCGGTGTTGTCACTGCAAAGGAGCTATCGGTGTTGTCACTGCAAAGGAGCTATCGGTGTTGTCACTGCAAAGGAGCTATCGGTGTTGTCACTGCAAAGGAGCTATCGGTGTTGTCACTGCAAAGGAGCTATCGGTGTTGTCACTGCAAAGGAGCTATCGGTGTTGTCACTGCAAAGGAGCTATCGGTGTTGTCACTGCAAAGGAGCTATCGGTGTTGTCACTGCAAAGGAGCTATCGGTGTTGTCACTGCAAAGGAGCTATCGGTGTTGTCACTGCAAAGGAGCTATCGGTGTTGTCACTGCAAAGGAGCTATCGGTGTTGTCACTGCAAAGGAGCTATCGGTGTTGTCACTGCAAAGGAGCTATCGGTGTTGTCACTGCAAAGGAGCTATCGGTGTTGTCACTGCAAAGGAGCTATCGGTGTTGTCACTGCAAAGGAGCTATCGGTGTTGTCACTGCAAAGGAGCTATCGGTGTTGTCACTGCAAAGGAGCTATCGGTGTTGTCACTGCAAAGGAGCTATCGGTGTTGTCACTGCAAAGGAGCTATCGGTGTTGTCACTGCAAAGGAGCTATCGGTGTTGTCACTGCAAAGGAGCTATCGGTGTTGTCACTGCAAAGGAGCTATCGGTGTTGTCACTGCAAAGGAGCTATCGGTGTTGTCACTGCAAAGGAGCTATCGGTGTTGTCACTGCAAAGGAGCTATCGGTGTTGTCACTGCAAAGGAGCTATCGGTGTTGTCACTGCAAAGGAGCTATCGGTGTTGTCACTGCAAAGGAGCTATCGGTGTTGTCACTGCAAAGGAGCTATCGGTGTTGTCACTGCAAAGGAGCTATCGGTGTTGTCACTGCAAAGGAGCTATCGGTGTTGTCACTGCAAAGGAGCTATCGGTGTTGTCACTGCAAAGGAGCTATCGGTGTTGTCACTGCAAAGGAGCTATCGGTGTTGTCACTGCAAAGGAGCTATTGGTGTTGTCACTGCAAAGGAGCTATCGGTGTTGTCACTGCAAAGGAGCTATCGGTGTTATCACTGCAAAGGAGCTATCGGTGTTGTCACTGCAAAGGAGCTATCGGTGTTGTCACTGCAAAGGAGCTATCGGTGTTGTCACTGCAAAGGAGCTATCGGTGTTGTCACTGCAAAGGAGCTATCGGTGTTGTCACTGCAAAGGAGCTATCGGTGTTGTCACTGCA
The DNA here is from genome assembly GCA_947471745.1 of Closterium sp. Naga37s-1. Taxonomy (NCBI): domain Eukaryota; kingdom Viridiplantae; phylum Streptophyta; class Zygnematophyceae; order Desmidiales; family Closteriaceae; genus Closterium; species Closterium sp. Naga37s-1. Next base: position 4,476,406 of record CANJKZ010000084.1, on the reverse strand, counting down.
AAGGAGCTATCGGTGTTGTCACTGCAAAGGAGCTATCGGTGTTGTCACTGCAAAGGAGCTATCGGTGTTGTCACTGCAAAGGAGCTATCGGTGTTATCACTGCAAAGGAGCTATCGGTGTTGTCACTGCAAAGGAGCTATCGGTGTTGTCACTGCAAAGGAGCTATCGGTGTTGTCACTGCAAAGGAGCTATCGGTGTTGTCACTGCACTGACCTGCATCTGCTCAGCCAGCTTGGTGTTGTCGTCCTGTGCTGCCGCTAGCTCTGCTGCCAACCGGTTCTGCACACGTCCGTTGGGAGAACGCACCAGAATGAGACACACAGACAGCAGCAACAGGCAATCGATTCGTGAGTTGACTAAAAGATTGCTCTGCACGTCCAAAGAGAGCCTGCACCAAACGAGAAACAAAGACAGGCAACTGATTCAGATGGGATGGGATAGGAGAGCACACCAAAATCCACAGAAACAGGAAATACATATGGACAAACTGATTCTGCGGAGGGCATACCTGAGCCTCAGCTTCGGCGTAAAACTGCCCCAGGGCCGCCTGATGATTGTTCAGCTCCTGATCCCGAGCCTCAAGTTCGGCCCAAAGCACCTGCCTAGGGCCCACCATACCTGAGCCTCAGCTTCGGCGTAGAACTGCCCCAGTGCCGCCTGAAGATTGTTCAGCTCCTGATCCCGAGCCTCAATTTCGGCCCGAAGCACCTGACTAGGGCCCACCATACCTGAGCCTCAGCTTCGGCGTAGAACTGCCCAAGGGCCGCCTGAAGATTGTTCAGCTCCTGATCCCGAGCCTCAATTTCGGCCCGAAGCACCTGCCTCTCCCTCTCCGCCTCCTCCCTTTCCCTCTCCCTCCTCGCTCCCTCCTCCCCCACCTCCTTCACTCGGCTCTCCACCTCTTTCCTGGCAGCTTCCGCGGCGGAACGTGCGTCTGCTAGTGCGGACTGCAGAGCTGCCAGTTCACGGGATTTGTCCTGTAGCTGCGCCTCGAGGGATTTGATTTGGTCGGTCTCATGCTCCACCTTGGCTGACTCGGCATTTTCCTGAGAGGAAAAAGGAGGGGGAGAGTGGGGGGAGGGAGATCAAGGAGTGGGGTCGGGTGGGATGGGGAGGGGGGGGGGGGCAGAATGGGGGGCCGAAAGAGTACAAAAAAGGGGTGCGTGCTACACCATGACTGCCTCCTGCCTCATCTGTTTCTCCAAAGGAATGAAAAAACTACTTTGGTTTGGTTGGAGGATGGTGGGTGGGTGGGCATATATGGAGTAGTCTCAAGATATGCTTCCGGTTCAACACAGGAGGGCTAGAGTAAGTCAATCAAATTTGGTTTGCTTTCAGGAGATCCCTTCTCCTTCCCCCCCTATCCCACTAACTCACCAGCTCCAGAAGGTGCTGTTTCAGCCTCGCCAGTTCCCGCTTTGTCTTGTCCCTTTCCCCCTTCATCGCACTCAGCACCCCCTCTAACTCCCCTCTCTGCGCCGCCGCTGCCTCCTCCATCTCCCTTCTCCTCGCCTCTGCTTCCTTCTCTGCTTCTGCTCTCCTCTCCTCTGCCTCCCTCTCTGCCGCTCTCAATGCTGCTGCTATCCTTCTCACTGCCTGCTCTTCCATTGCCACCACTGCAGCTGTTGCCTTTGCCTCTGCTGCTTCCTCCGCTTCTTTCCTCCTCGCCTCTGCTGCTTTCGCCTGGCTCTCTACTGCTTTCGCCTGGGCCTCTGCTGCTTTCACCTGGGCCTCTGCTGCTTTCACCTGGGCCTCTGCTGCTTTCACCTGACGGTCGCATTCTTCCCTTAGCTGTTGGAGGGAGGTCTGGAAGGAGGAGTGCTGGGAGGAAAGGGCCTGTTCTGCTGCCTGCAGTTTCGCCTTTACTTGGGATAGCTGCGATGGTGGGGAGGGGCATAGGGAGGGAAGGGAGGAAAGAGGCAGAGAGGAAGGGAGGTCTGGAAGGAGGTGCGTTAAGAGGAAAGGGCTTTCTCAGCTGCTTGCATTTTCACCTTTATTTGGGATCGCTGCGATAGTGGGGAGGGGAAGAGAGGAGGAGCACCGGGGAAGCGCAGGGAAGTGTTATGGGGCTCTTAAGCTGACTCATCATAAGCCTCACAAGTAGTGCAAGCATGCTCACACGACCTCCACCATTCCCATGCAAGGCACACACCTCTTCTGAATGAGCTGATTCTTGAGGCGCCTATTTTCTTTTTTACCTGAAGAAACCACTCACTCACACGACATCCACCATTGCTGATTTTTTAGGCGAAGAAATTGATACTAATCTCAAGAAATAACTCACTCACACGACCTCCACCATTCTCATGCAAGGTACACACCTCCTCTGACTGAGCTGCGGCCGCAGCCGCCGGAGCAGCTGCAGAGGCGGCCCGAAGCTGAGCCCCAGCTTCGGCAGCCCGAGCCTCGGCGAGCTGGCGCGAGAGCTGCTGCAGTTCGGCCTGGGGGGTGCCGAAAAGGGAGAGGGGATTGGGAAGAGGGAAGGTAAGAGGAGAGAGGGGTGAGAGGAGAGAGGGTAAGAGAGAGAGTTGAGAGAAGAGAGGGATGGGAGAAGAAAGGGTTGAGAGGAGAGCGGGATTGCGAGTTGAGAAAAACAGAAGAGACGCAACACAAGAATGTTTCAGTGTCATGCTTTCTAGAAATTTGGAAAGAGAAAGAGGTGAAGTTATGTGGTGAAATCACAAGGTGAACTCGTGACGTTTTGTCTCGTATTAAGTGACAAAAAAGCGAGCGAAGAAGAAGGGGAGACTTTTTTTTTCTTAACACTTGCTGGTAAAACGCCTTGTGCCTGCTGACGTCATCTGTACCTGCCAAGTGGCTTTGGAGGCGTCAGCAGCAGCTACCGCCTGCGCCAGTTGAGCCTCCACCTGCCTCAGCGCCCCTTCTGTCTGCTGCCGGACTACTGCCTCCTCTTTGATCTTCTCATGCGCCCCTGCCAAGTCGTTGAACAGCTGGGGTGAAGGGCGGGAAGGAGGGGATGGGGTGGTGGGGAGGAGGTGCTGTGCTGCCTCCTCTTTGATCTTCTCATGCGCCCCTGCCAAGTCGTTGAACAGCTGGGGTGGGAAGAGGAAAGGGGCCAAGCAAATGGGGTAACAAATCAACGGAGTGAGTATAAGAGAGCCTTCGATTTCTTTACCCCTCCTCTGTCTGCTGTCTGATTGCCGACTCCTCTTCAGTTGCCTCTTGCGCCTCTGCCAGGTCGTTGACCAGCAGGGTTGGGGGTAGCTTTTGAGTCGACACAAAAGTCACCTTGTTGCCTCTTGCTCCTCTGCCAGGTCGTTGACCAGCAGGGTTGGGGGTAGCTTTTGAGTCGACTCAAAAGTCACCTTGTTGCCTCTTGCTCCTCTGCCAGGTCGTTGACCAGCAGGGTTGGGGTAGGGATGGGTGGGGTAGAGTGGGATGGGATGGGGGGGCTTGGGGTGAGGTAGGATGGGGTGGGGTGGGGTGGGGTGGGGTGGGGTGGGTTGGGATGGGGTGAGGTGGGTTGTTGTGCAGCTGCTATCTGGCGTCAAGATCCTACTCAGCTCCCTTGTGCACATCTACTCTGTCTATGTGGCCCCTACTCTGTCTATGTGGCCCCTACTCTGTCTATGTGCCTGCATGTGCATGCATGTGGCTGTAACTCACTTGCTGCCTCTCGGCTTTGAGAATGCTGCACTCCTGAACGGCTGACTCCCACCCCTCTCGACCGCCTGCCGGAAAGCCAAGAAGGGACACAAGAGGGAGCGAAAACGGTTGCAGATAGAGGGAGGAAACGAGGGCGGAGAGAACGGAAAGGGGGACGGGGGGAAGTGGGTGAGTGTCAGGGGAAGAAAGGGGAAGGGCCGGGATGAGATGAAGGGAGATGGAGGTTGACGGGAAAGACAGGAAGGTAGCCGCAGACAGGAGAGGTGAGGTGTGCTGTGGTGAAGTGTGGTGTGTGGGGTGTGCAAACGTGTGGTGGAGGGTTGTGGTGAGAGTTGGTGAGGTCCGGTGCGTTGAGCTGAAGTGGAGGAAGGTTGTCCTCAGTCCTCACCTGTCATCTGCTGTGCCAGCTTCCTTGCAGCTTCCCTTTCTCTCTCCATCTCGCCCCTCACCGCCCGCAACTCCCCTTCCAGCCTCTGCTTTTCCTCCCTTAACCTCACCACCTCTCCCGCTCTCTCCCCCGCCTGCCACCCTTCCTCCCCTCCCTTCCCCCTCTCCTCTGCAGCTGGTGCTGATGCTAATCCGTATTCTGCTGACTTGACCCCAGCTGCTGCTGCTAACGCGACAGCTGACGTGACTGCAGATGTCACTGCTGGTGCTGATATTGGCGCCGCCGGCGGCACTGCTGCTGCACCTGCTGCAGGTGCTTGTGCAAAAGCAGTTAGGCCACCAAAGGTAGGAGCCGTGCCAAGGGGAGGTTCATCTGGGGCAGGCTTTACTGGGGGAGGGATAGATGATGGAGAGCCATGAGAGGGAGGTCCAAACTGGGGAGGTCCCACCGGAGGTGATGCATTGCGGGGAGGTCTGACGAGGACGAGTGGTGAGACGGCGAGCCGGGCCCACTGCCAAACAGGCCAGGGTCGAGCTCCTCCGCGGTGTCAAGAACGTCCGACGCGATCGCCGAGATGTTGTTTTTTAGGTTCCGGAATGTGCTCCACATGATGCTGACGGATCTATTGGCAGTACACCATTCGAAGAGCCTTTAAACGGATTTATTGTGTTTTTTCTTGTTTTTGTTTTTTTTTTTGCGAGCTACAACATGGGAATAGACGAGTGTTTATGACGTTGAAATGACGCGAATAATGAAGGTTATACTTCACCCTTGAGCCATTTTTTCTGTGGGTGAATACTTGCTCACAAAAGCTGGAATATGTTGCTGAAACGAGCTTCACAGTGAGAAGGCAAGTAGACTTGGCACGGTGAAGTTCCGCACTGGAATTTCCGACCTGGCTCACATAAGTGCCGGACTAATGACAACATTTGGCCTAAAAACTAATTCAGACACATGAAGCAGACTGCTAAGGAACACCACAGTCGAACCTAGAAACTGACGGAAACTAGACTCGTAGCAACTGCAACCCACAGGTTGGCTGTTCCCAAGGCCGTTGGCAGGACAACAGCTTCGGATAAATTGGCTCGACCGAACAGCAAAAGCGGAATCAAAACCGCTGGTTCGGATGCTTTCTGACTGGTTTTGCTTCACGGCCTGGCCTGGTTTGGCGACTGACAACAACCAGGCAACATTGTGTAAGTGTACTCCTTTCAGCGAGCTTCGATATCGTCTAGATTTGAAGCTTATGTAGAGATCTTCTCCAATGAAATAGGAAGCATTCCCTCTGTAGACTTCCAGAATCCAGATCCCATAGCTTGTGGTCTGGATGCCCCATACGTTTTCCCAAACCTCGTTCCTCGGTGTGACGTCGTCGAACTAGGTTCATTCAGATTCTAGATGCAGGCAGGAGCATGTGCAACCATTCTGGCAGGCATTTCCGCGGTGATCGTACAGTACGGTTGAATAGGTGTTTCTCGCGGTAAGTGGTGTCTCCAAATAATTACCGCTACAGAACGCAACGCACCGACCAATATAAACTGGAAATCAACTCCTAGATGCCCCATCCTCCTCATCACTTGCCTTTTTCTATCAAAGCTATCGCCGAAACGTAGTCGAGCGTAGTAACACCTGAAAGTCTTTCACTCGGCGAAACTCGATAGAGAGATTCTCGTGCTTCTTGCTGCAGTTTAGGGCTAGATATTATGAGGGGTCTATCGCTCAGCTGCATTCTAACATGCCTTTTGCTCGCCGTCTTCCTGCCCTTTCTCTCTGAAGGTGAGATGACGATTCGCGAAATTGTGCCGTTTTTGTACTCGAGGCTATAAGTCTCAGGGCGATCTCACATTGAACGGGCACGCACTCACCTCGTCTTTTCATCAAGCTCTGAGATGGTCTTTCTATCTAGCGAAAAGGTATGCACTTGTCGACAAGATCTCACTGTCTGTGAATCTCTCACGTCAACTTTCCAGACTTAGATCCATAGTGCTCCTTTACAGGCTATAAAACTTTCCTCACGTACCCGTCGATGCACATTCGACGACCTTTTTTGGCGCTTTCTTTCGCAAGTCACGTGCCTATTCCTTTTCTCCTATCAATTCCTTGTGTGTGCACTCCGCACCATCTGCCGTGGTGCGACTTCAGCGCATCAAGTTCTTCCAGACGCATTAAGTGCCTTTCTGAAAGCTATCCGTGTACTTCTAGTGCGAAGGAGAGCCCAAGCTCCAGCTCGACGCATTTATTCATAGCACTTGCCGTCTACGATTTCGCTCCATATTCCTTCTCCGTCCGTTGCTGCCAAATCCCTGTGTGTCGTTTCTCCAAACCAGCCGCGGTGGTGCGGCTTCAGCGCATCAAGATCTTCCAGACGCATGACCTACCCTTCTGGAAGCCATCCGTGTACTTCCAATGCGAGGGAGAACCCAAGCACCAGCTCGACGGTGTGGTGGAAGCAAACGTGGACTACAATTTCACTCTGCATGAGCCCTTTCAGGTGGGTGCTCTGCAGGAGTTCTTCCGGGTGGGTGCTCCTCAGGAGTTCTTTCAGGTGGGGGTACTCTGCATGAGCCCTTCCAGGTGGGTGCTCTGCGGGAGTTCTTCCCAGTGGGTGCTCTTCAAGAGTTCTTTCAGGGGGGGGTACTCTGCAGGAGTTCTTCCAGGTGGGGGTACTCTGCAGGAGTTCTTTCAGGTGGGTGCGCTGCAGGGGTTCTTTCAGATCGGTACTCTGTGTGAGCCCTTCCAGGTGGGTGAAATCTTTCGACTGATTAATGATGGCTTTGGTTGGTGGCGTGAAAATATGTGGGGGGTTTCATTATACGGTGAGTTGACCAATGCTAGTGATTGTCACATGCAAACTGGTCCATGTGCCCTTCAGCGTATCCATGCCCATCCTTCCATTGATGAGGTCTTCCTATGGCCTTTCCTTTCTCTTGTGGTGGGGATGGTTTCTGCTGATGTGGTGCCATTCAGTGCTGCTGTGTTCATGACAAAGATTGGGTTCCCTGTGCAAGTTCTGCACTGTGCTTCAGTATGAGTGGCTTCTGAGTGCTGCGGCAGCCACGATGAGGACTGGTGTTTTTAATTAAGTGCTGTACTCTGCTTCCTCCACCTTCTTCAACATATTCCTTTTCTTCTGTCTGCAGCCCTTGACAGAGCTCACGGAGGGCCACTGCAAGCAGTGTGGTTTCTACGACGCGGACACGTTGACAGAGGACGATGCGTTTGACCGCTTCAACCTGTGCCCCCTGGACTTCGCTCCCGCGCCATCTGGCCGCCTCACTCGGCTCGTGGAAAACGAGCTGAATGTGACGTTTGTCTGCCCTCATTGCAACTCTGACAGAACCTCACGGTCCTCTGGAGGTATGCACACTTTCTCGTTATCTTGTTAGCGATGCTGTTTTGGAAGACGAAAATTAAAATAAAAAATGCTTTCACCTGGTTGAGCGATCGGGGATGTGCAGCTTGTTGCTTGCTACTTGGCCATTGGTTGAAAGTTGGGGTCTGTGTTCTGGTGTGATTCAGTAGGTTTATGCACTGCAAGAGTTAAAGCGACAGGTTCAGCAAAATGATGTCCCAAGTGCATGAATTCACACCTTTCCGCCGCCTGAAAAGCGTACAGGAATTGTATTCTAGCACAAATAGCTGCTAAATCTGCAAGTTTGCGGATTCTGTGCCGTGCTAGATAGCTCCGATGTATGTTTATGGCATGTTCACTGTGAGTTTGTGAACAGCTGCTCATCGCGTGCCTCTTTCGATTTTTTTTTGCTTGCTGCCCCTTTTTCCCTTTTTTTCCAACTCCACAGATGAGTTTGAGGGCACAGACACCAACAATGTGAATCTACTGAACGTTTTCCTCATAGTGATTGCCGTTGTTACTGGCATCAGCTGCCTCACTGGCCTTCTTGCCTTTTGGCTGAAATCTGGAGCTTGGCCACTCTTCAGACGACGGATGGACAGCGACACAGCGAAGTTTATGGAGATGTTTGACGAGGAGGATGAGCTCCTAGATGGAGATGATGAAAGTGGCGGAGATGTTGAAATGGGAGAAGCAGCTGCATCAGGCCGACATGGACCTCATTACCGGGACGACTAAGCTTTGTGCTGAGTTTCCCAGCCAGCGAAACTAGTTGTCACTTTGCTGTACCTGTGCCTATATTATATATTTTGTAGTAAATTTTAGTGTAAGTGCTTCGTGTTTTCAATATCGCAACACTTCGACAGCCACTTTCATGTGGCTGGAATTGTCTGACCAGCCATATGTGGCTTCAATGCCGCGTCACCGATCACCCTCTCCAGCAGCAGACTCCACATCACGAGTCGCAATTCGCGGCATGGCGAGGAATCACGGTTCAGTGGAATCAAACCACCAGAGACATTCGCATCTTGGGAATCTCCAACAAACCCAGCAGAAGCCTGAACTGGACTGGACTGAGCAATGACGAGGAGCTGCTGGTTCCAGTGAACCTGGAATATCCCTCCCAGTCATGCAGGAAAATGACCAGCCTAACTAACTCTGCCTGAGCGTGTGCTTTGCAGACGCAGATATTGGATGCTTGAGAGCTCCTAGACCACTCACTCAGGTGGCTGTCGACGACCAGTCGAGTTGATCGTCACGGCTTTTTAGTTTTATGCCTATTGACTGATCCTGAGAAACTTGTTTTGGTGGTTTTGTCCACAATTTCACTGTCACAGGCCTCCTGTAGTACGGCATAAGCTTGAAAACAAATTCAACATCTGGATCTTCTTATCTGACAATTTCCCCTCTGCTGACCATGCCGGCTGGAATGGAAGAGAGCCTTTCACCTCCGCCTTCTCCGCTGAGGAAGGACTTGAGGGTGACTGAATTGTACAAGCCCGGTTCGTTTGATCCGGCCTCTCATTTCTACCCACGAGTGCTGAATGCACAGATTCACCCTCTTGTGAGGTCGTTTCTTGGGCTCGGAAACGAGAGGATCGCCAAGAGATATGTTCACCTTCATCCTGCAGCAAAACCAGAAGCGGTTCAAGAGGCGCTTTCATATGCGTGCAAGTGAGTCATCGTAGAAAATCGATACCATTTTCGCCATTTGACTATGTTATCAAATAGTAACCATCGCTTCCTCTGTGCAGGTACTTTCAGTGGGGCGGAGCTGACTTGTTCTCTGTGACTACCGAGAAGGGTCAGAAGCGATTTGTTGTCATTGAGACGAACTCATGTCCGTCAGGACAGAAGTCCATGCCCATGGAAAATGAAGACCTGGAGCATGCAGGCTATAAGACTCTGCTAGAAAAGGCGTTTCTTCCGGTGCTAAATTCTGGCAAGTGGAATGGAGAGCCGATTCCGGAGGGGATTTTGGCTGTTCTGTACGATAAGAATCAGATGGAAGCTTCAGGATATGCGGCGGCGCTGGCGGATCTCACGGGAGGAGAAATTTACCTCACTCCCTGCTACGCTGATGAACCAGAGCCGAAATGGAGGTGGCGTCCGGATGGCATTTTGGAGATCAACATCGCTGGAGCCGTCCAGAAGGCTCAGAAGGAGGAAGTGCCAATTGTTATGGCAGGAGCGAAAGTCTCACGTACGAGTTCGTCTTCCAGCGAAGGGAAGCAGCAATGTTCCCCAACGAATTCTGGTGCTGCAGAGCCACAGTGGAGACAAGTCAGAGGTGTTATTAGATACGTGACTCAGCGGCCATGGACTAGAATACCTCCCGTGACGCGGACCATGATTTTCAACCCTGTCCTTGCTTGTTTGGCTGGCGGACGCAACAAGGCGGTGGGAGCAAAAGCGTACGATCTTCACAACGCCGCGCTGGCGTCAACCGGACTCTCCATCCTTACTCCTGAGACCATTTGGGATGTCGCCAAGCCGGAAATTCCCCTTTGGGTCGGCAGAATGGGTGGCCTGGCTGTAGTAAAGGTTCCTTATGCTAACGCAGGTCAAGGAGTGTGGACAATCACAAACGAAGAAGAGCTGAAGGAGTTCATGGCGATTGAGCAGCGCTATGATCGGTTCATTGTTCAGGTACCTCACTTTTTTGGGTCACTTATTTCGGCTCTCATGTCTCATTCATTCCATAATATTTTTTGCTGGATACTGTGGTGTCCTGCAGATTACTCATATTTGACCTCGTCATTGCAGGCCCTGATTGGGAACAACGGCTGGAGTTCCCAGAGTGTGAGTGGCAGGCTGTACCACGTGGGGACCATTCCGACAAGCAAAGGAAACATCTACGCCTCTGACCTGAGGATGATGGTGGGGTCTGGAGCAGGTGGCTTCTTTCCAGTGGCCATCTATGCACGGAGGGCTAAGCTTCCACTTGCTGAGAAGCTTGAGAGTGGGATTCATTCATGGGACATGCTTGGAACCAACCTTTCCTACAAGGTACCACCAATTTGTGACTTGTTTGGAAACTTTTGTGCAACAAACTGCCTCCCATATTGTAGCTGACCGATTTTTATGGATTTGATTGCAGAATCCCGATGGGACTTGGGGAACGGAGACAGACAGGTTGCTGCTGATGGACAGCCGAGACTTCAACAGGCTTGGTGTTGGTGTGGATGATTTGATTGAGGCCTACATGCAGGTGGGCATCTGGGTCCGCGAACCACCTTTGCGAAGAATAAAGAAGACACCTTGATTGTCGGTTCTGGCGAGGACATGTCGGTGCTGGATCCTTCCCGAGAATGTCTGCAATGCCCATAGGACTCCGTCCATTTCCCGTTGTGTGCTGGAGGCTGTCGTGAGGTGCACGGGCATGGTCGCGCTCGCCTCGATTCGCCTCCCTGGAAACATATCTAGTGTCGCTCCCCAGCTGTGTGCGCTGGCGTCCACATGGATTACTGCGTCATAGCTGTTCGGGACATGGAATGGGGCTCCATTGAATCTGTCAAATTCATGTAGCCAAAACTCGAGCTCTTCGATGACCGCAGGGACCAACTGCACTTTGCTGTTCCAGGAAGGGGCATCCTGAATGGTCTGTAGTAGATTCTGGCTGAATGCGCGCGCGGTTGCGCCGATGGCAAGCGACATCGACGCGAGCATGCCGGTAACTCTGGCTGCGTGGCGGATCGGGACTTTGCGTTCGGCCTTGCCAGCCATGCATAATTCGCGAATGGTTGAATGAAACGATGCTCGCCGCTCGGGACCAATGGAGAACTGGCCGCGCTGTGTATCCAGCTCGACACCCAAAAACTGTAGCTGCTGGGTGGGTTGCAAGTGCGACTTCTTGGAATTGATAACCAGTCCAGCCTTGCTGAGGTCTTGCACCACCATCTGACCCGTGGTTCGCGCTTCTGCTGCCGTGCGACACAGAAAAAGGATGTCGTCGACGTAAGGGATGAATCGCACCCCGAGAGCCCGCCAACGACGGGCGAGCTGCTTGATGAGCTGTGTGAAAACGAACGGGGCTGTCGCCAGCCCGAATGGCAGAGATCGAAAGACGTACGAGCGCCCATCGAATTGGAACCCGAGGAACTTCCAGTAGGAAGGGTGGATGTCAACGTGGTGGTATCCTGATTTTAAATCGACTGCAAACATCCAGTCGTCTTCATGAACGAGCTCTGCCACCCGGTTCAGTCCTTCGTACTTGAATTTGGGGATACACAAATTTTGGTTCACCCTTCGGAGGTCAAGAATCAGTCGGCACTTTTCTCTTTGAACCACCACATTTAGCGGGCTGATGCATTGCTGTTGTTCCGCGGGGGCGGGTGTGGCCGCACCACTCTCGAGAAGCTCGGTTATTGCCTGCTTGGTGAACGTGGAATGGATTAGCGCTCCCGCGTGGTTGTCTTGCCGGAACGGCGTGGGTGGTCCATGCTTCCATGGCATCCAGTAGCCATTGGCGATCACCGAGAGTATGAAACTGCTCTCGCACCACGAGCTCCACCATGGAAATGCCGTGCGCAGGCGCCCACGCATGGTCGTGACGAGCTTGTCAGTGACCGCGAACTCATAGGGGCCACCCCCCTCGATCGTTCCACCCCCCGGCATATCTGTAGCCAGTGGACCATGGGTGTGGGGGCAACATGGGGCGTGCTTCGTTAAAACTCAAGACTCGAATTACACAAGGAAGTCAACGGAAAATTGTAGGTTCGGAAAAACCCCAGCGGCGGTTCGGTTAGGGAATCGGAAGCCAGTCCTGTCGAAACCCACGTGAAACTCTGGACCAATCGCGTGAGAGTGGTGACGCTCTACCATCCGACTCGGTAATTCGGGACGGGCTTCTTTTAAGCAGGGGCGTTTGGCTAGTAGGTTGTGCGTACGATTAACTAGATCCAATGCCCGCAAATGTTCATGCCGACGCCCCTTCCCCTTCCCTCTCTCTCTCTCTCTCTCTCTTTTTTTTTTTTTTTTGTGGTTCGTGAGACCTTTGCATGCCTACACCTGCACTCTGGTGTTCTGAGATGTGCCCAACCGGAGGTGCTCCACCGGAGCAGCCCCTTCGTTCGGCCGCTTTGGCCCTTGCCTTTTTTTTTTTTTTTTTTTTTTTCCACATGCCGCATGCTCTTCGGATGGAAACTGCTGCTGTGGCTCCTTCAGGTTAGTTACTGTGTTTGAAATCTGGAAGCTAACTGATCTGATGTATGCATCTTACAGGGAAATTTCGGCCTGAAGCTTTTTGGATCTCTGAACCCTGACGTCAAGCTCTTGGATGAGCTGTATACGCGTCCACTGCATTCTCTTCCCTTGGAAGGTACCAGCGAGTCATCTTGCCTGGTGAAGCGTGCAGCAGATCAAGCAACGGAGCAAGAAGACGCTCTTGCACAAGAGCTTCAGCTGGAGGTCACAGTTGCAGCTCCTCATGTAAGTGACATGCTCTGGGTTTTCCTGAGGGGGATCAGGGATGCATTGTCATACCGTGTGTGGTCCTGATACATTTGCCTTTGTCTTTGCAGGGAAAGAGAGGGAGGGTTCTTTGAAGGTCCCTGTTCCTTTCCCCTCATTTGATGCAATTGCATGTACCTCAACAGTTTTGGCTTCATATATTCTTTCAGTTACCACACTTTGGCCACATCAGTCATACGGTAGTCAATGACAGACTGCACATATGGAATTAGTGTTCCGTTTTATTCCCCTGTTGTAAATCTGCATACAATTTTTACTCAGGGTACATTCCGCTGTGGACCATGTCCCAATCGATGTGTCCGAATCGATTGTGACGCGTACGTACAACATATGCTGCCAGGTGTCAGAATGCCGGGCTGCCCGTGGTTGTCGCCAACTGTATTTATCATTGGGTGACGTGAAACACGGAGCAGTCGCCAGCTAATTGCAACACATTCCATCAATCGCACGCGGTGCCAAATGTCAACACATGCAGCATGTATCTAGACGACATCTCCCCAAAACCCACTATCCCCATCAACGCGTACACTGCGTAGTGATTGGTCCAGACGACACACCCGGAATTATTGACAGGGACGCGCACGTCCCCGCCAGCGCGCCTTCCCCCAGTTCCAATGCTCCTTCCCCAGTTGCAGATGTATGTGCCGTTGAGGCAATTATTGGCACTGCGGAGGAGTATTGTACCCTCCGCGGCCTCCCTGGACATCACCAAGGATCTACCGCGGACATGGAGGTGTTGGTGTATGTGATGCGCAAGGACGAGTGGGCATGTTTATTCTCTGACCAATCACAAACGTTCGCACATAATTGTCGCACGTCTGTACAGAGTCGCAATACATCGATCGATTGGGACATGCAAACTCGAGACATTTGAGCGCGACTCGGGCAAATCGTGATTGGGACACATCGATTGGGACATGGTCCACAGCGGAATGTACCCTCAGTATCTTACAAGCCACCAGCTAGTGGCATGCTGCTTATCTAATGCGTTTAATTTGATTAAAATTATAGGCAAATGACAGTGTCATACAGCGATCCCCACATTCTCTAACTCACTTATTCTGCTGCCTAGCTATACTTGGTGTATGATAAGTGAAATTTATTGTGTCTAAGAAAGATACAAATACCGATTCTACTAGAATTCTTTTATGTTCTCGTTTAAATTGTATGGAATTCCATCTTGTACCAGTAATAGAAGCCCATATTGAACCTCATATACACCAAGTATCAAGTTTATGTCCTTATAAAAATACTTGCTTATGAACACCTTCCTACTCAAACTTCGTAGGCAAAAAGTCATCTTTTAGCACAACACGGTTCTAAGTCCCAAGACTGTGGGCTTCAGCGCGATCGTCGCCGTTGCGGGATCGATTGTCGGCTGTACTTGTTCGCGAAAGTCGCTATGAAGCACCGCAACGCTTTTCGCAAGCTGGGTCGTGCGAGCAGCCATCGATGGGGATTGCTCCGGTGAGCTGTAGGACGCCGAGAAACGGAGGTGACTTTCAAGTCGAGGTGACGATTTAGCCGGTATGGTGTAGCTTGTCGTGACGTGCTTTGGAACAGGAGCGGAACTACGCGGTACGGGGCTTGGGAAGTAGCGCAAGTTACGTCTCTCCCGTTCTAGCTGCCCCTGAAACGTGCGCCCAATGAAGGCGAGTGCGGGCCGGGAGATGTAACTCGCGCTTCTGCATGCGACGATGCGGGCTGGAAGATGTAACCCGTTTGACCGCATGCTTTGCGACCCTTTTTTCCCTTCTCTTCTTCCCCCACCCCGCCCCCCACCTCCCCCCCTCCCCCCTTCTCCCCTTCTCCCCTTCTCCTCTCTGCAGCGCCATCGTGTCTCCGCACATTCAGCACGAGCGGATCGAAACCTCCCCTTCCCCCTTCCCCCTTCCCCTCGCCTCCCCCCTGCCCTTTCCTCCCTCCATTCCCCTTCCCCTCTCACCCCCCTTCTCCGCAGCACGTTGGTGTCAGCACAAGCGGATCAAGATAACTCCGCCCCCCCTCCATGTCTCCTTCCCCCTCCCCCTCTCCTCCCCCCTCTCCCTTCCCCCCCACCCCTCGCCTTCCCCTTCCCCTCTCACCCTCCTTCTCCGCAGCACCATGGTGTCTCAAATCATTCAGCACCAGCGGATCGAAACCACATCTTCCCCTCTCCGCCTCTTCTCCCACCATCATTCCCCCCACACCTTCCTCGCCCTCCTCCCCTTCTTCTCCCCCTCCCTCTTTCCCCCCTCCCCCCCGCAGCACCATGGTGTCTCAACTCATTCAGCACGAGCGGATCGAAACCACTGTTGCTAAGGTGGGCAATTATTGGCTGAAACTACCCAGCCTATCCGTTGCATGATCGGCTGAATCTACCAAGCCTATCTGTTGTGTGATTGGCTGAATCTACCAAACCTATCTGTTGTGTGATTGGCTGAATCTACCAAACCTATCTGTTGTGTGATTGGCTGAATCTACCAAACCTATCTGTTGTGTGATTGGCTGAATCTACCAAACCTATCCGTTGTGGGACTGGCTCGCATGCATTTGCAGTGACCTTTAAGTCGATTCCATTGTGAAAAATAGACGGGGTTAGGATCAGCAAATAGTGGAGTTATTCCATTGTATGATTAGCTTGCATGCACTGAGATAGTTAGGATTGTAACAAAAGGAAATGGCTTCTTTTGAGGTGCCTTAAAAATGGCTTCTGGTTGCATTGCTGTTATTGTTTCTAACACGTCCCTCCCCCGCGTACCAATGCCTACCGGGTCCCTCCCCCCTTCCACCTACCTCCCCAACCTACCAGGCCAAGGAGTTGAGATCCGTTGCAGATCGCTGTGGTTTTGCTATGGTTGCACTATAATTGTGTTATTTGCTCCCTCCCTGTCTCTCTCCCCCCCTTGTCTCTCTGCCTCCCGCCACCCCCTCTCTCCCCAACCTGCCAGGCCAAGGAATTGAGATCCGTTGCGGATCGAATGGTCACACTCGCAAAAGAGGTGCGCTATGGTTGCGCTACATTGCGTACGTGCTTTAGGAACATGAGGCAATGGTAGGGTTTTATGTTAAGTTTTGCGCACTTGTAAGCAGTATGGTACCATTTTTCGTTTTTGTGCGCCCTGGGCACGCTACAATCATTCTCCAAATCCGTCTCCTCTCCCCTCCGCCCTCCCCGTTCTCCCCCTTCACGCTCCCCCTGTTTTTACTTTCCAATCCCCAGCTCCCAATCTCCATCAGTGCAGGGCACACTGCAATCAGTCCTCAATCCTGGTTTCTCTCCTCCCCACCCTCCTCTTTCCCTTTCCCTTCCCCCCCCCCTCCTCCCGCTGTTCCCCTCTTCCAACCCCTGGCTGCCCCTCCATCTTTGCATGCAGGGTACACTGCAATCGCGCAGGGAGGCAGCAGCAGTGGTGAGGGGGAAGGACGTGTTACAAAAGCTGTTCTACGACCTGTCGGAGAGATACAAGTGAGTGTGCTTGTAGAGAGAAGAGTGTATGTGTGTGCACCACTCGGTGATTTCTCTCAATTCAGGACTTTATGCTCCAAAGTAACACTCATTGCTATGTTCCTGCAGCGTATGTTTTTTGAGAATACTAAAAAAACCAAGTAATATTCATTGCTATGTTCCTGCACCCACATAGAGTAGGCGTTTCCAGCTTCCTCACTTCCGTAGTTTTGAGACGTCTTAAAACTGTTCCAACGTAACATTGTCAGCTATGTTCCTGCACCCACTTTTCTTTGAGTAGGAGTTTTCATCTTCCTCTCTTCCTTACATGCCATTTCTCACACTGCGCCCTCTTCCCCCCTTTTTGTTAATCACCCTAATTTCAGGGATAGAGCTGGAGGCTACACTCGAGTGCTCCCAACTCGAACCCGCGTCGGGGATGCAGCTCCCATGGCTTATATCGAGTACGAATCTTGCTCTCCCTACATGTGGGCGTGCTGCACGCACATTTGAAGTATTATTTTTAAACCCGAAGCTTTGGACTGTTTTAACGCCAGACCTTCAATCCTCCCGTCGAATTAATTTTGCTTCTAGCCTTTCTGGACTCTTTCTAGGCTCTCTGTTTCGGACTCTTTCTGAATTCCACACCCCATTGAGGTTTCTAGGCTTTTCATTCTGCCGCTTTTTGTGCCCAGAGGTTCTCCCACCTCACCTTCATTTCTTTCCCGTGTCGCTCTCTCTGGGTCTACTTGCCTCTCTACCCCCTCCCAGGTACATCGACCGGCCCGACGAGCTTCGTCGCAGTCGGCCCCCGTCAATTCCCCCGCCTCCCTCCGAGCCCCAGGCCCCTTGGGTTCTCTCCGCCCTCAGGAGACACTGGGCTCCTCCTGCTGCTTCAGCTGCTGCTGATTCTGGTGCTGCTGCCCCACCCACCCCTGGTGATGCGTCCACCACGCCACCCAGCAGTTCCTAGAAACAGTTCCCAACAGCCCCTTTGGAGCCCCAGGCCCTCTGGGTGCTCTCCTCCCTCAGGAGACACTGGGCTCCTGCTGCTGCTTCAGCTGCCTCTGCTGCTGCTGATTCTGGTGCCCTTTCTGCGGCTGGAACCACTTCTGCTCCTTCTTCTTCCTCCTCTTCTTCTGCTGCTGTTGCTGCTGCTGCTGCTGAGAATTCCAGAAGGAGCTCTTAGAACCACCCAAGGATGGTCCTTAGCCGTCATTCCCCATCCCCTTCACGTCCCACCCCCTTCTCGTCTCACCAGCCACGTCCCACCAGCCGGCAAGCGCCAAACCACACGTATCATCACCCCTTCGCAAAACTGACTCTGCTTAACCATCCCGCCCCCACCCCACCTCCCTATCCCCCCCCGCTCCTAAGTGTTTTCTTGTTTAGGGTTTTTGGGCTGCCTGCATAATGCGCACCTCCTTGGACCTAAGTTCGGTCTAGATTCATACCTAGTTCATAGTGTATGCTACCGGTAAATTGCATTCACCGTCACGGTTTTGAAAGCTGTACAGTTTTCGGTTCTGATAACATGGTACCGTGCTGGCCTGCAGTTGATTCCAATAAAGAACTTGTTCAGGGCTTTTAGTACCAGGGCAAAACACCCTGCTGCATCTCTGATGAGCAGGGTGCTGGTTGGTTCTGGAGATTTCTGCAATTCACGAACTTAACAGTTTCATGATTATGGTTTGACAATATGTAACAATGCTTTCGGGAAAAGAGTAACCTAAGTCGTGAAGGCAGATCGTGAGCACAGGCGAATTCGCCATGGAGATGCCAGTTGCGCGGCAGACAACGTACCCCATCTAAGGACCCGGTCAAAGTAGACAATCGATCGTCAGTCGCGATCGATATGCAGATTGGTTATCCTATTAACTACGTTGTAACCATACTACAGTCAAGTTTTTGTGCCAAAATTTCTGTGCAGTGAGAAAATGCGACTGATCACTGATAGCAGGAGATTTGTCAATTCTCAGGTGCGTTCGTTACAACGTTGCAGTCGCCACATTTCGTCAATCGATCTGCCCACTCGATTGTGGGGCTTGATATTTGCAGACGATCCTGCGAGATTTGCACTTTTACCGCGTCCTGACAGCCCGGCTACACAACACAAACAAACATTCTACCACGAGAACCATGGCATTTCAGAGCTTGAAAAGAAACGTTTGGCTGACCAACACCAACGCACCACCTCGCTGCGTTGTCGGGATAGGATTCGAGCAACGTGTTTCTTTGTCTTAACATTTTTCTTCACCTGAGACAACTAGTTATTCGACCTCGCTTTTGCATTAGATTTCCGTTATTTTCTGTTGTTTCCGATCGTAGATTCCAATAGGATAAAGAACCTTATCAGTTCATTCTTCCAGCCTTCCCAACTCGATCCGTTGATCCTCCTGGCAGCACATGGCTGTTGATAACGAACCTGCTTCTAGCGCGAATGCGCGGGAGGTCGTGGCGGAGCTGCGCCAACGGCTGCTCGACCGCGCGCTGCCCATAGAGCAGCGCATCCGCGCACTCTTCTCTTTGCGCAACCTCAAGGGGGAAGCTCCGCAACAGGCACTTATAGAAGGTAGGCGAATATTTCATTAGCGGGGATGCCGCGTACTGGTAATGCTCCGTCGGAAGTTCCGCGTACGTTACCTGGTGCTGTGTGCTGGTCGTTGCACGAAATGCAGTGCACTGAACCGTACCAAACTGCACCGCACTGCACCGTGGTGTCAGGCCAACGTTCAGTGCCGGATACCCGCGGATTTGTTGCAAATCGTCTTTCGGATCTCCAATCAGAATCACGAAAGTCTTACGGCCGGGTCTGGATATTGGCGATTCGGGGTTTATGGGCAACCGGGTCTAGGGTTTCGGAAGAAATTGGGGTTATGAAATTTGTCATGCATTCCGCTCACTGTTGATTTGACGATGCCTTTCTTTGAGAGGAAGTTCTGAAAATGAGCCATGCCTTTCCTTCCGCTTATTCTTTTGCCTGCCCGGATGTTTCTCTTCACCTGCCCAGGCATGGAGGATAAGTCGGTGCTGTTGGCCCACGAGGCAGCGTTTGCTCTCGGGCAGATGGGCGATGTTTTTTCGGTGCCTGCACTTACTCGGGTGCTCAAAGACTTATCGTACCATCCCATTATTCGACACGAGGTGAGAACTCGTCATACAACCAAATTGTTCAGCACGAGGTGGGAACTCGGTAAGGTGTGAGATGAAAAAAGTTGACTCTGACTCAGCACTCTGCACCGCACTGCACTGCACCGCATCGTTCTCTCGATGCCGCAGGCAGCATACGTTCAAAGTCTCAGGGTAGCGTAAGAAACTATGTCCCTGCCTGCTCTCCCCCCCTACTACTATACGAGGTGACTTTTGAGTCGACTCAGAAGTCACCTGCATGCTCTCCCTCCCTTCTACTACATACCACACCGTTCCTCCATGATTTGAAGTTGGAATTTGGAACCAACTATAAACTCACTGCTCTGCACCGTACTGCACTGTATCATACTCCCCGTGTTGCAGGCAGCAGAGGCTCTGGGCGCCATTGGTGAAGCCTCCTCCCTCCCTCTCCTCCAAACCTATCTCGCCGACCCTGCGCCCGAGGTTCGGGAGACGTGCCAGCTGGCGGTTCGGCGGCTACAGGACAGCCTAGCTGCGGCGGAGGGAGGGGGGAAGGGGGAGAGGAAGGGGGAGGGGGGAGCGGAGGAGGAGAAGGGGAATGGGGAGAAGGGGAAGGGGGAGAATGAGGGTGAGGGGCAAGGGGAGGGAGAGGGGAAGCGGTTCATGTCTGTTGATCCTGCTGGGAGTGCACCCAAGAACGCGAGCACAGAGGAACTCAGGTACTTCAAAGAAATTCAAGGTTCTGTATAGATATGCCATGCTGTGTGCGTGCCGGGCCGGAAGCGGTTCATATCGGTTGACCCTGCTGGGAATGCGCCTAAGAATGCGAGCACAGAGCAAAGCAGGTAGCTGGAACGTAGGAACTGTACGGTTATGCCATGCTGTGTGTGTGCGTGATGGTCTTGTGCCTGGTGGCTGAAAACAGGTCTTGTCTAGATGGCTTTGTGCGTGACGGTCCTGTTAGCAGTGTGCTGAAGAGTGTGAGCTCAGGTACAGAGACAGAGAAACGTGAAATGAGGGTGTTTTTGAGCCGTTTCAAAACGTGAAGTGAGGGTGTTTTTGAGACGTCTTAAAACGTGAAGTGAGGGTGTTTTGGAGAGGTCTTAAAACGTGAAATGAGGGTGTTTTTGAGACGTCTCAAAGTGTGCTGTTGAATGTGAGCTCAGGTACCGAGACAGAGAAACTTGGAAATTATGTCATTCCGACCACTCGTTTGTCCCAACCCAATCCTTGTGCCTTCGCCATGTGCCGACATGTAAAATCTCTTTGTGGTTCTCTTTGCTCGCTGTTTCGTCCCTGTATTCCCGCGTGCTGTGTGTTTTCAGGAAGCTTCTCCTGCAAGAAGATGCAGACATGTACGATCGCTATGGTGCTCTCTTTGCTCTGAGAGACAAAGCAGCTGCCACTAGCAATGGCGGCGCTGGTGCTGCTGCTGCTGCTGCTGCTGGTGCCGATGCTGCTGCTGGTGGTGCTACTGCTGGTGGTAGCAGTGTTGATGGTGGCGGTGCAAATGCAGCGGTGGGTGCGATTGTTGATGCTCTTGAGACCTGCTCCAGTGCTCTGCTGCGACACGAGGTGAGGCATGGTGTGGTGTGGTGAGACATGAGGTGAGGCATGGTGTGGTGTGGTCGGGTTCGATGTGGTTGAATGTGGTTGGATGTGGTGTACCCCTACAGCAGCACCATTATGTTTGCGATTGTTGAGGTGCTTGAGACCTGCTCCAGTGCTCTGCTGCGGCACGAGGTAAGGCATGGTGTGGTTTGGTGTGCGGTTGGATGTGGTTGGATGTGGTGTTTACTCACAGCATGGTTTTATCCTCATAGTAGCAGCATTGCGATTCCTTTTTTTTAGTATTGTTTTAAATTTTGCATTTTGAGGAAACTTAAAACATGTTCAGCGGTTATTCGGGAAGCGTCAACTCCCTGCTCGACCAGGATATTTTTTGCCGCTTCTGCTCTTCCTTCCCTCTTCCTCTCCCCCCCTCTTCCCCCCCCTCCTTCCACACACCTGGCCTTCCCCCTTCCCCCGCTTTTCATCAGATAGCCTATGTTTTGGGCCAGCTACAGAATAAAACTGCTGCCCAGGCTCTTGTCAGGGCGCTAGAAGACACTTCATGCCACGCCATGGTTCGGCACGAAGCTGCTGTGGCTCTAGGCTCGGTTGCAGGTACGGAGAGACGTGCTTGCTGTGTTACGGTGATCAGGACTCGCTAGTTCCAGTTTCTAGGTGTGTGTGTGTGTGTGTGTGTGTGTGTGTGTGTGTGTGTGTGTGTGTGTGTGTGTGTGTGTGTGTGTGTGTGTGTTTTTGTTTGTGTGTGTGTGTGTGTGTGTGTTTGTGTGTGTGTGTGTGTGCTGATGTCTGCTGTGTTGTGATTTGTTATGTACCTTGCAGACCCTTTGGCGCTGCAGCTTCTAAGAAAGTTCCAGAAGGATCCTGACCCGATTGTAGCAGAGAGCTGCGACGTTGCCCTTGATTTGATGCAGTTTGAATTGCAACCCGATGCGTTCCAGGTAAGCACTACTCTATTTGCTTTGTTTATCCATATGCTTATGGTTTTTTTTTTCTCACCATTGAACATTTGATAATCCATATGGTTATGGTTGTTTCTGTTATTTTATCAATTTCTTGCAGTATGCGGATGTGTTGCAAAAAGCTGCTCACTAAACTTTATAACGCCTTATAATGGTCAATGTACTGCAAATGTAAGTACCCTGTCTACTCGAATCCAGAAAGAAGAATGAACTCACCGTTGGACACTAGTTTAATACTGTCATCAATCACACCATGCTTCTTAAGGTATAAATGTTGAGGTCAGCATAATATGAATTATTGGTCCATGGCTTTCAGAAATCTACACTTTGTATCATCGAATGGAGTTTTGGGCTCAGGTGCCTGCGGCTTGTTGCCTCCCCGCCAGGCATACGGCGCCGGCCACGGGCAGCAGATCAGAGGAAGCCCTCAACCACCAGCTGTTGCTTCAATCATCAACAGTTGACTATGCACCCCGCCACAGGTTGGAGAAGTGTCTGTGGTTGGACGAAAAACATTTTGTTTCTCGAACCGTCAGCTCAGGGCCGATGTGTGGGAGGGACGGGCTGCGCAGGGTAAACGTCAGATGTTGCGGTTTGAGTGAACCCAAACCAAAATGATTGGTTGGGACGAAAGAATGCCTTGACGAGCACCAATGCCGACAGCGAGTCGAGATATTCTCACACAGAACTGTAGGTTCGAAATTCCCCAGCCTAATTGTACGTTCGGGAATTTCTTGATGGGGTTTCGCCAACTGAACCGACCGCACCTACGATCAAGGGCTGAATGTGCTTGGACTCTGGTTTAGAAGGATGATGAGGCTTTCCATACTGCGGCAAGTCTGGTTTGGTTTGGACCAAACCTGCGACAGTCTTAAGCGAGCGTAGATAAGCCCCGGTTGAGACCTCCCGAAACCCAGTAATATAGGGACGGCTGACGTCATCAATGCCGCCCCACACCCCCTGGCACATTCGGAAATCGGGGGCAAACCGACAAACCCTCCGAATCCCTCGGGTCACCCCGAAACTCCCGCCTGACCAGGCGAAAAATCCTCCCAAAAAACCCTCTGAATCCCTCCGTCTCAATGTCGTATTCTTATGCGCATATATATGTCAGCCGTACTGTTGCAAATTCGGGACTTCTCGACGGGAAGAGTAGTTCAGCTCACCGCTTTCCGTCGAGTGGGTTTTTCCTATATATTTCGACAAAAACTTCTCACTTTGACAGAGCGTATACCTCTTCTTCTGCAATTTTCCCTTCTTCGACAGAACTTAAGTTGTCGCGCATTCGACAAGACTTTAAATATTGCTGCAAATATGTTTTCCGAAAAAAGGTAAAACGTCTACCACAATTTCTAAAAGTTCTGCGGTGTTGTGACAGTTCGACGGAGCGGTATGAAAAACTTGCCCTGACATTTTCAGATTTTGTTGAAAGAGTACTGCGATATTTTTTCGATCATAAAATGTAATTCGAAAAATATTCTGATTTCTCGATCGGGAAATATGATTTTTACCCTGAACATCGTTCGACGTAGTTAATTCTCGACAACAGGGGCCGTTTCTCTATTTCTGGTACGTTACAATTTAAATCGACGCCAAACTCGTCAAGCAGCGTCTTTTCCCTGTCCGGCAAAGCGAAAGATTTCGACATAAAGAGCTGAAGTGTCGAGCAGCTTATCTCACTCGACCAAACCTATCTAGCGTCGCTAGACACTCCGTTTCACTTGTTTTTGTAACATCAAGACTCACAGTCACATAAATAATCAATTATGCACGCGTTTTCTTATACGTTAAAACTCATCGTGAACGCAGACAATCAATAGAAGCATGTTTATTGTCACAATATTATTGGCAAATGCATTCTTTTATCCTGTCGGAAAGACGGGAGTTTGAAAAGGTGGAAAACGCTTAAAAAAAAATACATTTGACAAGCTGATGTTTCCAAAATGTATCAAACGCTACCTGAAACTGTTGGTACGTAACATACGGCAATCAGTCATCGTCCAGCCATCTCAGATAGCATATCATACTACGAATCGGGCGAAGCCGACTTCGAAGTCGGGTGCGCGGGAGGCGCAGCCAACCATCTGCAATGGGCGACGCCGATGTTGACGAGAATGGAGTGTTGGCCCCGCCCTCGCTTGGGCAACGCCGACAACTTGGTCGGATGTATGGGAGAAGCAACCGACCGTTCGCAGTGAGGGAGCCGCTCGACAAGCTTCGTCGAGATGCAGGGAATCAATGTGGTGTTGTCGTCGACCAGGGAGCTCGACGGCCTCCTTCAGCGTTGCAGGACGAAGAAGTGGTCGTCCACCTGCACAGGTGTGTCACGGGGCTGGAGTCGTCGACCAGGGAGCTCGACGGGTGCACCTGACTGGGCTCGTCGACGGGCGGGCTGTCAACGAGGAGGAGCAGTTCGACGGGGAGGTCGACGGAGCAGTCTGTCGACCTGCGTAGGACATGTGAGTGGCAGTCGACGAGGGAAGCTCGGCGACACCAGCTGACAGTGCTGGTCGACAGAGGGGTCCGTCAACCAGGGTGTTCCTCGACGGGAGCTGCGGTCGACCAAAGCACTTGGTGGTCGACCGGGTCGACCAGGTAACCTGGTTGGCGAGTTCTGCGGAGGCACGCGAACGTCGTCGAGGTCGCGGTGACAAAGGCGACTTCGGGCTGGTATCCCGAAGTCGATGTGGCTCGTCAGACGCAGACAACAGCCAACGGATGCACAACGATCCAGGTCGGGCCAATCTGTCAGAATCAGCAGTCAGAAACAAGAATGAAGAAAGGAGGAGGTTCACTAGCAAGCAGTTGGATACATATAGCAAACCCTAATTGGGCTGTACTCACTATGGAGTACCCCACTGCAGGCTAGACAATTATAACATTCTGACACAATCGTCTACGCGCACCTGCGAGCGTGCGCACTGCTGCCATCTACGGGTGCAACGCTGGACAGCCGCCCTGCTGCAGCGTTGGCATGCCGCCGACCTGCTGTGTTGGCACGTCGCCTTTCTGCAGTGCTGGCGCGGCTCCTATACGCAACGCTGGCAGGCGGTCGACCATGCTATGCTGGCGGTCGACCAGGCTAGCTGCAGAATAACTAGGGTTTTTTTTTTTTTTTTTTTTTTTTTAATGCAAGATACACCTTAAAGTGTGCAATACATCGGCAGTCGTAACTGTAGCTGATGGGCCTAGGGAGCATGCACCCTCCGTACCCATCCTGAGCAACTAGGGGGGACGGAAAGCTGCCCCCGGGTTCGACCAGATGGACATGAAGCCTTTGGTCCACGTGACCGGCTTCGCCGTGCTGTCGAAGATGTTGCTCAGGTCTTGGTGCTCATCGTCATCCAACCCAGGATGGATGGCGCCGAACCTCTTGGATGCTGCTTTGGCACGCTTGTAAATTCTGACATGTAGCTGAAAGGTCGCCGCTATCCTCCGTAGCACCCTTCTTGCCCGGAATGTACTTCGCTCGAAAACCGCATCACACTATTCCACCCAGATCCGATGGAGTGCAATAGACGTGATCGTAGTCTCGGGAAACCCCGAAGCTGTCCCCTCCCGCTTGAAGAGCAGGTCCCCCGAGGACTCAATCTTCCGACCCGGATTCATCATGCGGAGCGCCTTCAGAAGCGCACGAATCACAGGCTGGATGCGCGGGCAAAGGAGCAGCCTATGTTCCAGTGTTTCCTTTTCCCCACAATGCGGGCAAGCGACGCCAGCGCCCAAGAAATGCAGACGCTCCCCCACTTGCAGGTTTCGGCTGTGGACCCGGAGCATCACGTCACGCGCCCGGTTCGGAAGAGTCGGCGAGTCCCTTACACCAATCACCCTGCAGAGTAGCTAGGTGCCTGATGTAGTCATTGTTGTCATTGCTTGTTCATTCATTCTGTAATGCAATATTTGCCTAGTAAAACTCTTGCCGATTTCTCCCGTGGATGTGCAAGCGCCAAGGAACTAAACAAAGCTACGATCACTCTCAGTAGTTCGTGCCCCCCCTGTCAGAATCCCAACCACTAGACCACTGGGATAAAAGGGCTTGTTTCAGTAGCGGGTCAGTGCGCCCATAACCCCCCAGGCAAACGCGCCTGTAACCCCCCCTAGGATCGATCGGGGATCTCACAGTGCAGCTCTACTGACACCCCCCCACACTGGGAGGCCCAGGACTGAGCACAGTGGCAACGGCCTACATGTGCATACACCGGGATTCGAACCCGAGACCTCTCTGATACCATGTCAGAATCCCAACCACTAGACCACTGGGATAAAAGGGCTTGTTTCAGTAGCGGGTCAGTGCGCCCATAACCCCCCAGGCAAACGCGCCTGTAACCCCCCCTAGGATCGATCGGGGATCTCACAGTCTAGCAAACCCTAGAAGGGTTGTACTCGCTATAGAGCACCCCACTACAGGCTAGAGCATAATATTCTGACACACCCCCATAGCCAAAGTGGGGTGTAATCAGCAGAGCAAGCAAAGCAGGACAAGCTCAGGGTGGATCACAATGTCACCACACATTCTGAGCACAAGTTCAAGAAGCAATAGTTTAGAGTTAACAATTATGAGCAAAGCTAGTGGTAGTCACAACGGGCAAGTGAGGAGGAGGAGAGAGAGTGAGAGGAGAGGAGATAGGAGGCGACGGCTGAAGCTGCAGACACACGGGCAACAGGAGGCAGACTGGCACAGCGGCTACCGGACTAAGCGCCCGGACTACAGGAGTAACAGGCCCCGCGGCTAAAGTAGCGGCAGACGAGCAACGGACCCACGGGCGGCTGGCACAGCTGGCTACGACTGGGCTACCGGACGAAGTCCCCGGAATACAGGTGCTGCTGGCGACACGACGGCAACCTCCATGCAGCTTCCCCAAACGGTCTCACCCCCCCCGACACACACCCGCTGCTACACCGCTAGCTCCACTCCCACGCACCCCCCTTAAACCCTAAACCCCAGTCTCCCACACAACCACCCCCTAGCACCACTCCATCGGCTCCCACACACCCACCCCCCTCAGCGGCAGCTGCAGCAGTGGGAGACGGAGGAGGAGGAGGAGCAGGGGATACCACACACCCGCCACCCCCATACACGCGGCCCCCTCCGGTCGCCTCGACAGGCGACGGGAAAAGGGGATTCCCGAAGGAGGGGGAGGGGGGGGGGGGGGGGGGGGGGGGAGGCGGGGCCGGGGCCGGGGCCGGGGCCGCAGGCGGGGCCGGGGCCGGGGCCGGGGCGCACGCGGGGCGTCGGGGCCGGGGCCGCAGGCGGGGACGGGGCCGGGGCGTACGCGGGGCGTCGGGGCCGGGGCCGCAGGTGGGGACGGGGCCGGGGCGTACGCGGGGCGTCGGGGCCGGGGCCGCAGGCGGGGACGGGGCCGGGGCGTACGCGGGGCGTCGGGGCCGGGGCCGCAGGCGGGGACGGGGCCGGGGCCGGGGGCGGTGCGCCGCGACGGGTCCCCGTCGCCCGTCGCGACGGGTCCCCGTCGCCCGTCGCGACGCCACCAGAGGGCGACGCGGCGAACGACGGGGCATAAGCCCGCCGCGCGCCTCGGGGCGCACAGCGGGCAGAGAACCGCCGCGCGCCTCGGGGCGCACGGCGGGCAGAAAACCGCCGCGCGCCTCGGGGCGCACGGCGGGAAGAAAAAGTGCCGCACGCCAGGGGGCGTGCGGCTCAGCGAGTAGTGAAAGGTAGTTGCAGCGGAAGCGAGGAGGTGGAAAGTCCACCCACAGGATCGATCCAAGAGGATCGACCTGCTCTGATAGCATCATAAAGTTTAGAAGAAAGAAGAGCAGAAAAGGGGGGTTGCACTAGCAAGAATGGGGATACAAATAGCAAACCCTAGAAGGGTTGTACCCGCTATAGAGCACCCCACTACAGGCTAGAGCATAATATTCTGACACCCCCTCCTCCCCCCCCCCCCCCCCTTCCCCCCGTAGTCTAGCTCACTACCTTGTAGAGTGAATCTCCGCAGCCGACTTCGGCATGCAGGTCGTCGGAGTTGGTCGAACTGCAGGGGCCGCTGTGAAGCCGTCGACGAGGGAGGTCGACGGTCTACTTCGACCTGGTGGTCGACGAGCCCGTCGAGGGGTACTGGTTGACGGGAGATGCGGTCGAGCAGAAGTGCTGCTCGACGGGATCCCGGATGTAGCGCCAACGAGCAGCGATGGTCGACGACAATGGTCGACGAGCCCGTCGAGAGGCACTGTTCGACAGGTCCATTGAAGAAGAGATGCTCGACGGCGAAGCCTGTCGGTTGTGCGAGCTTCGCCGTCAGGAACATTGACGAAGTCGACCTGCAACAAGGTATCCTGAGGTCGACGCGAAGCATCTGGCACAACTGTCAGCACGTGCTCGACCGCCTACAGGCACCTGCAAAGTGGGTGCGCGTATGCGCTATTGTCATGTGCGTGTGCAGTTGGGAGCATAGTCCAATTGTACCAGATGTATTGATAATGTTTGAAACTACGATCCATTTTACAAAGTTGCAATTCAAATATGAAAATATGTTGCTGTAGAAGTGATGAGAATACGTTGATAGGGCTATTGATTTTTTCATTGGAGGGTCTGCCCACTTTCACAAGGACTCCAATTTTTCATTAAGTTTGTCCATTGCTGTTTAAGTTTTCATTTTCACACACACGTTTTTATTTCTGCGGCAGCGCTGTTCCGTAGTGAATTACGCAATGGCGCGTTTCAGCCCTTGCGTTTCCCGTTTCACTTTCCGTCGAGTAGAGACGCAATCCGTCGACGGGGACGGATTTCCTCGACGAGAAAAGGAGGCGAGGGGGGAGCAGGTGGGGTCAACGCCAGCTCGAGCGGGGGGGACCAGCTCGCGTCACTCCGAGCTGGCGGGGGTCGTTTTCGGGCGGGCGGGGGGGTCGGCTCCCGCCCCTCGCGTGCGCCGCTAGGCGACTGCGGGAAAACCGAAATCCCTCCGGAAAAATCCCGCAGGGGCAAAAGCGGGTTCCCGGAGGGATTCGCCCGATATCTTCCCGAACCAAAGCATCAAGTTGACAAAACCAAGAAGGTTTCAGTTCAGCGACGTTGCCCTGCATACAATCGCACTCAACCGCATGGAAAAAAAAAATGCAGATGTATAATCACACTAATCCGTGAGCAGTGGACAGTCCTAGCCCGTCGCGCTTAGTAAACTACAAAAAAACTCTGCTTTTGCTCAAGCTGGAGTTATTTACTAAGAGGGTCGCTATCTACAACGTCCTAGGTTTCGTTCCAGTGGCCTTCAGACCGAATTGGACTGATTCAGACTAAGGGCTCGTCCCGTGTTCCGGCCTTTCCGCGTCTGAGTCTCACAGTCGTATTGTGTACCTTTTCCCCATATTGTTAGAAGAAGAGCACCACGAAGGATCCTAACGACGTTTGGACGAGGCGAATAATGTCATTTTTTTTAGCTGCCACAACTTGTCCATAACACTTCTCTCTAGCTGGAACTCCCAAGGTTGCAGTGGTTGCGTTGCGTCGTGTTTCTAGCTGAAGCATCATCTTGATCCATTTTAGCATTATTGCTATCATCCGTAATACGCATCACGTCTTACCCGACCAAATACGTTCCGCATTTATCGCGATTTCCTTCCGAGATATCGACAAAATATTATCCGTCAAGAACATCATTATCATGGACCGCGTCGCGTCGCTCGCCAATCGAAAGTCTCCCCGAAGACGACTCAGCATAATCTGTTCCGCTCAAATCGTCTTACTGGGCGCTACTATTTTCAGTCTCGGGACACGCGAAACCGTTAAAGCTGCGACGGACCCAGCTCAAGGTAAAACCTCTCCGTGCTTTTAAACCAGTAGTACTGACAGACCACCTCGCGTCGGTGCGCGTCGCGCTTCGTGCCGGTGCAAAACCCATTCTTTTCCGCAAGTAATGAGCGGTCACGCGATGATTTCGGAGACGTACTATCCAGAAATCTGTTACCAAATGCAAACGGATAAACGGGTGTGAATCGCCCTTCTGACGCCCATTTTGCGTCTTCGCTTCCTTCAAGGAAATTGCTGTGTTCCTCCCTCCCAATGCCCGTCCGTTACACTATCGTGGCTCCACCCCCCCTTCTCCTCCGTTCTTTCAGTCGACTATGGTCGCCTCGCTTCCTCCTTCCCGTTCCTCCCTCAAAATGCCCGCATCAGCACCATATTCGCCCCATCCCTTCGCTCCTCGGTTTCTTGAGTCGAATCAAAGATTGCTCGATTTCCTCTTCCACTTCCTCCCTCCCAGTGCCTGTCCGTACCATCATCATGACTCCATCCCTCCGCTCCTCCGCTCTTCCGCTTCCTGCTTCTCCCCCCCAGTGCCGCCCGTCCTCGCTTCCTGCTAAACTCGCACCATCATGGCTCCATCCCTTCGCTCCTCTGTTCTTCAACTGCTCGTGAATCAACGGCTGGGATGGGATGAGGCCGGCCCCCTTGTTCAATCTTCCTGAGCCATATCAACCCCTCCTCTCTCCCCCTTATGTTCTCCTCTCTTCGATCGATACCCTCCCCCCCTCTCCCCGTCTTCCCTTCTCCCCCCCTTTCCCTCTCCCCATCTTCCCCTCTCCCCCTCTTCCCCTTGTCCCCTTTCCCCCTCATCCCATCTTCCCGTCTCCCCCTCTCCCCTCTCCCAGTGGCCAGCTCTTCACACCATAGCATCATCCCTCGCCTCCTCTTCCCATCTTCCCCTTTCACCCTGTCCTAATCTTCCCCCCTCTCCTTCCCCTCCCAGCGGCCGCTCTTCACACCGTAGCATCGGCCCTCCCCTCCTCCAACCCCTTCTTCCACGCCTGGTCCGGAAACGGCCCCTGCGCTGCTGCCACTGCCGCTGCTGCTGCCGCCGTCACTTCAGACGCCTGAAAAGGCTTCCTCCTCTCCCCATCTCCTCCCCTCCCGTTCCCCTCTCCCAGTGGCTGCTCTTCACACCGTAGCATCGACCCTTGCCTCCTCCAACCCCTTCTTCCACGCCTGGTCTGGAAACGACCCCTGTGCTGCCGTTGGTCCTGCTGCCGCTGCTGATCCCAGCAGCAAGGGCTGGCCGGGGGTCACCTGTGAGAGTGACAGCTCGGGCAACCATGTTGTTACAGCGCTGTGAGTGGTTTCATGACATTGCTGTGAGCTGTTATTGGTGACAGTAAGGTGAGTGTCTGTGAGTGGAAACGACCCCTGTGCTGCCGTTGCTCCTGCTGCTGCTGATCCCAGCGGCAAGGGCTGGCCGGGGGTCACCTGTGAGAGTGATGGCTCCGGCAACCATGTTGTTACAGTAAGGCGAGTGCGTGAGTAGAAACGAACCTGCGCTGCTGCCCCCTGCTGCTGCGAGTGGTCACTGTGTGGGTAGCGGCTCGGGAAACCATGTGGTTACAGCGCTGTGGGTGGTTACGTCCTTGTGGGTGGTTACGTCCTTGTGGGTGGTTACGTCCTCGTGAGTGGTTACTTCCTCGTGAGTGGTTACTTCCTCGTGGGTGGTTTCGTCCTCGTGATTGGTTATGTCCTTGTGATTGGTTACATCCTTGTGATTGGTCACCTTGTTGCGAGCGAGTGGTTATTGGTCTGTGTGAATGTTTGCGAGTGAAGACGACCCCTGTGCTGTTGCTGCTGCTGCTGCTGCTCCCTATGTAGTTACATTGCTGTGAGCGGTTACATCTCTGTCTCCTGCCTCTTTCTCCTTCCCACCTACCCTTCCGCTTCCCCCTTCCGTCTCACACCTCCCCCCCGTTCTCACCCTCCTTCTTCCCTGAACCGCCTCTCGTTCTGCTTCGCACTTCCTTCTCACTCTCTTACTCACTCCCCCGAATCTCATCCCCCACCATTCGTATTTGGCAGGACACTGCAAGGGCTGGGACTTTCCGGGCAGCTTCCTGCTGCTCTCTTCGAGCTCACGGCACTCACAAGCCTGTACGCCTTATAGAGCGCCTCGTTTACACTCCTTTTGACGGACGTATAGGAGCAGTTAATGACCCGTTACTAGCTGCTCCAGTTGTAGGCAACAACTATCTTCAATTGATCTATTCTTCAGTCGCCTCCGAAACTAAGTCTGTGTTAAGACGTCCCAGTAACAAGCTTATTTCGTGGGACGTTGCAACCCATCCCTCACATCACAGGCAGCACCTACAGCACCATCAGCTCCCTTTCCGAACTCTGGGGCGCCTCAGACGGTCCCTCATCCCCGTACCCCCCACAAACTCTCTCCACTCCTCCATTTACCCACCCCCCCCTCACAGGGAGATTTCTCTCAACCCAGCCCTCACAGGCAGCATCTACAGCACCATCAGCGTCCTTTCCTGCCTCTGAGGCGCCAGATAGAAGTCCTATGATGTTCTCTTTCCGGCCTCTCCCCCTTTCTCCCCACTCCCTCTCTCCCCCCTCACAGGGACATTTCTCTCAACCCAGCCCTCACAGGCAGCATCTACAGCACCATCAGCGCCCTTTCCGACCTCTCTATGCTGTGAGTTATTATATCCTGTAACAAGTCACTCCCTTTCGCCTCTCCATTGCACGCAATGTCAATGTGTCTGCCTCTCCCTACTCTCTACCGTGCTCCACCGCACTTCACCGCACTTCAATGCACTGGATCAAACCCACCGGGGATAAGCATGTACTTGGAATGCCAGGGTCCACCCACCACCCCCTATTCACATTTTCCTCTTGTATATCCTCTTTTATCCCTCTCCATCTCGATCCACCGCAATGAACCGCATTCCACCAGGGACATGCACGGGTGCAACCTGTCGGGGTCCATCCCTTCAACCATCGGGCTTTTGAGGAAGCTCAACTTTTTCGCTGTCAACAGCAACCAGCTATCTGGCAGCATTCCCAGACAGGTACGTACCACACTTCACCGCACAGAACCATGCACTCCACCACTCCTTCCTGCTTTCCTCCCTTCCCATGCCGCAGTTGGCGAATCCAAGCGACCGCTGGTCATTTGAGTTCACAGACAAACAGAATCAAATGAAGTGTTAAATCAAATCTGCTCGCATTTGCTACCCTCCTCCCCTCCTTCCCTCCTCCCATTCCCCCCTCTCCCCTTTCGCCTCCCCTTCCTCTACTCCAGGTGGCGAATCTAACGGACCTCTGGTTCTTTGACATCACAGACAACAACATCTCAGGGCCTGTGCCCGTCCAACCAGGATTCGACACGTGTACCAGCATTGGCCACCTGTGCGTACCCCCCCTATCCAAGCAGTTCCCAGTTCTCCTCTCCCTGCCTCGCTCTACCTCGCTCTCCCTAAACCCCAAACCCTCTCTCTACCTCTCTCTGCCTCTCCGGGCAAGCTCTCATCACTTTCTCCTCGATTCCGCTGCCTCTGCTGCCTCCTTCTCCGTGTCTTGTAATTGTATGTCCCCCCCGCCAGTCACCACGATCACAGCCAGTTACCACCACCCCTCCCAGGGCACCTGGACTAGAAGCCTCCCTCCCAACGCCTTCCGTAATCCTCTTCTGCCTCTGCTGCTTGCTTTTCCCTGTCTGGTGATTGTATGTCCCCACCAGTCACCTGAGTCGCAACCAGCTAACCTATGTCTCAGGGGAACTGGGTGGGACGGCTTCAAACCTCACCCTGACTCCCTTCTGCCTTCCCACCTCTCTTGCCCCTGTCTCCTTCTCTGACTTTGCCCCCTCCCCCGCCACCCACCAGTCACATGAGTCGCAACCAGCTAACGTATTTCCCAGAGGAACTGGGACGGCTGCCAACACTCATCCACCTGTAAGCCTCGTTCTCTCAGCTCCTAAGAGAATCCGCAAGACAATGAGGCAATTTTTCATGGCTGAAAGAAAATCCGGGGCGGGAAATGAGAGGGCAACTAAGGTGCCTGAACGACATGAGAGGACAGTAACCGCTTTAACCACACCGCATCAACCAAACTTTTTCGGTAAAACTTACATCTGATGAAGCACCCAAGATCCCTCTCACCGCTTTGCACTCCTCTTTCCCCTTTTCTCCCCCACCCCACCAGCCTGGTGGACAACAACCGCCTTAACCAGACCTTTCCGGTGGGGCTCAGTGGCTCTACCAGCCTGCAGATCATGTGAGGGCGTGATAAAAGAAGTGTTATGAGACGTCTCAAAACCTTTCCAGCAGGGGTCAGTGGCTCCAGCAGCCTGCAGGTCATGTGAGGGCAGGCTGCAGGTCAGTAAACACACATATGATGAAAACACGTTTTCTGAGAATTGTCAAAAAACATATCCAACACATATGATAAAAACACGTTATGGATGCCTTGAGACTTGTGCTCTGCCTGTCGGGAATCTGCTGAAAATGCTGTTAGTGACATGCGTGCTTCTTCTTATGGTGAATCAGAGTGGCCCTGTTTGGGTTCAACAAAAACAGCTGATTCTGTTTCCTGTTTGCCACTCTCGTCCTCCAATCACTGTGTGCCACGTGGCAGCCATCTGAGCAACAACACCATTCAGGGCCGGCTTCCTCCGTCGCTCAACCTTCCAGCTCTGCAAGACCTGTGAGTGCTCCAATCACAAAGCGCCAAGTGTCCGCTCCTCAACCTCCCACCATCACCACCGCACCACCCCCCCCTCCTCCGCTCCTCCATGCATACATGCTCGACCCTGCACAACTGTTTTTTGAAACGCCTCAAAACCTCTTCACCATTGTCCCCGTTTCCATACCACCCCCCTCCATACACACACGCAGCTCCAGGCACAACTGCTCCATGTCCCCCAACCACTGCCTTCCCTAACTCAGCAGCCACGCATCCCCCTCACTCACCGCATCCCCCTCACTCACCGCATCCCTTCCCCCCCTCCCCTCCCTGCAATCTCGCAGCTCGATGCACAATTGCTCCATGCCCCCCCAACCACTACCGCCTTTGACGGGCCTCCCATCACTCTGCTACCTGTACGCCCTCTCCTAATCTCTCCCCACTTCATCCTCTGATATCCATGAGTCTGTAAAACCCTTGTTTCTTCAACAGTCATTTATCCGCCCCCCTCGAGTTGACTTTTTGAGTCGACTCAAAAGTCAACTCGCCCAATCTCTCCACACTTCATCCTCTGATATCTATGAGTCTACGAGCCCTTGTTTTATGGGGTTTGTTCCGTCGTTCTAAGAACCATTCAAGTTGATGGAAAGAAGACCTCCGCAGCCCACCTGTCCGTTACTGACAGCATCTGATATCTATGAGCCTATGAGCCCTTGTTTCTAGGACAGTCATTTATTCGCCCCCCTCTGCCTCCTGCCCTCTCTCCTCTTTCCTCTTCAACTCTTCTCAGCGATTCAAATCACACCATTTTTCATATACCTTTCTTCATCCCCCTCTGCCCCTAACCCTCTTTCGTCTCCCTCCTCCACTCTCTCCTTTCACCAGTTTGACTCACAACAACATCCATTCACGCATGGCTCCTCCCTTTTCCCACCTTGTTCTTCCCTTTTTTGCCACCGAGCTTTGAGGTTCCTCAGAACTTGTCACCATGTTCTGCTCTTTGGTCCCAATGTCAAACCCTCTCGAGGTGACTTTTGAGTGGACTCAAAGTCAGAGCTTGTCACCATGTTCTGCTCTTTAGTCCCAATGTCAAACCCTCTCGAGGTGACTTTTGAGTGGACTCAAAGTCAGAGCTTGTCACCATGTTCTGCTCTTTAGTCCCAATGTCAAACCCTCTCGAGGTGACTTTTGAGTGGACTCAAAGTCAGAGCTTGTCACCATGTTCTGCTCTTTAGTCCCAATGTCAAACCCTCTCGAGGTGACTTTTGAGTGGACTCAAAGTCAGAGCTTGTCACCATGTTCTGCTCTTTAGTCCCTATGTCAAACCCTCCCTCTCCCTTGAACCCCTTCCACGATTTGAGTTGCCAACACCTTTTATAGCTCCCTATCCATTTCCCTCTTCAATACTCATTCGCAACCCCCGCCCCCCCCCTCCCCCCCACCCCCACCCGCCCACCTTTTCCCCCTTTCCCTGCACCTTTTCCCCCCTCCCCGCACCTTATCCCCCCTCCTCTCGCCCTCTGCCCCCTCTACTACCTAACCACCTGTCCCAGCGATTTGAGTCGCAACTGACAAACTTCCAAAGCCCTCTCAGCAATCATTCGCATCCCCTCTTGCTTTCCCTCCTCCTCCCTCCCCACTTGCCAGCTTGCCACTTTCAGCGATTTGAGTCGCAGCAACTTCCAAGGCCCCCTGCCCTTGCTCTCTTCACCATGCACCCCGCCTCCCTCTCTCTCTTGCCTCTCGTATCCCTTCCACCCCTCTCAGGGATTTGAGTCGAAACAACTTCCAAGGCCCCCTGCCCCTTGCTCTCTTCACCACGCACCCTGACCTGGTAACCCTGTGAGTGCACCGTGCATTGCACCACATCTCACCCCGTTTGCCTGCCTTAGCTCTCTCACCTTGCCTGTCGAGCATTCTCCAAGCCTCTGTAATACTGCACATGTCAAGACATCCCCATCCCC
This sequence comes from Closterium sp. Naga37s-1, assembly GCA_947471745.1. Classification (NCBI taxonomy): domain Eukaryota; kingdom Viridiplantae; phylum Streptophyta; class Zygnematophyceae; order Desmidiales; family Closteriaceae; genus Closterium; species Closterium sp. Naga37s-1. The sequence continues at coordinate 4,440,125 of CANJKZ010000084.1, read as the reverse complement.
ATCCCCATCCCCATCCCCATGCCAGCATGCTCCAAGCCTCTGCAGTGCTGCACATGTCAACACATCCCCATCCCCCCACGTCCTCCCCTCCCTCCCCTCCCCTCCCTTCCCTCCCCGCCCTTCCCTCCCCGCCCTTCCCTCCCCTCCCCTCCCTCCCCTCCCCTCCCCTCCCCTCCCCTCCCCTCCCCTCCCCTCCCCTCCCCTCCCCCGCATGCACCTGTTGTGGGCGTCGCAGCAATATCGCCTTGAATCATCTCAACGGCAACCTCCCTCGTGGGCTGCCTGCAGCCAACCTCACACGCCTCCACTCCATGTAAGTCAACACCCTCTCTGTCATCCCATACCCATACCACTCTCACTAGTACTCACACACTCAGCTCTGAATCATCTCAGCAGCACCCTCCCTCCCGGGCTGCCCTCAGCCAACCTCACACGACTCCACTCCATGTGAGACCCTCTCTCTCATTTCATCCCATCCCATACGCCATTCCGCTCTCACTACTCTCACTTTCAACCTGAGAACACCTCAGCAGCAGCAACCTCGCTCCCATGCTCGCATCCGCCAACCTCACACGATTCCACTCCATGTTAGACCCTCTCTCTCATATGCCACTCTCATGCTCTGTTTTTCTGCTGTCACCTTTTCTGCTGCACCTCTCCTGCTACCCCGTTGCCTGTTGCTCAATCCCCTTGTACTCCCGTTCCTACCTTATCCCTTCTCTTCGTTCACTCAGTATCCTATCAGAGAACAACCTGACGGGCCGCGTGCCTCCTCTAGACATGCTCCCTGCCATCGCCACCATCTCCCTCTTTGATAACCTCTATTTGTTCCGTGTCCTGCTTCCCCCTCCAAACCCCTCTCTCCTTCTCCTCAACCCCTCCCCTCCCAGCATGCTATCAGACAACAACCTGACGGGCCCCGTGCCTCCGCTAGACGCCCTCCCTGCCATCGCCACCATCTCACTCTTCGATAACCATTTCACCCGCGCCCCTGCTGCTCTGCTCAGCAACGAAAACGTCACTCTGCAGTGAGTTTCAACAAACACCTGGTCGCTCATTCTCTCACCCATCCTCTCATTCGCTTGCTCACCGCATGACAACCACTACACCCGTGCGCCTGCTGCTCTGCTCAGCAACGAAAACGTCACTCTGCAGTGAGTTTTGACTCAACCCTCAGATACTCAACCCGTACGCCTGCTGGCTCGCTCACTCACTTTGTCACCAGTGAGCCTCTTTTCCTCCTTCCATCCCCTCCCTCCAGGCTATACGGCAACGACCTGTGTGTGCCCTACCGCCCTGCAGTCACTGCCGCTTGCTCGCCTCCTCTCGGCTTCATGCAGTACCAGCCCCCTCCCATTTGCGACAACCTCTCCTGCCCCTCTCTCTACGCGCCCAGCCCTCCGCTGCTCTCGCTGACCAACGCATGTGTGTGCGTCTCGCCGCTGGAGGTGGAATTAAAGCTCACTGCGCCGCAGTATGCGGTGTTTAATGATGACCTCGCGAGTCTGCTTGTAGAGAGGATAGCGGAGAGCTTGGGGAAGAACAGGATTGCCATTTCGACAGGACAGGTGGGTGTGGAGGCAGGTGCGTTTGGTGGCAGGTGGGTTTTTTATTGGCGGATTTTGTGATAGGTGGGACACGTGTGCTTGGTGTAGGGATGAGCAGGGGACGAACTCGAACATGTTCGTGTTCGCCCCCTCACGAACATCGCCTTCTGCCGAACCGAACAGTGTTCGGTTCGGCGAACGAATTGGGCGAAAATAAGTGTTCGCCGTTCGCCCTAGGAGGCGAACAAATTGCTGCATAAGGCGAACACGAACACGTTCGTGGCGAACATGTTCGTGTTCGCCCAGGGGGAAATTCAATATAGTCACACAGGTCCGAAAGCGAATTTGAGGGTTCATGATAATAGCAAAGGGTTTGCAGAGTGAATATGTGTTCATGCAACGCACCCACAACTACAACATCATGTCCTGTGTAGGGAAATGTCAATGTCAAACAAATTCCTACGCCAAGGCGCCACTGCTACTACCAACAACAGCATCCTCTCCACCAGCTGCGCCGTCAGCCTCCACACCCTCCTCCTCCTCCTCCTCGTCCTCCTCCGCCCCCTAGCCCTCAATAGCGAACTCTGGTGGTGCGACGCCTCTCGGTCGGCGGCCCTCGCCTATCCTCTGGCCTGGGTGTGAACTGTACCATGATCTGAGAATCATGACAACTCGCGTCCTCTGAGAGGCCAGCCTGTGCCGCTTCCAAGAAATGAGGTTGCGACCAAGAGAGAACACCCGCTCGCTCAAAGCGGACGTGGCAGAGATGGCGAGATAATCCCGGGCCATGCGCCTCAGCGTCTGCATGTTGGTGGCGGTGCGCCAGTAATCTAACGCTGTCACGTCGCACCGCACCCTCTCGGACAAGTACCTGCTAACCTCGTCATCCTGAACCATCCCACCCCCCCCCCTTGCCTCCTGGCTCGCCGACAGACGTGCCGCAAGTCGTCGGCGGCTAGAGAGAAACTGCACGTCATCGTCGTCATCCACCTCGTCTCCCTCCTCATCCTCCGCAACGGGGGCAAGTGGGGTCGGCCGGGGAGCAAGCTCTGCAGCCCGGGCCTAGTACTTGGCCACGCGGTCCCGTATGAGCTTGACCACCTCGTCGGACGCGGGACGCGGCCTCACCCTCCGGTCGATCTCGGGATGCAGCTTCTCACAGTGCGCGTCGTCGACCCACGCCGCCTTCATGGATGGGTCCAGGAAAGTGGCGATCCAGTACTCGTTGCTGGTGATGTAGGTGTACTTCTTCAAGTGACCCAACGCCGCCATGATCATCGGCTGCAGCGAAGTCGATGGCTTGGCAAGACGCGACTCCATAGCGTCGATCAGGGCGTTGTAGTACGGCACCACCATCGCCACTGTCGGGTACGCCGCCCCCTCAACTGCCTTTGAGACTTTGGCGAATGGGCTGAGGAATGTCTTCACAGCTTGCAGAGTCTCCCAGTCTGCGTCTGTCAGGCGCATGCTCTCCACCTTTTTCTTGTCGGCCTTCGACAAGCCCTATCGGGTAGAGGGTATGGTTTGGGGGGAGGTAAGAGGGAAACTGGGGTTACGGAGGATTTTGGCATCCGGCAACATTCAAGCTTGACCAACAGTATTGTGTAGAAGTGTTAACACACCACACCCTGACATAACCACACAATAAAACCCACACACAACACATGTCATACCTGTGTCTGGGCAAAGAAGACAGTGATGGGGTTCTGTAGAACACCCGCTCGTTCGACCATGTCGTGGGTCGACCCCCAGCGCGTAGGACTGTCCTGCACCAGCTTCAATGCCGGCTTCGGCTTGGCGGGGTTGGCCTGCGTGTTCAAGGTCCGCTGTAGGCCCAAGAAAGACCCCGAGCGCTGCGCTGAGAATCCAATCCACGACGCCATCTCTCTCAATATCTTCAACAACTTCCGTATGGAATCCACAGACAGTGCTGCCTGCACTGCAAGGTTTATCACGTGTGCCAAGCACCTGCGCGCGGAACACAACATTAGTGGCAAAGAGAAGGGGAAGTGTGAGGACACATGGTCAGAGCGAGCCACAAACCCATACCCGACCCCACACACCCTACAACTCGAACCGCACCAGCCCACCCCCCCATACAACTACATATTGTTCATGCTGGAACGACACACCCACAAAGGCAAACACACACCCACACTCCCACACACCCAACCCACACACACTCCCACACTTACCGAAAGTGCCTGCGCGAGTTGAAGAAGCAGTGACCACCACCCTCCTCCGACATCCGCCTGAAGGCGGCAATGTTGCTAGAGGCGTTGTCTGTCGTGAAACCAAGACAACGCCCTTCCAACCTCCACTGCACAACCGTCTCCTCAACCACCTGCGCCATCTCCTTGGCCCCATGACGCCCGAGCATCTCGCGGAACTCAAGCACCGCTGTGCGCAACTGGAAGTCCTTGTCTATCCAGTGACCCGTCACCACTAGCCATGCCTTGTTGTTGGGTGCCGTCCACATGTCGATGGTGAACGACACCTTGCACCCCAACTCCCCCTCCTTCGCCAGCATCTCCGCAATGGCGGACTGGAGAGCGGCTGCTGCAAAGACCACGGTGTCGCGGGATACCGTCCAGCGCGAGGGGATGAAGTTCTTCTGCGCGCATTTGCAGTTTAGCATGATCAATAGCTCCCGAAATTGGAGGGGGGTGGAGACAATGAGAGAGAGGGTTTTCAATGGCAAGGGGATGGATTGGATACGGATGGGCACACATGTACAATAGAAAGTCGAAACAGTCCACCACAAACTGCCCAATCCCCTCATACAGCATGCATGTGACACTCACCGCCTCGACCTCGACGATGCGGAAGGGGAGGTCGCAGGTGACCACCAGCTTGGCGATTGCCTGCCGTAGCTCCACCGTGGACATCTTGGTCGTCATGAACCGCTCGATCTCGCCTGACCCCTGAGCTCCCCCTACCCCCTTCCCTTTCTTCTTTGCGAGGTTCGGCCAGCACTTGGCATGCGGCCACTTATCGACGTAGCCATCCGGCACACCCTTGTAGCCCCCATGAGGAAACGTCTCGCCAGGCAACTGAACGCTTGGAGTGATGAAACGGTGATACCACACGTGCATGTGAGCTGTGTGGAAGCTCTCGAAGTGACGCTCGCCGGTGTTGTTGTGGATTGCTTCCACGAAATTCTGTCAATGCAAATCTTGCACTGACGCTTCTCGTCTGACCCTTTAGGCCCGAACATCTGTACTTGCCACCCCGGTTTCTTATTACCCTTGCCAGTCCCCTTACTACTCTCGGACCCTCCGTCCTCGTCTAGAACTCCGGATCGATCGCACCCTCGCCCAAGGGCTCCCTAGTGAATGTGCAGGGATAAGCTCGCGGCCTCAACTTGTTCGCCCTCTTCCTCCGCTTCGGCCCCGCAATGGACGCAATCTTTCTCCCCACCTTAACCCCCACGCTCCCTCCTCCTTCACCCACATGCTGTGAGGCCGCCTCTGTCGCCACCCCTCCACCACCCTCTCCCACCTCCTCCTCCACCTCCTCTGGCTCCAACCCATCCATCTCATGGTCTTCATCATCATCCCCCCCTTCCCCACCGCCATGCTTCTCGGGATCCCACCCGGCCTCACTGTCATCCCCGCTCCCCTCATCCTCCTCATCCTTCTCCTCCTCATCCTCCTCACTGCCACTCTCCGACAGCGTATGCCTAGAAGGAGGGGGTCGAGGGCCGTCGTAGCGGAACGAGTGACGGGATGTCGGCGCCGCTACGGAAAGAAACATCCGCCGGCTCCTGCTGGTCCATCCCCTACTCGCCCCTGCATAAGTAGTGGTGGAGAACCTGGTGTACCGCCCTGAGCGCTGCCTGCACCTCGTTCTACAGATCCATGTTGGCCGGAAGCCATAACTCCGCCCTCGGCCCTAAAACCCTCGCCCTCCAGAAATGAGCTCAAACTCAAAACGACCGCGACCTAAATTTGGTCGCGGCCAATTTTGACGCGAACATTTTGGTGTTCGCCGGCCCCCCAAGTCGAACACGAACGTGTTCGTGTTCGACATCCCGCGGCCAAATGTCATTGGCGAACGGCGAACGTGTTCGGCCGAACACCGAACATGTTCACCCCAAACGAATTAGGCAAAAAAAAAGCCTGTTCGAGGCGAACCGAACAGGCGTTCGTGAATTTGCTCATCCCTAGCTTGGTGGACAGGTGGGTTTGGTGGCAAGTGTGTTCCCCATTTTCTTCCTCTCCCTTCCTCCCCCACCCCGCATTCCCCCCATCCCAAACCCCACAACAGATCGCCATAGTGTCAGTCAGTTGATCTATCCTCTCCTCTTCCACCATCCGCACCACCATCGTTTCTTCCCCATTCCCTGGGTCCCCCTCACCCATTCTCCCCCACTCCCCCCATCCCAATCCCAACAGATCGCCATAGTGTCAGTCAGCGGGTCTATCCTCTCCCCTTCCACCAACATCCGTTCCCTTCTTCCTCTTTCCCCTCTCCTCCTCTCCCACTCCCCCTTTCTCCCACTCTCCCCCCATCCCAACCCCCCAATGGCAGATCGCCATGGTGTCAGTCAGTCAGTGGGTCTATCCTCTCCCCTTCCACCAACATCCGTTCCCTTCTCTTTCCCCCTCTCCGTTCCCACTCCCCCCATCCCAACCCCAACAACAGATCGTCATAGTGTCAGTTACCGGGTCTATCCTCTCCCCTTCCATTCCACCAACATCCGTTCCCTTCTCTTTCCCCCTCTCCCCCACTCCCCCATGCCCATCCCAACCCCAACAGATCGCCATAGTATCAGTCACCGGTTCTATCCTCTCCCCTTCCACCATCAGCACCTCCATCCGCTTCTTCCCCCCTCCCTCCTCCTCCTCCTCCTCCTCCTCCTCCTCCTCTTCTGCTGCTACCAGCAGGCTTGCCAGCAGCAGCAGCACTAGCAGCAAGATCAGCAACAGCTACGACAGCAGCAGCAGCTACGGCAGCAGCAGCAGCAGCTACGGCAGCAGCAGCAGCAGCAGCACTAGCAGCAGCAGCAGCAGCAGCACTAGCAGCAGCAGCAGCACTGCCACTGCCGCCCCTGCTAGCAGCAGCAGCAACAGCAGCAGCAGCAGCAGCAGCAGCAGCAGCAGCAGCAGCAGCAGCAGCAGCAGCAGCAGCAGCAGCAGCAGCAGCAGCAGCAGCAGCAGCAGCAGCAGCAGCAGCAGCAGCAGCAGCAGCAGCAGCAGCAGCACGAGCAGCTCCGAGTGGCAGCAGGCGCAGGAGATAAGGGAGGCGTTTGTGTGGCACAAGGTGCTGCTGGGAACTGATTTCGGGCCTTACACTGTCGAGGCCATGTATGGCCCAGGTGAGACCTGGGGGAGGTGGAAAGTGGGATAGGTAGGTCTGTATGGGGCAGGTGAGAGGAGGGAGCAGCGGCATAACCGCTGGGGGCAGCGGCATGACCGCTGCTGTTATTGTTGGCTATGTGGTGGGGGAAGTGGCGGCCCCCTCTTTCATTGTTCTGCTCTCTCACACCCCTTTTAATCTGCTCTTTCCGTATGCCCCCTCTCTCACCCATTTTCCCTCCATGCGCACTCTCCCCCCCCCAACCCCTTCTTTCTCCCCGTCTATCTCCCCATCTGTACCCCCAGCTTCCCCACCTGGCCCCCCTGCCGCGTCTACTGGGGGAGGGGGAATGACGACTGCTGCGATCGTGGGTATCGTGGTGGGGGGTGTGGTGGCGCTTGCTCTCATTTCTCTGCTCTCCTAACCCCCACACCCCCCCGTCCGCCCCCTTATCCTCTCCCCCTCTCCCCCCCCCCCCCCCCCCCCCCTCCTCCATCCCCCAGCTCCCCCACCAACCCCCGCAGTGGCGCCCACTGGGGGAGGGGGCATGACTACTGCTGCGGTTTATATCCTCAGCTCTTGCCCCCAGTGCCCTGCTGGTGCTCCTGTGGGTGCTGCTAAGGAACAGAAACAGAGGTGAGCCGGTTTATATCCTCAGCTGCCGCTCTGCTACTCTTGCTCCCATGGCTCTGCTGCTTGTGTGGGTGGTGCTGCTGCTGAGGAACAGAAACAGAGGTGAGTGCAATCCATTATGTCCACTGCTGTTCTGCTGCGATCGTGGGCATCGTGGTGGTGGGGGGGGGGAGTGGTGGCGCTCCCTCTCATGGCTCTGCTACTCGTGTGGCTGGTGCTGCTGCTAAGGAACAGAAACAAAGGTGAGCCGTTTTATATCCTCTGCTGCTGCTCTGAGGTTACTTCTTTAGAGGAACGGGAACAAAGATGAGCTGGTTTATTTATACCCTCTGCTTCTCTGCTGCCGCTGGTGTGGCTGCCACACTGCTGCTGCAGAGGAGCAAGACCATGGTTAGTCGAATTTGCACCCGTGCACGCTGAGACGACGTGTGCTAATCCACCCATGACCACCCCTCCCCATCCCTCCTCACCCGTCCCCACCGCTTTCCACCTCTGTGCTCTCCTGCAACATCAGCATCAGACCCGTGGGGTCCAGAGGACTACAAGGCTGTAGAAGGGCTGCAGGTGCTGGGAGTGCGCCGTTCAAGCTCAAGCTGAAGCAAAGTGTGCTTCGCATCCCTCCCTACTCCTCCCCACCCCTCCCCACTCCTCCCCACCCCTCCCCACTCCTCCCCACCCTTCTTCACCCCTCTCCACCTCTTCCACCTCTGTGCTCTCCGCAATATCAGACCTGTGGAGGACTACAGGGCGATCGAGGGGCTGCAGATGCTGGGTGTGCACTGGTGCAAGCTCAAGCTGAAGCAAATCGTGTGCTGTCCACCCATCCCCACCCATCTCCACCCCTCCCCCCCCATCCCCACCCATCTCCACCCCTCCCCACCCTTCCCCAGACCTGTGGAGCTCGGAGGACTACAAGGCGATCGAGGGGCTGCAGGCTCTGGGGGTGCACCGGTGCAAACTTAAGGAGATAGCCGATGCCACCCAGGGGTTCAAGACGCTGCTGGGGGAGGGCGGATACGGACAGGTGCGATGTGGGGCAGGTATATCCGTGGGGGGAAGGGGGAGGGCGCATATGGGAAGAAGCAGACAGATGGAAGGTCGAAGAAGGGTAGGGCGGATATGGACAGGTGCGATGTGGGGCAGGTGTATTTGAGCAGCAAGTACATATCAGGGAGAGGGCGCATATGGTTAGGTGTATCAGTGAGGGGGTGGCGCATGAAGGGCAGGTATATCTGTGAGGGGACGGCGCATATGGGGCAGGTATATCTGTGAGGGGACGGATATGGTAACGCTTCTCCTGAAAACGTCTCAAAGATTATGGTAGCGCATTCTGCATGCCTATTCCTTGCCTCAGGGGGAGATTCCTAAAATATAATGGTAATGAATTTCCCTTGCCCTGAGGGGGGAGTAGCACAGCAATGCCCAGCCTTCATCTCGTCTCCCTTTTCTCCCCGTGTCTGAACCACTCTCAGGTGTACCGAGGAGTGCTGGAATCAGGGGATGTAGTGGCAGTGAAACGAGCCAAGGGGCATGTGAAGGTACGCCAGGAACACTCCCAGGTGGAACTTCAGAATGGTCCCTTCAGGTGGTCCTTCAGGTGAATATTCAGGTGGATCTTCAGGTGTGGACACAAGTTTGCATCAGTTGTTGTCTCCCCCATTCCCCAGCCCCACCACTGTGAGGGACAGAGGATCATGATGAGATTCTTGCGCTGAGGCCACTTTTGAGGCGCACCCCTCAAAAGACAGAGGATCATGATGAGATTCTTGCTCTGAGGCTTCCTAGCACGATTAACTTGTCCCCCTTGCCCCTGTCCCCCATCCACGCTCACGTCCCTTGCCATGGCAACATGGCGACATGGCGACATGGCAACATGGCAACATGACAACATGGCGACATGGCGACATGGCAACATGGTGACATGGCAACATGGCAACATGGTGACATGGCAACATGGCAACATGGTGACATGGCAACATGGCAACATGGTGACATGGCAACATGGCAACATGGTGACATGGCAACATGGTGACATGGCAACATGGCAACATGGTGACATGGCAACATGGCAACATGGTGACATGGCAACATGGCAACATGGTGACATGGCGACATGGCAACATGGCAACATGGCAACATGGCAACATGGTGACATGGCAACATGGCGACATGGCAACATGGCAACTCCCAAGGGCTTCTGTGTCTCGCCAAGTCACCATCTCCCCTAAACTCCCACTCTCCCACTCCCCCACTCCCCTCCCTACAGATGCCCCACCCACCCACCCACCCACCCACCCACCCACCCACCCACCCACCCACCCACCCACCCACCCACACACCAGCTATGTGGCACGGAGTTCCGCAACGAGATTCAGCTGCTCTCAGCCGTGCGCCACCGCAGCCCCGTGGCTTTCAAGGGCCTCTCTGCCTCTCCCACTCTCCGTCCCTCCCATGCCTCCCATGCCCCCCTTGCCCCCTCTCACATTCCCTCCCCCAGCTATGCGGCACGGAGTTCCGCAATGAAATACAGCTGCTGTCAGCCGTGCGCCATCGCAACCTGGTGGCTCTGAAAGGGTTCTGTGTGGAGGCGGGCGAGCAACTGCTGGTTTATGAATTCATCGAGAGGGGCACGTTGGAAGACATGCTGAGAGGTGAGTGGGGAGGGGCAAGGGGGAGTGGGGGAGTAGGGCTGGGGGGGATGCAGCCTCGTGATGGTGTGTGCGCTCACTCGCTTGTGTGTGGAGCAACTGCTGGTGTATGAATTCATTGAGAGGGGGATTCTGGAAGACATGCTGAGAGGTGAGGTATTGAGGGGGAAGGGGGAGTGGGGGAGTAAGGGGGGGAGTGTAATGATGCCACCTGATGGTGAGTGCGCTCACCTGCTTGTGTGTGGAGGCGGGCGAGCAGCTGGTGGTGTATGAGTTCTTTGAGAGGGGCACGCTTGAGGACATGCTGAGAGGTGTGTATTGAGGGGGAGTGGATGTAGCAGGGCGGCATGTAAGTGAAGTCTGGTGTAGCGTTGATGCCCCCTGGTGACCTTTGGGTGGCACTGAAGGGCTTTGTGTGGAGGCGAATGAGCGAGGGCTTGTGTGGTGGCGGATGAGCGAGCAGCTTCTCATCCGCCTTGTGTCCTCAAGCGACCAGCTTCTGGTGTATGAATTCATTCAGAGGGGGGGACACTTGAGGACATGCCGAAAGGTGAGTGGACTTGCTGTGGTTGGCATGCCGTGAAGTTGCGGGGAGCATCTCTCCGCCCTTCCTCTCCCCACCCCCTCTTCTCTTGGCCCCCCTTTTGTGCCCCCGCCAGCCAACTCAAAGCATATGATGCTTAGGCGATCCACAGTCCCCCCATCCCATAACCCCCTCGCCCCCCTTTTGCGTCCACCATCCAGCTCGAAGCACCCACTTCTTAGGCACCTCAAGACCCCCCATTCTTCCCTTCCGTCTGCTTCCCTCCCTCCCCTCCCACGATTGTTTGCACCCACCAGCCGACTCAAAGCACCAGTTGACGTGGCGGCAACGGGTCAACATCGCCTGTGGTGCAGCCAATGGGTTTGCATACCTGCATCATCAGATCAAGCCGCCCATCATCCACCGTGATGTGAAGGTAGGGAGGAAGGGTCTGTTTGTGCTGGAACATGCATGCATGCTTATATGTGTGCATGTGTGTGCATGTGTGTGCATGTGTGTGCAAGCTTACATCGTGTGTGGAGCGGCCAGTGGGTTTGCGTACCTGCACCATCAGATCAAGCCGCCCATCATACACCGGGATGTGAAGGTGTGTGTGCTGTGCCAACATACATGCATGCATGCATGCATGCATACATACATCCATACATACATACATACATACATACATACATTCATACATACATACATACATACATACATACATACATACATACATACATACATACATACATACATACATACATACATACATACATACATACATACATACATACATACATACATACATACATACATACATACATACATACATACATACATACATACATACATACATACATACATACATACATACATACATACATACATACATACATACATACATACATACATACATACATACATACATACATACATACATACATACATACATACATACATACATACATACATACATACATACATACATACATACATACATACATACATACATACATACATACATACATACATACATACATACATACCGTACATACATACATGGATGCATACGTGTACATGTGTGGGCGTGCATGCTTGCATTGCCTGTGTGTTTAGTGGCCAGTGGGTTCGCCTACCTGCACCGTCAGACCAAGCCGCCCAGCATCCATCATCCTCCACTGCCCCCTGGCCCTTTCCCCTCTTCTCCCCTCCCCTCTTTTGAGTCGACTCAAAAGTCAGCCCCCTGGCCCTTTCCCCTCTTCTCCCCTCCCCTCCCCCCCACCCACCCCCTCTTCCCCCCCTCCCCCTCCCCCCACCAGACGGCCAACATCCTGATCACAGAAGGCCTCGAGGCCAAGGTGTCTGAATTTGGAGTCTCCAAGGCTGAACGCATACACGTCCCCCGTGACTCCTTCCCTCTCCCCTTCCTCATCCCTCCCCCCCCCCCCCCCCCTCCCTTGCCCTCTGTCCCACTTTCCCATCCCTCTCCCCATCCCCCCTCCCCCCACCAGACGGCCAACATCCTGATCACAGCAGACCTCGAGGCCAAGGTGTCAGACTTTGGAATCTCCAAAGCTGTTCCAGAGGAGGCGGAGAGAGGGGGGAAGCTGGAGACACAAGTGAAAGGAACGGTGGTGAGTGGAGGGTGGAGGGAGTGAGGAGTGTAGGGAGAAATGGTGAGTGCATGGCTCGGGTTAGGGATCAGCGATTGTATTTCCAAGGCTGTGTTTGAGGAGGCGGATGGAGAGGGGTCTACTTTTGAGGCGATCGATATGGCTGCTCAAAAGTAGACCCCCCACTTTCGATATCGCCAATCGATATGGCTGCTCTCTTTATCCTCTCTCTTTCCATCCCCCCACCCACCCCTTTCCTTCCCACAGGGCTATTTGGACCCACAGTCTTTCCAGTGCGATTTACTCACAGAAAAGAACGACGTGCACAGCTTCGGCATCGTGCTGCTAGAGATAGCCACCGGACTACGCCACTCATGCTCTTCCCCCCCTCTTCCTGTCATTTCCGTTACCCTCCCCCGGGCTATTTGGATCCGCAGTATTTCCAGTGTGATTTACCCATGGAGAAGAGCAACGTCTACAGCTTTGGCATCGTGCTGCTAGAGCTCGCCACCGGTCTCCGGCACTTCTCATGCTCGTCTCCCCTCTCGTCTCGTCCCCTTTCTATCTTTCCCCACAGTTACTTGGACCCTCAGTATTTCCAGTGTGATCTACTCACAGAGAAGAGTGACGTCTATAGCTTCGGCATCGTGCTGCTAGAGCTCGCCACTGGTCTCCTCTCATTCTCCTCTCCCTCTTTGACTTGTCTGTTTTTCCCCAGGGTTACTTGGACCCTCAGTACTTCCAATGTGACCTTCTGACTGAGAAGAGCGACGTCTACAGCTTTGGAATCGTGCTGCTAGAGCTTGCCACTGGTCTTCGCCCGGTGACCAACGGGGAGCACATAAGAAGGATCGTGATCGATAGGGTTACCAACGAGGGCGGCGTGAACAGTGTTATGGACCCGGTATTGAAAGCCATGTGTGAGGGGCAGCAAAGGGGTGAGGGGGGAGGAGCAGGGGGGAGAGGAGGTGGAGGAGGAGGTGGAGGAGAAGGGGGAACAGAAGGCGGAGGGGAAGGGGGAGGAGGAGGTGGGGGAGGTGGAGAGGTGGGGATGAGTGAGGGAGGGGCATTGGAGGAGACGTGTGGAAGCGAGGCACTGGAGGAGACGTTTGAGTGGTTTGTGCGGCTGGCAATGCGGTGCAGCTTGAAGCAGGTTCAGAACCGACCCGACATGCAGCAGGTTTTGAAGGAGTTGGAAGGGATTAAGAGGCGGTTGAACCGGGTTTCTGCTTCTCGTGCTGCTGGCGCTGGTGGTGCTGGTGGTGGTGCTGGTGCTGGTGCTGGTGCTGGTGCTGGTGGTGCTGGTGCTGGTGGTGATAGTAGCAGGCGTGACAACGGCGAAGGGTACAATTGGGAGGAGGAGCCTGCGTGTGCGACTAAGTCCCAAACCAGTGATAAATTCTGGAATGAAATTGCTGCTGCAGCGACGAGAGGGGCTGCAAGGGAGGATTGGGGTGAGGAGGACGAGGAGGAGGAGGTTTCGTGGTATGAGGAGCGGATGAAGCTGCAAGGAGGGAAGGGTGGGACGTCGAGCAGTGGTGGGGATGGGTTGAGTCCGAATGTGACGTTCAGTGGGAGTGTGCATAAAAGAGATGTGAATCCCCGGTGAAAGGGTAGGGTTCAGTTAGGATGGGTGGATGGGACACCTTCTTATGAGTGGTGGCGATGGGTTGAGTCCGACGGTCATGTTCAGTGGGAGTGTTCATAAACGAGACGTGAATCCCCAGTGAAAGGGAAGGGGAGAACAGGAGGGAAAGGAAGGGGAAGCTAGGGGAGGGAGGGAGGGAGGGAGGGGAGGGAGGGTTCGGACTGACGGTGACTTTCAGTGGGAGTGCACATAAAAGAGACGTGAATCCTCGATGACCGAAGGCAGGGGTCAGTTGGGAGGGGTGGACGGGACACCCTGCATGAGTGGTGGTAATGTGTTGAGTCCGACAGTGACGTTCAGTGTGAGTGTTACGCGGTGTGAGGTGAATCCCAGATGAAAGGGGAGAAGAGGATGGGGATTGGGTGGGAGGGAGAGGGAAAGGGGGGTAGACAGATGGTAGCAGAAGCAGCAGGGTGGGGTGGCAGCATGGGATGTCGAGCAGTGGTGGGGATGGGCGCAGTCTGATGGTGACGTTCCCTGATGAAAAGGGGTTGAGCTGATCCAGCACCAATTCAAGGCTTGCACCATACTCGGCAGCATGGGGGGGTGTGTGGAGGGTGGGCAGCAGGGCCGCATGGGATGTCGGGCAGTGGTGGGGACAGGCTCAGTCTGATGCTGACGTTCCCTGATGAAGGGGGTGAGCTGATCTAGCACCAATTCAAGGCGTTCAGTTTCACCATACTTATACTTGGCCACAAGTTTCTGTGTGCGCACTGTTGTTGTCGTCAGCTAAAAAATGACACCCAGCACAGTGTTCCGATGTGCCACTAGTAGTAACACCGGTACTATTGAGCTACGTATCACCTGTTGTTAAGTTCATGTCATAACCAGCTATAATATCTTGATACACCTTCTATCATATTAAAATACAAAGCACTAACTTGTTCGGCTACCTTGCAAAGGCGGAGTGATGCCTACCTGATGGGAAATTGCGCCTTCTGAAGACTACATACTACCTAGCACAAGTGCACTTGACACATGTACGGTACAATGCATAGTCGGAATCTAACCTAATAAATTATGTTAATTAAAGCGCCTGATTTGGCTTGGATTGTTCAATCAGCTGTGTCAGCTTATCCTCTGCTTCACTTGTAATCCAGCAGAATTGCTTCAGTGGCTGTGGCAGCGAGTCATGTACACTCCACCACCTATTATGAGCCGCCTCATTAGCGAAGTCGACGAAATCGGGTATCAGCACGTTACAGTCAAATTCGCGGTAACACCACCATGGCTTCATGCCAAGGTAGTGTATAGCGTGGATTTCCGAAGGGTCTTGTGAGAACCACCTGCTCTTCATGTCGATGATAGCTTGTTTCTTTACAGGGTCAGAGGTCCAGACAGGTTTGAGGGTGTTTATGGACTCTGGTAAGCGGTGCCACCAGGTGAAAACGTTGTTCAAGAAGCCCTTGGCAGGGGGGAGGGAAGGTGGGAAAGGGAAGAGGGAAAGTGATAGTGGGGGGGAGAGGAGAAGTGGTGAGCTAGATATAAAAGGTGACAGGAGGTTGAATGGAACCATGTGGTTTTAAGGAAAGGGATGGAGAAGGAGAGTGCACGCGGCGTAAGAGAGGAAATTAACTACAGGCGATCGATCCGAAACATATTATTTGTTCCGTTTGGACTGCACTTGCGACCTCCCGAGCAAGAAGGTGATAGGAAGTCACATCACATCACATCACACCACATCACATCACATCACATCACATCACATCACATCACATCACATCACATCACATCACATCACATCACATCACATCACATCGCATCGCATCACATCGCATCACATCGCATCGCATCGCATCGCATCGCATCCCATCCCATCCCATCACATCACATCACATCACATAACATCAAATCACATCGCATCGCATCGCATCGCATCACATCACATCACATCACATCACATCACATCACATCACATCACATCACATCACATCACATCACATCGCATCGCATCGCATCGCATCCCATCACATCACATCACATCACATCACATCACATCACATCACATCACATCACATCACATCACATCACATCACATCACATCACATCACATCACATCACATCACATCACATCACATCCCATCACATCACATCACATCACACATGGTCTCACCTGGTCCCCTCCATTGGCTGATCGCACTCTCCCCAGATTCTCCATCAGCATGTCAAATGTGCAATCCGACGGCTCCAGGACTATCATGCCCGAGTTGAAATCTGAGCCGTCGTTTCCGCGGGCGGAGATCTCGGGGTAGGAGAAGAGAAAGTCAACGCTGGTCAAGAGGAGCAGGTCCGAGTCAATGAAGACCAGCTTGGCATACTCCGCCTGCTGCCACAGCCGCAGCTTGCTGGTAGGGGGGAGGGGGGCGTAGGGGATCAATGAAGTCAATGAGAGTCAATGAGGAGCAGCTTGCCGTACTCCATCTCCTGCCACAGCCGCAGCTTGCTGGAGGCGGTGGGGGCGGGTGAGGTCAAGAGGAGTGGATAAGTCAAAGCGAGTCAACAGATGTCAGATTGAGTTAATAAACCCAACAAAGACTGCGACAGTTTGTAGTAGCAGAATCGATGGGATGAATGAACATATTAATAGGCAACACACACACACACACACACACGCACACACACACACACACACACACACACACACACACACACACACACACACACACACACACACACACACACACACACACACACACACACACACACACACACACACACACACACACACACACACACACACACACCACACACACACACACACACACACACACACACACACACACACACACACACACACACACACACACACACACACACACACACACACACACACACACACACACACACACACACACACACACACACACACACACACACACACACACACACACACACACACACACACACACACACACACACACACACACACACACACACACACACACACACACACACACACACACACACACACACACACACACACACACACACACACACACACACACACACACACACACACACACACACACACACACACACACACACACACACACACACACACACACACACACACACACACACACACACACACACACACACACACACACACACACAACACACACACACACACACACACACACACACACACACACACACACACACACACACACACACACACACACACACACACACACACACACACACACACACACACACACACACACACACACACACACACACACACACACACACACACACACACACACACACACACACACACACACACACACACACACACACACACACACACACACACACACACACACACACACACACACACACACACACACACACACACACACACACACACACACACACACACACACACACACACACACACACACACACACACACACACACACACACACACACACACACACACACACACACACACACACACACACACACACACACACACACACACACACACACACACACACACACACACACACACACACACACACACACACACACACACACACACACACACACACACACACACACACACACACACACACACACACACACACACACACACACACACACACACACACACACACACACACACACACACACACACACACACACACACACACACACACACACACACACACACACACACACACACACACACACACACACACACACACACACACACACACACACACACACACACACACACACACACACACACACACACACACACACACACACACACACACACACACACACATAGCTTCACTCAATATAAGCACACAGACCTGTAGTTCCATTCGTTATAACTCCCATCGCGTGCGTTGGGGTTCCGAATCCTCTCGATCTCCTTCACCGTCCACCCCGCCCTCTCAGCCCTCGCCTGCTCTCCTCTTTGATCTGTTGGAGGTCGGTTGGGGACAAGTGGTCCCCACGACACTTCCCTCCAACCTAGTCAAGTTGGGTTGGGTGGCGATAGTTTGGGCAGAAGAGTGACGGTGCACCCAAGTCAAGGATTACACTTGGGTGGTAGCAAGAGACAAAAGTGACGAGAGTGTTTTACAAGTGGGCGGAAAGAACCAAACAAAATGCAAACACATGGTGCGATACAATTGGTCCGACCCATTGTAATTGCAACTTGTGTGCATGGACGGAAATGTAAACGGAAAAGGACGTAACTCCTTTCCGAAATTCCACCGTTAATTTTGCAATGGGGTGGGTTACGAAATTGCACGCGGCTCGGTTACAAGTGCGGTTCGACTATAGGTAGTTTCTTGATTTCTATCTTAAAGAGTATAAAAACTCACTCGTAATTGAGAAGTGCATCCTCTCTGGAATTGTGTACCCAGCCCCTTATTATCAACGATTACGTTCTCAATACTTGGCCGTTCTTGGCGTTCTTTGTTGCTACGGATTTGTCAATCAGAGACCTATCCAGAAAGAGCTTACAAGAATATTTTCATCAAGTATACCGTTCACGACGCAGACGGTTTTCCTACATGGTTTCAGAGCTTAAGGAGTTCTCAAACGCTTTACGCCTAGGTCTTATCATTGCCATGTCTTTGACTTCCTCATAGACCTCTGATGTCCCCCTTCGTCCTATCCCCAATGAGTTCTACTCCGCATCTACGACGATCGTCAACATGAGTGCGGTGCCATTGTTCAATGGCGAGCACTATGCATCATGGCGCTTCAAGTTGAAGGTGCACATGATGGAGCGTGAGCTCTGGGGCTTCTTCGACGGATCCAAAGTGAAGCCTTCAAGCGCCTCGACAACGGAGCATGGAGCATGGGTGAAGAAGGACAAGAAGGCGTTCTCGTTTCTCGTGTTGAAGCTCGGTCTTCAACTCGTACCGGTGGTGAGCTCGTGCATCGACCTTGAAGGAGCTACACGTGAAGCTTGGAGGCGCCTCGAGAACATCCACTTGACGAAGTCTCTCCACGGCAAGTTGCAAGCGAGGAGGAACTTCTTCACCGTGCGCATCAAGGAGGGCAAACACATGCACGCGTATGTCAACCGCGTTGAGGGGCTTGGCGAACAAATGGTGGAGCTTGAAGCGGACGTGGACAAGAAGGATTGGATCATGACGCTTCTCGGAGGGCTCGGAGAGGAATGGTCAACCGTCATCACCACCCTTGACGGTACGCAAGCGACGTGGACCAAGGAGGGGGTGACGACGCGCCTCATCAATGAGGAGATGCGGTGGATCAACTTGAAAGGCGATTCAACGAGTTCGGCTCAATTCACGCGCGGTGCGAAGAAGGGCGTTGTCTACACCAAGCCACGGAATGACCGTGGGCATGAAAGTGGAAGCGCGAGCTCCTCACATGGAGGACACGCCAACAACAACAACAACCATGGTCATGCTCGGGAAGGAGCATGCCGGTATTGCAAGAAGGTCGGGCATTGGTGGCGCGAGTGTCGAAGCAAGCCAAGGGATTGGACTCCAACGCCTCCAACTCAAGAGGAGCGGTGCGCGAATGTGGTGACTTCAGGAGAAGACACCAAGGAGCTTGTGTTCATCGCGGGAGAAGGAGCGCTTGGCGGACTCGCATGGCTTCTCGACACGGGAGCTACGCAACACATGACGCCGCACGCGGACCTTCTTGAAGACGTCTCAGCGGATGCTCCTATCAAGCGCATGGTCTTCGGGAATCAAGACTCGCTTGAGGTGAATGGACGTGGAACGTTGTGCCTAGCGGTGGACGGCGGTCCAATGACGATCAACAACGTGTTGGTTGTACCGGGCCTCGGCGCCAACTTGCTCTCCGTGTCACAACTCACCACCAAGGGAATGCATGTCAACATCGAAGGCGCGGTCATAACTTTGAGCACGTCTTCCGGGCGCTTCATCGGCAAAGCGCATCAAGATGGCGGAATCTTCAAGCTCGTGGCTACACCGAATCTTGCGTCGGCGCACGTGGCGGTGGCAAAGCCTTCATTGGAGATGTGGCACACCCGCTAAGGGCATTTGAGCGCGTCAACCATCTGCACCATGGCAACTCAAGGCGTGGTGCACGGGATCGTCGCCGACTTCTCAACGAACGAGGAGGTGGAGAAGTGCTCGGCGTTTCTTGAGGGGAAGATGGCAAGGAAGCCATTTCCTACAAGTACAACGCCTCTCGCCTCCAACCCGCTTGACCTCATCCACACCGACTTGTGTGGACCAATACCTCCAAAGGAGGAGCTCGCTACATTCTCACTCTCCTCGACGACGCGACACGCATGGTGTGGGTCTACCTCCTCAAGGACAAGAGCGCGACTTCTACAACAATCAAGAAGTGGGTGGCGCTTGTTGAGACAGAGAAAAATGGACAACTCGTGAAGCAGATTCGGTCGGATGGAGGAGGAGAGTACGTCAACAACGAGCTCGACGGGTGGTTCAAGGCGCGAGGAACCTTCCACGAAGTATCGGTTCCTCACTCACCTCAACAAAATGGAGCGGCGGAGCGCTTGAACCGCACTTTGGTTGAGGCGGTTAGGAGCATGCTTGCTCATGCTCATGCGGACAAGTCTTGGTGGGGTGAAGCGACGATGTTGGCAACTTGGATTCACAACCGAAGCTTGACCAAGAAATTGCCGAACGTCACACCCCTTGAGGCATGGAGTGGCGACAAATCGGACGTCTCCAACCTTCGCACATTCGGGTGCATTTGCTACTACCACGTCACCGACGCTACACGCACCAAACTTGAGGCAAAGGCGCATGTGGGGATGCATTTGGGTCATAGCCTTGATCACAAGGGATGGCGAGTATGGGACTTGGAGAGCGGAAAGTTGGTGGTGTCGCATGACGTCTCATTCTTCGAGAGCCGCTTCCCAACTCCATCAAGCAACAAGCATTCGATCGTAGTCATCCCTCCAAAGGTTGATGACACGAACGAGGCATCTTCTAGTGACGTTCCCGAGAAGAGGGGTGTTCAAGACGAGGAGGGAGATGTTGTTGAAGTGGTTGGAGTGGAGAGTGAGAAGGATGGTGGTCCTTCTACCGTCGTCGCTCCAACGCTTGCATCTACTCGCACTCGAATAGCTCCTCATCCGAACTCGAAGTACGCCGACTACTCGCTTGTGGTGGAGGATGATGAGGAAGGGGGAGATGCCATGTGCTTCATGGCCGACTTCACACCTACCACCTACCGTGAGGCGATGGAGACGCTCCAAGCCGGTAATTGGACTCAAGCGCTCAATGAGGAGTACGAGTCCATCATTGAGAATGATGTTTATGACCTTGTTCCCTTACCCCCCAATAGCTACACCGTTGGATCCCGATGGGTCTTCAAGAAGAAGCTCGGGCCGCACGATGAGGTGGAGCGATACAAGGCTCGCTTGGTGGCACAAGGGTACACGCAAAAGGCCGGGCTTCACTACAACAAGACCTTTGCACCGGTAGCAAAGTCTTCTACCCTTCGTGTTCTCTTAGCTCTAGCGGGAGGACTTGACCTAGAAGTAGAACAACTTGATGTAAAAACCGCATTTTTATATGGCCACCTAGAGGAGGAGGTGTATATGCGGCAACCGCCGGGGTTTGAGGATGGTACGGACCGTGTGTGGAAGTTGAAGTGCACCATCTACGGCTTGAAGCAAATCCTTAGAGCATGGTACATGAGGATGGACAAGCACTTGCTTGAGTTGGGCTTGTGATCTCGCTCTCTACATCCTCAACCGTGGGGAGAAAAAGCTCGTCCTCCTTCTCTACGTGGACGACCTCCTCCTCGTTTCCGATTGCAAGGACCTTGTGGCGGAGATCAAGGCGAAGCTTGCATCGGAGTTCTCCATGCGCGACCTTGGTGCCGTATCATACCACCTCGGCATACACATCGACTGCGATGGTGCGCACAAGACTCTTCATCTTCACCAACACAAGTACTTGGAGGACGTGGTGGCTCGCTTCGAGATGAGCGAGAGCAAGCCGGCACCCACATCCATGGAGGTGGGGTTCCGCCCTTTGGCTACAAGCGAGGAAGTCCCTATGGATCCCGAGAAGACCAAGCGCTTTCATTCCATAGTAGGCTCATGCATGTATGCCGCCGTGAGCACCCGACCCGATCTCTCATTCACGGTTGGGCTACTTGGGCAAGTAGTCTCCAACCCTATGGTGGAGCATGAGCGTGCCTTGCGTCGTCTTCATCGCTATGTTAGGGGCACTAGTCACCTAGGGCTCCACTATGAAGCTGAACCGATATCACTCGTAGGGTTCACAGATTCCGATTGGGCGGGAGATCTTTCCACTCGGCAAAGCACCTCGGGCCTTGTCTTCACGCTCCTTGGGGGAGCGGTGGCTTGGCAAAGCAAGAGGCAAAACTTGATTGCCCTTAGCTCAACCGAGGCCGAGTATGTTGCTCTCAACCGTGGTGGTACCGAGGCCGTGTGGTTGAGGCGTCTCCTAGCCGAGCTAGGATACGAGCAAGAGGGACCCACACCGATCTACGTGGACAATCAAGTGGCGATCAACCTCGCCAAGAACTCGGTCCTTCATGGAAGGACCAAGCACATCCAAATTCGTTACCACTACATCCGCAAGCTCGTCGAAGACAAAGAGGTGGAGCTACGCTACGTGAAGACCAACGCTCAATCCGCGGACTTCTTCACCAAGCCTTTGCCTAGAGATACCTTTCATGCATGTTGTGATAGGGTAGGCTTGTATGCATAGGTGCTCGTGGGGACCAAGGGGGAGTGTTGGAGGTCGGTTGGGGACAAGTGGTCCCCACGACACTTCCCTCCAACCTAGTCAAGTTGGGTTGGGTGGCGATAGTTTGGGCGGAAGAGTGACGGTTCACCCAAGTCAAGGAATACACTTGGGTGGTAGCAAGAGACAAAAGTGACGAGAGTGTTTTACAAGTGGGCGGAAAGAACCAAGCAAAATGCAAACACATGACGCGATACAATTGGTCCAACCCATTGTAATTGCAACTTGTGTGCATGGACGGAAATGGAAACGGAAAAGGACGTAACTCCTTTCCGAAATTCCACCGTCAATTTTGCAATGGGATGGGTTACAAAATTGCACGCGGCTCGGTTACAAGTGCGGTTCGACTATGGGGAGTTTCTTGATTTCTATCCTATGGAGTATAAAAACTCACTCGTAATTTAGAAGTGCATCCTCTCTGGAATTGTGTACCCAGCCCCTTATTATCAACGATTACGTTCTCAATACTTGGCCGTTCTTGGCGTTCTTTGTTGCTACGGATTTGTCACTCTGAGACCTATCCAGAAAGAGCTCACAAGAATATTTTCATCAAGTATACCGTTCACGAAGGCGTTTCAAAGCAGACGGTTTTCCTACATGATCTCCTTCGATACAAGCACAACCATCTCGTGCTTGCTCCCCGTCCTCCTTATGCTGTGCGCCAGTACTATTGCGCCGCACACATACCACTCGGACGAGTGTAGCACTGTAGAATACGCGACGCGCTGGTCGGCTGAGATGGGGGGAGAAGGAAAGGAGGGGAGTTTAGAAGGGTGAATAGACAGATGCATGAAAAGTATAACTCGTAATGTGCTGAACTGGAATAGTGTCGTGCTACCTGACACATTGCTTCTGATTGGCTGAGCCATGGCACATGATCCCAGGGGCTGTACACGTGTCAGCATGTCATTGGTCGCCAGGTTGTAGAGCCACGTGTCACCCTCCCACGTCACGAGTCGCGAGCAGTGGAAGAGGTTCGGCGGCGGGCAGCATGAGGAGAGTAACACCACTGGTAACCACGGCCGATTTGCCTGTAACAAGAGCGATAAGGGAAAGGGAATAGTATGAAGAGGAGAGTGATAGCAGTAAATGGAGAGCTGGTGATACGAGGGGGGGAGTTAAACATGGAAGGAGCTTGTTTCTTCTTCCTTCTAAGTACCTAACGCACAGCATGTCGACACTTCTTATGCTGATGACGAAGCCTGCGATCGTTAGGAGCTAGGCTGCTGTTGCCATCGAATATCCTTCGCCTAGGAATCGTTCGGCTCGTCACAGGGTACGTGTGCGACGACTGCGTCGACGTCGCCCAACCAATTCGGTCTTTCCGGCTCTGGAATTTTCGGGCAGGATGAGCGGGACTCGTTCACCCATATAGGGTACGCGTTTCTCCACGTCAGATTTTTGGGCACGGATGGAACGGGTAACTCGAGAAACTCGTAGCGCGAGAAGCCGTAACTTGAAAACTCACGACTTGTAACATTCACCTTGAAGTTAAACATCGCAATTTTCGCGAGGCAAAGTCGATTTTGTTGCTGAAACGAGTACACGGCCGCAAATCCCTGCTCGTAAACAGTCGTTGAACGATTTGCAGCATCGAGTGGGCGGGAATGTGCCGCTAATACACGCTTAGTAGGTGTGTGCCTCGTGGGAGGATTTGAAAGAGGCGACTTTTGAGTCGACTCAAAAGCATCGAACGGGTGGAAATGCGCCGCCAGTAATGCGCGTGTCTTGGTAGGCAAGTGCCGCGTGGCAGAGGACTTGAAAGAGTGGTAAGTCACGAGGAGCAGACCGAGCGTCGCGACGAAACAACGCGCCGCTAAGAATAGTCTATCTCGATGCTTGAGCTGCGGCAGGGTAACAAAAGAGGTATTCACTGGGTGACGCGTCGAAAGGCGCGCTTGGCCACCCTTCGGCCCGCTATGCGGAGCACCGACAACGATCATTGAGAAAATTTTGTTTTTGTGAACTGCGCGGAAGGTCTCAAGTACTAACTCTCTGTGGGAAGTCTAGTTCTGGTTGCAATACGTATTATCTTTGGGGGGCATGTAGCAAACCAGACGAGACGACTGAGCTGAGTCACGAATGCACCATCAGCCAGTCATGTCAAGGCACTCACGACTCGAGCCGCGACGACACTTCAAGCATGATATCTTGAAGATGATCTGTCGTGGAACAATAGATTATGGCAGCAGAAAAAAAAAGCGCCATGTCATATCATTCGTGTTTGGCATTCCTTCCGTCTGCTTGAAACTCGGGCTGACGCAATTCAAGGCTCAAGGGAATCGCAGAGGGGCCTAACGACTGTGGCTGCGGGAGAAATACATCGTCGCCAGGCATCTGGTTACCACACCTATCCTACAGATTTGCTTATATCGTGTAGAAGGGGCTAGCACCGTGCATCAATAGATCCACCTGGAACCAGACTTTGTCGCATGGCACGCTCTCTGGACTTGAATGTGATAAGGGCGATCCGTTTGGCCAACGCGACGCAAGGGTAGGGTGTGCTGGTTGGCGAAGGAGGGGCGCCGAGCCCGTGGGTGACGACGGCGATGAGGTGACGTCAATCACAACACCCAATCACACAAGGAATCTACTCGAGTCGGCATTTCCTTCGCAACTCGGCTCTCCAGATATGCGCTTTGTTTGATAAAGATTGTCAATATTCGCAAGTTTTTCGCACCTGGAAACAAAGCTGCTCAACGAAAGCTTCGCAAGTGCTTGATAAGCCCCCTGTCCAGTGTCACCCTTGTTTGTGTCAACCATCTCGAGTGACACTGGTTTTGCACCACCGCAACTCCATATTGATTATTGCGCTTCTTCGTACTAAATTTTGACAATTTTGGAAGTTTTGGTATATCTACATGTTGACATCACAATAGTTTGTTTAGACTCCTATCGCTAGGAGCCACTGTTGACCTGCCAAGATGATGGACGCCTCGCTTTAATTTTAGGGGAGTTTCACCATCATTAGGAGCTGCCAGGGATACGCCATCATTGCGTGAGACATCGACAGTATCGTATTAGTAACACCGTCATGGCCTAACCATTGTACGCTGGGGCGTCTGCCAGTTGTAATCTGGACATGACATGATAGAGTTTCTTCACGAAGAAAAATAATGATGGCGCTCCTCCCCCGCCGTGCACTATCGTATCCGTGTGGTAATTATGAGTGTTGGAATATATATATGTAACTGCCTGTAGCTGTAGTTTGGTGTAGCTATCATAAACTGTTGGGGGTGCACCATTCTTGGTTCTTACCTATATCCTTGTACTGTTTCTCATTATGGAACCCTCTTTTCTTGGCCAACTTCTCCCTTGCCTAAACTCTCTCGACATTGAACCCTAGCATGGCTCCTACCCTCCTAGCTACTATCTTGACATGGTATTCAGAGCATGCTTGTTCCTAGAGCCTTCATCTTTGGGCCCACCATTAGCTTCCGCTATGGCACAGTCCGTCAAGCTGCCCGTCGCGCGCCCCAGGCGCGCGTCGGTTTCTGCCCGATGCGCGCCCTGGCTGAGCGTCGGTTTCTGCCAGATGCGCGCCCTGGCTGCGCGTCGGTTTCTGCCCGATGCGTGCCCTGGCTGCGCGTCGGTTTCTGCCCGATGCGTGCCCTGGCTGTGCGTCGGTTCCTGCCCGATGCGCGCCCCGGCTGCGCATCGGTTCCTGCCCGTCGCGCGCCCCGGGTGCGCGACGGTTTCTGCCCGATGCGCGCCCCGGCTGCGCGCCGGTTCCTGCCCGTCGCATGCCCCGGACGTGCGTCGGTTTCTGCCTGTCGCACGCCTCGAGCGCGCGACGGTTTCTGCCTGCCCGCGCGCCCTGCAGCCGCATGCGCAGCTCATACCCCCCCCCCCCCCCCCCCCCTCCCCCCCCCCTCCCCCCCCCCCCCCCCCAAGATGGGGAGGGGGGGAGAGGTTGTGAGGGGGTGGCGGATGTGCCTCAGCAGCAGCAGCTGCCGCCACGCCTCCTCCTCTCTCACGGCTGCTCCTGCTGCTGTGGGGGGAGTGGGGGAGAGGGTGTGAGGGGGTGGCGGATGTTTTTCAGCAGCACCAGCTGCCGCCACGCCTCCTCCTCTCTCACGGCTGCGCCCGCTGCTGCGGGGAGAGGGTGTGAGGGGGTGGCGGATGTTTTTCGTGCGACCTTCGGTCGCCCACGCAGCCCCTGCACCGCCCCCCCCTTCTCCTCCGTCCCCCTGCTGATCGTACAGCAGGGGGGGGAGGGTATGGGGGTGGCGGGGGTGGCGAACGACGGGTTCCTGCCCATCGCGCGCCCTGCTGTCGCCCGAGCAGCTTCTACACCAGCCCCCCCGCCCCCCCCCCCCCCCCCCCCCCTTCTCCTCCATCCCCCTGCTGCGGGTGCAGCAGTGGGAGGAGGGTATGTGAGTGCCCCTCGCACCCCCTCGTGAGTGCCCCTTGCACCCCCTCGTGAGTGCCCCTCGCACCCCCTCGTGAGTGCCCCTCGCACCCCCTCGTGAGTGCCCCTCGCACCCCCTTGTGAGTGCCCCTCCCACCCCCTCGTGAGTGCCCCTCGCACCCCCCTCGTGAGTGCCCCTCGCACCCCCTCGTGAGTGCCCCTCGCACCCCCTCGTGACTACCCTTTGCACCCCCTTGTGAGTGCAAGCGGGCCTCGTCTACCACACCCTCCCATAGCTCTCCCCTGCTGCCCTCCTCCATCCCCCTGCTGCGGGTGCAGCAGTGGGAGGAGGGTATGTGAGTGCCCCTCGCACCCCCTCGTGAGTGCCCCTCGCACCCCCTCGTGAGTGCCCCTCGCACCCCCTCGTGAGTGCCCCTCGCACCCCCTCGTGAGTGCCCCTCGCACCCCCTTGTGAGTGCCCCTCCCACCCCCTCGTGAGTGCCCCTCGCACCCCCTCGTGAGTGCCCCTCGCACCCCCCTCGTGAGTGCCCCTCGCACCCCCTCGTGAGTGCCCCTCGCAGCCCCTCGTGACTACCCCTCGCACCCCCTTGTGAGTGCAAGCGGGCCTCGTCTACCACACCCTCCCATAGCTCTCCCCTGCTGCCCTCCTCCATCCCCCTGCTGCGGGTGCAGCAGTGGGGGGGGGGGGGGGGGGGGGGGGGGGGGGTATGGGGGTGGCGGGATCTTGGAGGTTAAGGGGGTGGCAGGAAGGGATCTGCAGCACCAGCCCCCCCGCCCCCCCCCCCCCCCTTCTCCTCCACCCCCCTGCTGCGCTTGCAGAATTGGGGGAGGGTATGGGGGTGGCGGGTAAGAGTAGCCAGGAGCCCATCACCTCCTCCTCTCTCTCCCTAATGCACCTGTTGTTGAGTTGGGAGAAAGGGGGGGGAGCTTGGAGGTGTGAGGGGGTGGCGAGAGAGATTCTGCCGAGCCAGCAGCCGCCCCTCCTCCTTTCTCTCTCACGGCCGCGCGTGCCACTGTAGGGGGGAGGGTGAGGCGGTGGCGGAAGCCAGCCAGGCATCTGCAGCTGCCGCCCGCTGCTACTGTGGCACCTCCAACTGCCGCCCCTGCCTCCACCTGCTGTCTCTTCTGCTGTCTGCTACTGTTGAGCGGCAGGTGCTGCCGTTGAGCCCTGCTGTGCCGCCGCACGCTGCCACCGCAATCACCTGCTCTCCAGGCGACCTGCCGCCACATGCACCTTATTCTTTTGCTTGCTTCTATCTTGGCTGAGAGGTTGTTGCAGCTGAATATGCCACCGCTGCACCGGTTGTCACTGCTCTTGCCTACTGCTGCTTTACTCTGCACAAACTCCTGCTGCAAGCAGTTATGGGGGTGTGTTGGAATACATATATGTAACTGCCTGTAGCTGTAGTTTGGTGTAGCTATAAAAAACTGTTGGGGGTGCACCATTCTTGGTTCTTGCCTATATCCTTGTACTGTTTCTCATTATTGAACCCTCTTTTCTTGGCCAACTTCTCCCTTGCCTACTCTCTCGACATTGAACCCTAGCATGGCTCCTACCCTCCTAGCTACTATCTTGACAATGAGCGCCACTATCGTTGCCGATCTCTTCACCTCGTGAGTTACTATTGTTTATAATAAATCCTGTTACTTCCCTTATTATCGTTTTCCTTGTAAGGGTAAGTAGAGAGAGCCAAACATATGCTCTCGTCCCCCATCGTGCACCCCCGTATTCGTGTAGTCATTTTGAGCACAACCATCAATGCTGATCTCTTCACCTCGTAAGTGACTACTGCTATATTGGACCCTTTATTTTGTGTGTCACCGTCGTCTCTTTAGCGAGTTGCCAATCCTCTTGTTGGGCTCGTTCAAATGAGCCAAGCCAAGCAAAAGCGGCATGGTCATCATGCGTGATGCAGTGATGCGGCTCTTTTCTCCTTGTGGATTACATTTCCCTTTTATCATTGCCCATCTTCGGGCAGCCAGAGTGAGCCAGGCGGATGGTGCTACATGCAAGCTATACATGCGTACCCTTGTAAATGCTACCTCACTTGCGCTCATACACATTTGCACGTCCTAGTTTGACAATCAACCGGTATAAGTTACCTTACATAGAAAGTGTATGTTGAGGTACCATTATCTATGGCTATCACAGATGTGGACATTACTGTACATAGAGAACAGAGATATCGTCCTTGGTGTTGAAGGAAATCGCAAGTATTGCAGGATAGGGCCCAGGCTGTGCGTTTACTGCCCATTTGTGTGTTTTCTGGTATCACAGTATCAGCTAAGCAAGCTAGCTAACAGACTAGTGGGATACGGCGGATCACATCATGGTGAGATACAGCGGGTGCACATCTTGGCGTACATGAGTTGGTGGCAGGACAGCACAATGAATAAATGCATTATAACAAACCAAGGCAGGAGCGTAGGTGCACATCGTGGTGTACATGAGTTGGTGCTCTACCCAGAGCGTGGGGCACAAACACCTCTTAGTCTTATCCATGTAGATGCTCGACAGCGTACACCACTCCTCCTCCCCCCCACTTGAGCCGCCAACCCCGCCACTCTCGCCACTCCCGCCAGTCCCGCCACCGCCGCCCCCACTGTCCACCACACCCACCACCGCCCAACACAGCATAGGCTGGCGCTGGTGCTGGTTCCTGGTGCTGGCGGCTGGCGCTGGGGCTGGTTCCTGGTGCTGGCGGCTGGCGCTGGGGCTGGTTCCTGGTGCTGGCGGCTGGCGCTGGGGCTGGTTCCTGGTGCTGGCGGCTGGCGCTGGGGCTGGTTCCTGGTGCTGGCGGCTGGCGCTGGGGCTGGTTCCTGGTGCTGGCGGCTGGCGCTGGGGCTGGTTCCTGGTGCTGGCGGCTGGTGCTGGGGCTGGTTCCTGGTGCTGGCGGCTGGCGCTGGGGCTGGTTCCTGGTGCTGGAGGCTGGCGCTGGGGCTGGTTCCTGGTGCTGGAGGCTGGCGCTGCAGATGAACTCTCACCACCCACACCCCCTGAACCTCCCCCCCCACAGCAGCAGCAGTGACGGCGAAAGAGAGGAGGAGGCGTGGCGGCAGTTGCTGCAGTTGAATCACCCCCTCCAAGCCACTCCCCCCCCCACAGCTGCAGTCGCGGAAGGGAAGGCGACGGGGGTGGAAGGGAAGAGGGACGGCGGTAGGCGCTGGCGGCAGGCCTGACGCTGGCGCTGGCGCTCGCTTCTGACGGCCGCCCACCACCCCTTTCCCCCACTCCTCCTCCCCCCCACTTGAGCCGCCAACCCCGCCACTCTCGTCACTCCCGCCAGTCCCGCCACCGCCGCCCCCACTGTCCACCACACCCACCACCGCCCAACACAGCATAGGCAGGCGCGGTAGCGGGGGGTGCGCAACGAGGGAGGGACGGGGAGGGGCAGGGACGGGTGGCGTACGGGAGGTGGGCGGGGTGTGAGCTGGCTGGCGCGTCGGTTGGGCCGCCACCCTTTTCCCCCTTCCTTCCCCCCCCCCACCGCGACCGTCTCTGCAACCGCGCAGGGCCGGGACGGGTGGGGAAGAGGTGGCGGGGTAGGGAGCTGACGACGGGCGGCGGCGGGTGCTGCTTGCGCAGCCGTCGCGGCTGGCGTTGGTCGGCGATGACGGAAGGCCGCGACGACCAGCGCGCTGGTCGTCGCGACCTTCGCCAGCGAGCGTGCGACGAGGAGGCGACGCGGGGCAGCGCATGTGGGCGAACGCGCTGGCAAGCCGCTGGCGATTTTGCTGGCATTATCGCTGGCGCATGGGCAACGAGCTCGTTGGCAGGTCCGGCGGCGGGTCCGTCGGCGCGTTTGCTGGCGCTCTCGTCGGCGGAACCGACGGCGGGTCTGTCGGCGGGTTTGCATGCGGGTCCGTCGGCGTTATCGCTGGTGCGTTCCTGGCGTGCGCGTTGGCGTGCGTTCCTGGTAATGCGCGGGCGACGGGCTGAAAACGGGAAGATGCTCACGAGGCGCACTAACGGGCGCGCCATTGCAAGCACTAATGGTGGGCCCATTTGAAAACGGTCCTAATCGGACCTGGCTCTATACCATGTTACGATACGGACTTAATCTAGGAACCGGGTTTAAGGAGGGCCTAGGCTTAGAAGCCTAGGCCAAGCGGGTGTCGAGGGAGTTGTCGCCAAGAGAGAATCGAGAATGATTGGTTTCACTATAGCACACAAGGTACATATAGCAAAATAGCAACGGTGCACCACCAACAACAAGAAGGCATAACTACACTAAAGCTAAAGCTACAGGCAGTTTATAAACATATATAAAATATATATCACGACACACCACACACCACCGCATCCGTGTCGGCATCATGAGCACCACTATTGATGCGGCACCTTGGACTGGGTGACCGTGAGATGCCTTGGCTGTCAGAATACTATAGTGCTTACATTTGTGTAGGCTATAGTGGGGTAGCCCATAAGGGGTACAACCCAATTAGGGTTAGTACTTGTACCCAACTTCTGTTCAATGCATTCATTCCCGTTCGTTAGTTTGACATGGTTTCAGAGCAGGTCCTTCGTTAGGACCGATTTTTTTTAGGGCCCACCACAGCGCTGCCCCACTAGCCGCCCTGCTGGCTCACGCGCCGCCCTCTGCAGCCCTCGTGCTACACCTACTGCCCCGCGCGCCGCCCTCTTGCGGCCCGCCCTTCGTCCCTAGGCCCAGTGCGCCCGCCCCTTGCGGCACGCCCGTCGACCCTAGGCCCCGCGCGCCCGTCGCCCCTAGGCCCCGGCCCGCCCGTCGCCCCTAGGCCCCAGCCCGCCCGTCGACCCTGCTGCCCCGCGCGCCTGACCGTCGACCCTAGCCCGGACCGCCCCTCGCCCCTAAGCCCCGGCCAGCCCGTCAACCCTGCTGCCCCGCGCACCCGCCCATCGCCCCTAGGCCCCGGCCCACCCGTCGACCCTGCTGCCCCGCGCGCCCGCCCGTCGACCCTAGCCCGGCCCGCCCGTCGCCCCTAGGCCCCGGCCCGCCCGTCGCCCCTAGGCCCCGGCCAGCCCGTCGACCCTGCTGCCCCGCGCGCCCGCCTGTCGACCCTAGCCCGGCCCGCCCGTCGCCCCTAGGCCCCGGCCCACCCGTCGCCCCTAGGCCCCGGCCCGCCCATCGACCCTGCTGCCCCGCGCGCCCGCCTGCTCGTCGACTGCTCACGGCCCCCCTTGCCGCCCCCCTGCTTCCCTGCTGGTCGCGCGCCTCCGTGCTTGCCCGCTCTGACTTCTCTTCGTAGTAGCGGTGGGAGTGGTGACGGCGGTGGTGGCAGCAGTGGGAGTGGTGGCGGCCGTAGTAGCAGTCGTCGTGGAGCCGTTCGGTGGGGAGTTTCTCGCAGTGGCCAGCTGCAGCTGCAGCGGAGTCAGCACGAGACCCTTTCACCCCAGCAGCTACGCGAGTGGTACGCACGTAGGAGTGGTGGTGGCGGCAGTAGTGGCAGTCACTGTGCAGCTGTTCAGTTGGGAGTTTCTGGCGGTGGCCTGGCGCAGCTGCAGCGATGTCCGCGCGAGACCCTTACGCCTCAGCAACTCCGTGAGTGGTACGCTCAGCGTGGGGCGTCTCGGAGTAGTGCTCGCTGCCCGTAGGTCATTCGCTCAGGTGAGCGGGCTGGTCAGACTTGTGGGACAATTGGTCACACACAGTCCCGCTGCTTCTCTTGTCTGAGCGACACCTGGCGTGCAGAGCTTGGCGACGCAGCTGAGCTTCCTCGCTGGCTAGAGCTGCTTACGCAGGGTGTGGATATCTTTGCTCTGGACTATGACGCTATCCTCACTGCCATGTATACTTTGCCTAGTGGTACTGAGGGTGACTGATCCCTGTGTGTGCTGCCTGACCCAGGTATAGAGGCTGCTACTCTACGTGCTAGTGAGTCTCCTCTCCCTGGTATTGCGCCTGCTGAGGCCTTGCACACCTTTACACTTGACTCAGGTGCTTCACTCTGTTTCTTTCGCGACAGCACCACCCTCACTCCTCTCTCTGCACCTGTATCGGTCAGACTGGTTGACCCCTCAGGGGGCCCAGTCCTTGCCCGCTCCTCCACTGTTCTCCCATGTCCGGCTGTTCCGCCTAGCTCATTGTCAAGTCTTCACCTCCCCTCGTTCTCTACGAACTTGGTGAGTACCGCTGCCCTCCAGGATGCGATGGTCACTACCACCACTCCTGGGGGTCAGCGTGTGTCGATCTGCACGTGTACACGGACGGGCCGTCACCTGGCCACGTTCACTCGTCGGCCTGGGTTGAGTCTGTACACACTGGCTACTGAGCCTCCTCAGGTAGCTGCGTCTGCCCAGGTGTTAGCGTCACGTCAGGTAGCATCCCCTTGCTCGTGTCGCCTCCTGTCGCACCAGACTCTCCTGTGGCACCACCGCCTTGGTCACCCCTCCCTGCCATGCCTTCATGGCATGCACTCCCGCCTCCTTGTCTTTGGTCTTCCCAGGTCTCTACCTCCCCTCCCACCCTCGCCTGCCCCGCCCTGCCTTCCTTGCGTCGAGGGGCAGCAGCGCGCCGCTCCTCACTCCTCCTCGTTTCCCCCGACGATTGCTCCCCTGCAGACTCTCCACATCGACGTGTGGGGCCCAGCCCGCGTCAGTGGACAGGGCCGCGAGCGCTACTTTCTGCTGGTAGTTGACGACTACACGTGATACACCACAGTCTCCCCTTGCGCAACAAGGGTGAAGTCTCTGCTGTCTTGATCCCTTGGATCCGCACAGTCCGTCTCCAGCTGCGTGCGCGTTTCGGCCAGGACCTTCCTGTCCTGCGTCTGCACTCTGACAGAGGTGGTGAGTTCTCCTCCGACCTCTTGCGGGACTTTTGTCGTGGGGAGGGCATCACCCAGTCGTTCACGCTTCCGGACTCCCCTCAGCAAAATGGGATTGCTGAGCGCCGCATTGGCTTAGTCATGGAGGTCGCTCGTACCTCCATGATTCATGCGGCAGCTCCCCATTTTCTGTGGCCGTTTGCGGTCCGGTACGCTGCGCATCAGCTCAACCTCTGGCCCCGTGTCTCCTTGCCGGAGACTTCGCCGACACTGCGTTGGACGGGGGAGGTTGGCGATGCGTCGGTGTTCCGGGTCTGGGGTTCTCGTGCCTTTGCTTGCGATACGTCCGCGGACAAGCTCTCCACCCGTGCTATTCCCTGCGTCTTCCTTGGCTTTCCCTTGGACGCGCCTGGCTGGAAGTTCTACCACCCCACCTCGCGCTGTGTCTTCCCTTCTCAGGACGTCACGTTTGACGAGTCGGTTCCCTTTTACCGTCTCTTCCCCTACCGCTCTGCCCCTCCCCCACCCCCGCCGCTCCAGGTCCCCCTCCGGTAGACCCCCTTCCCCCCCAGGGTCCTGCTCCCTCAGGTGTGTCTCAGGTAGACCCTCTCTCTGGTACTGTGCCTGTTGAGGTAGCTGTCGGCTCAGGTGCTGCTCGAGGTGCTGCGTCTGGGGGTGCTGCGTCTGGGGGTGCGGAGCCTGGGGGTGCTGAGTCTGAGGGTGCCGGGTCTAGGGGTGCTGAGCCTGGGGGTGCTAAGCCTAGGAGTGCGGAGCCTGGGGGTGTTGAGCCTGAGGGGGCGGAGCCTTGGGGTGCTGAGTCTGGGGGTGCTGAGCCTTGGGGTACTGCTTCTTCTGGCGGTCCTGCGGGTGCTTCAACACGACTGTCTCCCCGGCCAGAGCCTCTCTCCCCGCAACAGCTGCACAAGTGGTTTACTCGGCACACACGCCTTCAGAGTGGAGCTGCCGGAGCTGGCGACTCTGCCGCTGGAGACATGGGAGCTGGAGGTGCTGGAGTTACTGCTGGAGCTGGTGGTATTGGAGGTGCTGCAGCTGCTGGTCCTGGAGGTGCTCGTATGTCAGAATCCCAACCACTAGACCATTGGGATAAAAGGGCTTGTTAAGTAGCGGGTCAGTGCGCCCATAACCCCCCAGGCCAACATGCCTGTAACCCTTCCCTAGGATCAATCGGGGATCACCAGTGGACCTCTGACACCCCCCCGCACTGGGATGCCCGAAGTGCACACACTGGGATTCGAACCCGAGACCTTCGCTCTGATACCATGTCAGAATCCCAACCACTAGACCATTGGGATAAAAGGGCTTGTTAAGTAGCGGGTCAGTGCGCCCATAACCCCCCAGGACAACGAGCCTGTAACCCTTCCCTAGGATCAATCGGGGATCACCAGTGGACCTCTGACACCCCCCCGCACTGGGATGCCCGAAGTGCACACACTGGGATTCGAACCCGAGACCTTCGCTCTGATACCATGTCAGAATCCCAACCACTAGACCATTGGGATAAAAGGGCTTGTTAAGTAGCGGGTCAGTGCGCCCATAACCCCCCAGGCCAACATGCCTGTAACCCTTCCCTAGGATCAATCGGGGATCACCAGTGGACCTCTGACATCGTACTGGGGGCACTGGAGCTGTCGGGACTGGTGGTGTTGGGGGCGCTGGGGCTGGAGGCGCTGGAGCTGGAGGCACTGGAGCTGGTGGCGCTGGAGCTGGGGGAGATGGAGCTGGTGGCGCTAGAGCTGGAGGCACTGACGCAGGAGGCGCTGGAGCTGAAGCTGTTGATCCTGGAACTGGAGGTGTTGGAGCTGGGGGTGCTGGTGGTACTGGTGCTGGAGACACTGTGCGGCCGCAACCGTACTTCGTTCCCCTACTTCAGCAGGTGCTTGGTGTCCCGTCTTCTACTGGCCTCCCTCCTCCCTTACTGTGTCCACCGCCTGACCAGTCGCAGCCGCCGTTATAGCCAGCCTCCTCACTGCCTGCTCCTTCTCCTTACACCGAGCAGACCGGCGGCCTTACAGAGCGTCGTGAGCCTACGTCTCGTCCTGCCTCCCCTGTTCGCACTGGTCGTCGCGTTCCTCGTCCGCGTCCTCCTCCTGTCCTCGGCACACACGCTATGGCACTTCGTCCTTCCTCTGTTCCACTGCGTGTTCCTCTGCCTACTCCTCCTGAGTCCTCTCTTCCTGCCATCCCTGACCCTGAGTCTAACCTCGCTCGTGCTGCTAGTCCCACTGTCTGTCGTCTCCTCGACACTGTTGTCACTGACCCTTCTTTTGAGTCCACTACTGCGTCTGCCCTCGTTGCTGAGCTGGTTGACTTTCCTGCTGTCTGTCATCTAGACTACGCCACTGCTCTTGTTGCTGAGTCTGTGTCTGCCAGTCCTCCGTCCGTCGGGGGTGAGTGTGTTCTTGGCACGGACGTCCTTGAGGACAGGCAGGAGGAATTTGAGTGTCTTGCAGCTGCTGTACCTCGTTTCGCTTCCATGCTGCTTGCCCCCGAGGGAGACCCAGATGCACCAGACATCCCGACCCCACGGTCTTAAGCAGAGGCGATTACGGGTCCTTACTCCTCTCAGTGGCAGGCAGCCATGGATGCCGAGATGGCATCCTAGAAGTCCATAGGCACCTACGTCGATGCAGTTCCCCCGTCTTGGGCGAACATAGTCGATGGCATGTGGATTTTCAGGGTGAAGCGGCCGCCGGGTTCTCCGCCTGCCTTCAAGACGCGTTATGTTGTTAGAGGCTTCAGTCATCGACAGGGGGTTGACTACTTCCAGACCTTCTCCCCCACCCCAAAGATGACTACTCTTCGGGTGTTGTTGCACGTCGCTGCTCAGCGTGACTACGAGTTGCACTCTCTGGACTTCAGTACAGCTTTCTTGTAGGGCAGCCTGCATGAGGAGATCTAGCTGCGCAGCCCACCTGGCTTCACTGGGTTGTTTCTTGCAGGTACCCAGTGGAGCCTCCTGCGGCCAGTCTACGGTCTCCGCCAGGTGCCTCGCGAGTGGCACGACACACTGAGGACTACACTTGCGGCTCTGGGGTTTACTCCTTCTACTGCTGACCCGTCGTTGTTTCTACACACCGACACGTCGCTGCCGCTGTTCTATGTCCTCATGTACGTCGACGACTTGGTCTTTGCCACTGCTGACACTGAGGCACTGACTCTTGTGAAGTCGGAGCTGCAGAAGAGACACACCTGCACTGACCTAGGTGCACTGCGTAGATATCTCGGCTTGCAGATCACCCGGGACAGAGCACGGTCCACCATCACACTGACTCAGTCACACATGGTGCACCAGGTCCTTCAGCGCTTCAGCTTCCAGTTCTCCTCGCCACAGCCCACTCCTCTGTCTACCGGCCACTCGCTCTCAGCTCCACCTTCGGACGAGTCCGTAGAGCCGAGTGGTCCATACCCAGAGCTTGTGGGTTGCCTCATGTATCTGATGACGTGCACACGACTTGACCTCGCATACCCTCTCAGCCTCCTGGCTCGCTACATGGCTCCCGGTAGGCACCGAAAGGTGCACTGGGATGCTGCGAAGAGGGTACTGCATTACTTGTGCAGTACGTCGGGCATGGGGCTCGTGCTTGGAGGACGGGGTCCAGTTGTCCTCACTGGTCACGCAGACGCTTCTTCGGTTGACGACTCAGCTACGCAGCGGTCGTCACAGGGTTACACCTTCAGCCTTGGCTCCGGCTCTGTTTCCTGGCGGTCTACCCGCTCGTCTTCGGTTCTCAGCTCCAGTTGTGAGGCTGAGATCTACGCAGGGGCCATGGTTGCACAGGAGCTACGCTGGCTCACCTACCTGCTGACTGACTTGGGAGAGTAGCCTCATTCGCCTCCAGTTCTGTACGTAGACAACAATGCCATGATTGCCTTGTGTCAGGAGCACAGACTGGAGCACAAAACGAAGCACATCGCTCTGCGATACTTCCTTGCTCGAGAGTTGCAGCAGCGTGGCCAGCTTTGTCTTGCGTACGTGGCCACTAGGGCCAACACTGCTGATATATTCACCAAGGCACTTCCGCCTGGTGATCATCAGCGCTTCTCTACTGTGTTAGGCCTTGTGCCTACTTTGCCTCACTTACTCACTTTGTGACTTTGCTTGTACTGTGATCTATATATATACCTGCATGCTTACACTTGCTAGGGTATGATCACTGTATTGTTTGTTCTCCTTTAAATAACTCTGCATGTGAACTGGCCTTGTGGCCCTTTGCTTGTGCTCGGACTGTGTGATGACTTTGTGATCCACCTTGAGCTTGCTTTGCTTTTCTTGACTGGTCTTGTGACCACTTGTTCTCCCCCACTTTGCCTATGGGGGTGTGTCAGAATGTTATAGTGCTTACATTTGTGTAGGCTATAGTGGAGTAGCCCATAAGGGGTACAACCCAATTAGGGTTAGTACTTGTACCCAACTCTTTCATAGTTCATTCATTCTTTTGACATTGGCTTGGTAGTTAGAGCTAGAGCCAGAGTGAAGGACTTTCCTACCCACCGCACCCCATCGCATTCATGACCATCACCATCAACATGTAAATGATCAAGTTGTCCCAAGCCTGAATCTTGTTGTTGCACACTCCCACTCCCCACGAGGGTGTATGCATTCATAGCAGGGAGGGTGGAGAAAGCAAGGAGGGGGCTGCATAGGAAGCTGTATCTTCGTGTCATGCTTTTGCACATCACCAGATAACACAACATCTCTTGCTTCAACTTTCCTCTCTTTGCTCATTTATCCAATGCTTCCTCTTTCTCACACATCCAATTTGCGTCTTCCCAAGTCACCTTGCAGCCTCCTCCTACCCCTCCTTCCATCTCCCCCTACCCCCTGCGTGCCTGACACCAGCTCGTCCATTTGTCTTTTTGCGATCTTAACCCCTTCGGCGTCAGCCTCCTTCCTCTCATTTCTTTGAACCTGGCCTGCGATTGAGAGGCTCAGCAGCATTGGCAGTGGTAGTATGGGGTGCCATAGCTTTTGTTGTTGTTGGCAATCTGCTGCCGGAATTTCCACATGCCTCTGCTGCTGCTGCTGCTGCTGATGGGTCAAGGAGATGGATAAGAGGAAGGAGGTGGCTGCTACAACGTCCGACCTTTAAAAGTGAAGCGAGTGAGCGAGCTAGTGGTACGGCATCACGTGTCAGTTTCGGGCACCTCAAAACCTGGCAGAATTGCAGTTTACCACTATGCACCCTCTATACTACCTTGTGTCGTTGTCTCCTTAGACTCCTGTATTTTATTTTCTTGTTAGTTCCGCCTTCCTCTATTATTTAACTCATTGTGTTCATCCCTCTATTCATCCCTGCCTAACGACATTGCGTTGGTTGCGCCCCTACCTTTTTCTCTCACTTCACTCTCCCGCCCACCTGCTTGCTTAACCCCTCTCCCCAATCCCCCCCCTTCTGTCGGTCTTTCTAGTGTTTGGAAATCGGTTATCACTTCATACCTTCTTATATTTCCTCTTCCGCCTCTTTCTATTCCGTCTTCACCTCTCCCTCTACTTGTCCTTAACCCTTTCATTATTGCCCCACCTCACCAACCTCTCTCCCGACTTCCCCCCCTTACCCCCCTCAACCCCTCTCCCACCCGCTTCCCCCCTCCTCCCACTTAGCTACTTCCACCACTGCCCTAGGGTCGTTTTTGAATCATGTTAAAAAGGCAGAAGAGCGTGATGTTAACGCTTGAGCAATAGGAACAGCATATAATGTAAAAAACGTGTGAAAAAAGGTACATATAGAAAACCCCTTGAATCCAAAGGGCCTCCTTACGTTAACTAGTTTTGGTGGACGGGGGAATCCCGATCACGCCTTCATAAGTACAGCACAGTTTGGAACTCAAGAACAATGAGTGTGGTAGCAGGTAAAGTAGCTAGACTTCCCTCAAGATCTATATACAATCAACCCAACTAACCAGATTCCAGCTAGGAAGAGCAATATTCGCGAGTGACTTTGGCAACCACGCCCTTACAAGTAAATGCTGAAGGTTACGTGCACACTTCTATGCAATTATGATTATCCCCACATAAAATCCGCGAGACAAGAGACGACTTTTGAGGTGCCTCAAAAGTCGGCTTCCGCCACTGCCCTATGCTCGCCATCCCCGGGTTTATCTACCCTGTCCCAATCCATTTTCTAGACGACCTACCATCCCTCATGGGCCGCCACGTACTCTCCCTGCTGCACCAAACACTACACGCCCATGACCTATCTCTCTCCCTCGCTCTGCCCCCATCCCTCCTCCCAGCCCCCTCCTACTTATCGTGAACCCCCGTTCCACCCCGTTTATTCTCTTTCGCTGTTGCCTCGCTCCACCCCCCCACCCCCCCTCTCTCCCCGATTCTCCCAACCACAGACACTTCCACCACTGCCCCATGCTCGCCATCCCTAGCTTCATCCACCCCATCTCAGTCCACTCCCTCGACGATCTCCCCTCCCTCATGGGCTGCCTCGTTCCCTCCCTGCCGCGCCGCGCGCTCCCCCATGCTCCTACCCGCTCCCATCCCAAAGCCCCATGCTTATTTTGAACCCTCTTTTTCCTCTTGACCCTTGCCCTTCACTATTACCCCATCCCCACTCCCCTCTTTCCCCCATTCCAATCCCCCCACCCAGCTACTTCCACCACTGCCCCATGCTCGCCATTCCCGGCTTCATCCACCCCACCTCAATCCATTCCCTCGATGATGTACCATCCCTCATGGCCCGCCACGTGCCATCGGTGCCACGCCAAGTGCTGCACACCAAGTACGAATGTGCTGACGAGGACGAGCTCTATGCAGAGCTGGCGACGACGATTGTGGCATGGGTGGATGATGAGTATGCAGGGAGGATGGATAGATCCTGTGCTTCCTGCCCATGAGTGATTTTTTTTTTCGGATATACTTGCCTTCTGCGAGACCTTTATACTTGAAGGAGAAGCCTTCCTAATGCACAAGTTTCGTGATGGCGTGGGTGGTGCTGTGTGGGTGGATGATGAATGCTCCAGGGAAAACGTGCGTATTCCTGTCCCGAAGGACCATTTCAAGGGAGCGTGGTGCAGAAGCCAGTGCACTGTCCTCCTTACCAAGTGCACATCTCATCATTATACCATCCCATGGCACATTGCGTCTACTGTTCCACGTGCGCAGGAGTGGGACATGTTAGCAGAAGCCAATCACCAGCTGCAGTTCCTCCCAGGGTCATACTGCTTCCACATTGTCATGCTGCACTCCTAGGTGAGTCATGCCGCACTCCCAAGTGAGTCATGCTGCACTCCCAGGTGAGTCATGCTGCACTCACAGGTGAGTCATGCTGCACTCCCAAGTGAGTCGTGCACTCCCAGGTGAGTCGTGCTGCACTCACAGGTGACTCATGCTGCACTCCCAGGTGATTCATGCTGCACTCCCAGGGGATTCATGCTGCACTCCCAGGTGATTCATGCTGCACTCCCAGGTGATTCATGCTGCACTCCCAGGTGAGTCATGCTGCACTCTCATGTGATTCATGCTGCACTCCCAGATGATTCATGCTGCACTCCCAGGTGATTCATGCTGCACTCCCAGGTGAGTCATGCTGCACTGCCAGGTGATTCATGCTGCACTCCCACGTGATTCATGCTGCACTCCCAGGTGATTCATGCTGCACTCCCAGATGATTCATGCTGCACTCCCAGGTGATTCATGCTGCACTCCCAGGTGATTCATGCTGCACTCCCAAGTGCTTCATGCTGCACTCCCAGGTGATTCATGCTGCACTCCCAGGTGATTCATGCTGCACTCACAGGTGAGTCACGTCAAACTATAGAACGAGAATGATTGAATTGAGCAGAAAGTTGGGTACAAGTACTAACCCAAATTGGGTTGTACCCTTTATGGGCTACCCCACTACAGCCTACACAATGTAAGCACTATAATAGTTTGACACACCCCCATAGGCAAAGTAGGGGAGAACAAGTGGTCACAAGACCAGTCAAGAAAAGCAAAGCAAGCTCAGAGTGGATCACGAAGTCACCACACATTCCGAGCACAAGCAAATGGCCACAAGGCCAGTTCACATGCAAAGTTATATAAAAGAGAACAAACAGTACAATGATCATACCCTAGCAAGTGTAAGCATGCAGGTATATATATAGATCACAGTACAAGCAAAGTCACGAAGTAAGAAAGTGAGGCAAAGTAGGCACAAGGCCTAACACAGTAGAGAAGCGCTGATGATCACCAGGCGGAAGTGCCTTGGTGAATATATCAGCAGTGTTGGCCCGAGTGGCCACGTAAGCAAGACAAAGTTGACCACGCTGCTGCAAATCTCAAGCAAGGAAGTAACGCAGAGCGATGTGCTTCGTTCTGTGCTGCAGTCCGTGCTCCTGACACAAGGCAATCATGGCCTTGTTGTCTACGTAAAGAACTGGAGAAGAACGAGGCCGCTCTCCCAAGTCGGTCAGCAGGTAGGTGAGCCAGCGTAACTCCTGTGCAGCCATGGCCCCTGCGTAGATCTCAGCCTCACCACTGGAACTGAGAACAGAAGACGAGCAGGTAGACCGCCAAGAAACAATGCCGGAGCCAAGGCTGAAAGTGTAACCCTATGACGACCGCTGCATAGCCAAGTCGTCAACCCAAGAAGCGTCTGCGTGACCAGTGAGGACAACTGGACCCCGTCCTCCGAGCACGAGCCTCATGCCCGATGTACTGCACAAGTAGTGCAACACCCTCTTAGCACCCTCCCAGTGCTCTGGTCGGTGTCTCCGGGGCGCAACGTAGCGTGCCAGGATGCTAAGAGGGTAGGCAAGGTCAGGTCGAGTGCAGGTCATCAGGTATATGAGGCAGCCCACAAGCTCTGGATACGGGCCACTCGGCTCCACGGACTTGTTTGAAGGTGGAGCTGAGAGCGAGTGACCGGTAGGCAGAGGAGTGGACTGTGGCGAGGAGTACCGGAAGCCGAAGCGCTGAAGGACCTGGTGCACCATGTGTGACTAAGTCAGGGTGATGGTGCGCCGTGCTCTGTCCCGGGTGATCTGCAAGCCAAGATAGCTCACCCAGGTCAGTGCAGGTGTGTCTCTTCTGCAGCTCCGACTTCACAAGGGCTAGTGCCTCAGTGTCAGCTGTGGCAAAGACCAAGTCGTCGACGTACACGAGGACGTAGAACGGCGGCAGCGAAGTGTTAGTGCGCAGAAAGAGCGACGGGTCAGCAGTCGAAGGAGCAAACCCAAGAGCCGCAAGTGTCGTCCTCAGTGAATCGTGCCACTCACGAGGCGCCTGGCGGAGACCATAGACTGGTCGGCGGAGGCTCCACTGGGTACCTGCAGGAAACGACCCAGTGAAGCCAGGTGGGCGGCGCAGCCAGATCCCCTCGTGCAGGCTGCCCTGCAAGAAAGTTGTGCTGAAGTCAAGAGAGTGCAGCTCGTAGTCACGCTGAGCTGCGAAGTGCAGCAACACCCAAAGAGTAGTCATCTTCGGGGTAGGGGAGGAGGTCTGGAAGAATTCAACTCCCTGTCGCTGACTGAAGCCTCGTGCAACATAACGAGCATTGAAGACAGGCGGAGAACCCGGCGGCCGCTTCACCCTGAAAATCAACATGCCATCAACTATGTTCGCCCCAGAAGGGGGAACTGCGTCGACGTAGGTGCCTATGGACTTCCAGGATGCAATCTGTGCGTCCATGGCTGTCTGCCACTAAGAGGAGTAGG
This sequence comes from Closterium sp. Naga37s-1, assembly GCA_947471745.1. Classification (NCBI taxonomy): domain Eukaryota; kingdom Viridiplantae; phylum Streptophyta; class Zygnematophyceae; order Desmidiales; family Closteriaceae; genus Closterium; species Closterium sp. Naga37s-1. Next base: position 4,396,704 of record CANJKZ010000084.1, on the reverse strand, counting down.
GACCCGTAATCGCCTTTACGTAAGAGCGCGGGGTCGGCATGTCTGGTGCATCCGTGTCTCCCTCAGGTGCAAACAGCATGGCCACAAGATGAGGTACAGTAGCTGCAAGATACTCAAAGTCCTCCTATCTGTCCTCAAGGACGTTCGTGCCAAGAGCACACTCACCTCTGACGGACGGAGGACTGGCAGACTCAGACTCAGCAACAAGACAAGTGGCATAGTCGAGACGAGAGGCGGCAGCAAAGTTCACAAGCTCAGCAACGAGGGCAGACGCAGCAGTGGACTCAAACGAAGGGTCAGTGAAAACAGTGGCTAGAAGACGAGTGCTAATAGCGCAAACAGGCAAGGCAGGACGAGACTCAGGCTCCCGACGCTCTATAAAAGAGTCTGTCTACTTAGCGTAAGGAGAAGGAGCAGGCAGTGGGGAGTCTGGCTGAAACTGTGGCTGCGACTGGTGAGGCGGCGGACTCAGTAAGCTAGGACGAAGGCCAGTAGAAGACGGGAGACTAAGAACCTGGCGAAGGACCGAGTCAGGTGGCGGCAGAGATGAGGGTGGCCGCGGAACGAAAAACGGTTGCTGCTGCACAGTGCCTCCAGCCCCAGTACCGCTAGCTCTAGAACCCCCAGCGCAAGCACCTCCAGCTCCTGGGTCGACAACTCCAGTGTCTCCAGATCTAGTGCCTCCAACGCCAGGGTCTCCAGCTCCAGCTCCTCCAGCTCCAGCGCCGCCAGCACGAGTGCCTCCAGCACCAGAGTCTCCAGGTCCAGTGCATCCAGCTCCAGCGCCTCCAGCGCCAGTGCCTCCAGCTCCAGCGCCTCTAGCGCCAGGGTCTCCAGCTCCAGCTCCTCCAGATCCATCACCTCCAGTGCCAGTGTCTCTAGCTCCTGGGTCTCCAGCTCCAGCGCCTCCAACACCACCAGTCTCAGCAGCTCCAGTACGAGCACCTCCAGGACCAGCAGCTCCAGCACCTCCGGTACCTCCAGCTCCAGCAGTAACTCCAAAACCTCCAGCTCCAGTGCCTCCAGTGGCAGAGTCTCCAGCTCCTGCAGCTCCACTCCCAAGGCGTGTGCACTGGGTAAACCACTCGCGCAGCTGCTGCCGGGGAGACACTCGTGGCGAGGCACCAGCAGGACCTCCAGTAGACGCAGTACCCCTAGGCTCAGCACCCCCAGACTCTGCACCCTCAAACTCAGCACCTGCAGGCTCTGCACCCTCAGGCTCAGTACCCCTAGACTCCGCACCCCCAGGCTCAGCACCCCCAGACTCCACACCCACAGGCTCTGCACCCTCAAGCTCAGCACCCCCAGGCTCCGCACTTGCAGGCTCAGCACCCCCAGACGCAGCACCCCTAGACGCAGCACCCCCATACGCAGCACCTCTAGCAGCACCTGAGTCTACAGTGACCTCGACAGGCACAGTCCCGGGGAGTGGGTCTACCTGAGACACACCTGAGGGAGCAGGACCCTGAGGGGGGAGGGGGTCTACCGGAGGGGGACCTGGAGCAAGGAAGAGCGGCGGGGGGGGGGCGAGGGGCAATGCGGTAGGGGAAGAGACGGTAAAAGGGAACCGACTCGTCAAGCGTGACGTCCTGAGGGGAGAGGACACGGCGCAAGCTGGGGTGGTAAAACTGCCAACCAAGCGCATCAGGGGAAAAGCCAAGGAAGACGCAGGGAATAGCGCGGGAGGAGAGCTTCTTTGCGGAAGTATCGCAAACAAAGGCACGAGAGCCCCAGACCCGGAACACCGACGCATCGCCAACCTTCCCCGTCCAACGCAGTGTAGGCGAGGTCTCCGAGAAGGAGACACGGGGCCAGAGGTTGAGCTGATGCGCAGCGTACCGGACCGCAAACGGCCACATAAAATGGGGAGCAACCGCATGGATCATGGAGGTACGAGCCACCTCCATGACTAAGCCAATGCGGTGCTCAGCAATCCCATTTTGTTGTGGGGAGGCCGGAAGTGTGAACGACTGGAGGATGCCCTCTCCACGACAAAATTCCCGCAAGAGGTCGGAGGAGAACTCACCACCTCTATCAGAGTGCAGACGTAGGACAGGAAGGTCCTCACAGAACCGCTCGCGGAGCTGGAGACGGACTGCACGGATCCAAGGGATCAAGACATCAGGGACCTCACCCTTGCTTTGCAAGGGGAAGACTGTGGTGCAACGCGTGTAGTCGTCAACAAGCAGCAGGAAGTAGCGCTCGCGGTCCTGTCCACGAACGCAAGCTGGGCCCCACACGTCCATGTGGAGAGTCTGTAGGGGAGTAGTCGTCGGGGGAAATGAGGAGGAGTGAGGAGCGGCGCGCTGCCGCCCCTCGACACAAGGAAGGCAGGGCGGGGCAGGCGAGGGCAGGAGGGGAGGCAGAGACCTGGGAAGACCAGAAACAAGGAGGCAAGAGTGCATGTCACGAAGGCGTGGCAGGGAGGGGTGACCAAGGCGGTGGTGCCACAGGAGAGTCTGGTGCGACTGAAGGCGACACGAGCAGGGGGGTGCTACGGGACCTGACGCGGACACCTGAGCAGACGCAGCTACCTGAGGAGGCTCGGTAGTCAGTGTGTACAGACTCGACCTAGGCCGACGGGTGAACGTGGCCAAGTGACGGCCCGTCCGTGTACACGTGCAGATGAACACATGCTGACCCCCAGGAGTGGTGGTAGTGACCATCGCATCTTGGAGGGCAGCGGTACTCACCAAGTTCATAGAGAATGAGAGGAGGTGAAGACCTGAGAGTGAGCCAGACGGAACCACCGGACACGGGAGAACAGTGGAGGAACGGGCAAGAACTGGGCCCCTTGAGGGGTCAGCCAGTCTGACCGGAACAGGTGCAGAGAGAGGAGTGAGGGTGGTACTATCGCGAAAGAAACAGCGGGAAGCACCTGAGTCAAGCGTAAAGGTGTGCAAGGCCTGAGCAGGCGCAGTACCAGGGAGAGCAGACTCAACAGCACCTAGAGCAGCAGTCTCTATACCTGGGTCGGGCGGCACACACAGGTAACAGTCACCCTCAGCACTAACAGACAATGCATACATGGCAGCAAGGATAGCATCATAGTTAAGAGCAAAGATATCAACTCCATACCTAAGCAGCTCTGACCAGCGGGGGCGCTCAGCCTCGTCACCAAACTCTGCGCGCCAAGCGTCGTCAAGGCGGGAGAAGCAGCGGTGCTGAGAGTGAAACTTCCCACATGTCAAACCAGCACGGTTACCCGTGCGAATGACATACGGGCAGCGAACACTACCCCCAGACGCCCCACGCTGAGCAAACCACTCACGAAGCTGCTGGGGCGAAGGGGTCTCGCTCCGACGCTACTTCTGCTGCCTCTGGCCATCGCCAGAACCTCCCCTCTGAATAGCTCCACCCCGAGCGCCACCACTGCCGCCGCCACCACTCCCACTGCCGCCACCACCGCCACCCCCACCGCTGGCACCACCGCCGCCACCGAAGCCCCCACTCCCGCCACCACTCCCACCGCTGCCACCACCTCCGCCACCTCCACCGCCTCCACTGCCTCCACCACCACCACCCCCGCTGCCAGCGCCACCACTCTTGCCACCCTTGCCCTTGCTGCTGCGGCGCTTCCCACTAAGAGCAGAAGCAGCCCTGACATCCTCAGCACCAAGGATGTCAACAGCAGCAGCAGAAGCGTAGGAGGGGGCAAGGGGGTAGGGGGAACACCCCTCAAGGAAGGGTGTGCGAGGAGTTCCACGAGCAGCACCTACAGCGACTACGCTAGTCTCAGCTGCAAGGAGGTGCTGCTTGAGCAGGTCGACAGTGAGGTCTGTGGGGTCAAGTGCGAGAAAGTGGTCCCTGACAACGCGAAGAGAGTCAGGGAGGCGGGTGACAATGAAGTAGAGAGTGATGTACAACGGGGGCAGGTTCCTGTCAAGGAACTCTGCTGGGAGGCAGCGCGGTAGCGAGCGTCGCTAGTGCGAAGGTGGGTAACGAGGTCCTCTACTGTAGCAAAGGCGGACAGCTCAAGAAACAGGTAGGGCAGTATAAGACGGCCTAGAGCAGCAGTGGCAGGGGAGGAGTAACGAGCGACTATAGCGTCTTGTGCTGGCCAAAGTGAGCGCGTTCGGCTAACGGCAGGTGGTTGCAAATGGCTAAGCGAGCAGCAGCGTCACGGGTAAGCCACTGTGAGCGAGTCGCACTGTCAGCTGTGGCGGGAGTGGCGAGAGAGGCTCCATAAGTGTGGTCAAACAACGAAACGCTGTCTCTAGAATCGCTCAGTAGGTACAGCTGTAAGTCGTCGAGCCACGTATCGAACTGGATCGGACGGCCCTCATGATCGAAGGTGAGTACACTGAGAGAAGCCATAGTGGGCAGAGCAGGGTGGCACGCGACCAGCAGAGCAGCACGCAGGCAGGGCGGCACGCGAGCACTAGGGAAGTGCGCAGAGCAGGGCAGGGTGGCGCACGGCTAGGGCGGCCAGCAGCAGGGCGGGCAGTAGCCGGGCGGCGCAAGCAGTAGGGCGGGCAGCAATCGGGCGGCGCAAGCAGCAGGGCGGGCACGCGGGCTGCAAGAGGGCGGCGAGCGGGCTGCCTGAGGGCGGCGAGCGGGCTGCAAGGAGCAGCGAGCGGGCTGCCAGAGGGCGGCGGGCGGGCTGCAAGGGGTGGCGAGTGGGCCGCAAGGGGTGGCGAGCGAGCTGCAAGAGGCGGCGTGCAGGCTGCAAGGGGCGGCAAGCAGGGTGTCAGAGGGCGGCACGTGGGCTGCAAAGGGGCGGCGAGCGGGCTGCCAGAGGGCGGCGAGCGGGCTGCAAGGGGCAGCGAGCGGGCTGCCAGAGGGCGGCGGGCGGGCTGCAAGGGGTGGCGAGTGGGCCGCAAGGGGTGGCGAGCGAGCTGCAAGAGGCGGCGTGCAGGCTGCAAGGGGCGGCAAGCAGGGTGTCAGAGGGCGGCTCGCGGGCTGCAAGGGGCGGCGAGCGGGCCGCAAGGGCGGCTAGCGGGCCGCAAGCGGGCGGCGAGCGGGCTGCAGGGGCGGCGAGCGGTCCGCAGGCGAGCGGTGTGCGGGCTGCAGGGGCGGCGAGTTGTCCTAATCGGGCGGCGAGCGAGCCGCAAGGGCGGCGAGCGGGCCGCAAGCAGGCGTCGAGCGGGCTGCAGGGGCGGCGAGCGGGCTGCAAGGGTGGCGAGCAGGCCGCAAGCGAGCGGCGAGCGGGCTGCAGGGGCGGCGCGCAGGCTGCAGGGGCGGCGCGCTGGCTGCAGGGGTGGCTCGCGGGCTGCTAAGGGCGGCTCGACGGGCTGCAAATGGGCAGCGCGTGGGCTGCTAAGGACGGCATGCTGCACTCCCAGGTGAGTCATGCTGCACTCCCAGGTGAGAATGATTGAATTGAGCAGAAATTTGGGTACAAGTACTAACCCTAATTGGGTTGTACCCCTTATGGGCTACCCCACTACAGCCTATACAATGTAAGCACTAAAACAGTTTGACAAGTCATGCTGCACTCCCAGGTGATTCATGCTGCACTCCTAGGTGATTCATGCTGCACTCCCAGGTGATTCATGCTGCACTCTCAGGTGATTCATGCTGCACTCCCAGGTGATTCATGCTGCACTCCCAGGTGATTCATACTGCTCTCCCAGGTGATTCATGCTGCACTCCCAGGTGAGTCATGCTGCACTCCCAGGTGATTCATGCTGCACTCCCAGGCGAGTCATGCTGCACTCCCAGGTGATTCATGCTGCACTCCCAGGCGATTCATGCTGCACTCCCAGGCGATTCATGCTGCACTCCCGGAGGATTCATGCTGCACTCCCAGGTGATTCATGCTGCACTCCCAGGTGATTCATGCTGCACTCCCAGGTGATTCATGCTGCACTCCCAGGTGAGTCATGCTGCACTCCCAGGTGATTCATGCTGCACTCCCAGGTGATTCATGCTGCACTCCCAGGTGATTCATGCTGCACTCCCAGGTGATTCATGCTGCACTCCCAGGTGATTCATGCTGCACTCCCAGGCGATTCATGCTGCACTCCCAGGCGATTCATGCTGCACTCCCAGGCGATTCATGCTGCACTCCTGGAGGATTCATGCTGCACTCCCAGGTGATTCATGCTGCACTCCCAGGTGATTCATGCTGCACTCCCAGGTGATTCATGCTGCACTCCCAGGTGATTCATGCTGCACTCCCAGGTGATTCATGCTGCACTCCCAGGTGAGTCATGCTGCACTCCCAGGTGATTCATGCTGCACTCCCAGGTGATTCATGCTGCACTCCCAAGTGATTCATGCTGCACTCCCAGGTGATTCATGCTGCACTCCCAGGCGATTCATGCTGCACTTCCATGCGATTCATGCTGCACTCCCAGGTGATTCATGCTGCACTCCCAGGTGGTTCATGCTGCACTCCCAGGTGCGACTCTGCGACAGCGGCCTCCTAGTGTTTTAAAACTCCAAAGTGATGTTATGGTACAGCTTTACTCCTTTCATATCCAGGTGAGGGAGGGGTTCCGCAGAACTGGAATCCTTCTGCGCATCGTGTTTGTAGGCGCCTTACAATACCATGCGACTAAACCACATATAATACAATGCAGGTCTCGATTTCCTCGCTACTTCTCCGCACGAGCTTTCGAGAAAAGTGCGGCCTGGTTGTGAAAGTACAATCTTACTTGTAGGCTATAGTGGGGCACTCCTTATGGGGTATAGCACTTCTAGGGTTAGTACTTGTACCCCAACTCTTGCTAATCCAATCATTCCTGCACAGTTATTCTGACATGGTATTCAGAGCAGGAATCCTGTTAAGTTTTTAGGGCCCACCGATAGTTTCGCTCGTTCCTGCCCGAAGCGCCCTTGCGGTGTCCGGCCCTGCTCGCACAGTGTCGCGCTACCCTGCAGCTACTTGCACTGCCTGCCCCCACCCCCCCCGCACGTCGCGCCCTACTGGCCACTGTGCCGCCCTTTGCAGCCCGCGCGCCGCCTTTAGCAGCCCGCGCGCCACCCCTGCAGCCCACTCGCCGCCCCTGCAGCCCGCGAGCCGCCCTTGCAGCCCGCGCGCCGCCTTTAGCAGCCCGCGCGCTGCCCCTGCAGCCCGCTCACCGCCCCTGCAGCCCGCTCACTGGCTGACCCCACTGGGGGCCCAGTAGTCACACGAGCCTCCACTGTCCTCCCGTGTCCAGCAGTCCCCTCCGGTTCTCTGTCAGGTCTCCACCTCCCCACGTTCTCGACGAACTTGGTGAGCAACGCTGCCATTCAGGATGTCTGGGTTGATATCTTTATTCCTGGAGGGCAGCGTGTGGCAATCTGTACGTGCTCTTAGACTGGCCGTCACCTGGCTACGTTCAGTCGACGGCCTGGGTCTAGTCCAAACACACTGACCACTACGTCTACACAGGTGGCTGAGGCAGGTCAGGTGGCTGCGTCGAGTCAGGTGTCTGCATCTGGTCACCTTGCAGCGTCTTGCTCATGTCGGGTACTCTCCCACCAGACTCTCCTCTAGAACCACCGCCTCGGTCACCCCTCCCTACCGCGTCTCCGTGGTAAGCACTCCCGTCTCCTTGTCTCTGGCCTTCCCAGGTCCCTGCCCTCCCTCCCGCGCTCGCCTGCCCCACCGTGCCTTCCCTGCGTCGAGGGGCGGCAGCGCGCTGCTCCTCACTCCTCCGAGTTTCCTCCGACCACTGCTCCTCTGCAGACTCTCCACATGGACGTTTGGGGCCCAGCCCCCGTCGGTGGAACGGACCAGGAACGCTACTTCCTGCTGGTTGTAGACGACTACACACGTTACACCACTGTATTCCCCTTGTGGCGCAAGGCGGACGTCAACGGTGTTTTGATCCCCTGGATCCGTGCTACTCATCGCCAGCTGCGCGAGCGGTTCAGTCGGGACTTCCCAGTCTTGCGTCTGCACTCTGAAAGGGGCGGTGAGTTCTCTTCTGACCTCCTTGCAACGTTCTGTCGAGACGAGGGCATCGTCCAGTCGTTCATGCTTCCGGCCTCTCCTCAGCAAAATGTGATTGCTGAGCGTCGCATTGGCTTGATCATAGAGGTTTCTCGTACCTCCATGATCCATGCGGCTACTCCCCATTTTCTGTGGCCGTTTGCGGTCCGATACGCTGCGAATCAGCTCAACCTCTAGCCCCGTGTCTCTGAGCCAGAGACCTCGCCCACACTTCGGTGGACGGGGAAGGTTGGCGATGCGTCGGTGTTTCGGGTCTGGGGCGCGCTCTCCCTTGTTCCTGATGCCAAAGCGAGCAAGCTCTCCTCTCACACTCTCCGCTGCTTCTTCCTTGGCTTCCCCACCGACGCCCTGCCGTGGCAGTTTTACCACCCATGCTCGCATCGAGTCTTCTCGTCCCAGGACGTCACCTTTGACGAGTCTGTCTTTCACTACAGGCTACACCTGCACGCGTCCCACCGGTTCCCCCTAGCGCCTCTTTTCTTGGCACCAGTCCCCCCCCCGGTAGACCCCCTCCCCCCACAGGGTCCTGCTCCCTCAGGTGTGTCTCAGGTAGACCCACCCACCTTGGTTGAGCCTTTGGAGGTCTCTTCTGACTCCTCTGGCCCAGCTGAGGGGGGTAACCCCGCCGCTGACAACACGGCGGCCACTCGCCGCTCTCCACGCTTGGAGACCCCCCCTGGTTTTCCGCCTCGGCCGTCTTCGCCGCCTCCGCAGCCTGCTGCTGTGGACTCTGGAGCTGAGACTGCTGGTGCTAAGCCTGGGGGTGCTGAGACAGAGGGTGCGGATTCTGGGGGTGCTGCGACTGGGGGTGCTGCGACTGGGGGTGCTGGTTCTGGGGGTGCTACGACTAGGGGTGATGGTTCTTGGGGTGCTGCGACTGGGGGTGCTGACTCTGGGGTTCCTGCGAGTCCTAGTGGCGATGGAGCTGTGGGTGACCCTACTGAAGGTCCTGGAGCTGGACAGCCACCGCAGCGTGACCTACTTGAGATGCTCTCGCCGCAGGCGATTCGTGCGTGGATCGTTCGGCGAGGCAGTCCTGGTGGTGGAGGGTACGGTCCTGATGGTGCTGGAGCTGCTAGTCCTGGAGGTACTGCTGGTGCTGGAGGTACTGGAGGTACTGCTGGTGCTGGAGGTGCTGCTGGTGCTGGAGGTACTAGAGGTGCTGCTGGTGCTGGAGGTGCCGGAGCTACTAGTCCTAGAGGTGCTACTGGTGCTGGAGGTGCTGCTCGTGCTGGAGGTACTAGAGGTGCTACTGGTGCTGGAGGTGCTGGACCTACTAGTCCTAGAGGTACAGCTGGCGCTGGAGGTGCTGGAGGTGCTGCAGGTGCTAGAGGCGCTGGAGCTGGAGGTACTGGAGCTGCTCGAGCTGCTGGTCCAGGAGGTGCTCGTACTGGAGGTGCTGGAGCTGCCGGAGCTGGTGGTGCTGTTCGTGCTGTAGGTGCTACTGGAGTTGCTGGCAGTGGAGGTAGTGGAGGTACTGCTGGTGCTGGAGGTTCTGGAGCTGCCGGAGCAGGTGGTACTGCTGGTGCTGGAGGTGCTAGAGGTGCTACTGGAGCTGCTGGCACTGGAGGTGCTCGAGGTACTGCTGGTGCTGGAGGCGCTGGAGCTGGAGGTACTGGAGGTACTGGAGGTGCTGGAGCTTGTGGTCCTGGAGGTGCTCGTACTAGAGGTACTGGAGCTGCCGGAGCAGGTGGTGCTGCTGGCGCTGGAGGTGCTGGAGGTGCTACTGGAGCTACTTGCACTGGAGGTGCTGGAGGTACTACTAGTGCTAGAGGTCCTCGCGCTGCCGGAGCTAGTGGTGCTGCTGGTGCTGGAGGTGCTGGAGGTGCTGCTGAAGCTGCTGGTACTGCCCTGCGCAGACCGTTTTTCTACTTGCAGCCGCAGTCGTCCCTGCCGCCGCCTGACTCCGTCCTTCGCCAGGTTCTTAGTCTCCCGTCTTCCACTGGCCTCCCTCTACCCCTCCTGTGTCCACCGAGAGACCAGTCTCAGCCACAGCTACTGCCTGGCTCCCCGCTGCCTGCGCCTGCTCCTCACACTGAGGTGACTGAGTCCCTGACTGAGCGTCGTGAGCCTGAGACTCGTGCTTCCACACCTATTCGAGCTCGTCGTGTCGCCCGTCCTCATCCTCCTGCTGTCCCAGGCACTCACGGTATGGCACTTCGTCCTTCCTCTGTTCCACAGAGTGTTGACCTGCCTGAGCCTCCCGCATCCTCTCTTCTGCATGTTCCTGACCCTGAGTCCGACCTTGCTCGTGCTGCCAGTCCTACTGTCACTCGTCTCTTTGCTACTGTCGTCACTGACCCTGACCTTGAGTCTACTGCAGCGTTTGCCCTATTCACTGAGCTAGTCGACTTTGCAGCTAGGAGTCGTCTCGATTACGTCGCGAGTCTTGTCACTGAGTCTGAGTCTGTCTGTCCTCCGTCCATCGGGGGTGAGCTTGCCCTTGGCAATGACGTACTTGAGGACAAACAGTTTGAGCTTGAGTGTCTTGCGGCCCCTTTACCTCGTTTCGCATCCATGCTGCTTTGCCCTGAGGGAGACCCGGATGCACTTGACATCCCTACCCCACGCTCTTACGCTGAGGCGATCGCGGGTGAGTACTCCTCTTAGTGGGAGACAGCCATGGACGCAGAGATGGCTTCCTGGAAGTCCATATGCACCTACGTCGACGAGGTTCCTCCTCCTAGGGCGAACATAGTCGATGGCATGTGGATTTTCAGAGTGAAGCGGCCGCCTGGTTCTCCGCCTGCATTCAAGGCGTGTTATGTTGCTCAAGGCTTCAGTCAGCGACAGGGGGTCGAATTCTTCGATACCTTCTCCCCCACCCCGAAGATGACTACTCTTCAGGTGCTGCTGCACGTTGCAGCACAGCGTGACTACGAGCTGCACTCCCTCGACTTCTCCACATTTTTCCTGCAGGGCAGCTTTCACGAGGGGATCTGGCTGCGCCGCCCACCTGGCTTCACTGGGTCGTTTCCTGCGGGTACCCAGTGGAGCCTCCGGCGGCCAGTCTACGGTCTCCGCCAGGCGCCCCGAGAGTGGCACGACACACTGAGGACTACACTTGCGGCTCTTGGGTTTGCTCCTTCTTCTGCTGAACCGTCGTTGTTTCTACGCACCGACACTACCCTGTCGCCGTTCTACGTTCTAGTGTACGTCGACGACTTGGTTTTTGCTACTGCTGACATTGAGGCGCTGGCCCTAGTGAAGGCGGAGCTGCAGGAGAGACACACCTGCACTAACCTGGGTGAGCTGCGTAGCTATCTTGGCTTGCAGATCACGCGGGACAGAGCACGGCGCACCATCACCCTGACTCCGTCACACATGGTGCACCAGGTCCTTCAGCGCTTCGGCTTCTACTTCTCCTTGCCACAGCCCACTCCTCTGTCTACCGGCCACTCGCTCTCAGCTCCACCTTCAGACGAGTCCGTAGAGCCGAGTGGTCCGTACCTAGAGCTTGTGGGTTGCCTCATATACCTGATGACGTGCACACGACCTGACCTCGCGTACCCTCTCAGCCTCTTGGCTCGCTATGTGACTAACGGTAGACACCGAAAGGTGCACTGGGATGCTGCGAAGAGGGTACTGCGTTACTTGTGCAGTACACCGGGCATGGGGCTAGTGCTTGGAGGACAGGGTTCATTGGTACTCACAAGACACTCCGACGCTTCTTGGGCCGACGACCAGGCGACTCAGCGTTCGTCACAGGGTTACACCTTCAGTCTTTGCTCTGGTTCTGTCTCGTGGAGGTCCACTCGTTCTTCTTCTGTGCTTGGTTCCAGCTGTGAGGCCGAGATCTACGCTGGGGCCATGAGCTACGCTGGCTGACCTACCTGCTGACCGACTTGGGGGAGCGGCCTCGTTCTCCTCCAGTTCTGTACGTCTTCAACAAGGCAATGCTTGCCTTGTGTCACGAGCAGAGACTGGAGCACTGAATGAAGCACATTGTTCTTTGCTACTTCCTTGCTCGTGAGCTGCAGCAGCGTCGTCAGCTCCGCCTTTCCTACATGGCCTCGCGGGCCAACACTGCTGATGTGTTCACCAAGGCACTTGGGTCTGGTGGTCATCAGCGTTTCTGCACTGCTCTTGGGCTTGTACCCACGCTGCCTCACCTGCTTGTTTACTCTTGCTAGGTTGTGATCAGTGTACTGCCTTGCTATTGTAACTCTGCATGTGAACTGGCCTTGTGGCCGCTTGCTTGTGCTCAGATTGTGTGGTGTCCTTGAGATCCACCCTGAGCTTTGCTTTGTTTTGCTTTGCTCTGTTGTATTGCTTGACTGGTCTTGTAACTGTCTTGTTGTCCCCCACTTAGCCTATGGGGGTGTGTCAAAGTACAATCTTACTTGTAGGCTATATTGGGGCACTCCTTATGGGGTACAACACTTCTAGGGTTAGTACTTGTACCCCAACTCTTGCTAAGCCAATCATTCCTGCACAGTTATTCTGACACTGGTTAGGTTTGTCGTGATGCTCGTCTTACTCCTCTCTGCCCACCTCAGGTGGAATTTCTACGCCATGCCGCGTAACGCGATGGTTCCTCACTTTGTTTTTTTGCCATGATGTATTGCTTGTACAAAGTCGTGTCGTTAAAAGATGAAAAGTACCATACGATACTGAAATAAATCTTTGATCATTCTTTGCTGCGAATTTTCAACATCGCGTATAGGACCAACCGTTTCTTCGCCCGTTACAGCTAACGGTGTTTCGCCGCCTTCGCGCGTAATGCATCGCTGGACTGGCCCAGGTCGGCCTACGCTTCGGGACTAGCCCGAACCTCGCTGCCAGCATCACACTAATTAGCTCATACGCACTGCGTCGTTTGCATGTTTTGCTGTAAATGTTCACTCATGCCTTCGCTTACATTTGCACTCGTTTACCAACTGTGTGCAGCCCTCGCTATCTCGCTACATTGCACCCGTAACACATACGCAACGTCGTGATAGCTTGCTTGGACCACCTTGCAAAAGCTGCGTACTTTTGTTCAGAAGAGGTACGGTATACAAATTTACACGAGGACAAATATACATGTCCAGAACCTAATAAATTGCCATATCATCATCTAACCCTAAGAAATCAAGTCATTAGGCAATGGAGTTAGCTTGGATCCTTCAATCAGCTTCTTCAGCTTCTCCTCCGCTTTACCGTATTCTCCCGGACAAAACACCCCCCCATAATTGTACACCCCCGGGTAGCTTGTGCGGGGTGGGTGTTATGGGGAGCCTCGTTTCTACTATACCCCCCTTTTGGGCTGATTTTCTATAACACCCCCCTTTTCTTACGAATTCGTTATAATAGTCGTTAACGAGTAGCTGCAATATTGAAGAATATCGCGAAAATTTCTCCCTAGATGAAATTTCGCGGTACATTCACTTACAATCTACCGAGATTCCCCCCCTCGCACTACTTCGCTGTGACCACGTGCAGGCGAATCTTCCGCTGCAAGTGGCAAGAGAGGTGCCACATGGCATTTCGTGGGGGTGATGAAGCTCGTGGCCGAAACCCACATTCGCGCCTCAGACAGTGATGTTAAAATGAAAATCAAAACACCCACATTGTCTAATTAAATAAACACTAACACTAAAATATACCATATGTAAAGACCCGGGTATTATGTATTTTTTTCCTATGAGGAGATCCCCCCCATTTTTTCCCTGTATTTTTAGCTATACCCTAGGGTGCTATGTCCGGGAGAATACGGTACTTGTTATCAAGCAAAACTGCTTTAGTGGCTCTGGCATTGAATCGTGTACACTCCACCACCTCTTATGAGCCGCCTCGTTAGCGAAGTCAACAAAATTGGGTATCAGCACGTTGCAATCAAATTCACGGTAACACCACCACGGCTTCATGCCAAGGTAGTGTATTGCGTGGATTTCCGAAGGGTCTTGTGAGAACCACCTGCTCTTCATGTCGATGATAGCTTGTTTCTTCACAGGGTCAGAGGTCCAGACGGGTTTGAGGGTGTTTATGGACTCTGGTAAGCGGTGCCACCAGGTGAAAACGTTGTTCAAGAAGCCCTGGACAGGGGGGAGTATGAAGGAAATTGGTGGACGAGAAATTAGGGAGCTGACAGTCAACTCGGAATGACTCAAACTTCACACTTCACACTTCACCTTCACCCACTCCAAGGGGCTGATAGGGTGTCACATGACATGACATAGCATCATGGTCTCACCTGGTCCCCTCCATTCGCCGATCGCACTCGCTCCAGATTTGCCATCAGCAGCTCGAACGTGCAATCTGACGGCTCCAGGACCATCACACCCGAGTTGAAATCTGAGCCGTCGTTTCCGCGGGCGGAGATCTCGGGGTAGGAGAAGAGAAAGTCAACGCTGGTCAAGAGGAGCAGGTCCGAGTCAATGAAGACCAGCTTGGCGTACTCTGCCTGCTGCCACAGCCGCAGCTTGCTGGGGGGGGGGAGAAAGGGATTGAAGAAAGAGGTCAATGGAGTCAACGCTGGTCAAGGGGAGCAGCTTGGTGTACTCCATTTGTTGCCACAGCCGCAGCTTGCTGGGGGGAAAACGGAGGGATGTGGGGATGGGGAGGAGCTGGGAGAGTGAGGTCCAGAGTTCAATGGAGTCAACGCGGGTGTACTCCGTCTGCTGCCACAGCCGCAGCTTGCTGGTGGGGTTGGGGAGGGGACGGGGACAGGAGGGTAAGTTGCAGGGGGGACGACTAGACAAGTCAATGTAGTCAACGTTGGTCAAGGCGAGCAGGTCCGAGTCAATAAAGACCAGCTTGGCATACTCCGCCTGCTTGCTGGGGGGAGAAAAGTCAAGATGAGTGAGGAAACGAGTCAACAAATGTCAGGATGAACCAAGAAAACAAAGAAATGAGCAACAGAAATTACATAAGCAAAATTGAAGGAAAACAAGACAAAACAGACAGTAGGCTATGGAGTTAGCTGACAAAGACCAGTAGGTGGGTGAAAGAGCACAGGGTACACCCACGAAGATCTAAAAACAAAAGGGCTAAGGGTTAACACGGAAATGCGGAGAATGAAAAAGTGCACACAAGCACATTAACCTGTAATTCCGTTTGATATAAGCACACAAACCTGTAGTTCCACTCGTTATAAGTCCCCTTCACTGCGTTGGGGTTGCGAATCCTCTCAATCTCCTTCACCGTCCACCCCGCCTCCCTCAACCCTCGCCTGCTCTCCTCTTTAATCTCCTTCGATACAAGCACAACCATCTCGTGCCCGCTCCCCGTCCTCCTTATGCTGTGCCCCAGTACTATTGCGCCGCACACATAGCGTTCCGATGAGTGTAGCACTGTAGCATACGCGACGCGCTGGTTGGCTGAGAGGAGGGGAGAACGGGAAGGATGTGGAAGGAGGGGAGTTATAAGAGACGGGTGATTTGGCGGATGAAAGTAAAAAGAATAGTCTTCATTTTCCGGTTTGACGTCACTTCCTCTCGTGTCGCACTACCTGAGACATTGCTGCTGATTGGCTGAGCCATGGCGCATGATCCCAGGGGCTGTACACGTGTCAGCATGTCACTGGCCGTCAGGTTGTACAGCCACGTGTCACCCTCCCGCGTCGCGAGTCGCGAGCAGTGGAAGAGGTTGGGC
The DNA here is from genome assembly GCA_947471745.1 of Closterium sp. Naga37s-1. Classification (NCBI taxonomy): domain Eukaryota; kingdom Viridiplantae; phylum Streptophyta; class Zygnematophyceae; order Desmidiales; family Closteriaceae; genus Closterium; species Closterium sp. Naga37s-1. The sequence goes on along the minus strand of CANJKZ010000084.1, from coordinate 4,381,241 downwards.
GGCGGGCGGCACGCGGAGAGTAACACCACTGGTAACCACGTGCGATTCGCCTGTTACATGAGAGATAGTACAAGGGGATTGGGCGAAATAAGGCGGAGAGTAACACCACTGGTAACCGTAGATGGCGAACCTGGAACAGGGGAACCGAGAGAAGGGTTGGCTGAAATAAGGGGGAATGGATGACACAAGGACAGTAGCGTCTCTGGTAACCGCGGGCGATTCTCCACGGTACAGGTGGGATGGGACTCCCTCTCGGATATGGAGAATGGATGACACGTGGAAAGTAGCGTCTCTGGTAACCACAGGCGATTCGTCTGGTACAGGGGGGTTGGGAGAGGGAGAATGGATAGCACGTGGATAATAGCACCACTGGTAACGGGCGACGATCCTGGTACACTATCGATGAGGGACAATAGAGAACAGTACCCTTATGACGAAGCTTGTTATAGTGAGAAGGTGGTGTAGCCAGCGAACATCCTTCGCCCAGGATTCGCTAGGCTCGTCGCAGGGCACATGTGCGACGATGGCGTGGATGCTGGTCAGCCAATCTGGATAGCTCGGTTCAGGAATTGTTGGGCAGGATGACCGCGATTCGTTCACCCATACGGGGTACGCGTCGCGCCACGTCAGCTTCTCGGGCACACGCGGAACGGGCAGCGATAGAAGCTTGTAGCGCGTGGCGACGAAGGCGGCGCTTGTAACGGAGGGGTCGAAATTGAACGTTGCGACATTGGCGAACGGAACGCGACCTTTTCGCTGAAACGAGATCAAAGAGGCGAAAGCGCGATCGAAAGCCACGAGAGGTCCATCCCTATCAAGTGGGGGCTTAGCCGGTGGGGATTGAGCCGGTAAGGATACAGCCGGTGGGGATTCAGCCGGTAAGGATACAGGCGGTGGGGATTTAGCTGGTAATACAGGCGGTGGGGATTTAGCCGGTAATACAGGCGGTGGGGATTTAGCCGGTAAGGATACAGCGGGTGGGGATTCAGCAGGTAAGGATACGGCCGGTGGGGATTTAGCAGGTAAGGATACAACCGTAGGGGATTCCGTCGGTAAGGATACGGCCGGTGGGGACTCAGCAGGTAAGGATGCCACCGCAAATCCTTGCTGGTAAACGCTCGCCGAAAGGTTGGCATCGGAAGGGCGGGAACCCGCCGCTAATTTAGCATTGATTGCGTTCATATCGAACCACTCAATAGGCGAGTGCCGCGTGGCAGAGGACTTAAAACCAGGGTGCACATTCAACGCGGTTCGGCTTGAGATGTTGGGAAGGGGGTTTGGAGAAAAACAGTGATTGGCTCACGAGGGGCGACAAAAAAATGATTCCGCTAGAGCTTCGTGCATTTCGTAGGTGGCGGGAGGGGGTGAAATGGCGGGAGTGGGTGAAACCGAATGGCGGGAGGGATGAAACAGATTGGCGGGAGGGGGGGCAAACGAAATCGCGGGGGAGGGGGGAAACAAAATTGCGGGGGAGGGGGGAAACGAATTTCCACGGGGAGGGGGAAATGAAATTGCGGGGGCGTGGGGAAACGAAATTGCGGGGGAGGGGGGAAACGAATTTCGACTTGAAGGGGTTGAAAGCACACCTCGTAACCCACTCAGTCAAGGGATAACCTTTGATGCACATTCAGCTGAATGTGCACCCCGGTTTAAAAAAAGTGGTAAGCTACGAGGAGCAGACCAATCGACACGACGAAACAGCGCGCCGCTAAGAACAGCTTATCTCGAGGCTTGAGCTGCGACAGGGAAGTTAAGGAGATAATCACTGGGTGATGCGGCGAAGGGTGCGTATCGCTGCCTTTCAGCACGCTAGAAGGAGCACAGCCTATCATTGCGACGAGGATTACTATGAAGCCTTAGCACGTCGTAACACGCTTGGAGGACTTTAGCTGGACGCAAAATGTATTGTCTTTGAAGAAAACGGACTTAGCACAGAGCAACTGAGCAGAGTTGAGAAAATTAATGGCTGTCATGTCAAAAGACACCGGGGGGGACGGGGGGCGGCACTTGAAGCAAGAAAACCACCAACTGCTGTCGTCGTGGAGCTAACAAGAAATGCTGATCCTGACAGTAAAACAGCGCCATGCATTTTGTGTTGGGCATTTCGTGTTCGGCAGTTCATCCATCCATCTGCTTCAAGTGGGGGCTCACACGGCACATGTCATTTGGGGGCTCCGAATAGGTTGTGATTGGCTGACGAGGTGCGGAAATCGCAGGAAGGTGTAGCGTCGAGGGCTGCGAAACGAAAACGCAACCTGCAAGCTTGTCACCAAGTTTCTGGTTTCCAAAGCCAACTGCTTTCCAAACCTAAAAGGGGCCAGAACAGCACACCACAGTGAAGGACAGCACCACACAGCGCAGCACAGTAGCAGACTGCGCAGCACAGCACCACACAGCGTAGCACAACACCACGCAGCGCAGCACAGCACCATACACCGCAGCACAGCACCAAACCATATTTTCTTGCATGGCATGGCACTCTCGCTGGCCTTGAAAGTGATAAGGGCAATTCGTTTGTAAAGAGTGGCATCATGGCATGTCATTGGGCTTAACGAATGCGGCGCGAGAGGTAGGGGGTGCTGCTCGGCGAGGAGGTGCGGAACCTGTGGGGGGCGACGACGGTGAGCTGAAGTCAATTGCAACGCCCAATCACACGAGGGATGCGCTCGACTCGGTAATTCCTTTACGACTCGGTCGCCACGTTTGCGCTTGGCAAATCCAGCCTAATGGTAACCACTATAGTATCCGGTTCTGAATTTCGCAATCTCTTCGTGCATTGTCAGCTGAACCTTTTCGCCAGCCACCGAAAACTCCCCTCAAACCTGGTTTTTCAGCCTGGTTTTTCGTCAACCGCCTCTGGTAGTCTGTATCCCAAACCAGCTGTGACACTCCAATATACAGTATCGCGTTTTTGTCGTTCATTCCCCGGAACGTCACATCACAATGTCCGTTTTACCGATTTACTTCAGGGGTTGTTACAAGTTGGGATTTGCCATGCCTGCGTGCATGGGAATACCCGAACGGTTGGATTTCCCCTTGCCTAGATAGTTCCGAATAGGGAAAGGTGTTAACCTCGGAGCTTACTCTCTTATCCTCATCAGCTATTCGATGTCTCTAGAATCCAGCAGGGCATGGCATCGAGGCGCTATGCCAAGATGCCATGCTAGAAGCTTGGCGACACGGGCTTTCCTTACGAACCGCGTGTCATCCTTCCTAGCATAAATATCTCTTCTCCAATCTTGTTGTATCATCTCATCCTTGGATCATTCTACTTCTATCTTCTTGGAATCACTTCTTCCTATCTTCTTAACAAGGCTACGGCGCTACTGCCGCGCGGCGCGGCTAAGGAGGGAGAGCGCCGTAGCTAAGAATAAAGAAGAGCGTTGCAGCGGAAGGGAGAGAAGCTAGGCTAAGCTGAGAAGCCCAGCTCTGGAGACGTAGATGAGAGAAGATAGGAAGAAGTGATTCCAAGAAGATAGAAGTAGAATGATCCAAGGATGAGATGATACAACAAGATTGGAGAAGAGATATTTATGCTAGGAAGGATGACACGCGGTTCGTAAGGAAAGCCCGTGTCGCCAAGCTTCTAGCATGGCATCTTGGCATAGCGCCTCGATGCCATGCCCTGCTGGATTCTAGAGACATCGAATAGCTGATGAGGATAAGAGAGTAAGCTCCGAGGTTAACACCTTTCCCTATTCGGAGCTATCTAGGCAAGGGGAAATCCAACCGTTCGGGTATTCCCATGCACGCAGGCATGGCGAATCCCAACTTGTAACAGGGGTGTGTCCCGAGGGTAGGTCCGAATGCGGCACAATGGGGCTTGATACGATTTAGAGCGGTCTATTACGTACTTGTCGATGACGGATGTCTGCTGCTGAACCGCCACGATGACGGACGTCTGCTGTGTAATTTCGGAGGACTGTCGCAATCGCTAGGAGCCGTTGAACTCCTGGACAGACGTAGCCATTGTACATCATAAATAGACCGCTCTAGATTGTACCAAGCCTCATAGAATCGCACTCAGACCTACTTTCAGGACCGAACCTAATATCGTCTGACCATTCTACACCAGCATTTCCGACGTTCGTAATCTGGTCTGTGGATGGACATGACGTGACGTTTAGTGCGAAGCGTGCGACTTTCATTACGTCGCCAGCGATGCCGGCCACGGTAACTCCTTCGTCACCCACGTACGCTGACATGATCAAACAATTACGAGTTGGACGTGACCTGACGTGAGTTGAAGTGATGTGACGAGCATGCGTGCGGAGCGTGCTGTTCTTGGAACACGATTCTGATTCTGGACAGCGGTAGACAACTGAGTCGGCAGGCACGGCCTCAAGCCTGCAAGCCGCCTTTCCGGCCTCGGCGCTTCAGCAGCGAGTTCATCGTCAGGACGTCTCCGGATATTGAGACGTCTCAAAAGAGGTATGACTGCCTTCCGTGAGACGACCTTTATGACGCCGCAAATGAGATATGTTACCTTTTTGTGACTGACGTCTCAGATAGTAACGCAAACGGACTCAGCGACAAGATCACGAGCAGCGCTCCGGTTCCCCGTACGTCTGTGTGGATATAGGCGAATTTTGAGGCGCCTCGAAAGAACTCTGCTTCCCCGTACGTCCGGCTCAATCAGTCTCACGAATCCTCGCAAATAGCCATATCCTTTTCTTTTTGAACGTCTAAGAAGAGCGTGCTAAGCCGTGTAGGGGATTTGCGAGGACATTTCGAAGCTACCGCGGAACCGGAACAAGTCAAGCCGTGTTTTCAGGCACCGTACAGTACTAAGCGACTTAACCCCTTGCAATGTCGATCCCGATCTCCCCGCTGCTTCTCCGCGCGAGCCTTCGAGGAAAGAGCAGCCTGTTTAGGGCGGCATACTCCGTCGCGGCGTTCGTCCTACTCCTCTTAGCCTACCGCACCCGCGAGTTCCACGCGGCGCCGCGACTTCGAAGCACCATTGACGTCTTTAAGTGGGAAGGCATCGCTCTAAATCCCCCTCGGGTTTCTCCTGAAGTATCCCGACCAGCTGAATTCCCACTGCCTATATCTCTTTTACCGGCGGCAGTTGAATCCCCACCGGCTACTACTAACTTGAAGCTCCCGCCTGATGGGGATGGTCCTCGCGTCGCTTTCGATCGCGCTTTCGCCGCTCTGATCTCGTTCCAGCGAAAAAATCGCGTACCACTCGCGAATGTCGCGACGTTCAATTTCGACCCCTCCGTTACAAGCACCTTCGCCGCCGCGCGTTACAAGCTTCTCCCGCTGCCCGTTCCGCGCGTGCCCGAAACGCTGACGTGGCGCGACGCGTACCCCGTATGGGTGAACGAATCGCGCTCATCCTGCCCGAAAATCCCGGAACCGAACCACCCGGATTGGCTAACCAGTATCGACGCGATTGTCGCACATGTCCCCTGCGACGAGCCTAGAGATTCCTGGGCGAAGGATGTTCGCTGGCTGCACCACCTTCTCACTATTGCGGGCTTCGTTATAAGGGTACTGTGTTTCACATGTGTTTTCTGTGCTTGGCCTCGACGTCCTTTTGCTTTGGGCGTGGGGGGAGAAGTGGGTGGGATAAGGGTGGGAAGTGGGGTAAGAGGGACAAGAGGGGGTGGGGATAGTCGGTCAGGACGTGTGGCATTGGCTGCCTTCATTTCCCTGTTTTGTTTTTCACCAGTCGTGTAGCTTCCTCCCTGCCACCCTAATCCCCCCTCTACCGGACACAATGCTTGTAGTCACCTCACCAGTGTTTCCATTCTCCTTGGGTCATCCAATTCCCTCCACCACTCAACCCTCCTATCCACTCCTGTGTAACAGGCGAATCGCACGTGGTTACCAGTGGTGTTACTCTCCGCATGCCGCCCGCCGCCCAACCTCTTCCACTGCTCGCGACTCGTGACGCGGGAGGGTGACACGTGGCTGTACAACCTGACGGCCAATGACATGCTGACACGTGTACAGCCCCTGGGATCATGCGCCATGGCTCAGCCAATCAACAGCAATGTCTCAGGTAATGAGACACGGGAGGTCACAAGAAGAGATTTCAACTCGGGCGTGATGGTCCTGGAGCCGTCGGATTGCACATTTGAGCTGCTGATGGGAAATCTGGAGCGTGTGAGATCGGCGAATGGAGGGGACCAGGTGAGACCATGATGCTATGTCATGTGATGCGATGCGATTCCCAATCGATCCCCCCCCTGCAGGGAAAGTCCAAGCTCTTGCAATCAATCTCTCCAATAATTTCTCGTCCACCAATCTCCTTCATACTCCCCCCTGCCCAGGGCTTCTTGAACAACGTTTTCACCTGGTGGCACCGCTTACCAGAGTCCATAAACACTCTCAAACCCGTCTGGACCTCTGACCCTGTGAAGAAACAAGCTATCATCGATCTTAAAAGCAGGTGGTTTTCAGAAGACCCTTCGGAAATCCACGCTATACACTACCTTGGTATTAAACCATGGTGGTGTTACCGTGAATTTGATTGCAACGCGCTGCACCCGAAAGGTCACAATTTTGTTAACGAGGCTGCTCATAAGAGGTGGTGGAGTGTACATGATTCAATGCCCGAATCCTTGCAGCGCTACTGCGTGTTGACAAGCCGTGCTGAAAAGGAGATGAAAAGGCAAATGGAGAGGAAGATGAGGAGGAATACTGTATGAGGAAGATAGGACCGTGTTCCCCCAAATCGAGGCTCTAAAGGGCCTATATAGTGTTTTTGCCATTTATTGGAGAGGGGCCTATAATCGAATGATCTACACAGATACTGAGCTTGTAACGAAAATATGTTTTTAGCCTATTACGAGCAAACACTGATAGTGACATCATGCATTTCTTACTGGTAGCAGAAAACTCTACAAAGGGTGGTCTTATAATCGAAAGGTGTTTTTGTGCCCCTTTGCATCATGTTCGCCCCGGCCCCCGGAGCCAATATTTTGCGGGGATCTCTGTATGGGGGATATAGAACTGAAGTTTCATTGATTATTCCCAGAAATCGTACCATCAGATCATGTACAAACAAAACCAGCAAAGCTTCACTCCACCAGCCCATTCACATCTCAAGCCCCTGTTGCTTAGGGAGTGTGATGTCCAATGCAACCTACTCGTGCTCCTGCTGTGGTTGCTCCTGCTGCTGCTCTGGCTGGCCTGCTCCTTCTGCCACAGCAGCAGCTGCTGCTTTTCGTGCTCCTCTCCCCCCCGCTTCTCCAGCTGCTGCCCCTCCAGCTGCCTCTTCTAGTGCGACCGCTACACCAACTCCTGCCGTCACATCTGTTCGGCGCGCAGGCTTGATTGCCACTGCTGTACTAACGAGTCTGTGCTATCTCAAGTGTTTTTTTGTGTTAACTCACAAATTATGCACAGCAGCCAGACGCGCAGGCTCGGCTGTCGTTGTACACACAATCTTGCGTAATCTTCTTTATTCGATCCTGAGGCTTCTACACATCAGCAGAGAGAAGATCCTATATGAAGGGAGGAAAAAAGGGGAGGTATCAGCAAAGAGGATGACCTCTGTTTGAACTCAAAGGTCCAATTGGTTTCCACGCCAGCAGAGAGTGCGGAGAGTCACTCAACAACGAGAGTGGACTACGTGGGAGGCTACAGGATTGTACGGGTGATGTAGCGTTCTGTAGCACTTGTGTGTTCACGGGGAGATTTGGCAAGAGTTTCACTAGCAAAGACAGAACAACAAAGCACACAATGGCATGACAAAGTGAATACATCAGGAACCTTGCAACCTAGCAAGCAAGCAAGTCGACCTCCAACGCAGCACAAGGGCAGCTTGCCAACGCCGCAAGATGGCGGCGTGCCAACGCAGCTGGAAGGCGGTTTGCCAACACACCAAGATGGCGGCCAGTCAGCGTCATACTAGGGTGGCTTTCCAACACTGCAGCAGGGCGGCCTGATAGCTTTGCAGCAGCAGTTGTCCACGTGCGCACATGTGCGCACCCATCAAGTAGGGGCCGGCTGACAATTGCACCATCAGGTACATTGCGCAAGTGTCTAGGTCAACCACATGTCAACGATTGGTCCAGATGCTCCACGTCGACCACGTGGTGTCGTCACGAAGGTAGACTTCGCCAAAACCACCTAGGGCGAAGTTCGCGCACCCCCCCAGAACAATGTCAACCAGGTTACCTGGTCAACCAGAAAAAGGCCGCAAGTCGGCGCCCGCAGGTCAGCGTCATGCCGACGACCTCTTTCTTTGACCTCCTAAACCGTCCACTTATGTCACTTCATCGGCCAGCTTCGTGGCCGACTTTACAGAGATTGACTTTGACAAAGACGGCTAACCAAGCCGACTTGCTCCTCCAAGTCAGCGTCGACCACGAATTCGACTTTGCTCAAGCGAGGGCGGGGCCTTTTCGCATCAACACCCCCCTGCCCAGCTCAAGCTTGGGCACCCACACACACGAGGTCCATCCAAAATCTACGTAATAGAATACAGGAAATCTTTTGCCAGCATACACCCCAGCATGCCATTCACCGCACCAGCCATCGTCGTCTTCGTCACTAACGTTCGCTAGACTGACCTAGACGACCGTAACGGAACATTGGTTGAAGGCCGGAAAGTGCAGCGCCTTCGTGATGTACCGCAACACAATCTTCTTGCGCTTCACCATCTGTTGCAGCCAGACGTAGCGTCGCTCCATGTGCTTGAGGTTGCCCTTCAGCTTCAAGCTTTCGGTGACCGCGATGGCCAAGTGGTTGTCCACGTTCAGGATGGTCGGGAGCTACGTTACGCTGAACGTGGACAACCACGTTGAGGAAAAATCTCAGCGTAACGTAGCTCCCGACCAGCACATACTTCTCGTCGTAGTCGACGTTGTAGACTTGCATGAAGCCTTCACCACCGGGCGCGCCTTCTCGCGGGCGACCTTGTCGTCGACGTAGTACTTTGCCATAAGCACCCAGCTCATCCAGCTGGCCCACTCCCTCCCTGGGATATCCGCGCTTGCGCCTCGCCTGCATGCTTTGTTGTTATTCACATCTTGCCCTCGCCTTGCCTTACCTTCTTTGTTCTACTACAGATCCTCTCCTCGGCCATCAATCCACCTTTGTGCCTCCGGCTCTCTTCTCTGTAGTCGTGCTCGGTACTATTGCACATATCTCTGCAAAATATCACAGAAATGCGCGACACATACATCTACACTTCAGCTTGTCGTATCTTAAGAAAAACCGACGGACGCAAAAAAATGGACAAACCAAACCATGGATGAGCGGGCCCGGAGGAGGCTGGTCTTTGATCAGGACGGAGACCAAGGAAAGCAAAGTGTACCAACCACCGCCAAGGCGCTAAAGCCAAGGAGACCGCAGAAGCGGCAGAGAATGGTTTAGCCGGTGGAAGAGAGGAACAACGTCGGCAGCCTACGGAATCCATGGGGCGAGGTGGCTGGCGTGAAGAAGAAAATGAAGACCAAGCCACACGCTGGGTGAATCGGGGGGGCATCGCGCTGACCATGGGCAGAAGAAGCGGGGAGAACAAGTGTTGGTACTACACGAAATTGCTGGAGGTCTAACTGCCAGAGAAATTCGCAGGACGGCAGGGAAGAGGGGCGGATCTCCGCAACTACCTGATGCAGATCGAGAATTGTCGATACCGATGGGAGCAAGATGGTCTGGAGTTAGAGGAATTCTTCAGAGGCCTCTCAAACATGCTAACGGGCGAGGCGGAAACGTATTGTCGGCTGGTGATGGCGGACATGGTCCGAGAGCACCGTTGGAAAGGCCCGCAAAGCTAGGAGATCATGGAGGAGTTTATGAGGAGGCTACAACGGCAATTCCCAGTGCAAACTCCAGTGAAGATCCGCGAGTTCGCCCACACGCAGACGGAGAGAATCATTGCTGGGTTACTAAAGGAGGTTGAGAGAGCTCGTATCGAAATGGAGTGTATCGAGGACCGCCGCCGGGTCATTGGAAAAATCCTGAATGGTCTGGATGACGAGATGGTGAAAGACCTCAAGAGCAATGCCTTTGACCTGGGATGGGAAGCGACACTCCAACAGGTGTACGAGATGGCAGGGAGGTACAAAACCGGACAAAAAATATACGAGCTGGAGAAAGCGGAGGCACTTGGAGCAGAGCGATGCCAGGGAGCCTGGTCAGCAGCACCGTCAGAAGGGATGACACACCGAGACGAGCTGAGGCACGGGGAGGAGCAGACGTGGGCCGAGCACCGCAAGTTTCATCGCTGTTGGCAAACGGGGCACATATATTGAGATTGCTCACTGCCAGCTCAGTGTGACGGATGTGGAGAGCTTGGCCAACTAAAGCAAGATGTTGGTGCAACCCTACGGTTTGCACTCGGCTTGTTGTCCGTGTGCGTGAATGTGTGTGTGTATGGAATGGTATGAGGGCATGGGATAATGTATATTTCATGCTTATAATTGTGTGTGAATGTTGAGCCATGATGTCGAGTGTGTGTGTCGAGTCAATAGCGAGTTATCGCTAGACGCGTGTTACGCGGTCGTTTGTGTCTCGCGCGCGGTTTCTATTTTGTCGTGCGCGGTTTCTATTTTGTCCTGTGTCGAACGTTCGGCGTGTCGCAGGTGTGTGCAGCAGACCCATCAAGAACTCAAGGATGAGTTTGTGATGAAGAGCCCGAGCCTTGGTGTCAAGCCTCAAGTGATTTCGGAGCTCGCCAAAAGGGTACACCTCAAGATATTGAAGATAGTTACATTAATTTGTGTAGTGTAACATTTCACTTGGTGTAGGCCCTAGTGAAGGGTAGTTTCGAGACCCTTCGTGGTTGGGGACAGTGCGGCACTGTTCCACATCACTGTACCTCGGCTCTTGGGGTTTGTAGGAGCTGGGAGTCATTCCCAACTCGTAACTCTTCCTATCTTGTGTTCTAAGACTATAGTGGCTGCCATAGTACCGTTCGTTCAAACCGACGCTGTGTCGTCAATTCTTTATCAAATCGTGCAATCTAAATTGATAATTGTAGACGACGTGAAGACGCTCCAGATCCAATTTGAATCAAGTGCAGCTGTGAGCAGAACGCTATCAACGTTTGAAGCCGCTGTGCAGAAATCCGTCTGTGCTCTCTATCTTTCGTTTTAGGCACATTCAAGCCTATTGTGACTATAACAAGTGGTATCAGAGCCCCTTGGAGCAGTTTCGACAATTGCTGGACCTGAGGAAAGGGGTGGCAGAGGTGCTGGAGGCAGTGGAGAAGCCCAAGCTCAAGGCCAACCCCGTGACTCAGCCATGGCGCCCGTGCAACCAAGTGTTGGCCCATCTAGGGACGAGCCTAGAGTGTTTGGCCTTGACAAGTTCAACGGTGACAACTTTGCTGAGTGGTCCTTCAGAATGGAGAACGTGTTTGATCACTATGACCTGCTGGAGGTGATGGAAGGAACGGAGAAGCGCCCCGAGAACGACCCGGAGAAGAGCCCGTGGGTGCGGAAGAGCGCACAAGGCTACCTCCTACTAGGGCAAGCGTTGGGGAGCAGCCAGATCCGTCACATCAAGCCTTTCCAGCGTGAACCAGAGAAGGGACCAAAGGCATGGGCTGCTCTCAAGGGTGTACACGCTCCTGCAACAGCGGCGGTAGCTGTGGTGTTGGAACGGCAAATGGCGACACTACGAATTGAAGAGGATGAAGCGGTTGAAGAAGGGGTGCAGAAATTCTTCGACTTGTTGACGCGGCTTGAGGGAGCTGATTTGAACTATAGTGAGCTCCAAAAGAAGACCAAGTTGCTGGCCCTACTCCCTGAGTCATGGTCCTCACTCATCATCAACCTTAATCGCGACTTGCCCCGCCTCTCGCTTGAAGACGTGAAGCGAGCTATCCTTCAAGAGGATTTCCGCCGCCGTGAGTTGGCGAGTGCGGATGGCGCTGGGGCAGCGAGCATCGGCCGTGGATATGGTCGAGGAAGAGGCAGAGGACGAGGGGGAGGAAGGTTTGGTGGCAGCAACTTCGGCGGAGGCCGCGGGAGTGGCGGTTACGGCAGCGACGACAAGAGCTACGGACGCGGTCGCGGCCGATTCGACGGCGAGTGTCACTATTGCCACAAGAGCGGACACATGTGGCGCGACTGCTACAAACTCCCTGATGGTTGGACCCCTGCTCAAGGCCAAGAGGGTAGAGGAGCAGGAGGAGGGAGAGGACGAGGCCGTGGAGGCCGTGGCGGTCGCGGTGGCGGAGCTGCAAACATGAAGAGCGGAGACAACGACAAGGACCCGAGTGACGATCGATACCCGGGTCTATTCTACTTCGTGTCGACGCAAGTACCGGCTGGTCCAGAGAAGGATGAAGGCTTTGAGGAGCCAGCAGCTGTGGGGAAGGTGACCCTACACCCCCTAGACTATTGGGTGATTGATAGTGGCGCTACCTATAGCATGACACCTCGCCCGGACTTGCTCACCGAACTCGAGCCGTCACCGGTGAAGCATGTCACATCGGCTTTGGGGCAGCGAGCAGAGGTGAAAGGCATGGGCAAGGCCATGTTCAAGGGTGCTGATGGGAAGATGGTGGGCCTCAAGAACGTGCTTTGGGTGCCCAGCCTTGCTGCAAACCTGATTTCCGTGCGGCGGTTGGCAAAGGCCGGCATGGACACGAACTCGAAGGGAGCCAAGACCTACACCGCAAGGCTTGGCGATCGAATTCTTTGGGACCTTCATGAGGACAGGGATTTCTACAACGAGATGTGGCAGATCCCAGTGGTCCCTATGCCTAAGGAGAGGCAAGTGGCAGCAAGCATCAGCACCAAGGATGGAGCGGTCGGTAGCGACGATGGCGCGAACGGTCGCCCTAAGGAGAATGAGCTCAAGAAGAGCAAACCTGGAGGGACCAGCAAGTTCAGTGAACCTAAGGAGAGTGGTGCAGCAACCAAGGAGCAGCAAAAGGGTGAGGAGAACCCAGAGGCAGCAGCGGAGGAGGACTACGGAGAGAGTATGTGGGGCGCTATTGCGAGCGCGGCATTCTCCAATCCAACTCCGGCTACGGGGGAGTGTGATTGGCTCACCTTGCATCGGCGCATGGGGCATGTGGCCCTGCCCATCTTGCAGCAGCTAGTGAAGAATGAGATGGTTTCTGGCATACGTGTGAAGGGGGGGCCCGATGAGGTGCTTGGCTGCCCGACGTGCATTCAAGCCAAGTTCACCCGGTTTCCGTTCCCTAGTTCGGAGGCAACGGCAAAGGCACCGCTTGATGAGGTGGTGATGGACGTGGTGGGCCCCCTGAAGCTTGGAGCTGCTGGAGCTGAGTATTTTCTCACCATTGTCGACGTCTACACCCGCATGACTTGGGTGTACGTGCTGGCCAAGAAGAGCGACGTGGCTGAAATGTTGAAGACGGATTGGTTCCCGATGGTGGAGCGGCAACAAGACCGTCTAGTCAAGTCAATCCGCACCGATCGAGGGGGAGAGTTCCTGAGCAAGGAGTTTGGGTTGTGGCTGAAGAAGAATGGTATTCGGCACTCCCTCACCATGCCATACTCCCCTGCAATGAACGGCATCGCCGAGCGAGCGAACCGCACAATCACGGAGGCGGCTCATTGAAGCCGGGCTACCCGACTATTTCTGGCCTGATGCGGTGCGGAGCGCGTGTGTGGCCAAGAACAGAGCCTTGACTCATGTGGGAGCAGACAAATGGGTGCCCTATGTGGAGTGGCTAGGAAGGAAGCCAAAGGTGGATATGCTTCGGGTGTTCGGGTGCATGTGCATGGCGCTCGTGCCTAAGCATCTTCGGCACAACAAGCTTGGTGCCAAGGCGGTGTGGGCCGTGCACTTGGGCATGGCTCAAAACAGCAAGGGATGGCTTCTTTGGGACCCATTCACCAAGAAGTTCTTGGTGAGCAGGGACTGCAAGTTCATGGAGAACTTCATGTACAAGGATTGGAAGGCGGAGAATGAGGCGAAGATAGGCGTGCGGTTTGGGGAGGTGAAGAGTTCCGGTTTGGAGCATGTGGAGCTGCCTTTGGAACTGAGCAGCGGCAGCACAACCACAAGGCAATCCTCCCTTGTGAATGGGGGAGAGGAGGCCAATGATGCAGAGGAAGAAGAGGAGGAGGTGCAGCAAGTGAGCGAGCGTGCACCGTCACTTCCTTCCCTTACTACGAGTGCTCCACGGATTCGAGCCACACCGCAGCAACGCCAAGGCCTTCAAGTCCCTGCAGCTGAGGAGGAAGGAAGGGGGAAGAGGAGAGTTCAACCCCCTAATAGGCTGACCTATGATGCGCCGGGAAAGCAGGGCAAGACAGCCCTGGCCGGAGCGGCAATGATGGTCGGAGACGACGAGGAGAGTGACTACGAGGAGTGTGCCTTCGCGTTCTTCTCTCCGGTGGAGATGCCGGGAGAACCAGCAACTCTCAAGGAGGCTTTGGAGAGTAGTGATGCTGAGGAGTGGAAGAAGGCCATGGAGAGTGAGCTGAAGAGCATCGAGGAGAATGACACGTCTGAATTGGTGGAGCTACCGGAGGGGCGTACGGCGATAACGTCCAAGTGGCTCTTCAAAATCAAGTCGGATGCCGACGGCAAGATCGAGCGCTACAAGTCTAGGCTTGTAGCCAAGGGGTACCAGCAGAAGGAGAAGGTGGACTTCAAGGAGCTGTTTGCCCCTGTGGTGAAGCCGACGATGCTGCGAACCCTATTCGCGGGAGCCGCCATCAAAGGATGGGTAGTAAAGCAAATGGACATCGTAACGGCATTCCTTAACGGCATCCTTGAGGAGGAGATTTTTATGGCGCAGCCAGAGGGGTTTGATGATGGTAGTGGCAGAGTGTGGAAGCTGAAGAAGGCCCTCTATGGGCTGAAGCAGGCCCCTAGGCAATGGTACATGAAGCTGCGCGAAGTGTTGGAGGGGATCGGCTTCACTCCCTCAACGGCCGATCACTCCTTGTTCATGCTTGGCGAGGGGGAGCAGAGGAGTTTCATGGTGGTTTATGTGGATGACATCCTCATTTTCTCACCCTCTTCTGACCTTGTGAAGGAGGTGATGCTGAAGCTTCAAGACAAGTTCAAGTGCAAGGCCCTTGGTGACGTGAGCTTCTACCTTGGGCTCCACATCGAACGAGATGTGGAGAAGCGGTGCATGCGGGTGCATCAACGAAAGTACCTGGAGGCATTGGCTGCCAACTTTGGGCAGAGTGAAGGCCATGTGGCTACACCCTTTCCCTCTGGGTTCAAGTGTGTGAAGGGACCAGAGGAGGAGAGCGTTGGTGAAGAGGAGAGGCGCCGATTTCACTCGTTGGTGGGCAGCCTCATGTATGCGGCGGTAAACACCCGACCGGACGTCGCGTTTGCTACCGGGCAGCTGGCTAGGGTTGTGCAATGCCCTAATGAGGAGCAGGTAGCAGCTGGAACGAGGGTGGCCAAGTATCTTGGCCAAACACCGACCGTTGGGCTGCAATACTCGGCGGCGGCACAAAGGCGCCAAAAGGGCGCGGATGGTGTTGAACCCGGGCGTTTGTTCCTCACCGCCTACTCGGATGCTTCATATGCATCAGAACCAGAGGACATGACAAGTGTGGGAGGCTTCATATGCTGTGTTGGTGGAGGCCCAACTGCTTGGGAGAGCAAGAAGCAGGTTGACCAAGCTTTGAGCTCGGTGGAGTCCGAGTACATGGCACTCTTCCGTGCCGTACGGGAGATTGTGTGGCAGCGGCGTTTGTTGGCTGAATTGGAGGAGGAGCAGCAAGGACCTACCCCACTGTACTGTGACAGCCAGGGTGCCATTGCTCT
This sequence comes from Closterium sp. Naga37s-1, assembly GCA_947471745.1. NCBI lineage: Eukaryota > Viridiplantae > Streptophyta > Zygnematophyceae > Desmidiales > Closteriaceae > Closterium > Closterium sp. Naga37s-1. Next base: position 4,365,557 of record CANJKZ010000084.1, on the reverse strand, counting down.
TGCTAAGAACCCTGTGTTGCATGGACTCACGAAGCACATGAGGGTGAAGTGGCATTGGACGAGGAGCATGGTAACCGCGGGTGAAGTTGAGTTGCGCTACGTGAAGACCACGGGGCAGCCGGCTGACATGATGACCAAGAGGCTGGTGGAGCAGCAGCATTGGAAGTGTTGCAAGCTGGCTGGGATGGCTCTGAACTGAGAGAGCAACATATCCTAAGGCCAACAATCCGAGGGGGAGTTTGTTGGTGCAACCCTACGGTTTGCACTCGGCTTGTTGTCCGTGTGCGTGAATGTGTGTGTGTATGGAATGGTATGAGGGCATGGGATAATGTATATTTCATGCTTATAATTGTGTGTGAATGTTGAGTCATGATGTCGAGTGTGTGTGTCGAGTCAATAGCGAGTTATCGCTAGACGCGTGTTACGCGGTCGTTTGTGTCTCGCGCACGGTTTCTATTTTGTCGTGCGCGGTTTCTATTTTGTCCTGTGTCGAACGTTCGGCGTGTCGCTGGTGTGTGCAGCAGACCCATCAAGAACTCAAGGATGAGTTTGTGATGAAGAGCCCGAGCCTTGGTGTCAAGCCTCAAGTGATTTCGGAGCTCGCCAAAAGGGTACACCTCAAGATATTGAAGATAGTTACATTACTTTGTGTAGTGTAACATTTCACTTGGTGTAGGCCCTAGTGAAGGGTAGTTTCGAGACCCTTCGTGGTTGGGGACAGTGTGGCACTGTTCCACATCACTGTACCTCGGCTCTTGGGGTTTGTAGGATCTGGGAGTCATTCCCAACTCGTAACTCTTCCTATCTTGTGTTCTAAGACTATAGTGGCTGCCATAGTACCGTTCGTTCAAACCGACGCTGTGTCGTCAATTCTTTATCAAATCGTGCAATCTAAATTGATAATTGTAGACGACGTAAAGACGCTCCAGATCCAATTTGAATCAAGTCATTTGCAGCTGTGAGCAGAACGCTATCAACGTTTGAAGCCGCTGTGCAGAAATCCGTCTGTGCTCTCTATCTTTCGTTTTAGGCACATTCAAGCCTATTGTGACTATAACACAAGAGTGCCCAAGGTGCCAAGCTGCAGGCACTGCGGCAAACAAGGGCACAAGGAGGAATATTGCTACGCCCGAAGGCCGCACAGAGGAAGACCGAAGAGGCGAGATGATTGAGGCATAAGTACGGAAGTTGCAAGCACACCTGGAGCATCTAGAGGATGAACCGACGCCAGAGGGAGCGATGTTCGCGGGAGAGGAGGAAGACGAGTGCCAGACAGAGGCGTCGTTCGAGCTCATGGCCAGGACACGACATGTCCTAGGAGAGCCTGACAAGCCAGGCGGAAATCCCTTGACCTGGAGAGAGCCTCAAGACCTATGGATTAACAAGCACGAAGAGTCGGCCTACCGACATCTGCAAGAGTAGCTGGTCTGCTAATCAACCGTGCTGGCTATGGCGAAAGGAGCGATTGCCGTGGGAGGAGTGCTATTGGAGCTAGCAATCATCCATACCGACGAGCACCACGTCCTAATCGGGAAGGGGCTGGCCGAACACATGTTGCTGAACGAGCCAAAAAGGCTGCAAGAAAAGGTGTTGTTGCTGATGAGGGCGGAAGGAGGCGAGCCGAAGTGGCTCCCTTCTATCAAGAGGCTAGTACATGTGGTGCTGAAGACAGGCGAGAGGGACGAGTGCAACATTTGGGTGAGGTGGGACGTGTCTGAATCCGAGGTCTATAATCTCCTGCTGGGCATGGAGCTGCTGTACAAGATTAGAGTGACGATCTGCACCTGGCAGGAGAAGGTGGTGTTACCGCCAACGCTTCTAGGAAGAAGGTTGTCCACGAGGGCAAATGTCGGTGAGGTCCGTCAAGGAAGAACCGAAGGGGGCATATTTGGCCAGGATGGTGGACCTTGCCGACCAGTTGGAAGAAATCACATGGTACAAGGTAGAGGACCAGCTTCATGATCGGAACGAGAGGGAAAACTGGGTAGAGTGCAAAGATAAGATACAAGGAGAGACCTTAGATAAGCGCATGCTACTGAGGCCCATCAAGATGCTGGAGTTGTTTGGGGGGCTGGGGACGGGCCTGGTCGCGGCACTGAAGGCGAGGTGGGTGATAGAGAAGTGGATCTACGTGGAAGCCAACTCTGCAATGTGCCAGATGGCTTGACACCACGTGGAGATACTGAAGGCCGCATACTCAGGGCCGATCCTGGAAGGAGCAGTGGAGGGAGAGTGGTAGGATATGGTGCATGACATGAAAGAGGTGACGGTGGCGCGTGTGGCGAAGTGTGGCAAAGTAGACGTACTAGTGGTAGGATGGGAGCGCCAACGAGTCCGTGGGTAGGCCTGGGACTAGGCTTGGAAGACTCCAGGACAGTTTTATTCGAAGAGCGGATCATGAAGATGGTGTACCACCAGCACGGAGAATGTCCTTACCTGAGGGAGTTGGTCGGGCGATGCAACTGAGGGTGATGTTAGAGCTGGGGGCTGACGTGGCTTGGACGCGGTGCAGCTAGGATCTCGTGCCCATAGGCCCCACCGGTACTGGCAAAACGGAATCTCGTAAGGAAGGTTGAGGCTGGAGCATTCGTAGGCGACTGGTCAAGGACATGCTGGAACCATATCGGGGAGAAGCGCCGATAACGTACTCGGATGACACGCCCCGGTACCCCTACAACGAGCCAGGAAATATGCGGCAGACGTGGCCAACCCTGGTCGCCTCGCTGGGGTCTCACACATTCTAGAAGCGGGAAGGAGAGCCAGGACCAGGCATGGTGTAGAACTCCTTCAAGGGAGACTAGGAGGAGCCGACTGCGCTAGAGCGAGAGCTCGCCATGGGGTTCCTGCCAAGTGCCTCTGAAGCAGCAGAAGCTGCGGAATGGGAGTGCCGGAGAGCCACCGGGCAGAGCATGAACGTGCAGGCCATGCAGTGGCTGCTCCACACGATAGAAGCCCAGCTGCTGACGTGGGAGATGGATGTCAGGGAGGAGAAAAAGAGAGTTGGGATCCCTAAACCCTAAACCCTGAACCCTGATTGGTGGGGGCCACGGTCTTCAAAACACTGGACCTGAGGCAAGGATTCAACCATATCCGGATCCGGGAAGAAGATATAGCAAAAACGATGTTTCACAGGGCAGATGGGCAGTATGAGTGGAAGCGGGTGCCGTTCAGGATGTGGAATTCCAATATTTCAACAAGTGATGGACACGGTGCTGAGAGGCATCGAGTGCTCAACCTAGTAAATCGACGATGTGATATTTTACAGCAAAGACGCGGCCACACATGAGAAGGACGTGGAAAAGGTGCTAGGGGAAATATAGTCGGCAGGCCTCACCTGTCACCCGGGCAAGTGCCGGTTTGGAGAGAGGACGGTGAAGCATCTGGGGTTCGATGTCTCAGAAGGGACCTTGGGCATTCAAGAGGCAAAGGTAGCCATACTGCACAAAGTGAGGTGCCGAGCGACCGCAGCGGCCTGAGGGCCATATTGGGGTTCCTCAACTACTACTAGAAATTCGTCCCGAACTTTAGCAAGCGAGTGGCCCCGCTGAATCAATTACTCAGGGAGAGCAATGCCTGGGACTGGGGGGGGGGGGAGTAGACAGGCCGATGAAAGATCTGCTCGGGGTGGTCAAGACAAGGACAGTACTGGTGCTGCCGAGGAAGGATCAACCATTTGTGTTGTATACAGACTAGAGCAGCCTTGGCATCGGAGCAGTGCTTGACCAGATAACCAAGAGAGGAGAAAGGGTGGTGGCATTCGTAAGCAGGAGCTGCAGCCCCACAGAAGCAAAATACGGTTCCTACGAAGGGGAAGGCTGAGCAGCAGTCTGGGCCGTGAATCACTTTCGGGTGTATTTGAAAGGAAAAACTTTCACCTTGATCATGGATCATCAGCCAATCACGTGGTTGATGACCAAGCAGATGCTGACAGAGAGGATCGCGCGCCAGGCCATGCGCCTGCAGGAGTTCAATGTCATTATTCGGCACCGTGCAGGAAAAATGTTGCAGCATGTGCACGGTTTATCCTGGAACCTGCCGGCACGAGAGGAGGGGCCGCAGTAGACCCCGGTGGCCTAACTGGTGGCACTCACCACCACCGGAACCTAAACGGAGAAGAGGGGCAACTACCCGAGAGGGCAAAAAAAGGTCAGGCAGGATGCGGACATGCTGCGGTGGGTAAAAGGAGAGATGGGCGAGGAAGGAGAGGTGAGTGAGTGCGCGCGTGCGAGCCAGGGGCCAGCACTACCAGTGGTACCAGAAGCAACTCTATATTGAAACCAAGGAAGGTTCGAAGCTAGTTCCAACACCAGATCAACGGAGGGCGCTCACTGAAAAGGTGCACTCATAGTTGGGGCACTACGCACACGTCCGCTCCGCGCAGATAATAGCTACAGGCTGGTGGTGGGCGGGAATGCAGAAAGAAGTCAGGGAGACAGTGGTGCAGTGTGAGGCGTGCAGCAGGAACGGTACACATCTTGAGAAGGGGAAGCAGGAGTTCCAGTCTTTGCCAATACGAGATATGGGGGAGCCGCCATTGACAAGGGAAGAACAAGAGGTACATCCTTGTCATGATAGAGCATGTGTCGAAGTGGGTGGAAGTACGTACGCTTAGCAGCAAGATCGCAGACCTGCTAGCAAAGGCCTTCACCGATCAAGTACTCACGCGCTTCGGGGCCTGCGGAAAAGGTGTCGACTGACCAAGAAACCGAGTTCAAAGGAAGCTTTGACAGACTCCTCGGATTACCACACAGGCATAACCCATTGGAGGACCTCGTGGTACCACCCACAAGCAGACAGGCTCACCAGAAGGATGGTGCAGACCATCAAGTTACGACTGAGGGCGTACGGGGAAGAGAGGAAGCGGGACTGGGACGTGGATCTCCATTGGTGGCGGAGGGATACCGCTTCAGCAAGCGGGCAGTATTAAAAGACATGTCCCCCAACTACATGCTGCTGGGCAAAGAGCCTGTCCTCCCCGTGGGAGCACCTAAGGTCCTCACTGAAGTGGTGCGAGCAGGAACACCAGAGGCATGGGCAGCATTGGCTCACTTCAGGGCCAAGTACATGAAGGAGCTTCTCACTACAGTGCTCGAGAATCTGCACACCGCTCAGCGAAAGGACGCACATCAGTACCAGCAGAGGTTGGGTGGTGTGGGAAAGGACCCCGAGGTAACATAAGGGGCAAAATTGTATCTTCATCGCGTGAAGAAGGACATGCTAGACGTGGGGTTGTCAACGGAGAGGTGGACCATGAAAAAGGTGAAGAGTTCCGGCGTGTTGGTGCTTGAGGTAGACGACGGAGTGAGAGACACCAAATGTGTGAGGTCAAGCTCGCAAGGACACAGCAAAGGGAGAGGACCGGATTGCAAGCAGGGAAAATTACATAGGGATCAGAGGCATAACGGACACCGGCAGGAGCAATAGTGCAAGGGAGTAGGTCTGAGGAGGATTGACTGGGAACTCCGACATGTGCCGAAATGTTCCGATACGTTCTTCAAAAAAATATTGGTGATCTTTGCGTAGCGGTTGCTGATTATCTCTACTGATATCCCATGAAATTGAACGACAATCGCGCTGAACAGGCGAGCATTTTTTTCAGCCGAGATGGATTGCGTGCTACAAAGTTTGTCGAAAAACTTTGACCAGGATAGTGTCAAGGGTACACAAGTACAAACTATTGTGCACCTTAAAGCCTAGCTATTTTGTAGCCTATATTAACAAACACAAAAACATGTAGTTTGACTCACCCCCTAGGCTATACAAGGGGTAGACCCTGAACAACAATAACTAACAAACTCAGGGCAGCATAACTAGATTAACCTCTGAGACAAAGAGGCCACAAGGCCCACCAATGTGTTCACACACATATAATAACGTAGAGTCACAAACAAAGCAAGCAACAAGGATCACGAAACTAGCAAGCAACTACCTCCTGTAGATAGGCCAAGAGTGCAAAAAGGTTGATGATCACGAGGCTGAAGCACCTTGGTGAAGATATCAGCAGTGTTGGCCTCTGGGTTCACAGGTACCACACGTGCCTGGCCGTGTTGTTGTAACACACATAGTAGGAAGTGTCAAGAGAATGAACGACAATGAATGAACTATGAAAGAGTTGGGTACAAGTACTCACCCTAATTGGGCTGTACCCCTTATGGGCTACCCCACTATAGCCTACACAAATGTAAGCACTATAACATTCTGACACACCCCCATAGGCAAAGTGGGGGAGAACAAGTGGTCACAAGACCAGTCAAGAAAAGCAAAGCAAGCTCGGGGTGGATCAGAAAGTCACCACACAGTCCGAGCACAAGCAAAGGGCCAAAAGGCCACTTCACATGCAGAGTAATATAAAAGAGAACAAACAATACAGTTATCATACCGTAGCAAGTGTAAGCAAGCAGGTAAATATATATATAAATATATAGATCACAGTACAAGCAGAGTCAAGCAGTGAGCAAGTGAGGCAAAGTAGGCACAAGGCCTAACACAGTAGAGAAGCGCTGATGATCACCAGGCAGAAGTGCCTTGGTGAATATATCAGCAATGTTGGCCATAGTGGCCACGTACGCAAGACGAAGCTGGCCACGCTGCTGCAACTCTCGAGCAAGGAAGTATCGCAGAGCAACGTGCTTCGTTCTGTGCTCCAGTCTGTGCTCCTGACACAAGGCAATCATGGCCTTGTTGTCTACGTACAGAACTGAAGGCGAATGAGGCTGCTCTCCCAAGTAAGTCCGCAGGTAGGTGAGCCAGCATAGCTCCTGTGCAGCCATGGCCCCTGCGTAGATCTCAGCCTCACAATTGGAGCTGAAAACCGAAGACGAGCGGGTAGACCGCCAGGAAACAGAGCCGGAACCAAGGCTGAAGGTGTAACCCTGTGATGACCGCTGCGTAGTTGAGTCGTCAACCCAAGAAGCGTCTGCGTGACCAGTGAGACAACTAGACCCCGTCCTCCAAGCACGAGCCCCATGCCCAACGTACTGCACAAGTAACGCAGTACCCTCTTCGCAGCATCCCAGTGCACCTTTCAGTGCCTACCGGGAGCCACGTAGCGAGCCAAGAGGCTGAGAGGGTACGCAAGGTCAGGTCGTGTGCACGTCATCAGGTACATGAGGCAACCCATAAGATCTGGGTACGGACCACTCGGTTCTACGGACTCGTCCGAAGGTGGCGCTGAGAGCGAGTGGCCAGTAGACAGAGGAGTGGGCTGTGGCGAGGAGAACTGGAAGTCGAAGCGCTGAAGGACCTGGTGCACCATGTGTGACTGAGTCAGGGTGATGGTGCGCCGTGCTCTGTCCCGGGTGATCTGCAGGCCAAGATAGCTGCGCAGTTCACCCAGGTAAGTGCAAGTGTGTCTCTTCTGCAGCTCCGACTTCAAAAGGGTCAGTGCCTCGGTTTCAGCAGTGGCAAAGACGAGGTCGTCGACGTACACGAGGACGTAGAATGGCGGCAGCGAGGTGTCGGTGCGTAGAAACAGCGACGGGTCAGCAGTAGAAGGAGCAAACCCCAGAGCCGCAAGCGTAGTCCTCAGTGTGTTGTGCCACTCGCGAGGCGCCTGACGGAGACCGTAGACTGGCCGCCGGAGGCTCCACTGGGTACCTGCAGGAAATGACCCAATGAAACCAGGTGGGCGGCGCTGCCAGATCTCCTCGTGCAGGCTGCCCTGCAAGAAAGCTGTGCTGAAGTCCAGAGAGTGCAACTCGTAGTTACGCTGAGCAGCGACGTGCAGCAACACCCGAAGAGTAGTCATCTTCAGGGTGGGGGAGAAGGTCTGGAAGTAGTCAACCCCCTGTCGCTGACTGAAGCCTCGAGCAACGTAACGCGCCTTGAAGGCAGGCGGAGAACCCGGCGGCCGCTTCACCCTGAAAATCCACATGCCGTCGACTATGTTCGCCCCAGGTGGGGGAACCTCGTCGACGTAGGTGCCTGTGGACTTCCAGGATGCCATCTCGACATCCATGGCAACCTGCCACTGAGAGGAGTAAGGACCCGTAATCGCCTCTGCGTAAGAGCGCGGGGTCGGGATGTCTGGTGCATCCGGGTCTCCCTCAGGGGCAAGCAGCATGGAAGCGAAACGAGGAAAAGCAGCTGCAAGACACTCAAAGTCCTCCTTCCTGTCCTCAAGGACGTCCGTGCCATGAGTACACTCACCCCCGACGGACGGAGGACTGGCATACTCAAACTCAGCAACAAGAGCAGTGGCGAAGTCTAGACGACAGGCAGCAGCAAAGTCAAGCAGCTCAGCAAAGAGGGCAGACGCATCAGCAGACTCAAAAGAAGGGTCAGTGACAACAATGGCGAGGAGACGAGAGACAGTGGGACTCGTAGCATGAGTGCGGTCAGACTCAGGGTCAGGGACCGCAGGAAGAGAGGACTCAGGAGGAGCAGGCAGAGGAACATGCAGTGGAACAGAGGAAGGACGAAGTGCCATAGCGTGCCTGCCGGGGACAAGAGGAGGACGCGAACAAGGAACGCCACGAGCAGTGCGAACAGGCGAGATAGGACGAGACGCAGGCTCACGACGCTCTGTAAGACCGCCGGACTGCTCAGTGTAAGAAGAAGGAGCAGGCAGTGGGGAGGCCGGGTGTAACGGCAGCTGCGACTGGTCAGGCGGTGGACACAGGAGGGGAGGAGTAAGGCTAGTAGGAGACGAGACACCAAGAACCTGCTGAAGCAGGGGAACGAAGTACGGTAGCGGCCGCACAGTGCCTCCAGGGTCAACAGCTCCAGCTCCTCTAGCTCCAGCGCCTCCCGCGCCAATGCCTCCAACTCCATCGCCTCCAGCGTCAGTGCCACCAGCTCCAGCGCCTCCCGCGCCAGTGCCTCCAACTCCAGCTCCTCCAGCTCCAGCGCCTCCCGCGCCAGTGCCACCAGCTCCAGCTCCTCCAGCTCCAGCACCACCAGCGCCAGAGCCTCGAGCTTCAGCAGCTCCAGGCTCCGTAGGGTCTCCAGCTCCAGCGCCCTTAACACCACCAGTCCCGGCAGCTCCAGTACCCCGGGTAGGAGCACCTCCAGGACCAGTAGCCGCAGTACCTCCAGTACCACCAGCTCCAACAGTAACCCCAGCACCTCCAGCTCCAGCGGCTCCAGCGCCTCCAGCTCCGGTAGCTCCACTCCGAAGGCGTGCGCGCCGAACAAGCCTTTCACGTAGCTGCTGCGAAGACACTCTCGGCGAAGCACCAGCAGAACCTCTAGACGAAGCAGCACCCTGAGGCTCAGCACCCCCAGACTGCGCACCCTCCGACTCAGCACCCCCAGGCTCAACACCCTCAGGCTTAGCACCCCCAGGCTCCACACCCGCAGGCTCAGCACCCCCAGGCTCCTCACCCCCAGGCTCAGCTCCCTTAGACCCGGCACCCTTAGACTCCGCAACCCCCGGCTCCGCACCCCCAGACGCAGCACCTCGAGCAGCACCTGAGCCGACAGCTACCTCAACAAGCGCAGTACCAGGGAGAGGGACTACCTGAGACACACCTAAGGGAGCAGGACCCTGGGGGGGAAGAGGGTCTACCGGAGGGGGACCTGGAGCAAGGAAGATTGGCGGGGGCGGGGGAGGGGCAGAGCGGTAGGGGAAGAGACGGTAAAAGGGAACCGACTCGTCAAACGTGACGTCCTGAGAGGGGAAGACATGGCGCGAGGTGGGGTGGTAAAACTGTTAGCCAGGCGCGTCAGGGGTAAAGCCAAGGAAGACGCAGGGAATAGCGTGGGCGGAGAGCTTGTCCGCGGACGTATCGCGAGCAAAGGCACGAGAACCCCAGACCCGGAACACCGACGCATCGCCAACCTTCCCCGTCCAGTGCAGTGTAGGCGAGGTCTCCACAAAGGAGACACGGGGCCAGAGGTTGAGCTGATGCGCAGCGTACCGGGCCTCAAACGGCCATAGAAAATGGGGAGCAGCCGCATGGATCATGGAGGTACGAGCGACCTCCATGACTAAGCCTATGCGGCGCTCTGCAATCCCATTTTGCTGAGGGGAGTCCAGAAGCGTGAACGACTGGAGAATGCCCTCCCCACGACAAAAGTCCCGCAAGAGGTCGGAGGAGAACTCACCACCTCTGTCAGAGTGCAGACGCAGGACAGGAAGGTCCGTACGGAACCGATCGCGGAGTTGGAGACGGACTGCGCAGATCCAAGGGATCAAGACATCAACGACCTGACCCTTTCTGCACAAGAAGAAGACCGTGGTGTACCGCGTGTAGTCGTAAAAAACCAGCAGAAAGTAGCGCTCGCGGCCCTGTCCACTGACGCGGGCTGGGCCCCGCACGTCCATGTGGAGAGTCTGCGGGGGAGCAGTCGTCGGGGAAACGAGGAGGAGTGAGGAGCGGCGCACTGCCGCCCCTCGACGCAAGGAAGGCAGGGCGGGGCAGGCGAGGGCGGGAGGAGAGGCAGAGACCTGGGAAGACCAGAGACAAGGAGACGGGAGTGCATGCCACGAAGGCGTGGCAGGGAGGGGTGACCCAGGCGGTGGTGCCACAGAAGAGTCTGGTGCGACAGGAGGCGACACGAGCAAGGGGGTGCTACCTGACCTGACGCGGACACCTGAGCAGACGCACCTACCTGAGGAGGCTCGGTAGCGAGTGTGTACAGACTCGACCCTGGCCGACAAGTGAACGTGGTCAGGTGACGACCCGTTCGTGTACACGTGCAGATCGACACACGCTGACTCCCAGGAGTGGTGGTAGTGACCATCGCATCCTGGAGGGCAGCGGTACTCACCAAGTTTGTAGAGAACGAGGGGAGGTGAAGACCTGACAGTGAGCCGGACGGAACCGCCGGACACGGGAGGACAGTGGAGGAACGGGCAACGACCAGGCCCCCGGAGGGGTCAGCCAGTCTGACCGGGACAGGTGCAGGGAGAGGAAAGAGGGTGGTGCTTTCATGAAAGAAACAGCGTGAGGCACCCGAGTCCAGCGTGAAGGTGTGCAAGGCCTCAGCAGGCACAGTACCAGGGAGAACAGACTCACTAGCACCGAGAGCAGCAGTGTCTATACCTGGGTCAGGCGGCACACACCGGTAACAGTCACCCTCCGTACTAGCAGACAAAGCATACATAGCAGAAAGAATAGCATCATAGTCTAGGTCAAAGATCGCAACACCAGACCTAAGCAGCTCTGCCCAGTGGGGGCGCTCGACCTCGTCACCAAACTCGGCGCGCCAAGCGTCGTCGAGACGGGAGAAGCAGCGGTGCTGCGGGTGAGCCTTCCCGCATGTCTGACCAGCACGGTCACCCGTGCGAATGACATACGTGCAGCTCACACTACCCCCAGACGCCCCACGTTGAAACAACCACTCACGAAGCTACTGGGGCGAAGTGGTCTCGCTCCGACGCTGCTGCCGCTGCCGCTGGCCTCGTCCAGAACCTCCACGCTGAGCTCCAGTCCTACTGCCACCACTGCCACCGCTGCCACTACCGCCACTCCCACCGCTGCCTCCACCGCCGCCACCAACGCCCCCACTCCCTCCACCACTCCCACCGCTGCCACCACCTCCACTCCCGCCACTGCCTCCGTTGCTGCCCCCACCACCACTCCTGCTGCCCCCTCCACCACCCCTGCCACCCTTGCCCTTGCTGCTGCGGCGCTTCGCACCACCAGAAGCAGCCCCGACATCCTCAGTACTAAGGACGTCTACAGAAGCAGCAGAGGCGTAGGAGGGGGCAAGGGGGGAGGGAGAGCACCCCTCAAAGAAGGGCGTGCGCGGAGTGCCACGAGCAGCACCTACAGTGACTACACTAGTCTCAGCTGCAAAGAGGTGTTGCTCGAGGAGGTCAACAGTGAGGTCTGTGGGGTCGAGCGCAAGAAAGTGGTCCCTGACAGCGCGAAGAGAGTCAGGGAGGCGGGTGACTATAAAGTAGAGAGTGATGTACATCGGGGGCGGGTTCTTGGCAAGGAACTCTGGGGGGAGGGCAGTACGGTAGCGAGCGTCGCTAGCGCGAAGGTGGGAAACCAGGTCCTCAATTGTGGCAAAGGCGGACAGCTCGGGGAACGGGTAGGGCAGTAGCAGACGGCCTAGCGTAGCAGTGGCAGGCGAGGAGTAGCGAGCGACGACAGCGTCGTACAGTGCCTGTGCTGTCCTGTGCTGTCCGAAGTGAGCGCATTCAGCTAACGGCAGGTGGTTGCGAATGGATAAGCGGTCAGCAGCGACGCGAGTAAGCCACTGTGAGCAAGTCGCACTGTCAGCTGTAGTGCGAGGGGCAGGAGTAGTGCCAGACACGAGGTCAAACAAAGAAACGCTGTCCTGGGAGTCGCTCATTAGGTACAGCTGTAGGTCGTCAAGCCACGTGTCGAACTGGATCGAGCGACCCTCATGATCGAACGCGAGAACGCGGAGAGAAGCCATAGCGGCGCAGCACGTGGGGCTAGGAGAAACGGGCCGGGGGGGGGGGGGGGGGGGGGGGGGGGGGGGGGGGCTAGGGCCAATGGGCCGCGGGGCCTAGGGGCAACGAGCCGGAGGCCTAGGGGCGACGGGTCGTGGGCCGAGGGGCAACGGGCTCGGGGGCCTAAGGGGGACGGGCCGCGGGGCCGAGAGCGAGGGGCCGGAGCGCGCGGGCTAGGGTCGACGGGCCGGGCTAGGGGCGCGCTGGCTAGGGGCGACGGGCCAGGCGTGCGGGTTAGGGTCGACAGGGCCGGGGCGCTCGGGCTAGGGTCGACGGGGCCGGGCGCGAGGGCTAGGGGCGACAGAGCCAGGCGCGCGGGTGAGGGTCGACGTGGCCGGGCGCGAGGGCTAGGGGCGATGGGGCCGGGCGCTCGGGCTAGGGTCGACGGGGCGGGGCGCGAGGGCTAGGGGCGACAAAGCCGGGCGCGCGGGCGAGGGTCGACGGGGCCGGGCGCGAGGGTTAGGGTCGACGGGGCCAGGGCGCACAGGCTAGGGTCGACGGGGCCGGGCGCGATGGCCAGGGGCTTCGGGGCCGAGCGCTCGGGCTAGGGTCGACGGGGCCGGGCGAGAGGGCTAGGGGCGACGGAGCTGGGCGCGCGGGCTAGGGTTGACGAGGCCAGGGCGCGCGGGCTAGGGTCGACGGGGCCAGGGCGCTCGGGCAAGGTCCATCAAGGCCGGGCGTGCGGGCTAGGGTCGACGGGGCCAGGGCGCTCGGGCTAGGGGTGTCGACGGGCCGGGCACTCGGGCTATGGGCGACGGGCCTAGGGGCACGTTGGCTAGGGCCTACGGGCCGAGCTAGGGGCGACGGGCCTAGGAGCGACGGGCAGAGGGGCGACACGAGGGTCGCTAGGGGCTGCTAGTGGGGCAGCGAAGTGGTGGGCCCAAGGAAAAACGGTCCTAGCAGAGGACCTGCTCTGAAACCATGTCAAGAGAATGAACGAGAATGAATGAACTATGAAAGAGTTGGGTACAAGTACTAACCCTAATTGGGCTGTACCCCTTATGGGCTACCCCACTATAGCCTACACAAATGTAAGCACTATAACATTCTGACAGGAAGTACATCAGCTCAATGTGCTTTGTGCTGCCCACCAGTCAAGGCTTCTAATGCAACAGGATCATGGCCCTATTGTCAGCCGGGGCAGCACAAAGACACTCACCCAGCGGAGCTGATGTACTGCCAAAGCATTGGCGTAGATCTCAGCCTGGCAGCTAGAGAGAGCAGCAAACGACGCACGAGTCAACCTCCACGAGACAGCTCAAGAGTCGAAACCGAAAGTATGGACCTGTGAATACCTCCAAGTCTCAGCATCGTCCGCCCACGACACGTCAGTGTGCCCAAGAAGGCTGACATCCGGTCTGTTATAGTGACAATAGGCTTGAATGTGCCTAAAACGAAAGATAGAGTGCACAGTCGGATTTCTGCACAGCGGCTTCAAACGTTGATAGCGTTCTGGTCACAGCTGCAAATGACCTGAATCAAATTGGATCTGGAGCGTCTTAACGTCGCATACACTAGGCAATTTAGATCTCACGACTTCATTAAGAATTGACGACATAATGTTGGTTTGAACGAACGGCACTATTGCAGCCAATGCCTCCAGGTACTTCCGTTGATGCAACCGCATGCACCGCTTCTCCACATCGCGTTCAATGTGAAGCCCGAGGTAGAAGTTGACATCACCAAGGGCCTTACACTTGAACTTGTCCTGAAGCTTCAGCATCACCTCCTTCACAAGGTCAGAGGAGGGTGAGAAGATGAGGATGTCATCCATGTACACCACCATGAATCTCCTCTGCTCCCCCTCACCAAGCATGAACAATGAGTGATCGGCCGTTGAGGGAGTGAAGCCAATCTCCTCCCAAACTTCTCGCAGCTTCAAGTACCACTGCCTAGGGGCCTGCTTCAGTCCATAAAGGGCCTTCTTCACCTTCTTGAGGAGAATGGCACGTGGGAATTGGTCGAGCTACAGAGGAGACACACCTTCCATAGCTTCCTTTGCAGCTCGACCTTCACCAAGTCCAGCGAAGATCTGTCGGAAGTAGCAAAGACGGGGTTGTCAACGTAAACAAGGATTTAGAACGGCGTGGAGCCAAAGCAAACAAAGAGAGAAGGGTCAGCCGAGGATGGTGAGAAACTGAGCGCAGGAAGAGTAGTACGTAGCTTGTCGTGCCACTCACAAGGAGCTTGCCGCAGATCGTCGACTGGCCATAAAAAAATCCACTGGGTGCCAGGAGGGAATGACCTAGTGAAGCCGCGTGGACAGCGAAGTCAGATCTGTTCGAGCAAGCTTCCCTGTAAAAATGCGGTGGAGAAGTCGATTATGAGGAGCGAGAAATCATTTCAATATATTAAATAATGAATCCTGGGTACATCACAAGGCTATATATAGTCGTGTCACAAGGCAGGTAACCAGGATGTTACAGGAATGTTTCGAGCATCAGGAACTGTCTGGAACGGAACCTTCCCGAATTCGGTAGAATCATTCTAGAACTGATTATAATCATGCGGGAACAACCGAGACCTATCTAGAAACAATGCAGACGGTCCTAGTTGGTGCTATAACTATGTAAAATAAAGCAATGAAAATAGGAAAATAATGCAAAAGAATATAGAAATCAAGCAAATTCAGGTACAACAGACGGTAAACTCTCACATCAAGTGAGTGGAGCTCGTAGTCACGCTTTGATGCTGCGTATAGTAGTACATAAAGAGTGGTCATCTTCGGGGTGGGGGAGAAGGTATGAAAGAAGTCTACTCCCTCTCGCTGACTGAAGCATCTCGCCACGTAACGCGCCTTGAAGACAGGCGGCATTCCATGTGGCCGCTTCAACTTGAAGATCCACATGCTGTGAACAACGTTCGCCCTAGGAGCAGGAACTGCGTCAATGTAAGTACGTGTGGACCTCCAAGATGCCATCTCTGCGTCCATGGCTGCTATCTACTAAGAGGTCGACTGTCCCGAGACTGCATCAGTGTAAGTGCGAGGTGTCAAGATGTCGAAGGTGCCAGGGTCACCTTCAGGAGCTAGCAGCATGGCACATAGATGAGGAGCAGCAGCCGCAAGGAAAGCGAGCTTAAATTGTCTAGCCTCTATGACGTCATAGCCAAGGGCAAACTCATCTCCAACGGACAGAGGACGGGCAATGTCAGAGAATAACTAAGTGGCATAGTCAAGGCGGTTACTGGAGGCAAAGCCAGTGACAGCAGCGACAAGAGCAGAGTCAGATGAAGGAGGAGCAGTAGGGTGAGTGACAAGGGAGGAAAGGGCACGAGAGATTATAGGACGAGCGGTACGAAGGAACTCAAAGAACGGAGGAGGGAAGACAGTGAGAGACGACTGGAGGAGGGGAGGGGGGTGGAGGAGGAGACACATGAGGAGGAGAAGAACGAAGGCTCATAGAGTGAAAGATAGGAACAAGGGATGAGGGACGAGCACGAGGGGAATGACAAGTAGTCTAAGAGGGAGAGGGACGAGGTGGGCCAGGGAGAAGACGAGACAAAGAACAAGGAGGATAATGGGCTGGAGACACGTCTCGGAGAGGCATTAAGGCAGTAGGAGGACAATCAGTCAAAGGAAAAGGAAAAGGAAGACCAGACCTAGGCTCACGCGTGAACGTGGCAAGCGGAGCCCCAGTGGTAGAGTCCGTATAAGTCGCAAACCGCTCATGTTAGGAAACGTGGTGGTCACACCCAGGTCGCAAAGATGACCCACACCAACCAAGTTCCTAGAGAACGAGGGGATATGCAGACTCGTTAGGGAGCTAGAGGGGACCCTAGGGCACGAGAGTGTAGTGGAACTGTGCGCAACGACTTGGCCCGAAGAGGGGTCGGACAGTGCAACTTTGTCAGGTGCACGAAAAGGGACGACGCACGTATGGTCGCGGAAGAAACACCGAGAGGGCTGGAGTCGAGCGTGAATGAGAGCGATGCGTCACCAATGGTCACACATGTGCTAGCAATAGTAGAGGATCCTACAGATGCATCAGCTACTGATCCTAGACTAGATGCATAAGAATAATAGGGTCCAACAACACTAGAGACAGATTCATACGAAAAAGTAGGAACATCGACAATATCCATTGTAAATGAAACAACACACTGCATTAGAGAGTATTAGTCCGGGAGAGCAGCCTGAAGGTCGAAACGCAGGTGGTAGAGATCGTCGAGGCGACAAAATCAGCATGCCGCCGAGCGATCCTGACGTCCGCAAATGTTGTCAGTGCCAAGGACAGTCCGAAGATGGTTATGGCATGATCAAGTGACGCACCGACGTGACGCCCAACCATAAGAGCCCAGAACCCTCAGGGCCCACTCGTTGCTGAGAGACCCACTACTGCATGGATTATAACTATTGCGGCAGCTGCTGTTGTGGTACCGCCACACCCCAAGAGCTAGCACCTCCTCCAGATGTACCACCCTAACCTCAACCACCTCCAGCATCAGCTCCCCCAGTCGTACCAGCACCTCCACCACCGCCACGAGCACGACCCCCTGCGCTTGATGTGCCCACGCGAGGCAGCAGCAGTAGTTGTAACTTCTAGAGGAGGAGCGGGCTCCACAACCGAAGCAGAAGCACCAGAGACAGGGAGCTGGGGAGGGGCACACTTCTCGAAGATAGGAAGTACCAGCTCACCTATGGTCACAGCGATAGTGTGCAGGCGGACTAGCCAAAAAAAAAAAAAAAAAAAAAAAGATTTAGCTCACTAGGGTGTAGGGCGATGAGGGCGTCGCATGTAGTAGCAAAGTGGTCAGGGAGGCGGGTGACGTGGGGGCACGTGGAGAGCTGCTCAATAGTGCAAGTGACGCACCAGCGTGCATCAAGAGAGCGAAGGTGACTCATCAGATTAGCGACAGTGGGGAAATTATGCTGGTCATGAAAGAGAAACGGCATGATGAGGCGGCCTAGAGTAGTAGGCGAAGGAGTGGAGTAACGAGCAGTGATGGCGTCGAAGTACTCCTTTGCCATCCTAACCTGGCAAAAATGAGTGTGCTTAGTAGGGGGAAGGAAGCTACTAAGGGTGACACGTACAGCTGCGTCGCGTGACACCCGGATTCTGTACCTATCCCGAGCCGTGGCGTGGTCCGGCTTTCTGCATCTGTGGTGGTAGCAGTGAGAGTAAGAGGGCTCGGGGGGGCAAACGGCCCACCAGACACATGGGCGTAGAGGTACATTCCATCATGGCGTTGGGTCCTGCAAGTAAAGCTCGACGTTGCTCAGCCATACATCGAAAACTAGCCCCCGGCCCTCCGCATCAAAGCGCAGCATGAACTGGGAAACCGAAGAGGACGCCATAGCGAGCAGCGGCACAGCTACATGCGGGCGCGCGGCAGGAGGAACGACCCTAGGAACGACGGCTTGGCTAGCTATTACGGCTAGGGCGGCTGGGTCAGTATGGGTAGCTCGGGCTGTATGGGTAGCTTGGGCGGTACGGGCAGCTTGGACAGTAGGGGCAGCTCGGGCAGTACGGGTAGCTCGGGAAGTACGGGCAGTACGGGCAGTAGAGGGAACTTTGGGCGGGCAGATGGGCGGGGTCAATTGAATGGAAGAGTGTGATCAAAATACAGACTCTCTTGTGACGCTGAATAGACCGCGCGACGTGCTATTGAGGATCCACAGTCTTAACCTAAAGGTAGGGGAAAGGCTTTCTTTCCTGAGCGTCAAGCCAGTTTGTCCGCACTGCGAGGAGTTTGAAACTCTGGAGCATTGTCTTTTCACCTGCCCGCGCATTCAACTCGTGGTGGTGGCAGTCACGCGTGCCATCTGCATGCTGAACTCGTCGAGGCAAGTGGCTGACCTGGGTGGTTTTCTGTTTGGGAAGGCAGCAACCACCTCAGCATTTCTAGAAGCATCTCTTGCTGCCATCGCGGTGCACTAGATATGGGTAGAGAGATGCGAGAGCATGTTTCGGGGGAGGAGGTTCCGGGCTCGGCGTATCCTTAGGCGTATTGAGGCAGCCTTTCTACTGCATGTGAAGGTGTACATTTGAGAAATGGGGAAAATTATGGACGAGGGAGGTGGTTTGAAGCGACATGGAAAGGCCTATGCGCTGGCTGAGCAAGAGGACCGATTACTTGGACGTATTCGGTGCCTAGCGGTAAAAGGTCGGAAGTGGACCCATAACTTCGGCGTGCTTTGGAATCTGGCAAAGGGGGCTTTGCATCCGCCCTAGAAGCTGCCCCTGAGGCCGTTATGTCAAAATTATATGCTATAGTCTATCTAGGCTGTAGTGGGGTAGTTCATATAGGGTACAACACTTATAGGTTTGCTACTTGTACCCACCTGCTTGCTAATTCAGTCATTCATTCGTTCACATTCTAACACGTTACTGTCTTTCGGCCTCTCATGCTCAATTACGACTGACATTTGTCTATATACACTTGTATCACCGGGCAGCACAGGTAGCTTGGGCAGTATGGGTAGCATGGGCAGTTTGGGCACCATAGGCAGTACGAGCAGTTCGGGCAGAACTAGAGAACGTGGCTGTAGGGCAAGGTCGAGAATACTTAGCTAGGATGAGCTAGGACTTTGGAGATTAAGAGTGGAGCGGAAGCTATCTAACCTAGCGAGAGATACCACGCCGAGAGAAAGTTTAGTAGAGGGTTGGGTACATGAAACAAGTACGAGTGTTATACCCACTAAATCCTAACCCTGTCTAGCCTATAGAAACTAACGCACACATATGAAATATAATTTGACAGTATCAACTG
Source organism: Closterium sp. Naga37s-1 (assembly GCA_947471745.1). Lineage (NCBI taxonomy): Eukaryota > Viridiplantae > Streptophyta > Zygnematophyceae > Desmidiales > Closteriaceae > Closterium > Closterium sp. Naga37s-1. The sequence goes on along the minus strand of CANJKZ010000084.1, from coordinate 4,346,473 downwards.
GTCCAAGGCACAGTGCGACATCACCAGCTTCGCCACAATCCTCTCAACTCACCACGACGACCTCGAATCCCAAGAACGTCTGAAGCAAAATCTTTCATTTCATGCACCCGGATTTGGTGCACCTGCACATTTGGATTGCAGGCGATGTTCTTCACATGTCAACATCTGAACGTGGTTTCTTACAACCGAATGCAATCAAGAGCTGGCTTGGTGCCAACCTTTGCAACCCGAATATTTCTGGTGCTAGAGGTAATGGGGCTGCTGGTGCTGGAAGTGCTGGAGCTGCTGGTGCTGGAAGTGCTAGAGCTGGAGGTGCTGGAGGTACTAGAGCTGCTGGTGCTGGAGGTGCTGGAGGTGCTAGAGCTGGAGGTGTTAGAGGTATTGGAGCTGCTGGTGTTGTAGGTGCTGGAGCTGGAGGTACTGGAGGTTGTGGAGCTGGTGGTACTGGAGGTACTGGAGGTGCTGGAGCTGGAGGAGTTGGAGGTGCTGGAGCTGCTGACGGTATGGGTACTGCGCCGCGCCGACCATTCTTCTACCCGCAGCTGTAGTCGTCCCTACCACCGCCTAACTCGGCACTTCGTCAGGTTCTTAGTCTTCCGTTTTCCACTGGACTTACTCTGCCTCTCCTGTATCCTCCTCCTAACCAGTCACAGCCGCAGTTACTGCCTGGCTCTCCACTGCCTGCTCCTTCTCCCTGTTATAGTCACAATAGGCTTGAATGTGCTTAAAACAAAAGATAGAGTGCAGAGTCGGATTTCTGCACAGCGGCTTCAAACGTTCATAGAGTTCTGGTCACGGCTTCAAATGACTTGCTATAAATTGGATCTGGAGCGTCTTGATATCGCCTACAATAGGCAATTTAGATCACACGATTTCATCAATTATTTATGATGCAATGTCAGTTTGAACGAACGGCACTATGGCAGCCACTATAGTCTTAGAACACAAATTAGGAAGAGTTACGAGTTGGGAATGACTCCCAGCTCCTACAAACCCCAAGGGCCGAGGTACAGTGATGTGGAACAGTGCCACACTGTCCCCAACCACGAAGGGTCTCGAAACTACCCTCCACAAGGGCCTACACCAAGAGAAATGTTACACTACACTAAGTAATGTAACTATTCTCACTATCTTGAAGTTAACCCTTTTGGAGTGCTTCGAAATCACCTGAATCTTGAAACCAAAGCTCTGGTTCTTCATCATAAATTATTCCTTGAGTTCTTGGAAGTCTGCTGCGCACACCTGCGACACGCCAAACATTCCACACACGAAAAAATAGAAAATCCGCACACGACACGCAGACGACGACGTGACACGCGACTAGCGATAACTCGCTATTGACTCGACACACACATTCGAAATCATGCCTAATCATTCACACACTATTGTAAGCATGAAATATATATTATTTCATGCCCTCATACCATTCCATGCACACACGCATGCACGCACATGGACAACAAGCCGAATGCAAACCGTAGGGTTGCACCAACAAACTCCCCCTCGGATTGTTGGCCTTAGGATCTTGCTCTCTCAGTTCAGAGCCATCCCAGCCAGCTTACAACACTTCCAATGCTGCTGCTCCACCAGCCTCTTGGTCATCATGTCAGCTGGCTGCCTTGTCGTCTTCACATAGTGCAACTCAACTTCACTTGCGGCCACCATGCTCCTCGTCCAATGCCACTTCACCCTCATGTGCTTCATGAGGCCATGCAACACAGGGTTCTTAGCAAGAGCAATGGCACCCTGGCTATCACAGTAGAGTGGGGTAGGTCCTTGCTGCTCCTCCTCCAATTCAGCCAACAAACGCCGCTGCCACACAATCTCCCGTACGGCACGGAAGAGTGCCATGTACTCGGACTCTACCAAGCTCAGTGCTTGATCCACTTGCTTCTTGCTTTCCCAAGCAGTTGGGCCTCCACCAAAACAGCAAATGAAGCCTCCCACACTTGTCATGTCCTCCTGTTCTGAAGCATAAGAAGCATCCGAGAATGCGGTGAGGAACAAAGGCCTGGGTTCAACACCATCCGCGCCCTTTTGGCGCCTTTGCACCGCCGCCGAGTATTGCAGCCCAACCGTCGCTGTTTGGCCAAGATACTTGGCCACCCTCATTCCAGCAGCTACCTGCTCCTCATTAGGGCATTGAACAACCCTAGCCAACTGTTCGGTTGCAAAGGCGACGTCCGGTCAGGTGTTTACCGCCGCGTATATGAGGCTGCCCACCAACAAGTGAAAACGGCGCCTCTCCTCTTCACCAACGCTCTCCTCCTCTGGTCCCTTCACACACTTGAACCCAGAGGGAAAGGGTGTAGCCACATGGCCTTCAATCTGCCCAAATTTGGCAGCCAATGCCTCCAGGCACTTCCGTTGATGCACCCGCATGCAGCGCTTCTCCACATCTCGTTCGATGTGGAGCCCGAGGTAGAAGCTTGCGCCACCAAGGGCCTTGCACTTGAACTTGTCTTGAAGCTTCAGCATCACCTCCTTCACAAGATCAGAGGAGGGTGAGAAAATTAGGATGTCATCCACGTACACCACCATGAAGCTCCTCTGCTCCCCCTTGCCAAGCATGAACAATGAGTGATCGGCCGTTGAGGGAGTGAAGCCGATCTCCTCCAAAACTCCTCGCAGCTTCAAGTACAACTGCCTAGGGGCCTGCTTCAGTCCATAAAGGGTCTTCTTCAGCTTCAAAACTCTGCCACTACCATCATCAAACCCCTCTGGCTGCACCATAAAAATCTCTTCCTCAAGGACGCCGTTGAGGAATGCCGTTGTGACATCCATATGTTTCACCACCCATCCTTTGATGGCAGCTCCCGCGAGTAGGGTTCGCAGCGTTGTCGGCTTCACCACAGGAGCAAACAACTCCTTATAGTCAACCTTCTCCTTCTGTTGGTACCCCTTGGCTACAAGCCTAGACTTGTAGCGCTCGATTTTGCCGTCGGCGTCATACTTGATCTTGAAGAGCCACTTGGACGTAATCGCCTTACGCCCCTTTGGTAGCTCCACCAATTCCCACGTGCCGTTCTCCACGATGATCTTCAGCTCACTCTCCATTGCCTTCTTCCAATCCTCAGCATCACTACTCTCCAAGGCCTCCGTTAGAACACGAACACACATTCCTCGTAATCACTTTCCTCATCATCTCCGACCATCATTGCCGCTCCGGCTAGTGCTGACTTGCCCTGCTTTCCCGGTGCATCATAGGTCAGCCTATTAGGGGCTTGAAATCTCCTCTTACCCCTTCCTTCATTCTCATTTGCAGGGACATGAAGGCCTTGGCGTTGCTGCGGGGTGACTCAGATCCGTGGAGCACTGGTAGTGCGAGAAGGAAGTGTCGGTGCACGCTCGCTCACTTGCTGCACCTCCTCCTCTTCTTCCTCTGCATCTTTGGCCTCCTCTCCCCCATTCACAAGGGAAGATTGCCTTGTGGTGGTGGTGCTGCTGCTCAGCTCCAAGGGCAGCTCCACATGCTCCAAACCGGAACTCTTCACCTCCTAAACCACACGCATATCTTCGCCTCATTCCCCGCCTTCCAATCGTTATACATCAGGTTCTCCATGAATTTGCAGTCCCTTCTCACCAAGAATTTCTTGGTGAATGGGTCCCAAAGAAGCCACCCCTTGCTGTTTTGAGCCATGCCCAAGTGCACAGCCCATATCGCCTTGGCACCGAGCTTGTTGTGCCGAAGATGCTTAGGTACGAGCGCCATGCACATGCACCCGAACACCCGAAGCATATCCACCTTTGGCTTCCTTCCAATCCACTCCACATAGGGCACCCATTTGTCTGCTCCCACATGATTCAAAGCTCTGTTCTTGGCCACACACGCACTCCGCACCGCATCAGGCCAGAAGTAGTCGGGTAGCCCGGCTTCAATGAGCAACCCGCGTGCCGTCTCAGTTATTGTGCGGTTCGCTCGCTCGGTGATGCAGTTCATTGCAGGGGAGTATGGCATGGTAAGGGAGTGCCTTATGCCATTCTTCTTCAGCCACAATCCGAACTCCTTGCTCAAGAACTCTCCCCCTCGATCGGTGCGGATTGACTTGACTAGCTGGTCTTGTTGCCGCTCCACCATCGGCAACCAATTGGTCTTCACCGTTTCAGCCACGTCGCTCTTCTTGGACAGCACGTACACCCAAGACATGCGAGTGTAAACGTCCACCATGGTGAGAAAATACTATGCTCCAGCAGCTCCAATCTTCAGGGGGCCCACCACGTCCATTACCACCTCATCAAGTGGTGCCTTAGCCGTTGCCTCCGAACTTGAGAATGGGAAACGGGTGAACTTGGCTTGCATGCATGTCGGGCAGCCAAGTACCTCATCGGGCTCCCCCTTCACACGTATGCCAGCAACCATCTCATTTTTCACTAGCTGCTGCAAGATGGGCAGGGCCACATGCCCCATTCGCCGATGCAAGGTGAGCCAATCACACTCCCCCGTAGCCGAAGTCGGATTGGAGAATGCCGCACTCGCAATAGTGGCCCACATGTTCTCTCCGTACTCCTCCTCCGCTGCTGCCTTGGGGTTCTCCTCACCCTTGTGCTGCTTTTGAGCTGCTGCACCACTCTCCTCGTGTTCACCGAGCTTGCTGGTCCCTCCAAGATTGCACTTCTTGGACTTAATCTCCTTAGCGCGACCGTTCGCGCCATCGCCGCTACCAACCGCTTCACCCCTGGTGCTGATGCTTGCTGCCACTTGCCTCTCCTTAGGCATGGGGACCACAGGGATCTGCCACGTCTCGTTTTAGACATCCTTATTCTCGTGAAGTCCCAAAGAATCCGCTCGCCAAGCCTCGCGGTGTAGGTCTTAGCTCCCTTCGAGCTCGTGTCCATGCCGGCCTTTTGCAACCGCCGCACGGAGATCAGGTTCGCAGCAAGGTTGGGCACCCAAAGCACGTTCTTGAGGCCCACCATCTTCCCATCAGCACCCTTGAACATGGCCTTGCCCATGCCTTTCACCTCTGCTCGCTGCCCCAAAGCCGATGTGACATGCTTCACTAGTGACGGTTCAAGTTCGGTGAGCAAGTCCGCATGAGGTGTCATGCTGTAGGTAGCGCCGCTGTCGATCACCCAATATTCCAAGGAGTGTAGGGTCACCTTCCCCACAGCAGCAGGCTCCTCAAAGCTTTCATCCTTTTCTGGTGCTTGCGTCGACACGAAGAAGAATTGACCCAGAAAGCGATCGTCCCTCGACTCGCTCTCATTGTCACCATTCATATTTGCAGCACCACCTCCGCGACCGCCACGGCCTCCACGGTCTCTTCCTCTCCATCCTCCTACTCCTCTACCCTCTTGGCCTTGAGCAGGACTCCATCCATCAGGGAGCTTGAAGCAATCGCGCCTCATATGTCCGCTCTTGTGACAATAGTGGCACTCGCCGTCGAATCGGCCGCGACCGCGTTCGTAGCTCTTGTTATCGCTGCCGTATCCGCCACTCCCGCGGCCTCCACTGTAGTTGCTGCCTCCAAACCTTCCTCCTCCTCGTCCTCTGCCCCTTCCACGACCATATCCCCGGCCGATGCTTGCTACCCCAGCGCCATCTGAACCCGCCAACTCACGGCGGCGGAAATCCTCTTGAAGGATCGCTCGCTTCACGTCTTCAAGCGAGAGGCAGGGCAAGTCACGATTGAGGTTGATGATGAGCGAGGACCATGACTCTGGGAGTAAGGCCAGCAACTTGGTCTTCTTTTGGAGCTCACAATAGTTCAAATCAGCTCCCTCAAGTCGCGTCAATAAGTCGAAGAATTTGTGCACCCCTTCTTCAACCGCTTCGTCTTCTTCAATTTGTAGTGCCGCCATTTGCCGTTCCAACACCACCGCTACCGCCGCTGTTGCAGGAGCGTGTACACCCTTGAGAGCAGCCCATACCTTTGGTCCCTTCTCTGGTTCACGCTGGAATGGTTTGATGTGACGGATCTGGCTGCTCCCCAACGCTTGCCCAAGTAGGAGATAGCCTTGTGCGCTCTTCCGCACCCACGGGCTCTTCTCCGGGTCGTTCTCGGGGCGCTTCTCCGTTCCTTCCATCACCTCCAGCAGGTCATAGTGGTCAAATACATTCTCCATTCTGAAGGACCATTCAGCAAAGTTGTCGCCATTGAACTTGTCAAGCCCAAACACCCTAGGCTCATCCCTAGGTGGGCCAATACTTGGTTGCATGGGCGCCATGGCTGAATCACGGGGTTGGCCTTGAGCTTGGGCTTCTCCACTGCCACCAGCACCTCTGCCACCCCTTTCCTCAGGTCCAGCCATTGTCGAAACTGCTCCAAGGGGCTCTGATACCACTTGTTATAGTCACAATAGGCTTGAATGTGCCTAAAACGAAAGATAAAGTGCATAGTCAGATTTCTGCACAGCGGCTTCAAACGTTCATAGAGTTTTGGTCACAGCTTCAAATGACTTGCTATAAATTGGATCTGGAGCGTCTAAATATCGCCTACAATAGGCAATTTAGATCACACGATTTCATCAATTATTTATGATGCAATAGCAGTTTGAACGAACGGCACTATGGCAGCCACTATAGTCTTAGAACACAAATTAGGAAGAATTACGAGTTGGGAATGACTCCCAGCTCCTACAAACCACAAGAGCCAAGGTACAGTGATGTGGAACAGTGCCACACTATCCCCAACCACGAAGGGTCTCGAAACTACCCTCCACAAGGGCCTACACCAAGAGAAATGTTACACTACACAAAGTAATGTAACTATTCTCACTATCTTGAAGTTTACCCTTTTGGAGAGCTTCGAAATCACCTGAATCTTGAAACCAAAGCTCTGGTTCTTCATCATAAATTATTCCTTGAGTTCTTGGAAGTCTGCTGCGCACACCTGCGACACGCCAAACATTCCACACACGAAAAAATAGAAAATCCGCACACGACACGCAGACGACGACGACGTGACACGCGACTAGCGATAACTCGCTATTGACTCGACACACACATTCAAAATCATGCCACATCATTCACACACTATTGTAAGCATGAAATATAGATAATTTCATGCCCTCATACCATTCCATGCACACACGCATGCAGGCACACGGACAACAAGCCGAATGCAAACCATAGGGTTGCACCAACACTCCCTACCCTACACATACAGGCTCCCTGGCAGAGCGTCGTGAGCCTGAGTCTCGTCCTGCCTCCCGTGTTTGCAGTGTCAGTCGTGCTCGTCGTTCTCGTCCTCCAGCTGTCACCGGCACGCACACAATGACACTTTGTCCTTCCTCTGTTCCACAGCGTGTTGCTCTGCCGTCTGCTCCGGCGTCCTCTCTTCCTGAATTTCCTGACCCTGAGTCTGACCTTGCTCATGCTGCTAGTCCTACTTGTTGAATGCACGTCAGTTTGAGTGCATGTCGTCCTAACGTCCTGCCGAGTGCTCGTGCTATTCATGCGTGTATTGTTTGCATGAGCATATGTCATTGTGCATGGCTGTTGGATATTATCATGTCTGTGTTTTTCTCCAAGTCCAAATGATTGATCATGCAGGAGAAATCGAGAGCTTTTTAACGATACCAAAATTGCCTTCTTTCGACCAAGATCGTCCAAGTTACAAGATTTCCAAGACTTGGATTGCTTATTAACTTTTGGGGTTATATCTAATTTGGTTGATTTCTTGGACATGACTATAAAGGGATCTTCGGTTGGGTGGTTAGGAAGACAACTTTGACTTTTGGATTGGGGTGGCTAGAAGTTTCTAGCATGGGTTGCAAATGGTGCAACACCTAGGCAAAATCCAACTATATTGGATTTTGCATGTGACACCTCAAGGACCTCATGATCAGGGTTGCATCCTTGCTGCTATGAAGGTTCCTACCATCCTTCCCTAGCTCTTGGAGAACCCCTTCCCTCTCATGGTTCTCTTGGAGTCTCCAACTCCAACTATCCTATGCCTTAATGCTAGTACTTCCTCCACTATTCTAGTCATGCAGCTGCTGGATATTTCTAAGTCGTTCTCACTCTCTAGACCATATTTTTAAGTGATTGAAATTGCAGATGGTAGCTAAACGTACAGCACACAATCCAATCGAGTGGATTTGCGTTTTTTTTAGAAATGAATTCATCGTAAGTTCTCAGATTAACGGATTCTGAACAACAAGTGATATCAGAACGGGTAGTCGAATTAGAGATGACAAATCATCATCATTTCTCAACTAGTGTTGACGAATGCGACCAGTTTCTAGTAGCTCAGCTTGCGACCTTTCGATTGGTGGTCGAATCGCGTTCTAATTCGAAGTATCTAGTCCGCGACGGCAATTTTTGTGGAATCGAAATTTATGGCAGAATTCTCTCCAAACGATTTCTCAAGTTTCCACCGTTCATAAGGCCTCAATATGGCTGGTACGGACTCCGGAGGTGCTAATGGCGAGATGGCTAGAGGTAGAGAGGCTGGAGAGCAAGGGAGAGTTGCTTGTGGTGGAGTGGGGACTCACCACCCAGCCAACCCTACACTATCTACATAAACAACACCATCTCCAACAACCGTGGATCCCGTGAAGGCGTTCTCTATAGAGAAATTCATGGGGGAGGACTACAACCACTAGAGCTTCCGCATGAGGCTGATGTAGACCCAATATAAGCTATTGGATCTGGTGGAGGGGAAAGAGAAGATGCCGGAGGCCGCGGAGCTGAAAGGAGCGTGGATTAAGCAGTCATTCGACGCGTACATGCTTATGGTGCAAGCGGTTGGCGGACGACAACTTGATCACATCAAGGACCTGTTGGATGATCCAGAGTGTGGCCCCAAGGCTTGGAGGAAGCTTCTGGATGTGCACTCACCGACACACACTACCGGCATCGTGCTACTCGCGAGGCGGCTGCGCGACATCAAGTTCGTTGATGGAGAGCCGATGCAGCTCGTGTTGGACGAGATGCGCGACATCTTCATGAAGCTCCAAGGCAGCGGTGTGGTGTACCCGGAGATCGTGCAATGCGTGGAGATCGTGATACGGCTGCCGGATTCGTGGTCTGCCCTTGCCATCAACTTCAACTCCCAACAACCCCAATGGAGCGTGGATTACATCCGGGCGCGCATCTTTGAGGAGGACTTACGGCACCGGAGTGTGGAGCGCTCGGAGGAGGGGGCTAGCTATGGAGTTGGAGGTGGAAAGAGTGGCTTCAAGAAGAAGTGGAAGGGCAAGAACAATGACAACTCTAAGGATGAGAGCGGTGGAGGCCAAGGGGAGGTGTGTTTCTACTGCAAGAAGCGCGGGCATCGTTAGAGAAAATGCTACCAACGACCTAAGGACTGGACCCCGCCTTCATCAAGCAACCAGCATGGTGGCAAGAGGAGTGGGGGAGTCATGGGAGCTAGTGGAGAGGAGAAGGATGAGGAGAAAAGCGGCAAATCTGAGGAGCGGAAGGCCGGGTTCTTCTTCTTCGTGAATGAAGGCGCAACCGACCCCGCCATGGCTGCCAAGGTTCTCCCACACCCTCTCACCCATTGGGTGATTGACTCCAGGAGCTCGTGGCATATGACTCCTCGTGCCGACCTACTTGATAAGATTCAGCCCGCACCTATCTCTACAGTCACATCCGCGACGGGCGTCAAGGCCAAGGTCATGGGCATGGGATGTGCCAAGTTCATGGAGCGGATGAAGAGCTCGTGGGGCTGAAGAACGTGCTGTGGGTGTTGGACTTGTGTGCGATTCTGATTTCTACTGGCCGATTGGGAGATGCGGGTGTGAACACCGAGACGATTGGCTTGGAGCGCTATCGTGCCTACAACGACGAGCGCCTCATTTGGGACCTGCAGCGGAAGGGAGATGTCCACAAGCACATGTGGCAGATTCCGGTCCTCCCTTGGCGGAAATCGGGCAAGGCGGCAGCCGCGGCATCTATGGAGGAGAGTGTCGCCAAGGGGGGTCAGCAAGGTGTGCAAGGAGAAGAGCGGATTGGAGGAAGCGCGGCGGTGAAGGCGTCAGCTACCTCGGGCCAAGCGACATGGGAGACTTGGCATCGGCGGCTCGCACACGTGACTGTTTCTACATTGGAGGTGATGCATAAGGAGAAGTGCGTGCATGGGCTGCAACTGCAAGGAGATGACGCTCCCTATGGCAGCTGTGAGGCGTCCATGCAAAACAAGCTTGCGCGGTTCCCGTTTCCACGTGCGGAGGGATCGGCCAAGGCACCATTGGAGGTGGTGCACTTGGACCTGGTGGGTCATATGAGGACGGAGGGGACTGGGGGAGTGCTGTACTTCCTCACCATGGTGGACGAATGGAGTCAGTTCACATGGGCATGTCCCTTGTCCAAGAAGAGCAAAGCTGCAGCGGCGATCAAGGAGGTTTGGTTGCCGATGGTGGAGCGGCAGTCGATGCGGTTGGTGAAAGTGCTGAGGAGTGACCGTGGTGGAGAGTTCCTTGGAGAAGATTTCACCAATTTTCTCAAGAGGAACGGCATCCGACACCAGCTGACCTACCCAGGAACACCGCAGCAGAACGGCATTGCTGAACGTACCAACCGGACCATTGGCGAGGCAGCTAAGACCATGTTGGGGGTTGCTGGCATGCCCTACAAGTTCTGGCCTGATGCTGTCTGCCATGTCATCACAGCCAAGAACAGTGTCTTGACACTTTTTGGCGACAAGCATTGGGTGCCGTACGAGCGTTGGCTTGCGAAGAAGTCATCTATTGACATGCTGCGGGTGTGGGGCTGCATGGGGCTTGTGATGGTGCCTAAGGAGCAGAGGCACAAGCTGAAAGTTGCTGCTGTGTGGGCTGTCCATCTTGGGATGGCTCCTGACTCGAAAGGGTGGCTGATGTGGGACCCCAAGAGCAAGAAGACGCTGGTCAGCCGTGACATCAAGTTTGTGGAGGACGTCAAGTACAAGGACTGGCAGCAGCAGCAGCAGCAGATTGGCTTGCGTCTGTAGAAGATTGAGCGGTCTGCAGTGGAGGAGGTTCAGCTGCACCTTGATGATCTCCATAGGTCAGAGCTGACCAGTGACCACAGTGGCGGTGGTGAGCAGCAAGGTGCTGGTTCTGCTGCTGAGGAGGGGTTGGAGGATGAGTTGGCATGTGTGGACTCACCATCTCAGCCCGAGCCTGCTGCAACCGCCAAGGTCACTAAGAGGAGTATGCAGGGAGGAGCTTCACCACATGGGCAGCAGACTGGCTGCACCACCTTCGAGGCTGAAGTATAGCTGTTTGGGAGGATCCAAGCAAGGTGCCATGGCGGTTCAGGCAGATGAGGGAGATGATGAGGAGATGGCGTTTTGTTTCTTCACACATCTGCCAGGAGAACCAGCCACATTGGAGGAGGCACTGAGTGGACCCCAGAATGAGGAGTGGAAGGCTGCCATGGATGCTGAGTTCAACAGTCTCATTCAGAATGGGACTTGGGAGCTTGTTGAGTTACCAGAGGGGCGACTGCCGATCAGCAACAAGTGGGTATTCAAGGTGAAGAGTGGAGCTGATGGTGGTTTGGAGCAGTTCAAGAGCCTCTTGGTCGCCAAGGGGTTTCTGCAGAAAGAGAAGGTCGATTTCAAGGAGATCTTCGCTCCCGTTGCTAAGCCAGTGATACTAAGGACTTTGCTGGCTGGCGCAGCTGTGAAGGGATGGTACGTGAAGCAGATGGATATCACCACCGCGTTCCTCAATGGAGTGCTACTGGAGGATATCTATATGGCGCAGCCCGACGGCTATGAGGATGGGACCAGTCGAGTGTGCAAGCTCAAGAAGGCCATCTATGGCCTTAAACAAGCGCTCAGGTGCTGGTACGAGAAGCTGGAAGAGGTGCTACTGGGTGGAGGCTTCAAGACGTCCCAAGCGGATCACAGCTTGTTTCTGATTGGAGAGGGGGAGCAGCTGCTCTTGCTGCTGGTGTATGTCGATGACATACTGCTGTTCTCACCTTCCATGGAGAAAATTGAGAGGACACAGAAGCTCCTGATGGACAAATTCAAGTGCAAGATGCTGGGGGATGTCCACTACTACTTGGGGCTGCAGATTGAGAGGGGTGTTGAGAGGAGGTGGCTGAAGGTGCATCAGTCACACTACATCTCTGGTTTCATGGAGCGCTATGGTGTGACTGGGGGTCGCACTGTGATGACAGCTTCAAATTGAAGAAGGCAGCTGAGGAGGATGATGTGCTTGAGGATGAGCAGCAGAATGAGTACCATTCACTCATTGGGAGTGTGATGTATGCAGCTGTGCATACGCGACCTGATGCTTCATTCGGAGTGGGCCAGAGTGGGGCAGCTGGCCAGAGTTGTGCAGTGGCCCACTGAGGAGCAGTTGGAGGTGGCAAAGTGCTTGGTGCGGTACCTCGGATCAACAGCATTTGTTGGTGTTCGGTTTTCAGCTAGCAGCCAATGAGGTCGGAGGTGGACCAATGAGTTGGAGGTCCAAGAAGCAGTGTGATATTGCTCAGTCTTCAGGAGAGGCAGAGTACATGGCGATGTACCATGCCATAAAGGAGATTGTGCTCCTGAGGAAACTGCTGGAGGACATGGGAGCTGAACAGCAGGGACCTAGACCGCTTTTCTCCGACAGCGAGGCTGCTATTGGCATGGCCAATCATCCTATCTTGAATGGGCTGAACAAGCGCTTAAAGATTAAGTGGCACTGGGTGAGGCAGATGGTGAAGGAGGGGATTGTTGAGCTTCACCATGTGAAGGCTAGCAAGCAGGTGGCAGATCTTCTCACTGAGAGACTTCCCGAGAGTGCACATTTGAAGTGTGCAAAAATGTGTGGTATGGCACTGCACTAGTGTGGGCATCGGTATCATGAGTGCATGCGTGTTTGTGTGCATGAGTGTTTGCATGCTTGTGAGTTTTTGTGCATGCAGTCCGTTAGTCTGAAGGGGAGTTTGTTGAATGCACGTCAGTTTGAGTGCATGTCATCCTAACGTCCTGCCGAGTGCTCGTGCTATTCATGCGTGTATTGTTTGCATGAGCATATGTCATTGTGCATGGCTGTTGGATATTATCATCTCTATTTTTTTCTCCAAGTCCAAATGCTTGATCATGCAGGAGAAATCGGGAGCTTTCTAACGATACCAAGATCGCCTTAGTCCAACCAAGATCGTCCAAGTTACAAGATTTCCAAGACTTGGATTTCTTATTACCTTTTGGGGTTATATCTAATTTGGGTGATTAGGAATGCAACTTTGACTTTTGGATTGGGGTGGCTAGAAGTTTCTACCATGGGTTGCAAATAGTGCAACACCTAGGCAAAATCCAATAGTTGGATTTTGCATGTGACACCTCAAGGACCTCATGATGAGGGTTGCATCCTTGCTGCTAGGAAGGTTCCTACCATCCTTTCCTAGCTCTTAGAGAACCCCTTCCCTCTCATGGTGAGTCTTCAACTCCAACTATCCTATGCCTTAATGCTAGTACTTCCTCCACTATTCTAGTCATGCAGCTGCTAGACATTTCTAAGTCGTTCTCACTCTCTAGACCATCTTTTTAAGTGATTCAAATTGTAAATGGTAGCTAAGCCTACGGCACACAATCCTACCAAGCGGATTTGCGTTTAGTTGCGAAATGAATTCCTCGTAAGTTCTCAAAGTGTCGGATCCAGAACAACACTACTGTCACGCTACTGTTGTCACTAACCCTTCCTTTGAGTCTACTATTGCGTTTGCCCTAGTCACTGAGCTAGTCGACTTTGCTGCTACCCGTCGTCTCGACTACGTCGCAAGTCTTGTTACTGAGTCTGAGTTTGTCTGTCCTCCGTCCGTAGGGGGTGAGCTTGCCCTTGGCTGTGACGTCCTTGAGGACAGGCAGTTTGACTACTACTGTGGCTCATACGCAAAGGCAATCTCGGGTGACTACTACTCTTAGTGACAGACAACCATGGATGCAGAGATGGCTTCCTGGAAATCCACAAGCACCTACATCGACGAGGTTCCCCCTCCTGGGGCGAACATAGTCGATGACATGTGGATTTTCAGAGTGAAGCGGCCGCCGGGTTCTCCGCCTGCCTTCAAGGCACATTACGTTGCTCGAGGCTTTAGTTAGCGACAGGGGGTCGACTTCTTCCTGACGTTCTCCCCCACACCGAAGATGACCAGTCTTCGGGTGTTACTGCACGTTACTACTACGAGCTGCACTCCCATCACAAAAACCCTATGCCAAGTTTGGACGAATTTTGATTTCGATTGTCTTCACATAAAAAAAATCAGAGCCAATTTGGACCGACGGTTGGAGTCATTTGATAGGAGCTCTGAGACACATCTCGCAACAAGGTTTGGCTCGGGTCAAGTTCCAATTTGGCACACGAGCCTTTCCTGCTGACATTCGGGCGCAATCCGTTTTGGTGCAAATTCGTGACCAAATTATTCAAAACTACATTCTGTTTTTGTTCATTTTGGATATTAAGGATTTCAAAATTACATTTATTATTCCGGTTTACAACAATCATTATTCAACATTCTAGCAACAAGCAGTCTTAGCACTAGGTCAAATAGCCTACGCACTGCCGGGCCTTGCAAGCGCCCAGTGGGCAAGGACGACCTCTCCAAGGTCGCCATGATCGATGAGGAACTTGTTCGGGAAGACGAACGCACCCTGAGCCGGATCGTGGGGGATCCTCCGCTCCACGACAGAAAAGTGGATCATCTGTTTGACATTTTCGCACCAATCCAAGTAGTCTGGCCTGTTTTGTTCCGGCTGGCTACTAATTCGCTTGCGACGCTTATCCTGCAGAAGGGGCCATTCGATCTGCAATGTGGAGTAGGTTTGGGTGGATGGTTTATGAGGAGCAGGGGTTACAGGTAAAGGAGCCAACTGAAAGCGGTGATTCAGTCGTCACTATCTACGTAACTCCAAAGGCTTAATCGACCAGGGATTTGGCTGAAGTACAGGCAAGGGATTAAGGGGATGAGGCATGGGGGTACAAACACATATCTACATCCTTACCGAAAACAGGCCCCATGCCACCATGCGGCTCTAGAAATTGGTGAACACGACCCCACCCCTCTTGAAGGAGAGCTTTAACGCATAAGCGAACAAGGGGTTGCTGAAAGGCGTCCCGGTGGCCTTGTCAAAGTGCCAGTTGAGGGCCCACTGTTCTGCAGTTTGGCAAGGAGGGTATGGGTTGGAAAGGGGGTGTAGATAAATCAAGTGGGGGGATGAGAGCCATGGTGAGCCACATCGCACGGTGATATGTAGCTGCCAACTGGCATATGGTGGGGCATATGGTGTTTTCTAGTTGCACATACCATCTCTGTACTCGGCTAGGAGTTGCTCGACGTCGAACCACCTCGTTGGGTGTGGCTCAGTGGGCAGGCTATCCACGAGATGGCTGTAATCGGCAAGGCCCATGCCGGTGTATGCTGCTGGCCTGAGGGTGGAGTTGATAGTTGACCTTGTTGACGATATCTGGTGGTTGAAGACTCCCATGGTTGACTTGTCATTGTGCAACCATAGCAGCTTCATCGACTCGATCCCTTCTGCAGACAAGTGGACAGAGAACGCATCAAAACATTTTTTTGGTGAAGGGTATACTGTATTTTTTCTGGCGGGTTCAGAAACATGAGCTGAGAGCACACTAAGTAGGCTTTTTTCTGTGCAGGGGTGTAGGGTATACAACACAACATGGGAGAGTGAAACCAGCAGTTATGATTGTGGCCGCGTGACCACATGATGGTGATAAGCAACACTGTGTGAACTTGCCACGTCACACCCTCCTGCATCCGCCACATGCACCAACAACCCGCCCCACTTGCCACGTCACACCCCCCTACCCCAAGCCACGTCACCCCCCACCCACTTGACACGTGTCGCTTCGTCATGCACCGCTCCCGTGTACCCTTTTGAACAGCCACGTCATCCCCAACCCTCACCTTCTGCCACGTCAGACCCTCCTGCATCCGCCACGTCCACCAACAACCCGCCCCACTTGCCACGTCACACCCCCCTACCCCAAGCCACGTCACCCCCCTCCCACCTGACACGCCTCGCTTTGTCATGCGCCGCTCCCGCGTACCCTTTCAAACCGCCACGTCATCCCCAACCCTCACCTTCCGCCACGTCACACCCTCCTGCATCCGCCACATCCACCAACAACCCGCCCCACTTGCCACGTCACCCTCCCCCACCCCAAGCCACGTCACCCCCCACCCACCTGACATGCGTCGCTTCGTCATGCGCCGCTCCCATGTACCCTTTCAAATCGCCACGTCATCCCCAACCCTCACCTTCCGCCACTTCACACCCTCCTGCATTCGCCACATCCACCAACAACCCGCCCCACTTGCCACATCACACCCCCCCACCCCAAGCCACGTCACCCCCCACCCCTCTTGAGACGCGTCACCTCGTCATGCGCCGCTCTCTTGTACCCATCCAAACCGCCACCTCATCCCCAACCCCACCCTGGTTCCCACGTCAACCCCAAGCCGCCCCATTTGGCCCGCCACATACCGGGAATAGGTTTGTCTCCTGCAACACTAGCACTCGTGCCTTGTCCACGGCACTCATCGGCGGCAGGGTACCAGCCATAGGCACCACTGCGGACCCCCTGGCATAACTGGCAGGTGCTCCACGACGCAGGCCTAGCTGAGCAAACATGGCGTGCATCTCAGACCGTAGCGCCTGGAACTCCTCCCGTGTAACAAACTGCTCGTTCTCCGCACTTTCACCTAGGGCACCCATGAGATTGGGAAAAGGGTGTGAAGAATCCCCCCTCTAGCCAAGGGGATCAACGTCTTCTGCAGCAATCCCGTGTGCCCTCACACTATCACGCTGGCGGGAAAGGGGCAGCTCAGGGAAGGGATTGGCAGAAGTGCTTGGCTAATGCCCGCGCGAAGGACCGGCGAGGGGGGAGACCACCCTGCCCCGGACAGGAGAAGCGTGGAGCTGCCGATATGGGAATGGGGAGTGCGTGACGTGGCCTCGTGGAGGGGATTCGGATTCCACTCCTCTTGGTGCGCCGGGTGCTATAGCATCGACTTTAGACGGGCCGGAGTATGGCGTGTAGAACCTTGGGGCTCCTGTGGATAGCGGTGTAACACACGCTCTTCCGCCCCCCTTTGTTAGCTGCATCCGTTGCACGCTTACCAGTGGCCCAATACCTATAACACGAGGGTCTGAGATTTATAGGGAGAAGGAGCACAAAGTTGGAGTCGATTACGTTCAATACAGCGGCACACATGCATGCATACGAGCAGCGGATTGAGTCTAAATCGGGTTTAGCAGGGTACTGTTTTGTAACAAGAGGCCTTACCTTGCTTTGCAGATTCGTCGACCTTCTCCTTCCCTGCAGGGGAGAAACAATGTGAAGAATGGTGTTAATTGGCACGGTTGAGCAGAGAGTAATACAGCCACGACATGTGTATGGGCCACATTGCTTACCTCGCTGATGTCCCTTCGGTTTTTTTGCTGCCTGCGCCTTCTCGTTGCCACCTTTCCGCGGGGTGCTTTGGCACCCGCTTCGACGTTTACCGGCAGGTTCTTTCTTGCCGATACCCACTGGAACCCCTTTGGCGCGGCCACCCTTTCCTTCTCCATCCCCTTTTGCACCCTGGCTCCCTTGTTTTTTACCACCCCCTTCAGTTTCGACCTTCAATTTACGCGCCTTCGATTTGCCCACTGCTTCGCCACGCAGGGCGTCAACTGCCCCGTGTTTTCGGGAATGGCGAGTCCGACCCCCCAGCTTCCCTGTACCACTCCCCCGTTTGCCTCGCCCGCCCCGTCCCTTCACTGCCACCACATCCTCCTCCTCTTCCTCTTCTGCCCCTTCCTCCTCCTCCTCATCTTGTCAAACTTATATGCTGTTTAGGCTGTAGTGGGGTAGTTCTTACAGGGTACAACACTTTTAGGTTTCGCATATGTACCCACCTGCTTTCTAGTTCAGTCATTCATTCGCTCACATTCTAACATGGTATTATGAGCAGGTTCCCTAGTGGGAACGTTTTTAAGGGCCCACCACGATATTTTTTTTTCCTGCCCTGCCCAAAGCGCGAATCGCGCCCTAGCCCGTCGCGACCCCTAGCCCGTCGCGGCCTCCAGCCCGTCGCGGCCCCTAGCCCGCCACGGCCCCTACTGCCTGTCGCGGCCCCTAGCCCGTCGCGGCCCCTAGCCCGTCGCGGCCCCTAGCCCGTCGCGGCCCCTAGCCCGTCGCGGCCCCTAGCCCGTCGCGGCCCCTAGCCCGTCGCGGCCCCTAGCCCGTCGCGGCCCCTACTGCCTCTCGCGGCCCCTAGCCCGTCGCGGCCCCTAGCCTGTCGCGGCCTCTAGCCCGTCGCGGCCCCTAGCCCGTCGCAGCCCCTAGCCCGTCGCGACCCCTAGCCCGTCGCGGCCCCTAGCCTGTCGCGGCCCCTACTGCCGATGCGGCCCCTACTGCCGTCGCGGCCCTAGCCCGTCGTGGCCCCTGCTGCTGGCACGGCCCCCTGCTGACGCGGCCCCTGCTGACGCGGCCCCCTGCACTCGCGCCCCCCCCCCCCCTGCCGTCGCCACCCCTCACGGCCCGGCCCCTGCTGACGAGGCCCCCTGCTGGCGTGGCCCCTACTGGCGCGGGCCCCTGCAGTCGCGGCCCCCCTGCTGTCGCCACCCCTACTGGCGCGGCCCCTACTGTCACGACCCGGCCCCCTGCTGACGCGGCCCCCCCCCGGCAGTTACGGCCCCCCTGCTGTCGCCACCCTTACTGGCGCGGCCCCTGCTATCCCGGCCCGGCCCTGCACCCGTCCCTGGTAAGCACCCGCGCCGCCCAGCCGAGCCGCGCCGCCCAGTCGAGCTGAGCCACCCAACCGAGCCGCGCCGCCCAGCCGAGCCGCGCTGCCCACTGAGCCGCGCCACTCTGCCGAGCCGCGCCGCCCTACCGAGCCGCACTGCCCTGCACTGCCCTGCTGCCTCTGCTGCTATTGCTGCTACTGCTGCTACTGCTCCTACTGCTGCAATGGCTAGCCCTACTGTTCTCACCTTTGATGCTGAGGGACGTGCAATTGACTTTGACGTGTGGGTTGACGACCTACAGCTCTTTCTTCAGTGTGATTCTAGGGATGGGGTATCCCTTTTCGATCACACGTCCGGTGTTTCTACTGCTCCTGCTGCCACTGCTGACAGTACGGTTTGCTCGCAGTGGACCACTCGTGACGCTGTTGCTCGTCTTGCTGTTCGTAGTCACCTGCCGCCTGCTGAGCGCGCGCATTTTGGCCAGTACAAGACTGCTCAGTCTTTGTACGACGTGTCAAACTTATATGTGCTCTAGTCTATTTAGGCTGTAGTGGGGTAGTTCTTAGAGGGTACAACACTTTTGTGTTTTCTACTTGTACCCATCCCATTCCTAGTTCATTCATTCTTTCGTCAATTCTCTCACATGGTATAGAGCTAGTTTCGAGTTTTTTTTAAAAGGGCCCACCACTGAATTTTTTCCTACCTGCTCGACGCGCGCGTCGCGCCTGCCCTTCGAGGCCCGTAGCGGCCCCTGCGCCTGCCCTTAGAGCCAGCGCCGGCCCCGTAAGGCCCCGTAAGGCCCCGTAAGGCCCCGTTTACGGCCCCGTTTAAGGCCCCGTAAGGCCCCGTAAGGCCCCGTATGGCCTCGTAAGGCCCCGTAAGGCCCCGTAAGGCCCCGTAAGGCCCCGTTTACGGCCCCGTTTAAGGCCCCGTATGGCCCCGTAAGGCCCCGTAAGGCCCCGTAAGGCCCCGTCAGGCCCCGTAAGGCCCCATTTACGGCCCCGTTTAAGGCCCCGTAAGGCCCCGTAAGGCCCTGTAAGGCCCCGTCAGGCCGCGTCAGGTCCCGTTTGCGGCCCCGTCAGGCCCCGTAAGGCCCAGTCAGGCCCCGTTAGAGGCCCCGTACGGCCCCGTCAGGCCCCGTTAGCGGCCCCGTCAGGCCCCGTAAGGCCCCGTCCGGCCCTGCCCCGGCCCTACCCCAACCTGTCGCGGCCCTGCGCCGGCCCTGCTGCGGCCCTGTCGCAGCTCTGCCCCGGCCCTGCTCCGGCACTGTTGCAGCCCTGCCCCGGCCCTCGCCCCGACCCTGCCCCGGCCCTGCTCCTGCACTGCCGCGGCCCGGCCCCGGCCCTGCCCCGGACCTGTCGCGGCCTCGCCCCGGCCCTGTCCCGGCCCTGCTCCGACCCTGCCCCGGCCCTTCCCAGGCCCTGCCCCGGCCCTGCCCCGGCCCTGCCCCCTGCCCCGGCCCTGCCCCGGCCCTGCCCCGGCCCTGCCCCCTGCCCCGGCCCTGCCCCGGCCCTGCCCCGGCCCTGCCCCCTGCCCCGGCCCTGCTCCGACCCTGCCCCGGCCCTGCCCCGGCCCTGCCCCGGCTCTGCCCCGGCCCTGCCCCTGCCCTGCTCCTGCACTGTCGCGGCCCTGCCCAACCCGGCCCCGGATCTTTTGCGGCCCGGCCCCGGCCCTACCCCGGCCCTGCCCCGGCCTCGCCACTGGTAAGAGCGCCGCGCTACCGAGCCGCGGCGCCCTGCCTAGCCTGCCCTGCCGAGTTGCACTGCTGCTGCTGCTAGCCTGCTGCTGCTCCTGTCATGGCTAGTCTCAATGTTCTTACCTTTGATGCTGAGGGTTGAGCTGTTGACTTTGAGGTCTGGCTAGATGATCTGCAGCTTTTCCTATAGTGCGATAGCAAGGATGGCCTCTCACTGTTCGATCTCACGTCTGGCGCCTCTACTGCCCCTGCTGCTGATGCTGACAGTACTGTTCGCTCGCAGTGGCTCACGCGCGTCGCTGCTGCTCGTCTTGCTGTGCGTAATCACCTGTCTACTGAGCGCGCGCACTTTAGTCAGTACAAGAGTGCTAGGGCTCTGTACGACGCTGTAGTTGCACGCTACTCCTCCCCTACCACTGCTGCCCTCAGCTGCCTCATGCTGCCGTACCTTTTTCCTGACCTTGCCGCCTTTGCCACAGTTGCTGACCTAGTTGCTCACCTCCGCACTAGTGACGCTCGCTACCGCGCTGCCCTTCCCACTGAGTTTCTTCCTACGAACTCCCCCCCCATGTACATCACCCTTTACTACCTAGTCACCCGCCTCCCTGACTCTCTCTCCTCAGTCAGGGATCACTTCCTCTCCCTTTGCCCCACCAAGCTGACTGTCGACTTGCTAGAGGAGGGCCTTGCTGCAGCTGAGAAGAGTATCTTAGCTGTCGGTGCTTCTCGCGGCGACCGTCGCACCCCCTTCTTTGAGGGGTGTTCCCCTGTCCCCCTTCTCCCCTCTGTTGCCTCTGCTGCTGCTGTCGACCTCGTTGGCACTGAGGAGGTCGGCGCTGCGTCTGCCCCTAGTGGGCGACGCCGCACTGGCAAGGGCAAGAGAAGCAGGGGTGGTGGAGGGGGCGGTGGAGGAAGCGGTGGAGGAGGTGGAGGAGCTGGAGGTGGTGGTGGGGGTGGTCCCGGGAGTGGGGGCGTCGGTGGCGGCAGTGGCGGCCGTGGAGGCGGTGGCGGAGGAGGTGGAGGCGGCGGCAGCGGTGGTGGAGGTAGCGGAGGAGGTGGTACTGGTCACGGTGCAGCCACGCAGTGTGGAGGCCTTGGTGGCAGCCAGCGTCAGCAGCAGCTGCGCACCCGTGAGACCCCGTCTGTTCAGCAGCTTCGTGAGTGGTACGCTGGGCGTGGGAGGTCTGGGGGTGCAGGTCCCTGCACGTACGTTCTTCGCACAGGCACTCGTAGTGGGGAGGTGTGTGGTCTCCCACACACCACGCAGCGCTGCTTCGGCCGCTTGACTGATGCTTGGCGTACCCAGTTTCATGACGCTGTTGAGCTTCCTCGTTGGCATGATCTGCTTCTGCAGAATGTGCCTATCTTTGATCTAGACTTTGATGCTATCCTTGCTGCCATGTATGCTCTTGCTGATATTACTGAGGGTGACTGTTACCTGCGTGTCCCGCCCGACCCGGGCACTGTGGCTGCTGCTCTAGGTGCTAGTGCGGCTGCTGCTCTAGGTGCTAGTGCGTCTGCTGCTCCGGGTGCTGGTCCGTCTCCTCTCTCAGGTACTGCACCTACTGAGTCCTTTCACACTTTCACACTTGACTCTGGTGCTTCGCGCTCTTTCTTTAGAGACAGCACCACGCTCACGCCGCTCAGTCGGCCTGTTGCGGTCTCCCTTGCTGACCCCTCAGGGGGCCCAGTACTTGCACACTCCTCCACTGTCCTACCGTGTCCTGCGGCCCCGTCGGGCTTGCTGTCGAGACTCCACCTCCCCTCGTTCTCTACGAACTTGGTGAGTGGAGCTGACATCCAGGACGCGTGGGTTGACCAGTTCACCCCTGGAGGTCAGCGTGTGACCCACTGCACTTGCTCTCGGACGGGCCGTCACCTGGCCACGTTCACCCGTCGGCCAGGGTCGAGTCTGTACAAACTGACTAATGCGCCTCCTCCGGTCTCTGCGTCTGGTCAGGTAGCTGCGTCCAGTCAGGTGTTTGCTGCCGCGTCCAGGTCTAGTCCTGCGTCTGCCCCCTGCTCGTGTCGTCCTTTGGCACACGAGACTCTCCTTTGGCACCACCGCCTTGGTCACCCCTCCCTTCCTCGTCTTCGAGGTATGGCCTCCCGTGCCCTTGTCTCGGGTCTACCCAGGTCCCTCCCTCCCCTTCCTCCGGGGCCTGCCCCCACCTGTGTTCCTTGTGTCGAGGGCCGGCAGCGCGCCGCCCCTCACTCCTCCTCGTTTCCTCCGACTGAGGCTCCTCTGCAGACTCTTCACATGGACGTGTGGGGCCCAGCCCGCGTCCGTGGACAGGGTCACGAGCGCTACTTCCTCCTGGTCGTTGACGACTACTCGCGTTACACCACAGTCTTCCCCTTGCGCAGCAAGGGTGAGGTCCCTGAGGTGTTGATCGACTGGATCCACGGTGCTCGCCGCCAGCTCAGTGAGAGTTTCGGCTCAGACCTTCCTGTTCTGCGTCTGCACTCGGACAGAGGCGGGGAGTTTTCCTCCGACCTCCTGAGAGCCTTCTGTCGTTCGGAGGGCATCCGCCAGACGTTCACGCTTCCAACCTCCCCGCAGCAAAATGGGATTGCTGAGCGCCGCATTGGCATGGTCATGGACGTCGCTCGTACGTCCATGATCCATGCGGCTGCTCCCCATTTTCTGTGGCCGTTCGCGGTTCAGTACGCGGCGCATCAGATCAACCTTCAGCCTCGTGTCTCCTTGCCGGAGACCACACCTACTCTGCGGTGGACGGGGAAGGTTGGCGATGCGTCCGCGTTTCGTGTCTGGGGATCTCGAGCTTTTGTCCGCGATACTACCGCGGACAAGCTGTCCTCCCGTGCCGTTCCCTGTGTCTTCCTTGGCTTCCCTCCTGACGCACCCGGGTGGCAGTTCTACCACCCCACCTCGCGTCGTGTTCTGTCCTCTCAGGACGTCACGTTCGACGAGTCGGTGTCGTACTACCTTTCCCTACCGCACTGCCTCTCCCCCCCCCCCACCGCTCTTCCTCGCACCAGGTACTCCCCTGGTAGACCCCCTCCCCCCCCAGGGTCCTGCCCCCTCAGGTGTGTCCCAGGTAGACCCTGCCGAGCCGGTCGAGGTAGCTGTCGACTCAGGTGCTGCTGGGGGTGCTTCCCCTGCGGGTGCGGGGCCTGGGGGTGCTGAGACTGGGGGTGCTGAGTCTGGGGGTGCTGAGCCTGGGGGTGTGGCGCCTGAGGGTACTGCGTCTGGAGGTGCTGAGCCTGCGTGTGCTGAGTCTGGAGGTGCTCTAGGTGTCCCGTCGTGGCGGGAGCCCCTCTCTCCACAGCGGCTTCGTGAGTGGTACTCTCGGCGCTGTCGAGGTGCTGCTGGTGCTGGAGCTGCTGGAGGTGCTGGAGGTGCTACTGGAGCTACTGGAGGTGCTGGCGCTGCTGGAGGTGCTGCTGGTGCTGGAGGTGCTGGAGGTGTTGCTGGCGCTGCTGGAGGTGCTGGAGGTGCTACTGGAGCTACTGGAGGTGCTGGCGCTGCTGGAGGTGGTGCTGGTGCTGGAGCTGCTGGAGGTG
The DNA here is from genome assembly GCA_947471745.1 of Closterium sp. Naga37s-1. Classification (NCBI taxonomy): domain Eukaryota; kingdom Viridiplantae; phylum Streptophyta; class Zygnematophyceae; order Desmidiales; family Closteriaceae; genus Closterium; species Closterium sp. Naga37s-1. The sequence continues at coordinate 4,322,623 of CANJKZ010000084.1, read as the reverse complement.
CTGCTGGTACTGGAGCTGCTGGACCTCCTGGAGGTGCTGGCGCTGCTGGAGGTGGTGCTGGTGCTGGAGCTGCTGGAGGTGCTGCTGGGACTGGACACCCTGGGGCTGAGGGTACCGGTTCTGTCTCTGCTGTTTCTGGAGGCGCTGCGCGGCCGCGGCCGTACTACGTTCCGCTCCTTCAGCAGGTTCTTGGCTCCCCGCCTTCTCTTGGTCCTCCTCCTCCTTTCCTGAGTCCACCGCCTGTCCAGTCCCAGTCGCAGTTACAGCCGGCCTCTCCCCTGCCTGGTCCTTCTCCTTACTCTGGTCCGACTAGAGGTCTTACTGAGCGTCGTGAGCCTGAGTCTCGTCCTGTGTCGCCTGCGTCTCGTTCTGCGTCGCCTGTCCGCACTGTTCGCGCTGGTCGTGTTTCGCGTCCGCGTCTTCCTCCTGTCCCAGGCACTCACTCTATGACACTGCGTCCTTCTACTGCTTCACAGCGTGTCCCTCTGCCCTCTCCTCTTGCTTCCTCTCTTCCTAACGGTCCGGACCTGGAGTCTGACTCCCTTCGTGCTGCTAGTCCTACTGTCACGCGCTTTCTGGTCACGACGAGGAGTGAGGAGCGGCGCGCTGCCTGCCCTCGACACAAGGAACACAGGTGGGGGCAGGCCCCGGAGGAAGGGGAGGGAGGGACCGGGGTAGACCCGAGACAAGGGCACGGGAGGCCATACCTCGAAGACGAGGCAGGGAGGGGTGACCAAGGCGGTGGTGCCAAAGGAGAGTCTCGTGCGACAGAGGACGACACGAGCAGGGGGCAGACGCAGGACTAGACCTGGACGCGGCAACAAACACTTGACTAGACGCAGCTACCTGACCAGACGCAGAGACCGGAGGAGGCGCATTAGTCAGTGTGTACAGACTCGACCCTGGCCGACGGGTGAATGTGGCCAGGTGGCGGCCCGTCCGAGAGCAAGTGCAGTGGGTCACACGCTGACTTCCAGGGGTGAACTGGTGAACCCACGCGTCCTGGAGGTCAGCTCCACTCACCAAGTTCGTAGAGAACGAGGGGAGGTGGAGTCCCGACAGCAAGCCCGACGGGGCCGCAGGACACGGTAGAACCGTGGAGGAGTGTGCAAGGACTGGCCCCCCTGAGGGGTCAGCAAGGGAGACCGCAACAGGCCGACTGAGCGGCGTGAGCGTGGTGCTGTCTCTAAAGAAAGAGCGCGAAGCACCAGAGTCAAGTGCGAAAGTGTGCAAGGACTCAGTAGGTGCAGTACCAGAGAGAGCAGATGCACCAGCACCTGGAGCAGCAGACGCACCAGTACCTCAGCAGCAGACGCACTAGCACCTAGAGCAGCAGCCGCAATGCCCGGGTCGGGCGGGACACTCAGGTAGCAGTCACCATAAGCACTATCAGCAATAGCATACATGGCAGCAAGGATAGCATCAAAATCAAGATCAAAGATAGGCACATTCTGCAGAAGCAGATCATGCCAGCGAGGGAACTCAACGGCGTCTGGAAACTGGGCACGCCAAGTGTCAGTCAAGCGACCGAAGCAGTGCTGCGAAGTGTGTGGGAGCCCACACACCTCCCCACTACGAGTGCCGGTGCGAAGAACGTAAGTGCAGGGACCTGGACTCCCAGACCTCCCACGCCCAGCGTACCACTCACGAAGCTGCTGGACCGACGGGGTCTCACGGGAGCGCAGCTGCTGCTGGCGCTGGCTGCCACCAAAGCCTCCACGCTGCGCGGCTGCACCTCGACCAGTACCACCGCCACCGCCACCTCCACCACCGCTGCCGCTGCCTCCACCACCTCCGCCACCGCCGCCACTACCTCCACCGCCGCCGTTGACGCCCCCACTCCCAGTACCACCTCCACCGCCACCTCCTCCGCCTCCTCCACCTCCGCCACTGCTTCCCCCACCGCCCCCTCCACCACCCTTGCTCCCCTTGCCCCTGCTGTTGCGGCGTCTCCCACTAGGGGCAGGCGCAGCTCCGACCTCCTCAGTGCCAACGAGGTCGACAGCAGCAGCAGAAGCCACAGAGGGGAAAAGGGGAACAGGGGAACACCCCTCAAAGAAGGGGGTGCGACGGTCGCCGCGAGAAGCACCTACAGCTAAGATACTCTTCTCAGCTGCAGCAAGGCGCTCCTCTAACAGGTCGACAGTGAGCTCGGTGGGGCAAAGGGAGAGAAAGTGGTCCCTGACTGAAGAAAGGGAGTCAGGGAGGCGGGTGACTAGGTAGTAAAGGGTGATGTACATGGGGGGGGGGTTCTTGGCACAGAACTCAGTGGGAAGGGCAGCGCGGTAGCGAGCGTCACTAGTGCGAAGGTGAGCAACTCGGTCAGCAACTATGGTAAAGGCGGCAAGGTCACGGAAAAGGTACGGCAGCATGAGGCGGCTGAGGGCAGCAGTGGCAGGGGAGCAGTAGCGTGCAACTACAGCGTCGTACAAAGACTGAGCAGTCTTGTACTGGCCAAAATGTGCGCGCTCAACAGGCGGCAGGTGACTACAAACAGCAAGACGAGCAACAGCGTCACGACTGGTCCACTGCGAGCGAACCGTACTGTCAGCAGTGGCAGCAGGAGCAGTGGAAACACCGGACGTGTGATCGAAAAGGGATACCCCATCCCTAGAATCACACTGAAGAAAGAGCTGGAGGTTGTCAACCCACACGTCAAAGTCAACTGCACGTCCCTCAGTGTCAAATGTGAGAACGGTAGGACTAGCCATAGCAACAGTAGGAGCAGTAGGAAGAGTAGCAGCAGTAGAAGTAGAGGCAGTAAGGCAGTGCAAGGCAGTGCGGCTCGGTAGGGCAGTGCGGCTCAGTAGGGCAGTGCGGCTCGGTGGGGCGGCGCGGCTCGGCTGAGCGGCGCAGCTCGGCTGGGCGGCGCGGCTCGGTCGGGCGGCGCGGCTCGGTCGGGCGGCGCGGCTCGGCTGGGCGGCGCGGCTCGATTGGGCGGCGCGGCTCGGCTTACCAGAGATGGGTGCAGGGGCGGGCCGTGAATGCAGGGGCCGCACCAGTAGGGGGGGCGCACCAGCAAGGGCCGCGTCAGCAGGGGCCGGCAGGGGCGCGTCAGCAGAGGTCGGCAGAGGCGCGCCAGCAGTGGCCGGCAGGGGCGCGCCAGCAGGGGCCGGCAGGGGCTCGCCAGCAGGGGCCGGAAGGGGCGCGCAAGTAGGGGCCGGCAGGGGCTCGCCAGCAGGGGCCGGTAGGGGTGCGCCAGTAGGGGCGCGTCAGCAGGGGCACGGAAGGGGCGCGCCAGTAGGGGCCGGCAGGGGCTACGGCAGCTGCTAGAGGGGCCGCGTATGGCCGCAAAGGGGCCGCGAAGGGCCGCAAGAGGGGCCGCGAAGGGCCGCAAAGGGTCGCGAAGGGCCGCGAAGGGGCCGCAAGGGGCCGCGAAGGGCTGCGACGGGCCGCGAAGGGGGCCGCGAAGGGCCGCGAAGGGCCGCGAAGGGCCGCAAAGGGGGGCCGCGAAGGGCCTCGACGGGCCACGACGGGCCGCAATGGGGGGCCGCGAAGGGCCTCGACGGGCCGCGAAGGGCCGCAAAGGGGGGCCGTGAGGGGCGCGACGAGGAGGGCCCTAAGGGCGGGCCGCTAAAGGCAGAGCGCGCTGCTGGCAGGCAAGGAAAAAAAAAATTCGTAGTGGTGGGCCCTTAAAAAAAAACGGTCCCACTAGGGAACCCGCTCTATACCATGTGAGAATAATGAGAGGAATGGATGAACTAGAAAGAAGGTGGGTACAAGTAGCAAACACAAAAGTGTTGTACCCTCTAAGGACTACCCTGCACCCGCCCCTGGAAAGCACCCGCGCCGCAGCCAAGCTGAGCCGCGCCGCCCAGCCGAGCCGCGCCGCCCACCGAGCCGCGCCGCTCTGCAGAGCCGCGCTGCCCTACCGAGACGCGCCGCCCTACCGAGCCGCGCCGCCCTACCGAGCCGCGCTGCCCTACCGAGCCGCGCCGCCCTACCGAGCCGTGCTGCCCTACTGAGCCGCACTGCCCTGCCTGCACTGCTCCTGCTGCCACTGCTGCTTCTACTACCACTGCTGCTACTGCTGCTACTGTTGCTATGGCTAGCCCTACTGTTCTCACATTTGATGCTGAGGGGCGTGCGGTTTACTTTGACGTGTGGGTTGACGACCTGCAGCTCTTTCTTCAGTGTGACTCTAGGGACGGGGTATCCCTTTTTTATCACACGTCCGGTGTCTCTACTGCTCCTGCTGCCACTACTGATAGTACGGTTCGCTCGCAGTGGACCACTCGTGACGCTGTTGCTCATCTTGCTGTTCGTAGTCACATGCCGCCTGCTGAGCGCGCGCATTTTGGCCAGTACAAGACTGCTCAGTCTTTGTACGACGCTGTAGTTGCGCGCTACTCCTCCCCTGCCACTGCTGCCCTCAGCCGCCTCATGCTGCCGTACCTTTTCCCTGACCTTGCTGCCTTTGCCACAGTTGCCGACCTCATTACTCACCTCCGCACTAGTGACACCCGCTATTGCGCTGCCCTTCCCACTGAGTTCTGTGCCAAGAACCCCCCCCCCCCCCCCATGTACATTACTCTTTACTACCTAGTAACCCGCCTCACTGACTCCCTTGCTTCAGTCAGGGACCACTTTCTCTCCCTTTGCCCCACCGAGCTCACTGTCGACCTGCTAGAGGAGCGCCTCGCTGCAGCTGAGAAGAGTATCTCAGCTGTAGGTGCTTCTCGCGGCGATCGTCGCACCCCTTTCTTTGAGGGGTGTTCCCCTGTCCCCCTTCTCCCCTCTGTTGCTTCTGCTGCTGCTGTCGACCTCGTTGGCACTGAGGAGGTCGGGGCTACGTCTGCTCCTAGTGGGAGGCGCCGCAACAGCAAGGGCAAGGGGAGCAAGGGTGGTGGAGGGGATGGCGGGGGCGGCGTCGGAGGCGGTGGAGGAGGCGGAGGGGGTGGCGGTGGAGGTGGGGGTGGTGCCGGGAGTGGGGGCTTTGGTGGCGGCAGCGGAGGTGGTGGAGGCAGTGGCGGAGGTGGTGGAGGCAGCGGCAGCGGTGGTGGAGGCAGCGGTAGTGGTGGCGGAGGTGGCGGTGGCGGTGGTGCTGGTCGAGGTGCAGCAGCGCAGCGTGGAGGCTTTGGTGGTAGCCAGCGCCAGCAGCAGCCGCGTTCCCGTGAGACCCCGTCGGCCCAGCAGCTTCGTGAGTGGTACGCTGGGCGTGGGAGGTCTGGGGGTGCTGGTCCCTGCACTTACGTTCTTTGCACCGGCAGTCGTCGTGGGGAGACGTGCGGGCTGCCACACACTGCGCAGCGCTGCTTCGGTCGCCTGACTGACGCCTGGCGCGCCCAGTTTCCCGACGCTATTGAGCTCCCTCGCTAGGGTGATCTGCTTAGGCAGAATGTGGCTATCTTTGATCTTGATTTTGATGCTATCCTTGCTGCCATGTATGCTTTGACTGATAGTGCTGAGGGTGACTGTTACCTGAGTGTCCCACCCGACCCGGGCATTGAGGCTGCTGCTCTAGGTGCTAGTGCGTCTGCTGCTCCAGGTACTGGTGAGACTGCTGCTCCACGTGCTGGTGAGTCTGCTCTCTCTGGTACTGCACCTACTGAGGCCTTGCACAATTTCACACTTGACTCTGGTGCTTCGCGCTCCTTCTTCCGCGACAGCACCACACTCACGCCGCTCAGTCGGCCTGTCGCAGTCTCCCTGGCTGACCCCTCCGGGGGCCCAGTCCTTGCCCACTCTTCCACGGTTCTAGCGTGTCCTGCGGCCCTGTCGGGCTTGCTGTCGGGACTCCACCTCCCCTCATTCTCTACGAACCTGGTGAGTGGAGCTGACCTCCAGGACGCGTGGGTCGACCAGTTCACCCCTGGAGGTAAGCATGTGACCCACTGCACTTGCTCTAGGACGGGCCGCCTCCTGGCCACGTTCACCCGTCTGCCTGGGTCGAGTCTGTACACACTGACTACTGCGTCTCTTCCGGTCACTGCGTCTGGTCAGGTAGCCCCGTCTAGTCAGGTGTTTGCTGCCGCGTCCAGGTCTAGTCCAGAGTCTGCCCCCTGCTTGTGTCGTCCTCTGTCGCACGAGACTCTCCTTTGGCACCACCGCCTTGGTCACCCCTCCCTGCCTCGTCTTCGAGGTATGGCCTCCCGTACCCTTGTCTCGGGTCTCCCCCGGTACCTCCCTCCCCTTCCTCCGGGGCCTGCCCCTACCTGTGTTCCTTGTGTCGAGGGCCGGCAGCGCGCCGCTCCTCACTCCTCCACGTTCCCTCCGACGGAGGCTCCCCTGCAGACTCTTCACATGGACGTGTGGGGCCCAGCCCGCGTCCGTGGACAGGGTCATGAGCGTTACTTCCTTCTGGTCGTTGACGACTACTCGCGTTACACCACAGTCTTCCCCTTGCGCAGCAAGGGTGAAGTCACTGAGGTGTTGATCGACTGGATCCGCGGTGCCCGTTGCCAGCTCAGCGAGCGTTTCAGCTCGGACCTTCCTATTTTGCGTCTGCACTCAGACAGAGGGGGTGAGTTTTCCTCCGACCTCCTGAGGGCCTTCTGTCGTGCGGAGGGCATTCGCCAGACGTTCACGCTTCCGGCGTCTCCACAGGAAAATGGGATTGCTGAGCGCCGCATTGGCATGGTCATGGATGTCGCTCGTACGTCCATGATCCATGCGGCTGCTCCCCATTTTCTGTGGCCGTTCGCGGTTCAGTACGCTGCGCATCAGATCAACCTTCAGCCTCGTGTCTCCTTGTCGGAGACCACACCTACTCTGCGGTGGACGGGGAAGGTTGGCGATGCGTCTGTGTTCCGTGTCTGGGGATCTCGAGCTTTTGTCCGTGATACTTAAGCGGACAAGCTGTCCTCCCGTGCCATTCCCTGTGTCTTCCTTGGCTTCCCCCCTGACGCACCCGGGTGGCAATTCTACCACCCCACCGTGCGTCGTGTTTTGTCCTCAAGGACGTCACGTTCGACAAGTCGGTGTCTTACTACCGTCTCTTTCCCTACCGCACTACCTCTCCCCCCCCCCCGCCACTCTTCCTAGCACCAGGTACTCCCCTGGTAGACCCCCTCCCCCCTCAGGGTCCTGCCCCCTCAGGTGTGTCCCAGGTAGACCCTGCCGAGCCGGTCGAGGTAGCTGTCGACTCAGGTGCTGCTAGGGGTGCTGAGCCTGCGGGTGCGGGGACTGGGGGTGCTGAGCCTGGGGTTTCTGTGTCTGAGGGTGCGGAGCCTGGGGGTGCTGAGCCTGAGCGTGTGGAGCGTGGGGGTGCTGAGTTTGGGGGTGCTGAGCCTGAGCGTGCTGCGTCTGGAGGTCCTCCGGGTGTCCCGTCGAGGCGGGAGCCCCTCTCTCCGCAGCAGCTTCGTGAGTGGTACGCTCGGTGCTGTCGAGGTGCTGCTGGTGCTGCTGGTGCTGCTGGTGCTGGAGGTGCTGCTGGAGGTGCTGCTGGAGGTGCTGCTGGAGCTGCTGGAGGTGCTTCTGGAGCTTCGGGAGGTGCTGCTGGTGCTGGAGTTGCTGGTGCTGCTGGTGCAGGAGGTGCTGCTGGAGCTGCTGGAGGTGCTACATGTGCTGGAGCTGCTGGAGGTGCTTCTGGAGCTGCTGGAGGTGCTGGAGCAGCTGGTCTTGGAGGTGTTCGTACTGGAGGTACTGGAGCTGCTGGGGCTGGTGGTGCTGCAAGAGTTGGAGCTGTAGGTGCAGGAGCTGTTGCTACTGGAGGTGCTGCTGGAGCTGGAGCTGCTGGAGGTACTGGAGCTGGTGGTGCTGCGGGAGTTGTAGCTAGAGACCCTGGAGCTGAGGGTACTGGTGCTGTCTCTGCTGTTTCTCGAGGCGCTGCGCGGCCGCGGCCGTACGATGTTCCGCTCCTTCAGTAGGTTCTTGGTCTCCCGCCTTCTCCTGGTCCTTCTCCTCCTTTACTGAGTCCACCGCCTATCCAGTCACAGTCGCAGTTACAGCCGACCTCTCCACTGCCTGGTCCTTCTCCTTACTCTGGACCGACTAGAGGTCTTACGGAGCGTCGTGAGCCTGAGTCGCGTCCTGTGTTACCTGAGTCTCATCCTGCGTCACCTGAGTCTCGTTCTGCGTTGCCTGTCCGCACTGTTTGCGCTGGTCGTCGTGTTTCGCGTCCGCGTCCTCCTCGTGTCCCTGGCACTCACTCTACAACACTGCGTCCTTCCACTGCTCCACAACGTGTCCCTCTGCCGTCTCCTCCTGCGTCCTCTCTTCCTGCCGGTCCGGACCCTTCGTCTGACTCCCTCCGTGCTGCTAGTCCAGCTGTCACGCGTTTTCTGGCCACTGCTGTCACTGACCCTTTGTTTGAGTCCACTGCTGGGTCTGCTCTTATCACTGAGCTTGTTGACTTTGCTGCAGCCTGTCGCCTAGACTACGCCACTAGTCTTGTTGCTGAGTCTGCGTCTGAGTCTGTCTGTCCTCCGTCCGTCGGGGGTGAGTGTGCTCTTGGCACGGACGTTCTTGAGGACAGTCAGGAGGAGTTTGAGTGCTTTGCCGCTGCTGTACCTCATCTCGTGTCCATGTTGCTTGCCCCTGAGGGAGACCCGGATGCACCAGACATCCCGACCCCGCGCTCTTACGCAGAGGCGATAGAGGGTCCCTACTCCTCTCAGTGGTAGGCAGCCATGGACGCCGAGATGGCTTCCTGGAAGTCCACAGGCACCTACGTCGACGAGGTTCCCCCGCCTGGGGCGAACATCGTGAGTGGCATGTGGATCTTCAGGGTGAAGCGGCCGCCGGGTTCTCCGCCTGTCTTCAAGGCGCGTTACGTTGCACGTGGCTTCAGTCAGCGACACGGAGTTGACTTCTTCCAGACCTTCTCCCCTACCCCGAAGATGACCACTCTTCGGGTACTGCTGAACGTCGCCGCTCACCGTGACTACGAGCTCCACTCGCTTGACTTCAGCACAACCTTCCTACAGGGCAGCCTTCACAAAGAGATCTGGCTGCGCCGCCCACCTGGCTTCACTGGGTCGTTTCCTGCTGGTACCCAGTGGAGCCTCCGGCGGCTAGTCTATGGTCTCCGCCAGGCACCCCGTGAGTGGCACGACACACTGAGGACGACTCTTGCTGCTCTTGGTTTTGCTCCTTCCACTGCTGACCCGTCGCTTTTTTACGCACTGACACCACTCTGCCGCCGTTCTACGTTCTCATGTACGTAGGCGACTTGGTCTTTGCTATTGCTGACACTGAGGGAGTCGCCCACGTGAAGTCGGAGCTGCAGAAGAGACACACGTGCACAGACCTGGGTGAGCTTACAAGCTATCTTGGCTTGCGGATCACCCGGGACAGAGCACAACGCACCATTACCTTGACTCAGTCACACATGGTGCAGCAGGTCCTTCAGCGCTTCGGCTTCATGTACTCCTCGCCACAGTCCACTCCTCTGCCTACCGGTCACTCGCTCTTAGCTCCTCCTTCGGGCGAGTCCGTAGAGCCGAGTGGCCCGTATCCAGAGCTTGTGGGCTGCCTCATGTACCTGATGACTTGCACACGACCTGACCTCGCATACCCTCTCAGCCTTTTGGCTCGCTACATGGCTCCCGGTAGGCACCAAAAGGTGCACTGGGATGCTGCGAAGAGGGTGTTGCAATACTTGTGCAGTACGTCGGGCATGGGGCTCGTGCTTGGAGGAAGGGCTCGAGTTGTCCTCACTGGTCACGCAGACGCCTCCTGGGTTGACGACTTGGCTACGCAGCGGTCGTCACAGGGTTACACTTTGAGCCTTGGCTCCGACTCTGTCTCTTGGCGGTCTACCCGCTCGTCTTCTGTTCTCAGCTCCAGTTGTGAGGCTGAGATCTACGCTGGGGCCATGGCTGCACAGGAGTTACGCTGGCTCACCTACCTGCTGACCGACTTGGGAGAGGCGCCTCGTTCTCCTCCAGTTCTGTACGTCGACAACAAGGCCATGCTTGCCTTGTGTCAGGAGCACAGACTGGAGCACAGAACGAAGCACATTGCTCTGCGCTACTTCCTTGCTCGAGAGTTACAGCAGCGTGGCCAGCTTCGTCTTGCTTACGTGGCCTCACAGGCCAACACTGCTGATGTTTTCACCAAGGCACTTCAGCCTTGTGATCATCAGCGTTTCTGTACTGTTCTAGGCCTTGTACCTACTGTGCCTCACTTGCTTACTTCTTGACTCTGCTTTTACTGTACTCTATATACATATACCTGCATGCTTACACTTGCTAGGTTGTGTTCACTGTATTGTTTGTTTTCCTTTATATAGCTCTGCATGTGAACTGGCCTTGTGGCCATTGTCTTGTGCTCAGACTGCGTGGTGACTTTGTGATCCACCCTGAGCTTGCTTTGCCTTTCTTGACTGGTCTTGTGACCTCTTGTTCTCCCCCACTTTGCCTATGGGGGTGTGTCAAACTTATATGCTATAGTCTGTTTAGGCTGTAGTGGGGTAGTTCTTATAGGGTACAACAGTTTTAGGTTTCCTACTTGTACCCACCTGCTTTCTAGTTCATTCATTCATTCGTTCCATATTCTAACAAAGTATTTGCTCATGCCTTCGCTCATACTTTGTACCTCCACATAGTGCAATCCTCGCTACCTCGTTTCATTGCACCCGTAACAAGTAACATAACCTACTGCAAACAACCCATGTAGAAAACCAAGGCAGTTGTGCACTTCTCAATGCCACTTTTGCTCATCAACTTGGTCATTTCTCTAGCCAAGTTTTGTACGGAGGTTTATAAGAATAAAAACACAATATTAAACAAAAAAGGCAGTTGTGTACACTTGGCGACCCTTGTAGAAAGAAGCACGAAACACTGAGGATGGTCGTTCCTCATACGGTATTTAATTCAATGTTAAGAATTCCTTTAGAAACAAGGGAGTGTAGAGAAGTGAACCAAGAATATGCCCACAAGATATGCTCATCGCCGTGAACGACAATGTACAAATAAAAAGGGATATGAATCAGCTCAATCATGCACGCACTCGTACACGCTGGCGTACACTGTCTGATTAACATGGCGGGACGGAGCAGATACGCTTGCAAATTAAATCATTAGAGAATCTAAACCTTCCTGTTATACCTGGCATATCTGGTTTGCTTGCGTCATCCATGCACCTCATTACACTACACTGCTCTCATTGCTCAAGGTATGGACTACGAATGAGATCAGACACAGTGGGATTATGTCTGTTGACGAGAAAAGGCCCCGCCCTCGCTTGGGCGAAGCCGACTTCGTGGGCAGCGCCGACTTGGAGGAGCAAGTTGGTGGGCTCAAGTGGCCGACCTTGGTGAAGCCGACCCTAGCAAAGCCGACCACAGCGAAGCCGGCCACAGCGCAGGTCGTCGACGATGGTGGTCGTCGACATTATGCCGACCTACTGGCGCCGACCTACGGGCGCCGACGTCGGCTGAGCGGCCTCTTCTGGTATCAGACAACGAAGTGAAGTCGGCGGACGGTGCCCGGCCTTGGCGGCCGACGATGGTGGTTGTCGACATTACGCCGACCTACTGGCGCCGACCTACGGGCGCCGACGTCGGCTGAGCGGCCTCTTTTGGTCGACCGAGTAACCTGGTCGACAAAGTTCTGCAGGGATGCGCGGTATTTGCCTCAGGGGGTTCGACAAACGTTGACCTGTGGGACGACGAGCATCGCGTGCTCAACCTGGCACCTGCACAATGTGCGTGACGGTGCACAACGTACACACAACCGTCTACCTGTGCGCAGATGGTCACCTACAGCTACAGCGCTGGTAGGCCGGCCTGGTGCAATACTGGTAGGCCACCTTTCTGCAGTGTTGGCACGCCGCCTCCCAGCTGTGCTGGCACGCCGCCATCATGCGGCGTTGGCAAGCCGCGTTGGTGCAGCGCTGGCAGGTCGCCATCGTGCAGTGCTGGCAGGCCGCCATCCTGCAATGCTAGCTGGCTGCCATCCTGCAGTGCTGGCAGGCCGCCATCCTGCGTCGCTGGCAAGCCGCATTCGTGCAGTGCTGGCACGTTGGCTTGCTAGGATGCCAGGAAGTGTCGCATTGTGTTCAAGTTGTATCGACTTGTTTTGCCATTGTGTGTTTGTTCAATCTCTTTTGTTAGTGAAACTCTTGCCAAATTTACCCATGAATACAGCACGTGTTAGAACGTAAGCAACGCTACAATCACCCTATACAACTCCGTTAGCCTACCATGTAGTCTACTCTTGTTGTAGAGTGACTCTCCACATGGTGCGGTGAGTGTGGACGGCCTCGCGATAGACCTTCAGATTAGCAGACCTTTACCCACATTACCTAGGTCGTAGTCAGGACGGCAGCAATTCAGACCATGGTGGTCAACTCCGTAAATGCCGTAGGAGTAGAGGATACCCTGCTGGCGCCGGAGGCTGCTGTGGGGGAACGCCATCAGAATGGCGAGTATGGTGGGGTGGACTTGAAGGTACTGCTCCTAGGAACCCGTGCACAGTGGGCGCATGAGCATCTGCCTCCTTGTGTTGAAGCGGACAGTGCGTCCGCCTCTCTTCTACCTGTGAACGACAAAGGCGGCGGCAACCTCGTCGGCGACGGGGGAAGGGTGACGCGCAGAGTGATTTGGGCCATCGACGTCGGCGTTGACAGAATGCATATACAAGTCCTGCAGCGGCGGCTGCGGGCAGCTTGCGAGGTTACGACGACGGTCGACGTCGCTCTCCCCAGCGAAGTGGAGTCAGGCCAACTTCATCACACATGTCGGCCCGAAATGGCGCCATCGCGCCGACCTACGGCTACTTCCGTTTCTCGCCCGACAAGATTGCCGTGCCCACGCTGCTTGAAGGTCAAAATTACCTCACGACGTGGACGGAGTTGATTGAGCCGCAGCTGGAGATCGCGGGACTGAAGAAATTTGTCGACGGTGATATGGACACACCAGACGTGGACAACATCGACCTTCGGGGAAAATTTTTGCGCCGCTCAGCTGCTAACACGTATGGTCATCTCGAGAAGCAGCTCGTCGATGGTGAAAGTGGCGTTGAGGCATCGCTGACTTCGTGAAGACGCCGGTTTCCAAGACTAGCAGTACATCATGAGGACGTACAAGGCGACTGGCGACCTTTACATCGACCAACTTGAGCAGCGGCTGACCAAAATCAGGATGGGCAAGCAGGACTCGGCGGCCGAATAGTGCAGCAGCGCTCGGCAGATTCTGGCCCGACCTGCGGATGGACGACGTCGACTACTCAGTCGCGTCCTATGTCACGCTTGTCATAAAAAGTCTCCCCATGGGCTACAACCTGATGTGCCGGATGATGACACTTCCCGGTGTGCATGCACAGCTCAACTAGGACTCCTTGGCAAGCTTCATCATCTAAGACGAGTTCATGCAAGAGTCTAAGCGGCCCACGGAGCTTCTTCCACATGTCAACTACGTCAGGAGGGGTAGCGTGAGAAGTCGGGCATAGGCGACGGCTGGGGCGGGAAGTTGGCGAGCAACAAGTACACCGATCACTCGAAGTCAACCAAGGGCAATAATCGCGGTGGCAGAGGCAGGCGCCGAGGTGGGCACCAATGCTACGCCAGTAAAGACCCAACCATCTCTCGTACGATTGCCCTGACCGCAAAGAGTCCAACAACGACCAGGATGTCGGCCGTGAAAAGACTGACACCGGCCGTCATTATCTCGACGATCAGCCGCGCAGGGAGAAGCAGATCTCAAAGACATCGATCGTCGGCGAAGGACGCCAACTCTTCTAGCGACAATGCACGCGGCGATGGAGCGGCCTCGTGCTCGATGGTCGGCATGGTGGAGCCGACCATTTCACTGGCGCCGTAGACCGGCGAGGACTTCCAGGTGGTCACCGTTGCCGTGCAAGCCAAACTGGCCATGGTGCTCCTTGACAGCGGCTGCTCCCATCACCTGATGGGAATGAGGAAGGCCTCCCTCGCCGACATGAAGGCGGGAGGTGACGTCAAGCCATGTGCGTGGCTTCAATGGGATGATTCAAGTCGTCCAAGGTTGTGGCACCGTTGCGCTGCAAGGGGAGGCCGGGAAGTCGATTCTCTTCCCTGACGTGCTATACGTCCTAGGACTGCAGGCGAACTTGCTGTCGGCCGGCCGGTTGAACGTCAGTAGTGTTAAATTGCAGGGCGACAGCGACGAGATGCTGCTTATGTCGGCAGCGGGAAAGTGCTCAGTCGTGCACGCTACACTGGCTGGGTCCTCTGCACCGACCTCCGCCCTTGCTTGTCAAAGCCAACACCAACTTCTGCTATGTGATGCTATCATTTGCATTTATGTCTGTCTGCCTCCCATCATATGTTCGTGCGTTGCATGTGTGGTGTGTGCAAGAGTCTGTGTTTGGTGTGGTTTGGATTTTCTGAGTGTGTGTGAATTCTATTTGGCTTGAGCAGATATCTGAAGTGAATCCTCTGCTCGAGAGCTTTTCGACGAAGCGAGAATCGCCGCGATCGGAGCAAGAACGAGAAAGTTATGATCATTCATAGTTATGGTTGTGGTGCGGTGACGATGGGAATTTGTGGAGTGACTCCATATGAGGTATAGACTTTTTGGGGTTGGGAAATTCGTCCCCATCACTGTAGATGATGCCAGCTGGTTGGGAGAAGCCAAACCAGGTTGGCAAGTGTGGCCAAGTTGGGTGAGGTGGATGGCATGGGTTCGGAAAGTGACAACTGTCAAAGTTGGGTTGCCTATAGAGAGGGGAATTGTGTGGTATGGGGTTTCCTTGGTTGGGGACTCCCTAGGGACCTTCCCTCTCGTCCTCCTCATCCCCTTCTACCTGGTTCTTGCTACTCTAACTTTCTTGTGTGAACTTGTGAGATAATTGTGATTGAGTTAAGTTTCTATGGCAGCATAACCCCTAGTGCGCCAAAATTCATAACTCAAGTTATACTCAATATTTTGATACGATTCGAATTGGGAAAGATAGCCACGGTTAAGGGCTACATTATACTCGAGTTTGAGAACATTCTAACTGTGGACCTTCCGTCAACGACGTTTCTTGTGACGACGAATTTTCTGTCCAGAATTATAGTTGACGATTTTGACATATTTCGGCCCTTAATCTTCATAGACTCCGTCCTTAATCTCTAACAAGTGGTATCAGAGCTGATTAAGGACTTTGTGTAGAGTCTACTGAAGTGTGAAGACCCTCCTAGACCCACCATGGCCTGTGGGTGTGCCTAAGTGGAGTTCTAGAGGTTGGATGTGACTTCCGCTAAGGGGAAACTCTGCCGAAATTTCGTTGGCGCCGACACTTGTGGAAATTGTGTGGGACTTCGGTGTGGACAGCAAAGGGGTGTATAATTCTAAACTTGAGATTGGGAGAAGAGAAGATGAGTCAAGGGAGTGGAAATGCAACTGAGAAGAGAAACGAGCCGCCACCATCCAAGATCGAGGCATTGGATGGCTCCAACTATGAGGAATGGAGCGGGCGGATGCGGAGTGCATTCAAGTGCTACAAGCTGCTGAAACTTGCGATGGGTGAAGAGAAGATGCCTGAGGAAGGAGATGCCCGCGATCAATGGATTGAGAAGAGCGCGGTGCTGTACGACCTAATCCTTCAATCGGTCAACAAAAATATGTTCCAACACATCAAGGATTTGGTGGAGTTGGATGATTCCGGACCAAAGGCGTGGAAGCTACTGCGCGACGTGATTCAGCCCAACATGCTGCCGATGGTGATTGTGTTGGAGAAGGAGCTAGCTGCCCTCTCCATGCGACCGGGCGATGATGTGAAGCCGGTCCTTGACAAGATCAAGGACACCTATGCGTGGATGGCAGCGGCAGGCAGCAATGTGTCGCAGATGCAGCAGTGCACCAAGATCATCTCGGTGCTCGACAACTCGTGGGACAACCTCATCCCCACGCTCAACAGTCAGCAGGACTAGTGGACACCTGAGTGGCTACGGCAGCAGATTCTGCAGAAGGACTTCCGCAGGCGCCACACGGGTGGTGGTGCTGCCAACAAAACTGCTGAGGGGTATGGAGCTGCAGGAGGCAGTAGAGGAAGAGGGGGAGGGAGAGGCCGAGGCCATGGGAGAGGCTTTGGCAGAGGGAGAGGCCAAGGTGACTACAACGAGGGGCATGGGAGCTCTTGTGGCAAGGGGAGCACTCGAATGGAGGGTGCCTGCTGGTACGGCAAGAAGGCTGGACACCCGTGGTTCAAGTGTTTTAGCCGGCCTGAGGGATGGGCGCCGCCAGGCATGAAGCCGCCAAGTGGTGAACGTCCACGAGATGGCGCTGTGCAAGGTTCAGGTGCACAAGGTGATGGTGCACAAGGTAAAGCCGACCCTAGGATGTTCCTCATGGTTGAGGATGTAAAAGGGAGTGAGGGTGATGTGGGCTCAATTGGGAAGGTTGTGATGCACCCTCTCACTCACTGGGTGATAGATTCAAGTTGCACAAGTCACATGAACCCACGGGCAGATTTGCTTGACGAGGTAAAGCCCCCTGGAAAGATTAAGTTTGTGGCTGCCGCTTCAGGTGCTTTGCTCCCTGTGATTGGTGTTGGGAATGCCAAGGTGATGGGAGTCAATGAGGAGCTTGTGGGCCTGGGAAATGTGCTGCTAGTTGAAGGTTTGTCCGCTTACCTTCTTTCTGTGCGGCGGCTTCAGAAGAGCAAGGCTAAAGGTACCTTCGGTCCAACCAGCTGCAGTGCGAAGCTTGGGAAATTGCTGCTGTGGGATTTGGGGGAGAAGAGCAGCTGCATCAAGGACCTATGGCAGCTGCCCATTATCCCTTGGAACGGGAAACTACCAGCAACGGCAGTGGCAGCAGCGACGGCTAAAGCAACCGCGGAAGGAGAGAAGACTGTGCCAACTGATGGGGCCCTGGATGCAGTCAAGAAGGTGCAGCAGCCACAACAACCACATGGTGAGGTGCTTGCTGGTGTGGATGCGACAGCTGCATGGGCAAAGGCTTCATCTGGAAGTGGTGAGGCTGATTGGGAGACGTGGCACAAGAGGCTGTGTCATGTGAATTTTCCTATGCTGCAGAAGTTAGTGAAGGATGGGAGCTTGAAGGGGTTGGAGGTGAAGGGGGCAAAGGAGATTGGGAGCTGCCCTACATGCCTTGAGACCAAGTTCACTAAGTTTCCCTTCAGCAGCAGCACGGGACCAGCCAAGGCCCCGCTCGCGCTTGTGCACATGGATGTGGTGGGCCCTACGAGGGCCCCTCCTCTCTCGGGCAGCCGCTACTTCTTAACCATTGTAGATGACCATACGCGTGCCGTGTGGGTGTACCCTCTCAAGACTAAGGGGGGGGTGGCAGCGGCTGTTCTCAAGGAGTGGATGCCGAGAGCTCAAAGGGAGAGCGGACACAAGGTGAAGGTGATCCGCACCGACAACGGAGGAGAGTTCATTGGCAATGAGTTTGAGGCGGTGCTGAGGAAGAAGGGCATTCAGCATCAGCTCACAGTGCCCTACAGCCCTCAGCAGAATGGCGTGGCTGAGCGGTTCAACCGGACCCTACAAGAAGGTGCTCACACTCTCCTTGGGCGTGCAGGGCTGCCGGATCCGTTTTGGGTGACTGCACTGCGGCAGGTCGCTCTTGTGAAGAACAGGGTGCTGGCGACTGTGGGGGACAAGCAGTGGGTCCCCTACTCCAAGTGGTATGGGAGTGCACCAGCAGTCAACATGCTGAGAGCCTACGGCTGCATGCTGGTGTTTCATGTGCCTAAGGAGAGAGGAAAGTTGGAAGCTTCTGGGAGATGGGGTGTGCACTTGGGGATTGCCAAGGATCACAAGGGCTGGTTGGTGTGGGACTTGACCAGCCAGAAGCTGACTGTTTCGAGGGATGTGAAGTTCCTTGAGTCCTTGTACTACAAGGAGTGGAAGCAGCAGCAGCAGAAGCTTCCTACTACACCGCTGATCATTGAGGCCGATGAGGTGCAGCGACCTTCGAGGCAAGTGCAGGTCACTGTCTCAGATGAGGAGATCTCTGGGATGACTGAAGATGGGGGAGAACCTGAGGTGGAGTAGCAGCAACAGCAGCAGCAAGATGCTCCACCACGTGCCGAACGTCCGCCTGACCGTCCTAGGAGGGATGTGCGCCATCCTAACAGGCTGAACTATCCCTGTTTTGGCAAGCCAAAGGTGGTACGGGCTGGGAGTGTGGCTGAGCAGTGTGATGAGGATGAGATAGCACACTGCTACTGGGCAGCCGTCCCTGAGCCCAAGACGCTAGCTGAAGCACTGAGCGGGCCCGATGCCGAGAAGTGGAAGCAGAGTGTGAAGGAGGAGTATGACTCTCTTTTGGAGAATGAGACATGGGAGCTGTGTGAGCTGCCTCCTGGGAAGAAGGCAATCTCTTCGAAGCTGATCTTCAGGCACAAGTATGGACCTGATGGGGAGCTGACCCGCTACAAGGCTTGTGGCAAATGGGTTTCAGCAGACAAAGGGGAAGGACTTTTGCTCCTGATGAGATTTTTGCTCCTGTGGGGAAAGGGACGACACTGAGGGTGTCGTTGGCCGCGGCTGCAAACCATGGATGGAGGATCAAGCATACGGACATCACTATTGTCTTCCTCAATGGGATAATTCTGGAGGAGCTGTACATGCAGCAGCCTGAGGGGTTGGATGATGGGAGCAGCAGGGTGTGCAGGCTGAAGAAGGTCATCTATGGCAGGCTCCTCGCGCATGGTACCACAAGCTGGAGGAGACACTGCTGACTGGGGGGTTCAAGAGTGAATGTGACCACATTATGTTCCTACTGCAAGAGAAGAACGAGTTCCTGATGCTCTTGGTGTACGTGGACAACATCATTCTCTTCTCTGAGTCGTCTGCAATGATTGAGCGTGTGGAGGAGATGCTGGAGATGCAGTTCAAGTGCTCGAAGATGGGAGATGTGAAGTATTACCTTGGGATGCATCTGGAGAGAGACCTTGACAAGGGAGTGTTGAGGTTGCACCAGAGGAAGTACTGTGAGGGGCTGGCTGAGAAGTATGGGCTGCAAGATGGAGGAAAGCCAGCCAACCCACTACCTTCGGGTTTCACTGTGGAGCCCTGTGCTGATGAGGAGGTGGTGGGTGAAAGTGACAGGAAGCTGTTTCATTCCATGGTTTGGGCACTCAACTATGCGGCTAACCACACGCGGCCTGGCATTGCCTTTGCTACATCCAGGCTTGCTAGTGTGGTCTCACGCCCCAGTCATGAGCAGCTAGAAGAAACTAAGAGGTTGGTCCGCTATGTGAGTGCTACATCATCTGTGGGTTGGGAGTACAGTGTTGTGAGGCAAAGGCAGCAACGAGGTGCTGCTGATTTGGGCAAGGGGGAGATGCTCTTGACTTGCTACACCGACGCTAGCTTCAACTCTGTGAAGGCGGATGGCACCAGCATGGGAGGCTATGTGTGCCTGTTTGGAGGTGGTGCAGTGAGCTGGCGCAGCAAGAAGTAGAACAAGGTGGGGCTGTCCTCGTGTGAGACCGAGTACATGGCCCTTCATCATGGGGCGAAGCAGGTGGTGTGGCTGAGGCGTTTGTTGGAGGAGATTGGTGTTTGTCAGAGGGAGCCGACTATGATGTTCTGTGACAATGAGTCAGCTGTGAAGCTGGCCAAGAATGCATATCTTCATGGGCTGACAAAGCATATCAGGCCCAAGTGGCACTAGGTGAGGAGGCTCCTGGACAAGGAAGTGCGGTTGGAGATAGTGAAGACCCAGCAGCAGGCGGCAGACATTCTCACCAAGCGCCTGGCTGAAAATGAGCATTGGAAGGGGATGAATCTTGCTGGAATGAGTGTGCATTGAGGGTGCATGCTTGAGCTATGACATGTGGGATGATGGTAGGTAGCCAGAGGGGGAGTTTGTTATGTGATGCGATCATTTGCATTCACGTCTGTCTGCCTCTCATCATATGTTCGTGCGTTGCATGCGTGGTGTGAGCAATAATATGTGTTTGGTGTGGTTTGGATTTTCTGAGTGTGTGTGAATTCTATTTGGCTTGAGTAGATATCTGAAGTGACAATGGGAATTTGTGGAGTGACTCCATATGGGGTATAGACTATTTGGGGTTGGGAAATTCGTCCCCATCACTGTAGATGATGCCAGGTGGTTGGGAGAAGCCAAACAAGGTTGGCAAGTGTGGCCAAGTTGGGTGAGGTGGATGGCATGGGTTCGGAAAGTGACAAATGTCAAAGTTGGGGTGCATGTAGAGAGGGGAATTGTGTGGTATGGGGTTTCCTTAGTTGGGGACTCCCTAGGGACCTTCCCTCTTGTCCTCCTCATCCCCTTCTACCCGGTTCTTGCTACTCTAACTTTCTTGTGTGAACTTGTGAGATAATTGTGATTGAGTTAAGTTTCTATGGCAGCATACCCCATAGTGCGCCGAGATTCATAACTCGAGTTATACTCCATATTTTGACACGATTCGAATTGCAAAAGATAGCCACGGTTAAGGGCTACATTATGCTCGAGTTTGAGAACATTCTAACTGTGGACCTTCCGTCGAGGACGTTTCTTGTGACGACGACTTTTCTGTCCAGAATTATAGTTGACGATTTTGACATATTTCGGCCCTTAATCTTCATAGACTCCGTCCTTAGTCTCTAACAACTTCGACGGAGATGGTTGCGCTGCGGACGATCGCCTCAGCGACAAAGTCGACGCCGAACATCTGGCATGCCCAGCTTGGGCACACCGTCGTCAACATGATCAAGCGCACGGCTGCTATCAGCTTGCCATCAACGAGAGACGAGTTGCCTTGCGTCCTACGTTGGCGGCAAGCTGGCATAGCACACGTTCCCTGATGAGGGATTGGACGCAGAGAACTCGCTCGACGTCGTGCAAATCGACCTCTGTGACCCTTTCCGTGTGGCCGCCAAGGATGGTCGCCTTCACTTCCTCCTGCTCAAGGACCGCAAGACCCGATTTGTGTGGGTCCACCCGATTGCTAAGAAGAGCGACGTGCTGGGGGTGTTCAAGAAGTGGCTGAAGTTGGTGGAGCGGCAAACCCCAAAGTTGGTGAAGATGCTTCGGTCCGACCGTGGAGGGGAGTTTCTCGTTCGAGCCTTTACCGACCTCGCCGACCACAAGGGCATCCTCCACGACCTGACTTGCCCCTACACTCCGCGGCAGAACGTGATGGCGAAGCGGGAGATGCGCACGGTTGTGGAAGCCGTGTAAACGATGTTGCTTCAAATGGGCGTGAAGCATCACTAGTGACACCTCAGCCTTCGGCAAGCTTTCTGGGTGCGGAACTGCTTCGAACGGGCTTCACTGCCTTCAGGGACAACGCCACACGAGCTGATGTTTCCTAAAAAGCCAGACCTCACGCTGGCGCGTGTGTCGGGGTGCATGGCGCAGTTAATGGCCCAGGAGCATCAACGTGGCAGAAAGTGGCGTTGAAGGCACGATGGGTGCTTTATCTTGGTGTCTCGCCGGAGAGCAAGGGCTGGAGGTGCTCGACCTGACCGACAACCGGATTTTCACCACCGTGGAGGCCATCTTCTACGAAGCCATGTCGTTATAGGTGTGGAATGCGGATCATGGCCCAGCGTCGGCGCGGACTCAGGTTTCCCCACCGACGGATTCATAGCCAGCGGCGATTCCGTTGCTAGCCGCCAAGGACGACAACCAGCCTAACGCCGAGGACGCACCTCCCCCTCCTCCTCTCTACACTTCCGATGTCCCGCCGTCGGCGACTTCGCCGCCCTCCGTGTGCTGCAAGTGTAGTCCTCAGTGTGCCGTGCCACTCGCGAGGTGCCTGGCGGAGACCATAGACTGGCCGCTGGAGGCTCCACTGGGTACCTGCAGGAAACGACCCAGTGAAGCCAGGTAGGCGGCGCAGCCAGATCTCCTCGTGCAGGCTGCCCTGCAAGAAAGCTGTGCTGAAGTCCAGAGAGTGCAACTCGTAGTCACGCTGAGCAGAGACGTGCAGCAACACCCAAAGAGTGGTCATCTTCGGGGTGGGGGAGAAGGTCTGGAAGTAGTCGACCCACTGTCGCTGACTGAAGCCTCTAGCAACGTAACGCGCCTTGAAGGCAGGCGGAGAACCCGGCGGCCGCTTCACTCTGAAAATCCACATGCCATCGACTATGTTCGCCCTAGACGGGGGAACTGCGTCGACGTAGGTGCCTGTGGACTTCTAGGATGCCATCTCGGCATCCATGGCTGTCTGCCACTGAGAGGAGTAAGGACCCGTAATCGCCTCTGCGTAAGATCGCAGGGTCGGGATGTCTGGTGCATCCAGGTCTCCATCAGGGGCAAGCAGCATGGAAGCGAAACGAGGTACAGCAGCTGCAAGACACTCAAAGTCCTCTTGCTTGTCCTCAAGGACGTCCGTGCCAAGAGCACACTCACCCCCGACGGACGGAGGACTAGCAGACTCAGACTCAGCAATAAGAACAGTGGCGTAGTCTAGACGACAAGCAGCAGCGAAGTCAAGCAGCTCAGCAACGAGGGCAGACGCAGCAGTGGACTCAAAAGAAGGGTCGGTGACAAGAGTGGCTAGGAGACGAGACACAGTGGGACTGGCAACACGAGCCAAGTCAGACTCAGGGTCAGGGACGGCAGGAAGAGAGGACTCAGGAGGAGGCGGCAAAGGAACACGCAGAGGAACAAAGGAAGGACGAAGTGCCATAGCGTGAGTGCCGGGGACAGGAGGAGGACGCGGACGAGAAACCATAAGACCAGTGCGAACAGGGCAAACAGGCGAGGTAGGACGAGACTCAGGCTCACGATGCTCTGCAAGAGCTCTAGTCTGCTCAGTGTAAGGAGAGGGAGCAGGCAGTGGGGAGGCTGGCTGTAACGGCGGCTGTGGCTGGTCAAGAGGTGGACACAGCAAGGGAGGAGTAAGGCCAGCAGAAGACGGGAGACCAAGAACCTGCTGAAGTAGGGGAACGAAGTACGGTCGCGGCCGCAAAGTGCCTCCTGCACCAGTACCGCCAGACACAGCACCCCCAGAGCCAGCGCCACCGGCGCCAGTGCCTCCAGCTCCAGCGCCAACAGCTCCAGGGTCTCCAGTTCCAGCTCCTCCAGCTCCATCGCCACCAGCGCCAGTGCCTCCATCTCCAGCGCCTCTTGGCTCCGCAGGGTCTCTAGGTGCAGCTCCACCAGCTCAAGCGCCCCCAACACTACCAGTCTTGGCAGCTCCAGTAACCCTGGTACAAGCACCTCCAGGATCAGCAGCTGCAGTACCTCCGGTACCACCAGCTCCAGCACTAACTCCAGCACCTCCAAGACGAGCTACAACACCTCCAACTCCAGTGTCTCCAGCGGCAGAGTCTCCACTAGGGAGATGGTCTACCTGAGACTACGCCGGGCGCCTCGCGAGTGGCACGACACACTCAGTGGAGACTCTGCCGCCGGAGACACCTCCAGCACTAGGGAGACACCTCCAGCACTAGGGAGAAGGACACCTGAGGGAGAAGGACCCTGGGGGGGCAGGGGGTCTACCGGAGGGGGACCTGGAGCAAGGAAGAGCGGCGTGGGTGGGGGAGGGGCAGAGCGGTAGGGGAAGAGACGGTAAAAGGAAACCGACTCATCAAACGTGATGTCCTGAGAGGGGAAGACACAGAGCGAGGTGGGGTGGTAAAACTGCCAGCCAGGCGCATCAGGGGGGGAGCCAAGGATGACGCAAGGAATAGCGCGGGCGGAGAGCTTGTCCGCGGACGTATCGCGAATCGCCAACCTCCTCCGTCCAACACAGTGCCAGCGAGGTCTCTAGCAAGGAGACACGAGGCAAGAGGTTGAGCTGATGCGCAGCGTACCGGACCGCAAACGGCCACAAAAAATGGGGAGCAGTTGCATGGATCATGGAGGTACGAGCGAAGCAAAGGGCCACAAGGCCAGTTGACATGCAGAGTTATATAAAGAGCACAAATAGTACAATGATCATAGCCTAGCAAGAGCAAGCATGCAGGTATATATATAGATCACAGTACAAGCAAAGTCATACAGTGAGCAAGTGAGGCAAAGTAGGCACAAGGCCTAACACAGTAGAGAAGCGCTGATGATCACCAGGCAGAAGTGCCTTTGTGAATATATCAGCAGTGTTGGCCCTAGTGGCCACGTACGCAAGACGAAGCTGGCCACGCTGCTGCAACTCTCGAGCAAGGAAGTATCGCAGAGCGATGTGCTTCGTTCTGTGCTCCTGACACAAGGCAATCATGGCCTTGTTGTCTACGTATAGAATTGGAGGTGAACGAAGCTGCTCTCCCAAGTCAGTTAGCAGGTAGGTGAGCCAACGTAGCTCCAGTGCAGCCATGGCCCCTACGTAGATCTCAGCCTCACAACTGGAGCTGAGAACCGAAGACAAGCAGGTAGACCGCCAAGAAACAGAGCCGGAACCGAGGCTGAAACTGTAACCCTGTGACGACCATTGCGTGGCTGAGTCGTCAACCCAAGAAGCGTCTGCATGACCAGTGAGGACAAATGGACCCCGTCCTCCAAGCACGAGCCCCATGCCCGACGTACTGCACAAGTAACGCAGTACCCTCTTCGCAGCATCCCAGTGCACCTTTCGGTGCCTACCGGGAGCCACGTAGCGAGCCAGGAGGCTGAGAGGGTACGCGAGGTCAGGTCGTGTGCACGTCATCAGGTACATGAGGCAACCCACAAGCTCTGGGTACGGACCACTCGGCTCTACGGACTCGTCCGAAGGTGGAGCTGAGAGCGAGTGGCCGGTAGACAGAGGAGTGGGCTGTGGCGAGGTGAACTGGAAGCCGAAGCGGTGAAGGACCTGGTGCACCATGTGTGACTGAGTCAGGGTGATGGTGCGCCGTGCTCTGTCCCGGGTGATTTGCAAGCCAAGATAGCTGCGCAGTTCACCCCGGTCAGTGCAGGTGTGTCTCTTCTGCAGATCCGACTTCACAAGGGTCAGTGCCTCTGTGTCAGCAGTGGCAAAGACCAGGTCGTCGACGTACACGAGGACGTAGAACGCCTGCAGTGACATGTCGGTGCGTAGAAACAGCGACGGGTCAGCAGTGGAAGGAGTAAACCCCAGATCAGCAAGTGTAGTCCTCAGTGTGTCGTGCCACTCGCGAGGCGCCCGGCAGAGACCGTAGACCGGCCGGCGGAGGCTCCACTGGGTTGCTGCAAGAAACGACCCGGTGAAACCACGTGGGGGGCGCAGCCAGATCTCCTCGTGCATGGTGCCCTGCAAGAGAGTTGTACTGAAGTCCAGAGAGTGTAACTCGTAGTCACGCTGAGCAGCGACGTGCAGCAACACCCGAAGAGTAGTCATCTTTGGGGTGGGGGAGAAGGTCTGGAAGTAGTCGACCCCCTGTCGCTGTCTGAAGCCTTGAGCAACGTAACGCCCTTTAAGGCAGGCGGAGAACCCGGCGGCCGCTTCACCCTAAAAATCCACATGCCATCGACTATGTACGCCCGAGACGGGGGAACTGCGTCGATGTAGGTGCCTGTGGACTTCCAGGATGCCATCTTGGCATCCATGGCTGCTTGCCACTGAGAGGAGTAGGGACCCGTAATCGCCTCTGCGTAAGAGCGCGGGGTCGGGATGTCTGGAGCATTCGCGTCTCCCTCAGGGGCAAGTAGCATGGGAGCAAAATGAGGTACAGTAATTGCAAGACACTCAAAGTCCTCCTGCCTGTCCTCAAGGACGTCCGTGCCAAGAGCACACTCACCCCCGACGGACGGAGGACTGGCAGACTCAGACGCAGCAACAAGACCAGTGGCATAGTCTAGACGACAGGCAGCAGCAAAGTCAACGAGCTCAGCAACGAGGGCAAACACAGCAGTGGACTCAAAAGAAGGGTCAGTGACAACAGTGGCGAGGAGACGAGAGACAGATGGACTGGCAGCACGAGCAGAGTCAGACTTAGGGTCAGGGACGGCACGAAGAGAGGACTCAGGAGGAGGCGGCAGAGGAACACGCACTGGAACAGAGGAAGGACGAAGTGTCATAGCATGGGTGCCGGGGACAGGAGGAGGACGCAGACGAGGAACGTGACGACCAGTGCAAACAGGGGAGGCAGGACGAGACGCAGGCTCACGACGCTCTGTAAGACCGCCGGTGTGCTCAGTGTAAGGAGAGGGAGCAGGTAGTGGGGAGGCTGGCTGTAACGGCGGCTGCGAGTGGTCAAGCGGTGGACACAGTAAGGGAGGAGTAAGGCCAGTAGAAGACGGGACACCCAATACCTGCTGAAGCAGGGGAACGAAGTATGGTCGCTGTCGCACAGTGCCTCCAGCACCTCCAGCTCCATGGTCAACAGCTCCAGCTCCTCCACTGCCAGGGCCTCCAGCTCCAGCGCCAACAACTCTAGCTCCTCCAGCCCCATCAGCTCCTCCAGCTCCAGCTCCCCCAACACCACCAATCCCGGCACCTCCAGTACCCTCGGTACGAGCACCTCCAGGACCAGCAGCTGCAGCACCTCCGGTACCACCAGCTCCAGCAGTAACTCCAGCACCTCCAGCGCCAGTGTCTCCAGCGGAAGAGTCTCCAGCTCCGGTAGCTCCACTCCAAAGGCGGGTGCGCTGAGCAAACCACTCGAGCAGCTGCTGCGGGGAAAGAGGCTACGGCCGGGGAGTCATTCCTTGCGGAGCACCCGCCGGACCTTCAGAAGAAGCAGTACCCCTCGACTCAGCACCCCCAGACGTAGTACCCCCAGGATCCACTCCCGCAGGCTGAGCACCCCCAGGCTCTGCACCCCAAGGCTCAGCACCCCCAGACCCGGCACCCTCAGACTCCGCATCCCCAGGCTCCGCACCCCCGGACGTAGCACCCCCAGACGCAGCACCTGGACCAGCACCTGAGCCCACAGCTACCTCAACAGGCGCAGTCGCAGGGAGAGGGTCTATCTGAGACACACCTGAGGGAGCAGGACCCTAGGGGGGAAGGGGGTCTATCGGAGGGGGACCTCGAGCAAGGAAGAGTGGCGGGGGTGGGGGAGGAGCAGAGCGGTAGGGGAAGAGACGGTAAAAGGGAACCGACTCGTCAAAAATGACGTCATAAGAGGGGAAGATACGGCGCGAGGTGGGGTGGTAAAACTGCTAGCCAGGCGCGTCAGAGGAAAAATCAAGGAAGACGCAGGGAATAGCGCGGGAGAAGGGCTTGTCCGCAGACGTATCGCAAACAAAGGCACGAGAACCCTTGATCCGGAACACCGACGCATCGCCAACCTTCCCCGTCCGACGCAGTGTAGGCGAGGTCTCCGGCAAGGAGACACATGGCCAGAGGTTGAGCTGATGCGCAGCGTACCGGACCGCAAATGGCCACAGAAAATGGGGAGCAGCCGCATGGATCATGGAGGTACGAGCGACCTCCATGACTAGGCCAATGCGGTGCTCAGCAATCCCATTTTGCTGTGGGGAGTCCAGAAGCGTGAACAACTGGAGAATGCCCTCCCCAAGACAAAAGTCCTGCAAGAGGTCAGAGGAGAACTCACCACCTCTGTCAGAGTGCAGACGCAGGACAGGAAGGTCCTCGCGGAACCGCTCGCGGAGCTGGAGACGGACTGCGCGGATCCAATGGATCAAGACATCAACGACCCAACCCTTGCTGCGCAAGGGGAAGACCGTGGTGTACCGCGTATAGTCGTCAACAACCAGCAGAAAGTAGCGCTCGCGGCCCTCTCCACTGACGCAGGCTGGGCCCCACATGTCCATGTGGAGAGTCTGCAGGGGAGCAGTCATCGGGGGAAAAGAGGAGGAGTGAGGAGCGGCGCGCTGCCACCCCTCGACGCAAGGAAGGCGGGGTGGGGTAGGCGAGGGCGGGAGGGGAGGTAGAGACCGAGGAAGACCAGAGACAAGGAGGCGGGAGTGCATGCCACGAAGTCGTGGCAGGGAGGGGTGACCCAGGCGGTGGTGCCACAGAAGGGTCTGGTGCGACAGCAGGCGACACGAGCAAGGGGGTGCTACCTGACCTGACGCGGACACCTGGGCAGACGCAGCTACATGAGGAGGCTCGGTAGCCAGTGTGTACAGACTCGACCCAGGCCGACGAGTGAACGTGGCCAGGTGACGGCCCGTACGTGTACACGTGCAGACCAACACACGCTGACCCCCAGGAGTGGTGGTAGTGACCATCGCGTCCTGGAGATCTGCGGTACTCACAAAGTTCGTAGAGAACGAGGGGAGGTGAAGGCCTGACAGTGAGCCGGACAGAACTGCCGGACACTGGGGCACAGTGGAGGAACGTGCGAGGACCGGGCCCCCGGAGGGGTCAGCCAGCCTGACCGGGACAGGTGCAGAGAGAGGAGTGAGGGTGGTGCTGTCGTAAAAGAAACAGCGTGAGGCACCTGAGTCAAGTGTGAAGGTGTGCAAGGCCTCAGCAGGCACAGTACCAGGGAGAACAGACTCACTAGCACATAGAGCAGCAGCCTCTATACTTGGGTTTGGCGGCACACACAGGTAACAGTCACCCTCAGCACTAACAGACAAAGCATACATAGCAGCAAGGATAGCATCATAGTCTAGGTCAAAGATAGCAACTCCAGACCTAAGCAGCTCTGCCCAGCGGGGGCGCTCGGCCTCGTCACCAAACTCAGCGCGCCAAGCGTCGTCGAGGCGGGAGAAGCAGCGGTGCTGAGTGTGAGGCTTCCCGCATGTCTGACCAGCACGGTCACCCGTGCGAATGACATACGGGCAGCTCACACTACCCCCAGACGCCCCACGCTGAGAAAACCACTCACGAAGCTGCTGGGGCGACGGGGTCTCGCTCCGACGCTGCTGTTGCTGCCTCTGGCCTCCTCCAGAACCTCCACGCTGAGCTCCATTCCAAACGCCACCACTCCCACCGCTGCCACTACTGCCACTCCCACCGCTGCCTCCACCGCCGCCACCAAAGCCCCCACTCCCGCCACCACTCCCACGGCTGCCACCACCTCCACTACCTCCACCACCTCCACTGCTGCCCCCACCACCACCCGCGCTGCCACCGCCACCACCCCTGCCACCCTTGCCCTTGCTGCTTCGGTGCTTTGCACTAGCAGAAGCAGCCCAGACGTCCTCAGCACTAGGGACGTCAACAGCAGCAGCAGAGGCGTAGGTGGGGGCAAGGGGGGAGGGAGAGCACCCCTCAAAGAAGGGCGTGCGCGGAGTGCCACGAGCAGCACCTACAACGACTACACTAGTCTCAGCTGCAAGGAGGTGCTGCTCGAGCTCGAGGAGGTGCCCCTCAAAGAAGGTCAACAGTGAGGGTTGTGGGGTCAAGTGCAAGAAATTGGTCCCTGACAGCGCAAAGAGAGTCAGGGAGGCGGGTGACGATAAAGTAAAGAGTGATGTACATCGGGGGTGGGTTCTTCTCACGGAACTCTACTGGGAGGGCAGCGCGGTAGCGAGCGTCGCTAGTGCGAAGGTGGGAAATCAGGTCCTCTACTGTGGCAAAGGCGGACAGCTCGGGGAACAGGTAGGGCAGTAGGAGGCGGCCTAGAGCAGCAGTGGCAGGCGAGGAGTAGCGAGCGACGACATCGTCGTACAGTGCCTGTGCTGTCCTGTGCTGTCCGAAGTGAGCGCATTCGGCCAACGGCAGGTGGTTGCGAATGGCTAAGCGGGCAGCAGCGTCGCGAGTAAGCCACTGTGAGCGGGTCGCACTGTCAGCTGTGGTAGGAGGTGCGGGAGCGGCGCCAGACGTGTGGTCAAACAACGAAACACTGTCCCTAGAGTCGCTCAGTAGGTACAGCTGCAGGTCATCGAGCCATGTGTCAAACTTGATAGGGCGGCCCTCAGGATCGAAAGCGAGGACGCGAAGAGAAGCCATAGTGGCGCAGCACGCAGAGCGAGGATAAGCAAGGCAGGCAGCAGCAAGGGGCAGTGAGAGGGCCGCAAGGGGCAGCTAGCAGAGCAGCAGGGGCAGCTAGAGGGCCACCAGGGGCGGCGCGCGGGGCTGCAAGGGCTTCTCGCGGGCTGCAGGGACGAGGGGCGGGCCGCAAGGGGCGGCTCGCAGGGCCGGGGTCGACGGGCGGGCCGGGGCCTAGGGGCGACGGGCGCTGGGCGACGGGCGATGGGCGTGGGGCCGGGGCCTAGGGCCTAGGGGCCACAGGCGTCGGGCCGGGGCCTAGGGGCGTTGGGCGACGGGTCGGGGCTAGGGGCGACGGGCGCGGGCCTAGGGGCGACAGGTGCCGGGCCGGGGCGTAGGGGCGTCGGTCGCGGGCCTAGGGGCGTCGGGCGACGGGCCGGGGCGCCTGGCCTAGGGGCGACGGGCCGGGCTAGGGGCGACGGGCCAGCCTAGGGGCGACGGGCCTAGGGGCAACGGGCCGGGGCGACGGGCCTAGGGGCGACGGGGCCTAGGGGCGTCGGGCGACGGGCCGGGACTAGGGGCGACGGGCGACGGGCCGGGGCGTAGGGGGGTCGGTCGCGGGTCTAGGGGCGTCGGGTGACGGGCCGGGGCGCCTGGCCTAGGGGCGACGGGCCGGGCTAGGGGCGACGGGCCTGGGCGACGAGCCTAGGGGCGACGGGCCTACGGGCCGGGCTAGGAGCGACGGGCCTACGGGCCGGGCTAGGGGCGACAGGCCGGCCTAGGGGCGACGGGATTAGGGGCAACGGGCCGGGGCGACAGGCCTTGGGGCGACGGGCCGGGGCGACGGGCCTAGGGGCGATGGGTCGGGCTAGGGGCGACGGGCCTACGGGCCGGGCTAGGGGCGACAAGCCGCACGAGGGCGGCGTGCTGGGCAGCAGGTGCGGCACGAGGGTCGCTAGGGACGGCTAGTTGGGCAGCGCAGTGGTGGGCCCAAGAAAAAAAAAACGGTCCTAGCAAAGGACCTGCTATGAAACTATGTTAAAAGAATGAACGAAAATGAATGCATTGAGCAGAAGTTGGGTACAAGTACTAACCCTAATTGGGTTGTACCCCTTATGGGCTACCCCACTATAGCCTACACAAATGTAAGTACCATACCATTCTGACAGCAGGGTCGACGGGCGGGGCCGGGGCCTAGGGTCGACGGGGCGCGCCGGGGCCTAGGGTTGACGGGCTAGGGTCGACGGGCGGGCGCGCGGGGCAGCAGGGTCAACGGGCGGGGCCGGGGCCTAGGTTCGACGGGGCGGGCTGGGGCCTAGGGTCGATGGGGCGCGCCGGGGCCTAGGTTCGACGGGTGGGCCAGGGGCCTAGGGTCGACGGGGCGCGCTGGGCCTAGGGTCGATGGGGCGGGCCGGGGCCTAGGGTCGACGGGGTGCACGGGGCCTAGGGTCGACGGTGCGGGCCGGGGCCTAGGTTCGACGGGGCGGGCCGGGGCCTAGGGTCGACGGGGCGTGCCGGGGCCTAGGGTCGACGGGCGGGCCAGGGGCCTAGGGTCGACGGGGCGCGCGGGGTCTAGGGTCGACGGGGCGCGCTGGGCCTAGGGTCGACGGGCGGGCTTCAAGGGGCGGGCGCTCGGGGCCTAGGGTCGACGGGCGGGCCGCAAGAGGGCGGCGCGCTAGGCAGCAGGTGCAGCACGAGGGTCGCTAGGGGCGGCGCGTGAGCCAGCAGGGTGGCTAGTGGGGCAGCGCTGTGGTGGGCCCAAAAAAAACGGTCCTAGCGAAGGACCTGCTCTGAAACCATGTCAAACTAACGAACGAGAATGAATGAACAATGAAAGAGTTGGGTACAAGTACTAACACTAATTGAGTTGTACCCCTTATGGGCTACCCCACTATAGCCTACACAAATGTAAGCACTATAACATTATGACAAAGGGATCATTTCACTAAAGGGTGAAAATATTATAATGTGAGCGAATGCATGAGCAAACATCAAGTAGCGAAAGATGCAAACGGTAACTTTGACTTGGGAGCTGGGTTTTGCTAGTAGCGAGGTTCGGGCTAGTTACGAGGCGTAGGCTGACTCGGCCTGAACACAATCGCGAGTTTTTTGTGGGTTGTGGAGCAACCTATTTCAATCGTTCGGATTTTTTTTTTCATAAATGTTTTTATCTCAAGCTAAAAAAAAAAAAAAACAAAAATCGATATAAGCTAGACCATATTACCAAAAGGAATACTAGTCCAAACATTCTCTAAATATGCTACTAATACACTTTTGTACGCTTTTATACATTTTTCGAAGATTTTACCTTTTATTATTTTCAAGAAATATTATGACCGAACAAGCGATCATTGCATTTCTTCTTTCTTTCAACTGTAGTAAAAACTGGAAACATATTCATCGAAGTAATCGATAAATATGTTTCACAATTCAATGAATAACAATACGCATCGCAGTTCATATATCCAAAATCTATATGTCAGAACATTATAGCTTTTACATTTGTGTAGGCTATAGTGGGGTAGCCCATAAGGGGTACAACCCAATTAGGGTTAGTACTTGTACCCAACTCTTTGCTCGTTCGTAACTTAGACACGGTTTCAGAGCAGGTCCCTTCCTAGGACCGTTTTTTGGGCCCACCACATGCTGCCCTGCTAGCCTAGCCTCGCGCCCGTCGCCCCTAGGCCCCGGCCCGTCGCCATCCCTAGCCCGGCCCGTCGCCCCTTGGCGTCGCCCCTAGCCCGGCCCCTCGGTCGCCCTAGGCCCGTCGCGACCCCTCGGTCGCCCTAGACCCGTCACGACCCACGTTGCCCTAGGCCCATCGCGACCTCCGTCGCTCTAGGCCCGTCGCAACCCTCGTCGCCAGTCGCCCCTCGCGGCCCCGTCGACCTAGGCCCCTCGGCCCTCGCCCCTCGGCCCCTTAGCCCCTGGCCTCGCGGCCTCGTTACCCCTAGGCCCCGTCGACCTAGACCCCGCGGCCTCGTCGACCTAGGCCCCCGGCCCCCCGCGGCCCCGTCGACCTAGGCCCCCGGCCCCGTTGCCCCTGGCCCCGCGGCCCCGTCGACCTCGACCCCGCGGCCCCGTCGACCTCGGCCCCCGGCCCCCACGGCCCCGTCGACCCAGGCCCCTCCTCTCCTGGCCTTGTGGCCCCGTCGACCTAGGCCCCCGGCCCCTCGGCCCCGTCGCCCCTAGCCCCGCGGCCCCGACGCCCCTAGGCCCCAGGCCCCTCGGCCCCGTTTCCCTTGGCCCCGCGGCCCCGTCGACCTAGGCCCCCGGCCCCTCGGCCCCGTCACCCCTAGCCCCGCGGCCCCGACGCCCCTAGGCCCCAGGCCCCTCGGCCCCGTTTCCCCTGGCCCCGCGGCCCCGTCGACCTAGGCCCCCGGCCCCTCGGCCCCGTCGCCCCTGGCCCCGCGGCCCCGACGCCCCTAGGCCCTAGGCCCCTCGGCCACGTTTCCCCTGGCCCCGCGGCCCGTTCGCCCCCAGGCCCCCGGCCCCTTGGCCCCTACAATTCTGGCCCCGTGGCCCCATCGACCTAGGCCTCCGGCCCCTCGGCCCCGTTGCCCCTGGCCCCATGGCCCCGACGCCCCTAGGCCCCCGGCCCCTCCTTGGCCCCTACGATCCTGGCCCCGCGGCCCCGTCGACCTAGGCCCCCGGCCCCTCGGCCCCGTTGCCCCAGGCCCCGCGGCACCAACGCCCCTAGGCCCCAGGCCCCGCTGCCCCGTCTCCCCTTGCCCCGCGGCCCATTCGACCTCTGCCCCTAGGCCCCAGGCCCCTCGGCCCCTTGGCCACTGCTACTGCTACACCTGCTACTGCTACTGCTACTACTGCTACAGCTACTGCTGCTATTGCTGCTGCTACTGCTGCTACTGCTGCTCCTGCGTGCTGCGCCACTATAGCTTTGCTTAGGGTTCTCGCGTTCAATCATGAGGGCAGCCAGTTCAGTTTGACACGTGGCTCGACGACCTGCAGCTGTATCTACTGAGCGATTCTAAGGACAGTGTTTCGATGTTTGACCTTGCGTCAGGCGCCGCTCCTGCCCCTCCCGCCACAGCAGACAGTGCGACTCGCTCACAGTGGCTTACTCGCGACGCTGCTGCCCGCTTAGCCATTCGCAACCACCTGCCGTTAGCCGAATGCGCCCACTTTGGACAGCACAGGACAGCCCAGGCACTGTACGCTGCTGTAGTCGCCCGCGGCCGCCTGCTTCTGCCCTACCTGTTCCCCGAGCTGTCAGCCTTTGCCATAGTAGAGGACCTGGTTTCCCACATGTGCACTAGCGACGCTCGCTACCGCGCTACCGTCCCTGCGGAGTTCCTTGACAGGAACCAGCCCCCGAAGTTCATCACCCTCTACTTCATAGTAACTTGCCTCCCAAACTCTCTTCGCTCTGTCGGGGACCACTTTCTCTCCCTTGACCCCACCTCCCTCACCGTTGACCTCCTCGAGCAGCATCTCCTAGCAGCTGAGACTAGTGCAGCTGCTATAGGTGCTGCTCGTGGCACTCCGCGCCCGCCCTTCTTTGAGGGGTGATCCCCCACCCCCCTTGCCCCCTCCTACGCCTCTACTGCTGCTGCAGACGTCTCTGTTGCTGAGGACGTCGGGGCTGCTTCTGCTAGTGCGAAGCCCCGCAGCAGCAAGGGCAAGGGTGGCAGGGGTGGTGAAGGTGGCACCGGCGGTGGTGGAGGTGGCAGCAGGAGTGGTGGTGGGGGCAGCAGTGGAGGTAGCGGAGGCAGTGGAGGTGGTGGTGGCGGTGGGACTGGTGGCGGAATGGGGACTCTGGTGGCGGCGGTGGAGGAAGCGGTGGGAGTGGCGGCGGTGGAGGAAGCGGTGGGAGTGGCGGCAGCGGAGGCGGTAGGACTGGAGGTGGTAGGACTGGACCTCGGCATGGAGGCCCTGGTGGTGGCCAGCGAAAGCAGCAGCAGCGTCGGAGCGAAACCCCGTGACCCCAGCAGCTTCGTGAGTGGTTGTTTCAGCGTGGCACGTCTCGGGGTAGTGATAGCTGCCCATATGTCATTCGCACGGGTGTTTGTGCTTTTCAGACATGCAGGAAGCTTCACACTCAGCACCGCTGCTTCTCCCGCCTCGACGATGCTTGGCATGCTGAGTTTGGTGACAACGTCGAGCTCCCTCGCTGGGCAGATCTGCTTAGGTCTAGGATTGCTATCTTTGACCTAGACTTTGATGCTATTCTTTCTGCTATCTATGCTTTGTCTGTTAGTGCTGACGGTGACTATTACCGGTGTGTGCCGCCTGACCCAGGTATAGCTGCTGCTGCTCTAGGTGCTAGTGAGTCTGGTACTCTCCCTGGTACTGCGCCTGCTCAGGCCTTGCACACCTTCACGTTGGACTCAGGCGCCTCGCACTGTTTTTTTCGTGACAGCACCACTCTCACTCCTCTCCCTGCAACTGTCCCGGTAAGACTAGCTGACCCCTCTAGGGGCCTGGTCATTGCCCGTTCCTCCACTGTCCTCCCGTTTTCGACAGTTCCGTCCGGCTCACTGTCAGGTCTTCACCTCCCCTCGTTCTCTACGAACTTGGTGAGTACCGCTGGCCCCGTGTCTCCTTGCCTGAGACCTCGCCCACACTGCGTTGGACGGGGGAGGTTGGCGATGCGTCAGTGTTCCGGGTCTGGGGTTCTCGTGCCTTTGTTTGCGATACGTCCGCGGACAAGCTCTCCGCCCGTGCTATCCCCTGCGTCTTCCTTGGCTTTGTCCCAGACACGCTTGGCTGGCAGTTTTACCACCCCACCTCGCGCCGTGTCTTCCCTTCACAGGACGTCACGTTTGACAAGTCGGTACCCTTTTACCGTCTCTTCCCCTACCGCTCTGCCCCTCCCCCGCCCCCGCCATTCTTCCTTGCTCCCGGTCCCCCTGCGGTAGACCCCCTCCCACCCCAGGGTCCTGATCCCTCAGGTGTGTCTCAGGTAGACCCTCTCCCTCGTCCTGTGCCTGTTGAGGTAGCTGTCGTCTCAGGTGCTGCTCGAGGTGCTGCGTCTGGGGGTGCTGCGTCTAAGGGTGCGGAGCCGGGGGGTGCGGAGTCTGAGGGTGCTGGATCTGGGGGTGCTGAGCCTGGGGGTGAGGAGCCTGGGGGTGCTGAGCCTGCGGGTGTGGAGCCTGAGGGTGTTGAGCCTGGGGGTGCTGAGACGGAGGGTGCGGAGTCTGGGGGTGCTGAGCCTTGGGGTGCTGCTTCCTCTGGAGGTCCTGCTGGTGCTTCGCCGCGACTGTCTCCGCAACAGCTGCGTGAGTGGTTTGTTCGGCGCGCGCGTCGTCAGAGTGGAGCTACCGGAGCTGGAGGTGCAGGAGTTACTGCTGGTCCTGGAGGTGCTCGTACCAAGGGTACTGGAGCTGCCGGGACTGGTGGTGTTGAGGGCGATGGAGCTGGAAACCCTACAGAGCCTGGAGCTACTGGAGCTGGAGGAGTTGGAGTTGGAGGCGCTGGAGCTGCAGCATCTGGAGCTATTGACCCTGGACTTGGAGGTGCTGGAGACACTGTGCGGCCGCGACCGCACTTCGTTCCCCTGCTTCAGCAGGTTCTTGGTGTCTCGTCTTCTCCTAGCGTTACTCCTCCCCTCCTGTGTCCACCGCCTGACCAGTCGCAGCTGCCGTTGCAGCCGGCCTCTCCACTGCCTGCTCCCTCTCCTTACACTGAGCAGTCCGGCGGTCTCACCGAGCGTCATGAGCTTGCGTCTCGTCCTGTCTTGCTTGTTCGCACTGCTCGTCGAGTCCCTCGTTCGCGTCCTCCTCCTGTCTCTGGCACGCACGCTATGGCACTTCGTCCTTCCTCTGTTCCACTCGTATTCCTCTGCCTGCTCCTCCTGAGTCCTCTCTTCCTGCCGTCCGTGACCCTGCGTCTGACCGCGCTCGTGCTGCCAGTCCCACTGTCGCTCGTCTCCTTGCCACTGCTGTCACTAACCCTTCCTTTGAGTCTGGTGCTGCGTCTGTCCTCGTTGCTGAGCTGGTTGACTTTGCTACTGCCTGTCATCTCGACTACGCCAGTACTCTTGTTGTTGAGTCTGGGTCTGTCAGTCGTCCGTCCGTCGGGGGTGAGTGTGCTCTTCGCACGGACGTCCTTGAGGACAGGCAGGAGGAATTTGAGTGTCTTGCAACTGCTGTACCTCGTTTCCCTTCCATGCTACTTGCCCCTGAGGGAGACCCGGATGCACGAGACATCCCGACCCCGCGCTCTTACGCAGAGGCGATTACGGGTCCTTACTCCTCTCAGTGGCAGGCAGCCATCGATGCCGAGATGGCATCCTAGAAGTCCACAGGCACCTACGTCGACGAGGTTCCCCAACCTGTGGCGAACATAGTCGATGGCATGTGGAATTTCAGGGTGAAGCGGCCGCTGGGTTCTCCGCCTGCCTTCAAGGCGCGTTAGGCTGCTCGAGGTTTCAGTCTGCGACAGGGGGTTGACTACTTCCAGAACATCTCTCCCACCCCAAAGATGTCCACTCTTCAGGTGTTGCTGCACGTCGCTGCTCAGCGTGACTACGAGTTGCACTCTCTGGACTTCAGCACAGCTTTCCTGCAGGGCAGCCAGCACAACGAGATCTGGCTGCGCCGCCCACCTGGCTTCACTGGGTCGTTTCCTGCAGGTACCCAGTGGAGCCTCCGTCGGCCAGTCTACGGTCTCCGCCAAGCGCCTCGCGAGTGGCACGACACACTGAGGACTACACTTGCAGCTCTTGGGTTTGCTCCATCTACTGCTGACCCGTCGCTGTTTCTACGCACCGACACCTCACTGCCGCCGTTCTACATCCTAGTATACGTCAAGGACCTTGTCTTTGACACTGCTGATAGTGAGGCACTGACCCTTGTGAAGTCGGAGCTGCAGAAGAGACACACCTGCAAAGACTTGGGTGAACTGCGCAGCTATCTTGGCTTGCAGATCACCCGGGACAGAGCACGGCGCACCATCACCCTGACTCAGTCACACATGGAGCATCAGGTCCTTCAGCGCTTCGGCTTCCAGTTCTCCTCGCCACAGCCCACTCCTCTGTCTACCAGCCACTCGCTCTCAGCTCCACCTTTGGACGAGTCCGTAGAGCCGAGTGGTCCGTACCCAGAGCTTGTGGGTTGCCTCATGTACCTGATGACGTGCACACGACCTGACCTCGCGTACCCTCTCAGCCTTCTGGCTCGCTACGTGGCTCCTGGTAGGCACCGAAAGGTGCACTGGGATGCTGCGAAGAGGGTACTACGCTACTTGTGCAGTACGTCAGGCATGGGGCTAGTGCTTGGAGGACGGGGTCCAGTTGTCCTCACCGGTCACGCAGACGCTTCCTGGGTTGACGACTCAGCTACACAGCGGTCGTCACAGGGTTACACTTTCAGCCTCGGTTCCGGCTCTGTTTCCTGGCAGTCTTCCCGCTCGTCTTCAGTTCTCAGCTCCAGTTGTGAGGCTGAGATCTACGCCGGGGCCATGGCTGCACAGGAGCTATGCTGGCTCACCTACCTGCTGACTGACTTGGGAGAGCAGCCTCGTTCGCCTCCAGTTCTGTACGTAGACAACAAGGCCATGATTGCCTTGTGTCAGGAGCACAGACTGGAGCACATAACGAAGCACATCGCTCTGCAATACTTCCTTGCTCGAGAGTTGCAGCAGCGTGGCCAGATTCGTCTTGCGTACGTGGCCACTAGGGCCAACACTGCTGATATATTCACCAAGGCACTTCCGCCTGGTGATCATCAGCGCTTCTCCACTCTGTTAGGCCTTGTGCCTACTTTGCCTCACTTGCTTACTGCTTGAATCTGCGTGGACTGTGATCTATATATATACCTGCATGCTTGCACTTGCTAGGATATGATCACTGTATTGTTTGTTCTCTTTATATCACTCTGCATGTGAACTGGCCTTGTGGCCCTTTGCTTGTGCTCAGACTGTGTGGTGACTTTGTGATCCACCCTGAGCTTGCTTTGCTTTTCTTGACTGGTCTTGTGACCACTTGTTCTCCACCAATTTGCCTATGGGGGTGTGTCAGAACATTATAGCTTTTACATTTGTGTAGACTATAGTGGTACAACCCAATTAGGGTTAGTACTTGTACCCAACTCTTTGCTAGTTCATTCATTCTCGTTCGCAACTTTGACACAAAACTACCGCTTCCCCAGCCTAGCATGGGGGGGAAGGTCGATGTTGGAAACATCTAATTCACACTTCTGAAATATCGAACTCTACAACGTAAAGCGAAGCGAACTACAACGAAGTAACGTCGAGTCAACCAAAGCGGTTGACAAGGCGACAACAGCAGGAGGTTGAAGCGAAGGTCAAAGGTCAGCAACCTTTGACTTGACAAAGGCAGCGCGACAGCAAGGACAAATAACTGACTCACTATTGAACAGTTACCCGAGTCGTCGCTTAATCGAACCACAACAGCAGTTACAGTTCAACTTTCGTATTCCTTGTAATCATATAAAACCTTGTATCTCTTTGCTATAATCAAATCATCTTGTTCTCACATACTAGTGCAAGGTGGTTCAATTACTCCACTATTACGCTTCCACTAATACATCACCACTCTGAGAGTTTTGTCTTAAACTAAGGACTTTTTCAGCCCAACATGGTATGAGAGCCTGCAAGACAAAACTCAAATCTGTTCAACTTCCTGCAACAACAGAAGACATGGCAACACAGAAAGAAAGAAGCTCGTCTACTGGATCTCCCGGCACTACTCCTACTCCACCGCCAGCCTCTGGACTGCAAACAGAAGGAGGCACAACTCAAAGACCAGCTGCTGAGTCAACTGAGACTCCTGCGAACCAAGCAACCAGCATTGACCCAAGCATGATGGAGAAATTCTTCTCCTTCATGTCGTTCTACAAGCAACATCAACAAGCGGCACCTGCGAAGTCAAACAACAGCGATAACAACAAAGGAGTCACTCCCATGAGTCTCGACGGCTCATCTTTTGCGCGCGGAAATCAACAGC
Organism: Closterium sp. Naga37s-1; assembly: GCA_947471745.1. Taxonomy (NCBI): domain Eukaryota; kingdom Viridiplantae; phylum Streptophyta; class Zygnematophyceae; order Desmidiales; family Closteriaceae; genus Closterium; species Closterium sp. Naga37s-1. The sequence goes on along the minus strand of CANJKZ010000084.1, from coordinate 4,283,173 downwards.
CTACCTTCGTGTTGGAAAACATATATGTAACTGCCTGTAGCTGTAGTTTAGTGTAGCTATCATAAACTGTTGGGGACGCACCATTCTTGGTTCTTGCCTATATCCTTGTACTGTTTCTCATTATTGAACACTTCTTCCTTCTCTATTTTCCTCACCCAAACTCTCTCGACACTCAACCCTAGCATGGCTCCTATGCCTCCTAAGCCTAAACCTGGTTTCCTAGGTGCTTAGTGTTCTGACACTTCGCACCATATGTACCTCAATGTGGCTCCGTCAGCTTCATGGCGAATTGACTCCCGCCTGGACAAGAGACGAAGACACTAGATGCACTTCAGTTGCAGTCACAATTTGCACACGTGCTGAAACTGCAAACATCAACAACGTTTGACGGAAAGGACTTCAATACCTGGTCCTTCGGATTCGAGCTGATGATGGAAGGCGCTCAAATTCTTGGCTTCTTCGACGGCTCCCTGCCATATCCAACGCATGGGACAAAGTACGACAAGCAGCAGTACACGTACCAGTCACTGATGGCGTACACCATACTTCTACGAAACATAACGGCAAACGAGCAGCAGAACATCCGGTCTTATCGCGGATACGGAAACTCCGCCGAGCTCGCATACAACCACCTGAAGAACCTGTATCAAGCAACCGACAGTGTTAATCAAAGTCGTCTCATGGCGCAATTAACAACGGTCCAAATGCAACTCGGCAAAAAGGGAATGCATATATCAGTCGCTGTCGCGGTCTACACGATAGACTCCTTCGATGGGGCGGATCAATATCCGAAGAAGCGTTCGTCACTGTCGTCATCACAAGTCTCAGTCCTCAGTGGCGCTCCACTCGAGCCATTCTTCGAGCCCACGGAAGAATCTCCGAAGCAAATCTCTGCACCGAAATTCATGCCCAACAACAAGACATGGACCTGCATAAAGAACGACAAAAGAAAAGAGGATCAACACTGGAGTTCGCCTTTCACACTCAGCGGCGCAACAACAACAACAACAATCGAAAACAAGAGCACCAAGCACGAAGATTCGTACCACCGTTTGGTCATCTCTGCCGAACGTCAGGAGACTCTCATATTCACTGCCCGAATCAGCAGCAATCGACATCATCACCACATCAGCTTCGACCTTCAAGTAGTCAAGTGACTTCTACACAGCAGCATCCTTCCAATCAGGCGCCGCCTTCAACAACAACGTCACAACCTGCACGAGGAACAAGAAACATCATAAGCTGCATAACAAGAATGGACTCCTACATCACCAGTTCACCACCGACCTACTCTCTAGAAGAATTGCTTGACGAAAGCACACCTCGTCACGAATCACTAGAACCAAACCCGATATATGCAGCTATCGCATAGAGCGAACCGTCCGGTCAGATACTTGGTCCTTGGACACCTGCTGCGGACAACACATGTGCTCGTCAAATTGCTTCGTTCAACGGGAACAGCATCTCAACCGGGAAGTCGTGATCCCCGTCGCCAACAACCAGAACCTGCACACACGACGACAAGGATTCGTCCAACTTCAGTCCCGCAAAACTAACGTCGTTTTGCAGATGTAGAAGGTTTTGATTGCAGAAGGACTGGGCAAGAACTTACTAAGCGTCAGTCAGCTCATGGCAAAAGGGATTCATCTTGAAGCCGACAACACCACTCAGGAATTCAAAATATACAACGAGAGGGGCGGACTTTGTCAAAGGGATGAACGAGAATGAATGAACTATGAAAGAGTTGGGTACAAGTACTAACCCTAATTCGGTTGTACCCCTTATGGGCTACCCCGCACCCCCAGGCTCCGCACCCGCAGGCTCAGCACCCCCAGGCTCAGCACCCCCAGGCTCAGCACCCCCAGGCTCAGGACCCCTAGACCCGGCACCCTCAGACACAGCACCACCAGGCTCTGCACTCCCAGACGCAGCACCTCGAGCAGCACCTGAGCCGACAGCTACCTCAATAGGCACAGTACCAGGGAGAGGGTCTACCTGAGATACACCTGAGGGAGTAGGACCCTGGGAGGGGAGGGGGTCTACCGGAGGGGGACCTGGAGCAAGGAAGAGCGGCGAGGGTGGGGGAGGGGCAGAGCGGTAGGGGAAGAGACGGTAAAAGGGAACCAAATCATCAAGCGTGACGTACTGAGAGGGGATGACATGGCGCGAGGTGGGGTGGTAAAACTGCCAGCCAGGCGCGTCAGGGGGAAAGCCAAGGAAGACGCAGGGAATAGCGCGGGCGGAGAGCTTGTCCGCGGACGTATCGCGAACAAAGGGACGAGAGCCCCAGACCCGGAACACCGACGCATCGCCAACCTCCCCCGTCCAACGCAGTGACAGCGAGGTCTCCGGCAAGGAGACGCGAGGCCAGAGGTTGAGCTGGTGCGCAGCGTACTGGACCGCAAACGGCCACAGAAAATGGGGAGCATGGAGGTACGAGCGACCTCCATGACTAAGCCAATGCGGCACTCAGCAATCCCATTTTGCTGAGGGACGTCCGGAAGCGTGAAAGACTGGAGAATGCCCTCCCCATGACAAAAGCCCCGCAAGTGGTCGGAGGAGAACTCACCACCTCTGTTAGAGTGCAAACGCAGAACAGGAAGGTCCTCACGGATTTGCTCGCGAAGCTGGAGACGGACTGCGCGGATCCAAGGGATCAAGACATCAGGGATCTCACCCTTGCTGCGCAAGGGGAAGACCGTGGTGTACCGTGTGTAGTCGTCAACAACCAGCAGAAAGTAGCGCTCGCGGCCCTCTCCACTGACGCGGGCTGGGCCCCACACGTCCATGTGGAGAGTCTGCAGAGGAGCAGTCATCGGGGGAAATGAGGAGGAGTGAGGAGCGGCGCGCTGCCGCCCCTCGACGCAAGGAAGGCAGGGCGGGGCAGGCGAGGGCGGGAGGGGAGGCAGAGACCTGGGAAGACCAGAGACAAGGAGGCGGGAGTGCATGCCACGAAGGCGTGGCAGGGAGGGGTGACCAAGGCGGTGGTGCCACAAGAGAGTCTGGTGCGACAGGATGCGACACGAGCAAGGGGGTGCTACCGAACATGACGCGGACACCTGGGCAAACGCAGCTACCTAAGGAGGCTCAGTAGCCAGTGTGTACAGACTCGACCCAGGCCGACGAGTGAACGTGGCCAGGTGGCGGCCCGTCTGTGTACACGTGCAGATCGACACACGCTGACCCCCAGGAGTGGTGGTAGTGACCATCGCGTCCTGGAGGGCAGTGGTACTCACCAAGTTTGTAGAGAACGAGGGGAGGTGAAGGCCTGACAGTGAGCTCGACGGAACCGCCGGACACGGGAGGACAGTGGAGGAACGGGCAAGGACTGGGCCCCTAGAGGGGTCAGCCTGCCTGACCAGGACAGGTGGAGGGAGAGGAGTGAGGGTGGTGCTGTCGCGAAAGAAACAGCGTGATGCACCTGAGTCAAGTGTAAAGATGTGCAAGGCCTCAGCAGGCGCAGTATCAGGGAGAGCAGACTCACTAGCACCTAGAGCAGCAGCCCCTATACCTGGGTCAGGTGGCACACACCAGTAACAGTCACCCTCAGCACCTGCAGACAAAGCATACATAGCAGCAAGGATAGCATCATAGTCTAGGTCAAAGATAGCAACTCCAGACCTAAGCAGCTCTGCCCAGCGGGGGCGCTCGGCCTCGTCACCAAACTCAGCGCGCCAAGCGTCGTCGAGGCAAGAGAAGCAGCGGTGCTGAGTGTGAGGCTTCCCGCATGTCTGACCGGCACGGTCACCCGTGCGAATGACATACGGGCAGCTCACACTACCCCCAGACGCCCCACGCTGAGAAAACCACTTACGAAGCTGCTGGGGCGTCGGGGTCTCGCTCATACACTGCTGCTGCTGCCTTTGGCCACCGCCAGAACCTCCACGCTGAGTAGCTCCAGCCCGACTGCCGCCACTACCGCCACCCCCACCGCTGCCACCACCGCCGCTACCAAAGTCCCCACTCCCGCCACCACTCCCACTACTGCCACCACCTCCACTGCCTCCATCACCTCCAGTGCTGCCCCAACCACCACCCCCGCTGCCACCGCCACCACCCCTGCCACCCTTGCCCTTGCTATCGCGGCGCTTCCCACTAGCAGAAGCAGCCCCGACGTCCTCAGCAGCAGAAGAGGCATAGGAGGGGGCAAGGGGGGAGGGGGAGCACCCCTCAAAGAAGGGCGTGCGCGGAGTGCCACAAGCAGCACTTACAGCGACTACACTAGTCTTAGCTGCAAGGAGGTGCTGCTCAAGTAGGTCAACAGTGAGGGCTGTGGGGTCAAGTGCGAGAAAGTGGTCCCTGACAGCGCGAAGAGAGTCAGGGAGGCGGGTGACTATAAAGTAGAGAGTGATGAACATCAGGGGCTGGTTCCTGTCAAGGAACTCTGCTGGGACGGCAGCGCGGTAGCGAGCGTCGCTAGTGCGAAGGTGGAAAACCAGGTCCTCTACTGTCGCAAAGGCGGACAGCTCGGGAAACAGGTAGGGCAGTAGAAGACGGCCTAGAGCAGCAGTGGCAGGCGAGGAGTAACGGGCGACTACAGCGTCGTACAGTGCGTGTGTTGTCCTGTGCTGTCCGAAGTGAGCGCATTCGGCTAACGGCAGGTTTTTGCGAATGGCTAAGCGAGCAGCAGCATCATGAGTAGGCCAATGTGAGCGAGTCGCACTGTCAGCTGTGGCAGGAGGGGCGGGAGCGGCGCCAGACGTGTGGTCAAACAACGAAACGCTGACCCTAGAGTCGCTCAGTAGGTACAGCTGCAGGTCGTCGAGCCACGTGTCAAACTGGATCGGGCGGCCCTCATGATCAAACGCGAGAACGCGGAGAGAAGCCATAGTGGCGGAGCAGGCAGGGCGGGCAGAAGCCGGGCAGTGCAGGGAACGGGGCAGGCAGCAGCAAGGGGCGGCAAGCGAGCTGCAAGAGGCGGTGCGCAGGCTGCAAGAGGTGCGGCTTGGGGGCCTAGGGGAGGCCGGCGGGCCTAGGGGCGGCGGGCGTGTCGCAAGGGGCGGTGCGCAGGGCTGCAAGGGCGGCTCACGGGTTGCAGGGGCGAGGGGCGGGTTGTAAGGGGGGGGGGGGCGCGTGGGGCCTGGGGTCGACGGGCTAGCCGGGGCCTAGGGTTGACGAGCGGGCCGGGCCAAGGTCGACGGGTGGGCCGGGCCTAGGGTCAACGGGCGGGCTGGGGCCTAGGGTTGACGGGCACGCGGGCCAGCAGGGGCGACGGGCGGGCCGGGCCTAGGGTCGACGGGCGGGCCGGGCCTAGGGTCGACTGGCGGGCGCGCGGGGTAGCAAGGTCGACGGGGGGGGGGGGGGGGGGGGGGGGGGGGGGGGGGGGGGGGGGGGGGGGCGGGGCCTAGGGTCGACGGGGCGCGCGCCTAAGGTCGACGGGGCGCGACAGGGCCTAGGGTCGACGGGCGGGCGCGCGGGGCAGCATGGTCGACGGGAGGGGGGGCGGGCCTAGGGTCGACGGGGCGCGCGGGGCCTAGGGTCGACGGGCGCTCGGGGCCTAGGGTCGATGGGCGGGCCGCAAAGGGCGGGCGCGCGGGGCCTAGGATCGACGGGCAGGCCGCAAGAGGGCGGTCTTATAGAGTGTCGTGAGCCTGCGTCTCGTCTTGTCTTGCCTGTTCGCACTGCTCGTCGCGCTCCTCGTTCGCGTCCTCCTCCTGTCCCCGGCACGCACGCTATGGCACTCCGTACTTCCTCTGTTCCACTGCGTGTTCCTCTGCCCGCTCCTCCTGAGTCCTCTCTTCCTGCCGTCCCTGACCCTGCGTCTGACCGCGCTCGTGCTGCCAGTCCCACTGTCTCTCGTCTCTTCGCCACTGCTGTCACTGACCCTTCCTTTGAGTCTGCTGCTGCGTCTGCTCTCGTTGCTGAGCTGCTTGACTTTGCTGCTGCCTGCCGTCTCGACTACGCCACTGCTCTAGTTGTTGAGTCTGTGTCTGTTAGTCCTCCGTCCGTTGGGGGTGAGTGCTCTCTTGGCACGGACGTCCTTGAGGACAGGCAAGAGGACTTTGAGTGTCTTGCAGCTGCTGTACCTCGTTTCGCTTCCATGCTGCTTGCCCCTGATGTCAGAACTAGCAGTAGAAAGTAAGAATGAAGAAAGGAGGAGGGGTTTCACTAGCAGCAGTTGGGATACATATAGCAAACCCTAACAGGGTTGTACTCGCTATAGAGCACCCCACTACAGGCTAGATAATAACATTCTGACACCTGAGGGAGACCCGGATGCTCCAGACATCCCGACCCCGTGCTCTTACCCAGAGGCGATTACGGGTCCTTACTCCTCTCAGTGGCAGGCAGCTATGGATGCCAAGATGGCATCCTGGAAGTCCACAGGCACCTACATCGATGAAATTCCCCCGTCTCGGGCGAACATAGTCGATGGCATGTGGATTTTCAGGGTGAAGCGGCCGCCGGGTTCTCCGCCTGCCTTCAAGGCGCGTTACGTTGCTCGAGGCTTCAGTCAGCGACAGGGAGTTGACTACTTCCATACCTTTTCCCCCACCCCGAAGATGACTATTCTTCGGGTGTTGCTGCACGTCGCTGCTCAGCGTGACTACAAGTTGCACTCTCTGGACTTCAGCACAGCTTTCCTGCAGGGCAGCCTGCACGAGGAGATCTGGCTGCGCCAACCACCTGGTTTCACTGGGACGTTTCCTGCCACAGCCCACTCCTCTGTCTACCAGCCACTCGCTTACAGCTCCACCTTTGGACGAGTCCGTAGAGCCGAGTGGTCCATACCTAGAGCTTGTGGTTCGCCTTATGTACCTGATGACGTGCACACGACCTGACCTCGCGTACCCTCTCAGCCTTCTGGCTCGCTACGTGGCTCCCGGTAGGCACCGAAATGTGCATTGGGATGCTGCAAAGAGGGTACTGCGTTACGTGTGCAGTACGTCGGGCATGGGGCTCGTGCTTGGAGGACGGGGTCCAGTTGTCCTCACCGGTCACGCATACGCCTCCTGGGTTGACGACTCAGCTACGCAGCGGTCGTCACAGGGTTACACCTTCAGCCTTGGTTCCGGCTCTGTTTCTTGGCGGTCTACCCACTCGTCTTCGGTTCTCAGCTCTAGTTGTGAGGCTGAGATCTACGCCGGGGCCATGGCTGCTCAGGAGCTACGCTGGCTCAACTACCTGCTGACCGACTTGGGAGAGCAGCCTCGTTCGCCTCCAGTTCTGTATGTAGACAACAAGGCCATGATTGCCTTGTGTCAGGAGCACAGACTGGAGTACCGAACGAAGCACATCGCTCTGCGATACTTCCTTGCTCGAGAGTTGCAGCAGCGTGGCCAGCTTCGTCTTGCGTACGTGGCCACTCGGGCCAACACTGCTGATGTCTTCACCAAGGCACTTCCGCCTGGTGATCATCAGCGCTTTGCTACTGTGTTAGGCCTTGTGCCTACTTTGCCTCACTTGCTTACTGCTTGACTCTGCTTGTACTGTGATCTATATATATACCTGCATGCTTGCACTTGCTAGGGTATGATCACTGTATTGTTTGTTCTCTTTATATAAATCTGCATGTGAACTGGCCTTGTAGCCCTTTGCTTGTGCTCGGACTGTGTGGTGACTTTGTGATCCACCCTGAGCTTGCTTTGCTTTTCTTGACTTGTCTTGTGACCACTTGTCTTATGGGGGTGTGTTAGAACATTATAGCTTATACATTTGTGTAGGCTGTAGTGGGGTTGCCCATAAGGGGTACAACCCAATTAGGGTTAGTACTTGTATCCAACTTCTGTTCAATGCATTCATTCTCGTTTGTAACATTGACATGAGGGCCATATGTCAAAATGTTATATAGCTTATATTGTGTAGGCTATAGTGGGGTAGCCCATAAGGGGTACAACCCAATTAGGGTTAGTACTTGTACCCAACTCTTTGCTAGTTCATTCATTCTTGTTCACTAACATGGTTTTAGAGCAGGTCCCTTCCTAGGATCGCTTTTTTTTGGGCCCACCATTTGCTGCCCTGCTAGCCAGTCTCGACCCTAGGCCCCGGCCCGTAGCCTCGCGCCCGTCGCCCCTAGGCCCCGGCCCGTCCCCACCGCTAGCCCGGACCATCGCCCCTAGCGTAGGCCCATCGCCCCAAGCCTCGGCCCCTCGGCCCCTAGCGACTCGTCGCCCCTAGCGTAGGTCCAGGCCCCGCGGCCCGTCGACCCGTCGCCCCTAGCCTCGCGACCCCCCGTCGCCCTGTCGCCCGTTGCGACTAGTCGCCCCATCGCCCCAAGCCTCGGCCCCTTTACCCCTAGCGACGCGTCGCGCCTAGCGTAGGCCCAGGCCCCGCAGCCCGTCGACCCGTCGCCCTAGCCTCGCGACCCCCGTCGCCCGTCGCCCTTCGCGAATCCTGTCGCCCGTCGCGCCCTGTCGCCCGTTGCGACCCGTCGCCCCAAGCCTAGGCCCAGGCCCCGCGGCCCGTTGCCCAGTCGCCTCTAGCCTAGGCCCAGGCCCCGCGGCCTCCCGTCGCCCCTAGCCTAGGCCCCGCGGCCTGACCCTCCCTCGGCCCTTCGGCCTCTTCGTACTAGGCCCCTAGGCCCCTCGGCCCCTTCGACCTCGGCCCCTCAGCCCCTCTGCCTCTAGGCCCCAGGCCCCTCGGCCCCTTGGCACCTCGTCCCCTCGGCCCCTCAGCCCCTCAGCCCCTTGGCCCCTTGGCCCCTCGGCCCCTACGCTACTCGGCCCCTCGGCCCCTTCGACCTCGGCCCCTCGGCCCCTAGGCCCCAGGCCCTTCAGCCCCTAGACCCCAGGCCCCTCGGTCCCTTGGCCTCTTTGCCTCTGCTACTGCTGCTACTGCTACTGCTGCTACTGCTACTGCTGCTGCTGCTGCTGCTGCTGCTTCTGCTACTGCTACTACTGCTGCTACTGCTACTGCTGCTCCTGCGTGCTGCGCCACTATGGCTTCGCTTCGAGTTCTCGCGTTCGATCATGAGGGTAGACCGGTTCAGTTTGACACGGGGCTCGACGACTTGCAGCTGTACCTACTCAGCGATTCTAAGGACAGTATGTCGCTGTTTGACCTCGCGTCAGATGCCGCTACTGCCCCTCCCGCCACAACTGACGTAGCGACTCGCTCACAATGGCTTACGCGCGGCGCTGCTGCACGCTTAGCCATTCGCAACCACCTGCCGTTAGCCGAATGCGCTCACTTTGGACAGCACAGGCCCTGTACGACGCTGTAGTCACTCGCTACTCCTCGCCTGCCACTGGTGCTCTAGGCCGACTGCTACTACCCTACCTGTTCCCTGAGCTGTCAGCTTTTGCCACAATAGAGGACCTGGTTTCCCACCTGTGCACTAGCGACGCTCGCTACCGCGCTACCGTCCCTGCTGAGCTCCTTGACAGGAACCAGCCCCCAATGTTCATCACCCTCTACTTCATAGTCACTCGCCTCCCTGACTCTCTTCGCTCTGTCACGGACCACTTTCTCTCCCTCGACCCCACCTCCCTCACTGTTGACCTCCTTGAGCAGCATCTCCTAGCAGCTGAGACTAGTGCAGTTGCTGTAGGTGCTGCTCGTGGCACTCCGCGCCTGCCCTTCTTTGAGGGGTGCTCCCCCTCCCCCCTTGCCCCCTCCTACGCCTCTGCTGCTGCTGCAGACATCTCTGTTGCTGAGGACGTCGGGGCTGCTTCTGCTAGTGCGAAGCGCCGCAGCAGCAAGGGCAAGGGTGGCAGGGGTGTTGGAGGTGGCAGCGGTAGTGGTGGAGGTGGCAGCGGGAGTGGTGGTGGGGGCAGCAGTGAAGGTGGTGGCGGCGGTGGGACTGGTGGCGAGAGTGGGGGCTCTGGTGGCAGCGGTGGAGGCAGCGGTGGGAGTGGCGGCAGTGGCGGCGATGGGACTGGTGGCAGTAGGACTGGACCTCGGCGTGGAGGCCTTGGTGGTGGCCAGCGGCAGCAGCGTCGGAGCGAGACCCAGTCGCCCCAGCAGCTCCGTGAGTGGTTGTTTCAGCGTGGGACGTCTGGGGGTAGTGATAGCTGCCCGTATATCATTCGCACAGGTGTCCGTGCTGGTCAGACATGCGGGAACCTTCACACTCAGCACCGCTGCTTCTCCCGCCTTGACGCCTGGCGTGCTGAGTTTGGTGACGACGTCGAGCGCCCTCGCACGGCAGATTTGCTTAGGTCTGGTGTTGCTATCTTTGACCTAGACTATGATGCTATTCTTTCTGCTATGTATGCTTTGTCTGCTAGTGCTGAGGGTGACTGTTACTGATGTGTGCCACCTGACCCAGGTATAGCAGCTGTTGCTCTAGGTGCTAGTGAGTCTGGTACTCTCCCTGGTACTGCGCCTGCTGAGGCCTTGCACACCTTCACGTTGGACTCAGGCGCCTCGCGCAGTTTCTTTCGTGACAGCACCACCCTCACTCCTCTCCCTGCACCTGTCCCGGTCAGAGTGGCTGACCCCTCCGGGGGCCCAGTCGTGGCCCGTTCCTCCACTGTCCTCCCGTGTTTGGCGGTTCCGTCCGGCTCACTGTCAGGTCTTCACCTCCCCTCGTTCTCTACAAACTTGGTGAGTACCGCTGCCCTCCAGGATGCGATGGTCACTACCACCACTCCTGGGGGTCAGCGTGTGTCGATCTTCACGTGCACACGGACACAGCGTCACCTGGCCACGTTCACTCGTCGGCCAGGGTCGAGTCTGTAAACACTCGCTACCTGGCCTCCTAAGGTAGCTGCGTTACTTGTGCAGTACGTCAGGCATGGGGCTTGTGCTTGGAGGACGGGGTCCAATTGTACTCACCGGTCATACAGACGCTTCCTGGGTTGACGACTGAGCTACGCAGCGGTCGTCATAGGGTTACACCTTCAGTCTTGACTCTGGCTCTGTTTCCTGGCGGTCTACCCAATCGTCTTCGGTTCTCAGCTCCAGTTGTGAGGCTGAGAGATACGCAGGGGCCATGGCTGCACAGGAGCTATGCTGGCTCACCTACCTGCTGACTGACTTGGGAGAGCAGCCTCGTTCGCCCCCAGTTCTGTACGTAGACAACAAGGCCATGATTGCCTTGTGTCAGGAGCACAGACTGGCCCGCTACTTAACAAGCCCTTTTATCCCAATGGTCTAGTGGTTAGGATTCTGACACCATGGACACACTTTTCCATCGTGCTTGATCTCGTTATCTCTCGTTTCATCTCTCTCACACTCTCTCTCTCTCTCTCTCTCTCTCTCTCTCTCTCTCTCTCTCTCTCTCTTTATCTCGCTTGCTATGCACCTCCTCTTGATATTTGTTTTAGAGGCACTTTGCCAAAATCAGTGGGCCTTTGAGAAGGAGTTCTTTATTAATCAACCAACACACATAGCAATGCTTTCCTAGCATGCATCACGCCACCAAGTGGCCAACTACATGGGACCGAGGGGGTTGTTGTTCCCCTTCCCTATCCTTGTCCAAAAGCCTATTCCTACCCTTCACTAGGGCTGGCCTCTTGCCAACGCAAACCCCTAGGGTTGCCCACAGTTTTCGCACTCAAGAGTGCACCGTGCCTAGCGCGCAAGCGCCTAGTCCCATGACCCGCTCCTACACCACCGGGTCCTTGGCCGCCATGCCCGTTCCTAGGGCAGGCACTTGCCACGTGGCCTGGCTGGCCGCAGCGGAAGAAAGAGCCCCGAAACCCATCGGCGGTCTTAAAGAGTGTCGTGAGCCTGCGTCTCGTCCTGTCTCGCCTGTTCGCACTGCTCGTCGCGCTCCTCGTTCGCATCCTCCTCCTGTCCACGGTACGCACGCTGTGGCACTCCGTCCTTCCTCTGTTCCACTGCGTGTTCCTCTGCCTGCAACTCCTGAGTCCTCTCTTCCTAAGGTCCCTGATCCTACGTCTAGCCGCGCTCGTGCTGCCAGTCCCACTGTCTCTCGTCTCCTCGCCACTGCTGTCACTGACCCTTCCTTTGAGTCTGCTGCTGCGTCTGCTCTCGTTGCTGAGCTGCTTGACTTTGCTGCTGCCTGCCGTCTCGACTACGCCACTGCTCTCGTTGCTGAGTCTGTGTCTGCCAGTCCTCCGTCCGTTAGGGGTGAGTGTGCTCTTGGCACTGACGTCCTTGAGGACAGGCAGGAGGACTTTGAGTGTCTTGCAGCTGTTGTACCTCGTTTTGCTTCCATGCTGCTTGCCCCTGAGGGAGACCCGGATGCACCAGACATCCCGACCCCGCGCTCTTACGCAGAGGCGATTACGGGTCCTTACTCCTCTCAGTGGCAGGCAGCTATGGATGCCGAGATGGCATCCTGGAAGTCCACAGGCACCTACGTCGATGAAGTTCCCCCGTCTCGGGTGAACATTGTCGATGGCATGAAGTTCCCCCGTCTGAGTCAAGGTAATGGTGCGCTGTGCTCTGTCCCGGGTGATCCGCAAGCCAAGATAGCTTGTCAGATCACCCAAGTCTGTGCACGTGTGTCTCTTCTGGAGCTCCGACTTCACGTGGGCGAGTGCCTCAGTGTCAGCAATAGCAAAGACTAAGTCGTCTACGTACACGAGAACGTAGAACGGCGGCAGAGTGGTGTCAGTGCGAAGAAACAGCGACGGGTCAGCAGTGGAAGGAGCAAACCCAAGAGCAGCAAGAGTCGTCCTCAGTGTGTCGTGCCACTCACGGGGTGCCTGGCGGAGACCGTAGACTGGCCGCCGGAGGCTCCACTGGGTACCAGCAGGAAACGACCCACTGAAGCCAGGTAGGCGGCGCAGCCAGATCTCCTCGTGCAGGCTGCCCTGTAGGAAAGCTGTGCTGAAGTCAAGAGAGTGTAGCTCGTAGTCACGCTGAGCGGCGACGTGCAGCAGCACCCGAAGAGTGGTCATCTTCGGGGTAGGGGAGAAGGTCTGGAAGAAGTCAACTCCCTGTCGCTGACTGAAGCCACGAGCAACGTAACGCGCCTTGAAGTCAGGTGGAGAACCCGGCGGCCGCTTCACCCTGAAAATCCACATGCCACTGACGATGTTCGCCCCAGGAGGGGGAACCTCGTTGACGTAGGTGAATGTGGACTTCCAGGAAGCCATCTCTGTGTCCATGGCTGTCTGCCACTGAGAGGAGTAGGGACCCTCTATCGCCTCTGTGTAAGAGCGTGGGGTCGGGATGTCTGGAGCATCCGGGACTCCCTCAGGGGCAAGCAGCATGGAAACGAGATGAGGTAAAGCAGCGGCAAAGCACTCAAACTCCTCCTGTCTGTCCTCAAGAACGTCCGTGCCAAGAGCACACTCACCCCCGACGGACGGAGGACAGACAGACGCAGACTCAGACTCAGCAACAAGACTAGCGGCGTAGTCTAGACGACAGGCGGCAGCAAAGTCAACAAGCTCAGCAACTAGAGCAGACGCAACAGTGGACTCAAACGAAGGGTCAGTGACAGCAGTGGCCAGAAAACGCGTGACAGTAGGACTAGCAGCACTAAGGGAGTCAGACTCAGGGTCCGGACCGTCAGGAAGAGAGGACGCAGGAGGAGACGATAGAGGGACACGCTGTGGAGCAGTGGAAAGACGCAGAGTCATAGAGTGAGTGCCAGGGACAGGAGGAGGACGCTGACGCGGAACACGATGACCAGTGCGAACAGCGCGAACAGGTGACTCAGGACGAGACTCAGGTGACGAAGGACGAGACTCAGGCGACGCAGGACGAGACTCAGGCGACGCAGGACGAGACTCAGGCTCACGACGCTCCGTAAGACCTCTTGTCGGTCCAGAGTAAGGAGGAGGACCAGGCAGTGGAGAGGACGGGTGTAACTGCGACTGTGACTGGAGAGGCGGTGGACTCAGTAAGGGAGGAGCAGGACCAGTAGAAGGCGGGAGACCAAGAACCTGCTAAAGAAGCGGAACGTAGTACGGCCGCGGCCGCGCAGTGCCTCCAGAAACAGCAGAGACAGCACCAGTACCCTCAGCTCCAGGGTCTCTAGCTACAACTCCCGCAGCACCACCAGCTCCAGTACCTCCAGCAGCTCCAGCTCCAGCAGCACCTCTAGTAGCAATAGCTCCAGCACCTACAGCTCCAACTCCTGCAATACCTCCAGTACGAGCACCTCCGGGACCAGCTGCTCCAGCACCTCCATCAGCTCCAACACCAGCAGGACCTCCAACAGCTCCAGTACCTCCAGCACCAGCACCTCCAGGACCAGCGGCTCCAGCAGCTCTAGCACCAGCAGCACCTCCAGCAGCTCCAGCTCCAGAAGCACCTCCAGTAGCTCCAACACCGGTAGGACCTCCAACAGCGCCAGTACCTCCAGCACCAGCACCTCCAGGAGCTCCAGCAGTACGGCGACAGTACCGAGCGTACCACTCACGGAGCCGCTGCGGAGAGAGGGGCTCCCGCCGTGACGGGACACCCGGAGGACCTCCAGAATCAGCACCCTCAGGCTCAGCACTCCCAGGCTCAGCACCCCCAGACTCAGCGCCCCCAGGCTCAGCACCCCCAGGCTCCACACGCTCAGGCTCAGCACCCCCAGGCTCCGCACCCTCAGACTCAGCAACCCTAGGCACAGCACCCCCAGGCCCCGCACCCGCAGGCTCAGCACCCCTAGCAGCACCAGAGTCAACAGCTACCTCGACATGCTCGACAGGGTCCACCTGGGACACACCTGAGGGGGCAGGACCCTGAGGGGGGAGGGGGTCTACCGAAGGAGCACCTGGTGCTAGGAAGAGGGGCGGGGGGGGGGGGGGGAGAGGCTGTGCGGTAAGGAAAGAGACGGTAGTAGGAGACCGACTTGTCAAACGTGACGTCTTGAGAGGACAGAACACGACGCGATGTGGGGTGGTAAAACTGCCACCCAGGTGCGTCAGGGGGGAAGCCAAAGAAGACGCAGGGAACGGCATGGGAGCAGTGTGCGGGTCGCGCGCTGGGCAGCAAGCGAGCAGCGCGACGGGCAGGGCAGAGCGCGTGGGGCAGCGCAGGCAGGGCAGCGTGAGGAACACTGTTCGGGCAGGGCAGCACGGGCAGTTCGGGCAGATCTAAACTAGCGGTGGGCCCTAACGGAGCGGTCCTACGGATGGGCCCGCTTTGAATACCATGTCAGAAATAGTACGTAGGAATGATTGACTAGGATGCAAGGATGAGTACAAGTACTAGGGTTGACCTGAAGTGTTGTACCCCTTAGAGTGTGCCCCACTACAGCCTAGAGATAACAAATGCAATTTGACACAGGGGCGCGAAGTAAGGAAAAGGAATTTTCCTTACACCACTGAATGGCAAGTTGAGACACAGCCTGGGTTAACTGGCCTTGGAAAAAGACGCACCACTTCGCTTGAGAAAGGAGGGGCGGTCAAAGAGGCCTTGTACGCTGTTCAGTGTGATTCTCGCTAAGGGAATAGTTACACAGAACCATCAGTGTGGCCTAAAGCATTACCCTTTCAAATCAGGGAAAATCTGATCTAGAAAATAAATACCCAGAGCCATCAGTGTGACATACAAATTTCACCCTGATAATCACTGTATCAGGGTAATTTCGTACTACTAGGAAGGAGCATGCCCTTACTAGTTATAACAAGCCACAGAAAGCCCCTTCAGCGTACCGTAAGTCCCCTACCTAAGGTCTTACCCAGGGCTGATTTTATCAGGGTAATTACCCTGATTTCAGGGTGATTTCAGGCTTTCCACTTCGTGGAGACTGAAATTTCAGAGTTATTGAATTTCCAGCCCTGATCCAATCAGAGTAATAGTTTAGCTATCCCTGATTTTGAGTACAGTGTAACAGACTAGGCTGTTAGTGGACCCTGACTTAACAGAGTATCGACTGTGTGGACCCTGACTTATCGAGAGGAAGTTTCTCGGAAGTTTCCTTGCGATGACCCCGCCTTGGATTGATCGCAGTGATCCCCCCACATGTGCGTAATCCCCCCCTTCCCGCTTTATCGAGACGAAGTTTCTTCGAAACTTCGTTCTGATCGAAACTTCGAGACTTTATGGAGAGTGGGGATATTTTCCCCGACTTATCGAAAGAAAGTTTCTCGGAAGTTTCCTTCCGATGGCCCCGCCTTGGATTGATCGCAGTGATCCACCCACATGTGCGTAATCCCCCCCCTTCCCGCTTTATCGAGACGAAGTTTCTTCGAAACTTCGTTCCGATCGAAACTTCGAGACTTTATGGAGAGGGGATATTTTCCCCGGTAACAAAGCGCGCGTTACTACTCTGATGTTCAGTTCTCGACCCTGAACAATCAGTGTTACCGTCATACCCCGGATATAAGCGCCACCCTTGGATAAGCGCCTGGCGCTTTTAATTGGCGCATGGCGCTTATATCCGCTACTCGATTATAAGCGCACCCCCTGAAAAAACTTGTTTTATTATAAGCGCACGTAAACTTTAAATTTTGAAATGTGTTCAAAATGCTGTAACGATTTTTACTTTAGCAGGCGGATGTGTTGCAGATTCGGTTCCCTTCACATTCGGACCCTGCACTGGATGCGGGTCCAGTCAGCAGGAGCTGTTAGGAGCTGTCAGGAGCTGGATGTGAGTCAGATTGGGTGTATCTCCCAGCGCGCGCGAGAATTTCACAGACGACCCCGTGTAACTTCGACTCGATTGGAAAGGCAAGCACGAGATCTACAGTTTGGTGTAAAAAAATAGAAAAAATATATATGTCATTTTATAAACGCCGGCGCTTATAAATTTACTCGATTATAAGCCCACCCCCCTGAAAAAACCTGTTTTATTATTGCCCCCCATGGGGGTATATCCGGGGTATGACGGTAACTACTTTACAACCCTGAGCAATCAGGGTACTGCTTTTCTGGAAAATGTGCACCCATAATAGAGGGGGAAAATTTTCCCCGGAATCAGGGAAGCTTAAAATGAAACGTCAGCCCTGGTCTTACCCCCTGCACCAAAGTAGTGCACATGAAGAGCTGCTATTGTGAAAAAATGCAAATCATGCACCCTGCCAGTGAGCAACACCCCACATGTGATGGAACCGCCATATGTAATTGCTCAACACGTTGTTTCAACCGGCCGGCACCCTATAGGTGCCAGTTAGCACGGCGCGGCTCTAATGGCCTATCTATGGATGCAGGGGAGATGCGTTAGCCTGCATCATAATCTCACCTCACCTCACCTCACCTCACCTCACCTCACCTCACCTCACCTCACCTCACCTCATCGGTTAGTGGGACGCGAGTGGGTCACCACATACGGTATGATGGCATATGGCAGTCAAATGAAGTGAGTAGCGGGAATGGGAGTTGTGCCCCTCAGTAGAGGGAGAGTGAGTCGTGCACTCTGGCAGTAGCAGCAGGTGCACCCCCGTTAGAACCCCCCAAGCATCACAGATGGCTCGAGGTGGCTTCAAGTCCCTCTCCATCAATGCGTGGCAGTTAGATGGAATCAGTAGAGAGAAAGGAGAGAGGAGTGTTCCTCAGTAAAGGGAGAGCGAGTCGTGCACTCTGGCAGTGGCGGCAGGAGCACCCCCTTTAGACAGCACCCCCCGCGCGTCACAGATCGCCCGAGGCGGCTCCAGGTCCCTCTCCATGAGAGAGTGGCCCTGCAGTCGCTGCATCTGCTGGGTGAACAAGTTATCGAGAGTCTGATGGGGGGGGGAGGGCAGGGGAAAAGTGGAAGGGTGGCATGAACGGGATGTTTGAGAGTGGGGGCGTGCGGCTGTGGGAAGGCCACGGAAAGCGAGTGCACCAGGGTCCCTCTCTATCACCATGTGGCCCTGCAAGCGCTGCCTCTGCTGGGTGAACACGTTATCGAGAGTCTGATGGGGGGATTTGGGATTGGGGGGGGGCGGGGTGGGGGAGATTGGCATGATGGGAATGTTATGTGTGAAGTTATGGGATGGCAACTGTGCTTACATTGAGGTTGATAATACCTCGTGCTTACAAAAGGGCAATAGCTAGCCGTGCT
Source organism: Closterium sp. Naga37s-1 (assembly GCA_947471745.1). NCBI lineage: Eukaryota > Viridiplantae > Streptophyta > Zygnematophyceae > Desmidiales > Closteriaceae > Closterium > Closterium sp. Naga37s-1. The sequence goes on along the minus strand of CANJKZ010000084.1, from coordinate 4,265,391 downwards.
TATATAGACGGTAATATCAACTTGTGCTTACATCGAGGGTGATGGCAGCAGAAGCATTCTTGAATCACGACACCCCCACCCGCAATTCCACTGAGATGTTTCAGTACTATATTCCTAAGAAGCCGTGCAATGTCGAGGGTGGTGTATATATATCTGTGCTTACATCGAGTGTGATAGCAGCAGAGGCACTCTTGAACCACGACACCCCCTCCCTCCTCTTCTCCAAGAAGTGCAGCACCTCCCTCCCATGCCGGTCCCACAGGCCCCTTGCCGTGCCCACAAACACCCGACTGCTTAGCACAGCATCAGCCTGATGGGAGGGGGAAAGGAAGGAGGAATCGGGAAAGGGTGGGGGTGAGGGGGGGAAACGGAGAATGCGATGACTCAACAGGCCCCTTGCTGTGCCCACGAACACCCTGCTGCTCAACACTGCGTCAGCCTGATGGGATGGGGAAAAAGGGAGGGCGGGAAGGGAAAAGGGAGAGGGTTGGGAAGTGCAGCACCTCTCGCCCATGCCGGTCCCACAGACCCCTTGCTGTGCCCACAAACACTCGGCTGCTCAGCACTGCGTCAGCCTGATGAGAGGATGGGAAACAATGGGAGCAAAACGGGAAGGGAGGAGGTGAAGGGTTGATAAGTGCAGCATCTCCCGCCCATGCCGGTCCCACAGGCCCCTTGCTGTGCCCACGAACACCCGGCTGCTCAGCACTGCATCAGCCTGGTTGGGAGGGGGAAAAGGAAAGGGGGGAAGGGAGGAGGGAGAGGGTCGGGAAGTGCAGCACCTCCCGCCTATGCCGGTCCCACAGGCCCCTCGCTGTGCCCACGAACACCCTGCTGCTCAGCACTGCGTCAGCCTGGTGGGATGCGGAAAGAAGGAGGGGGGAAAGGGCTGGAAGGGTGGGGGAAAAGGGAGGAGGGACATGATTGAACAGACCCCTCGCTGTGCCCACAAACACACAGCTGCTCAACACTGCATCAGCCTGATGGGAGGGGGAAAAAGGGGGGGAAAGGAGGGAGAGGGGGAGGGGGGAGGGGGGAGGGAAGGAGGGAGAGAGGCAAAGGGAGAAGCACTTAGGGCGGCTCACTAGGGGGTCCCATCAGGCCTTCAGTCAACCTTCAGTCACGGGGGGGAGTGTGTGCGAGCAAGGGAGTAACAGTCACCTGCGCTAGCAGTGACCCAATAAGTGTGGACAGAGGCTGCAGCTTGGACGTCCTGCCTACAGGCACTGCAGCAGTGAGTGGAAGCGAGTAGTTGAGAAGCGTGCTGACACGCTCACCTGCGCGAGCAGCGATCCAATCAGGGCAGAGAGTGGCTGCAGCTTGGACGTCATGTCGTCGCCTGCCTGTGGTCGCACCTCCTTGAGCACTCGCTTCAGTGATGTGGTTCGACCCAGCTGGGTCTGAAGGGGCGAGGAGGGGAGGGAAAGGAAAGTGGGGAGGAAAGGGGGGAGCGTGAGTGATGAGGTTCATCAGAACGGTCAAGTCGCACATCCTTGAGCACTCGCTTCTGTGATGTGGTTCGGCCCAGCTGGGTCTGAAGGGGCGAGGAGGGGAGGGAAAGGAAAGTGGGGAGGAAAGGGGGGAGCGTGAGTGATGAGGTTCATCAGAACGGTCAAGTCGCACATCCTTGAGCACTCGCTTCTGTGATGTGGTTCGGCCCAGCTGGGTCTGAAGGGGCGAGGAGGGGAGGGAAAGGAAAGTGGGGAGGAAAGGGGGGAGCGTGAGTGATGAGGTTCATCAGAACGGTCAAGTCGCACATCCTTGAGCACTCGCTTCTGTGATGTGGTTCGGCCCAGCTGGGTCTGAAGGGGCGAGGAGCAGGAGGGATTGGAAGGGAGGGAAGCGAATGGAGGGGAGTGAGGGCACAGAGGGAAGTGGAGAACCAGAAAGCATGGTTTCTGGTTCCCAGGAGAATGACCCTGCTTCAACACTGGCTTCATTCTCTCAGATAACACCTCCCTCTCCTGCACTACCTCACTCACATTCTAGTATAACTTCAAGTGTCGCCTTGTACGTTGTCCTCAGCTCCACAGTCACCTCACTCAGCATCTCCCCAGATAACACCTCCCCAGATAACACCTCCCCAGATAACACCTCCCCAGATAACACCTCCCCAGATAACACCTCCCCAGATAACACCTCCCCAGATAACACCTCCCCAAATAACACTTCTCCAGATAACACCTCCCCAAATAACACCTCCCCAGATAACACCTCCCCAGATAACATCTCCCCAAATAACACCTCCCCAGATAACACCTCCCCAGATAACACCTCCCCAAATAACACCTCCCCAGATAACATCTCTTCGGAGAGCAACCTTTCAAAAGACACCTCCCTCTCTCCCCCTCCATACTCACATTCTCGTATAGTTTCTCCACCACGCCTTGCAATGTGGCCCTGTACGTTGTCCTCAGTTCCACCGTCACCTCACTCAGCATCTCCCCGAATAGCACCTCCCTTCCCCCCGCCACCCCCCCTGCCCCTGCTCCCCCTGCCCCCCCTGCTCCCCCCATTCCCCCTGCATCCGCCACTCCGCCTCCCTGCCCCCTCCCCCTCCCCGCTCCAGCCTCCCCCCACCCACTCCCCCCACCAGCGCCTCCCCCGCCCCCTCCCCCTCCGCCTCCTCCTCCCCCTCCCCCACCGCCAGCAGCAGCAGCCACTCTTTTCGCCGCAGCTCCCAGCATGGAAGCAGCGGCAGCAGCTGCACCAGCAGCAGTGCCTCCCCCCGAGGGCCGCTTGGGGGGGGGGAGGTTGCGCTGGGGGGGGCGGATGAGGGAGGCGGGGGGAGTGTTGGCCACCCACTTGCGCATTCGGAGCTCCACTGTTGGTCGCAGGGTTTCAAGCATTCGCTTGATGGTGTTGAGATACACTCCCAGCTGAAAGGGAGAGAGAGGGGCAGGGAGCGGAAGGGAGGGAGGGAGAGGCAGGGAGGGAGGGGCAAGAGGGGAGAGGCAGGGGCGCGGATGAGGGAGGCTGGGGGGGTGTTGGCGACCCATTTTTGCCATCGGAGTTCTGATAGAATTGGAACTGAACTGATTGCTTGATAAGGAAGGCACTAGGCCTTAAGTACAAACAGGGTTGGGTTGAGCAAAGCTAGGGAAAGGATGGGATGGGAATCCTAGCAAATCTCCAATTGGTGAGTTGGCAGATTTGCAGGATTACGAGGGAATCCCAACCAGATAGGGTTGGGATTACAAATCTACACCCAACCTACAAAGTAACCTAACCGATATAGAATATAGTACAAAGTGTTGACTGACTATTTCTAACACACCCCCTAGGCTGACAACACTTCAGCCACATGGCGGCCCAACACCCATGGACGAGAGGAGGCGGTAGTGGTCTTGGCGAACAAGAGACTTGGTAAACAAGTCAGCAAGGTTGCAGTCGGAGGCAATGTGTTCAGCCTTCAGCTGCTCGCGCTGCACCAGCTCACGAAGAAAGTAGTGACGGACCTCAATGTGCTTGGTGCGGCCATGGAAGACGGGGTCCTTTGTGAGATGAATGGTGCTCTCGTTGTCACACCAAAGCGTTGGGGCTGGTTGAGGATACCCAAGTTCTGCCAGCAAGAAGGAGAGCCAACGGGCCTCTTGGGCAGCCATGGTCCCGGCATACAGCTCTGCCTCACAGGTCGACAGGGAGACGGAAGACGACCGAGTGGAGCGCCAACTGACAACCCCACAGCCAAGGGTAAAGCAATATCCTTGGGAAGAGCGCCGATCACTCTGGTCATCAGCATAGGACGAGTCACTGTACCCCTCAAGGCGAACAGGGGAAGAGCCGCCAAGAGTGAGCACATAGTCCTGTGTGCCTTTGAGATAGCGGAGGACCCGCTTGGCGGCAGACCAGTGGTGGCTCGTGAAGCGACCAGGTGCAACGTAGCGAGACAGGACACTGACTGGATAGGCCAAATCTGGTCGAGTGCACATCATCGCGTACATGAGGGAACCGACGAGCTCGGGGTAAGCCTCATCACAGGGCTCAGGTGAGGGAACAGAGGGTGCAGTGAGTTGGTGCTGCAGAGAGAGTGGGGTGGGCATTGAAGCTGCTTCCTGCATCTTAAACCTGGTCAGAACGTTGTTGATGTAGAACTTCTGCGAGAGGGTGATGGTGCGGGCCGTGCGATCACGTGTGATTTCCATGCCCAGATAGTTCGTCAGTTTCCCAAGATCCTTCATAGCCAGCTTCTCACCAAGTGCGGTTTTGACTGCTGCCAGCTCAGTCTGATCCTTGGTGACAAGGATCATGTCATCGACATAAACCAAGATGAAGAAGCGGGATGGTGTTGCTCGGATGAAGAGGCTGGGGTCAGAGGTGGATGGGTGAAAGTCGAGGGACCCTAAGGTGCTCTTGAGCTTGTTGTGCCATTCCCGGGGTGCTTGCTTGAGGCCATAGACTAGTCGATTCAGCTTCCATACAGTGCCTGGTGGAAAAGGAGCTGGAAATCCTTCGGGCCGCTCCATGTAGATTTCCTCTCGAAGGATCCCTTGCAGAAACGCATAGGACACATCCATGCAGTCAACCTTCATGTCATCTCGAGCGGCAACATCGAGAAGGGTGCGCAGTGTGGGAGGTTTGGCGGTGGGAGAGAATGTCTCAAAGAAGTCCAGTCCATGCTTTTGGGTAAATCCCTTGGCACAGTACCGGGCTTTGAAGACGGGAAATTCGCCTGGAAGTTGTTTCACCCGGAAAACCCATTTTCCCTTCACAATGTTGACGCCGGAGGGAGGAGAGACATCTGTGAAAGTTCCTGTGTGAATGAAGGCCTCACACTCTGCGACAATGGCCCCTAGCCACTGAGCGGCGTGAGGACCAGAAACTGCTTCAGCATAGGTGAGAGGTGTGGGGATGGAGGGGTTGTCCGAGAAGTTGAGGGTGGGAGATTCTGCGATATCTGGAAAGAGGGAGCAGAGTGCGTGTATGGCTGAGTCAATCTCAATCAACTCCTCATGTCTGTCCTCAAGAAGGGAGGGCATGAGCGAATAATCACCCCCGACAGGAGGACGATTGAGAGAGACACGAATGGAAAGGGAAAGAGGCTTGGGAGCTTTGCGCGAGCGGGTGCGACCAGCGATGGGGGAGGGAGGCGGAGCTGGAGGAGGAGCTGGATCAGGAGGAGGAGCAGCAGCAGGAGGACGGCGTTGGTAGGTTTTGAGAGGAATGGGCTCGGGGGCGGGAAGGAGCGGGGGAGACTGCGTGGTGCTGGAAGGGGAAGCGGGTGACGGGGGGTCGGAAACTGTGGAGGGAGCAGGAAGAGGAGGAGATGGAGTGGTGGCAGGAGGAAGGCTGTCAAAGTCAGCCCAAGTAAGAGAAGGAGGCGGAGGAGAAGGAGAAACTGTGGAGGAGGGGTAGAACGGGTGGGATTCATCGAAGAAAACATCTCGGCTGCGATAAAGTTTGTTGGTGGTAGGATGGAGGAAGAGGTAGTCTGGCGAGTCCGAGTTGTGCCCGAGGTACACGCACGTGATTGTTTTCGGAGCAAGCTTGCCGCCAGCTGCACGACGGGCTTGGGAGTTGAGGAGAACATAGGAAGTGCACCCCCATACACGAAGAGGGCGGACGGACGGCTTTTGACCCGTCCACAGCTCTGCGGGGGTGGTGTGGGTGTGGTGAGGATGAGGATGGAGATTGTGGAGGGCGGCAGCATGGAGCATGGCGTATCCCCAAAGAGAGGGAGGGGCGGACGCATGAGTGAGGAGGCAGCGAGCAATCTGCACCAGGATGCGGTTTCGGCTCTCAGCAACACCGTTCTGTTGAGGGCTGTCTGGGAGGGTGAAGGTCTGACGAATACCCTCAGTAGAGCAGAAAGCTTTGAGAGTGTTGTTGCGGAATTCACCGCCACCGTCAGAGTGAAGAATCTTGATTTTGGTTTTGAAGTGTGAATGAGCCTGCCTTGCCCATTCCATGATAATGGCTGGGGCTTCAGACTTGGCGGTGAGAAGGTGAACGGACACATAGCGGGAATAGTCATCAACGATGACAAGGAAGTAGAAGTGTCCGCCACGGGAACGAACAGGAGCTGGACCCCAAAGGTCCATGTGTACGCGATCAAGAGGTGCGGTAGAGGTGGACTCAGTGGGAGGATGGGGCTGTTCCCGAAGCTTGCTCTGTGCACAGTCAAGGCAAGGTGGTCCTGAAAGAGAGGGGGGTTGTGGAAGTGAGGCGGGCAGCCCATGAAGGAGTTGTTTGGTGGCAAGGTCTGAAAGTGCGCGGAAGTTGATGTGGCCGAGGCGAGGCGGTTATGAAATAGCATAGTCTTGTCATTGAGGAGGCGGCAGTGACATGAGGGGGAGTCTGAGGATGGAAGCGGAAGGTTGGTGAAGGAGCATGTTTGAACGGGAGGTACAACTAGTGTGTACAGGTTGTTGGAGTTGAGGGTGAAGCGGGCAAGATGGAGTCCGGTTTTGGCGTCAAACATGTCACAGTAGTCAACATCATTGGGAAAGATGGTGATCACGCCTGCGTGTTGGATTTCCCGCTGTGCAAGAAGGTTGTAGCGGAGGGTAGGGGCACAGATGCCAGTGACTGTGCCGGATGGGAAAGCTGGACAGGAAACTGTGGAGGACCCATGGCATTGGATGGAGAAGCTAGAATCGGCTCCAAGGAGTGAGGTGGGAGCCTGGTAGGGAACGAAGGCAGTTTGGTCTTTAAGCACTGTGTGGGTGGCACCACTGTCTAGTATGAACTCAATTCCCTGTGTGGTTGAAACACTGATGTACTGCGACCCCTTCTCATTAAAAAGACCAGCACCAGAGAACAACAGGTTAAGGCGAACATCAGATGGGGCACTAGCAAATGCCTGAGCAGGTTCCTCCACTGCCTCGACCTGGTTCACGCGACGGGATGGTGCCCAGTTGGGAGGGCGCTTGTCCTTGGAGACACCGTGGACGTCATACCACTCGTCATCTCGCTTCTTGAAGCAAGTTGCCTCAGGGTGGTTGGTGCCGTTGCATTTCTGCCCCGCACGTGGACCCTTCCTAATGAGGTACTGGCATGGGGGAAAGGAGTTGCGCCTCTGGCCCTGCTGGGAACGAAATGGGATGCCAGGGGAGTAGCGCACAGCATTGACGGATGTCTGGGCTGCAAGGTCTTTTTCGGCAGAGAGAAGGGCCGAAGCGACTTTCTCGAAGGTGAGTTCCTTGGTGGGGAGCTGCTTGAGCATGGAACTGGTGACGTTGTAGGCCGGGGTGAGTCCGACGAGAAGCCCAGCAGCAGGTGCCTGTTCGGGGAAGGTGATCCCAATGTCCTTGAGCTCCTCATGGATGTTGCGGATTTCAGAGATGTAGTCTGCCATGCCCGGGCATTCCTCAAGGCGGATTTGGAACATGCGAGGAATGAGGATTGCAACTCCCACGGCAGTTTTGTTATGAAAGCGATCCTGGAGGTACTTCCAAATGTCATGAGCAGAGCGGAAGGTGCGGTAGGACTTGACTAACTCGACTGGGGTGGTGGTGATGAAAACCCTAATCACTGCCGCATCCGCCTGCTCCCAGAGACTGAAGTCCGTCTCATACTTGGTGGTTTTAGCGTCGAAAGCAAGCCTGGCTGTGGCAGTGGCGCCTTCGCCGAGAGGATCGGGAGGGAGAGGCATCTTCCCCTTGCCGCGATTGAGGAGGATGTCCTTGAGGCAAATCCCCTTGAGCTCCGAGCTAAGAAGGTGCTTCTCCACTCCATAGCACCACTCCCCGAAATTGGTGCTCGTGCCGTTGGGAGCGAGGTTAAGGATGATGAGGTTTCCGACAAGAGTGGAAGTTGAAGTTGCCATTTCGCGCGGAGCGCAGCGCTAAAGTCTCCGATACGTAGCGGAGCGAAGAGGAGCGGAGTTCGGGTGATTTTGGAAATTGAGGAAGTTCGAAACGCGATTTTTGGCAATAGAATGCCCGTACTATACCCTGATAAACTGCTTCGCCAATGCCCCCTGTTCTACTTCGCTGCTGCCCCTGTTCCGCTTCTCTGCTGCGCCGCTGACCTGTTCTGCTGCGCCGCTGACCTGTTCTGCTGCGCCGCTGGACCTGTTCTGCTGCGCCGCTGAACCTGTTCCGCTGCGCCGCTGAACCTGTTCCGCTGCGCCGCTGAACCTGTTCCGCTGCGCCGCTGAACCTGTTCCGCTGCGCCGCTGAACCTGTTCCGCTGCGCCGCTGAACCTGTTCCGCTGCGCCGCTGAAAACCTGTTCCGCTGCGCCGCTGGACCTGTTCCGCTGCGCCGCTGAAAACCTGTTCCGCTGCGCCGCTGGACCTGTTCCGCTGCGCCGCTGAAAACCTGTTCGAAGTTAAGAAGATGCGAAAATTGCCACGGAGATATAAAAACCAGAAGCTTACGATGAAGGAAGTCGAAAGCTGAGAATGTCGCCGTTGAAAAACGAGATGCGCGATGAAGGAAGCCGAATGCTCGCTTGACCGGAGCGACGATGTGAAGTTTCTGAAAAACGCTAAGCGTAGGAGCCGGGAACCGAAATAGGCATAGCCTAAAAGGAGAGAACCATCGGGACGCAAAGGATCGGATTCCGCGTGAGCGGAATTTACTAGCTCGATACCATGATAGAATTGGAACTGAACTGATTGCTTGATAAGGAAGGCACTAGGCCTTAAGTACAAACAGGGTTGGGTTGAGCAAAGCTAGGAAAAGGATGGGATGGGAATCCTAGCAAATCTCCAATTGGTGAGTTGGCAGATTTGCAGGATTACGAGGGAATCCCAACCAGATAGGGTTGGGATTACAAATCTACACCCAACCTACAAAGTAACCTAACCGATATAGAATATAGTACAAAGTGTTGACTGACTATTTCTAACAAGTTCCACTGTTGGTCGCAGGGTTTCGAGCATTCGCTTGATGGTGTTGAGATACACTCCCAGCTGAAAGGACAGGAGGGGGAAGAAGACAGTGGGAGGGAAGTGACGGAAACGACAGAGAGGGAAGAGGGGGAAGAGGGGGAAGAGGGGGAAGAGGGGGAAGAGGGGGAAGAGGGGGAAGAGGGGGAAGAGGGGGAAGAGGGGGAAGAGGGAGTAGGGGGGAAAGAAGGGGGGGGAAAGGGAAATGGCACTGACTCACTGGTACTATCAGCACTTGAGATGGTCTCGCTCGCCCCTGTAGCTACGCATGAGCCAAAACATCTGTACGTGGTATGAGCTCAACCACTCACCTCTATGGGTACTTGGTAGGCGAGTGTGGGGCGGCGGCGCGACAGCATGCTGAGAAGCTTTTTCTTGGTGGAGGAGGAGGAGGGGGCGGCGGAGGAGGAGGAGGGGGTGTTGAGGAGGAGGAGGAAGTTCTGGAAGTGAGAGGCGAGGGATGAGATGGCTGCTCGCTCCACATCACACACCGCCTGCAGAGGTGAAGCATGGGAGACAGGGATCACACACAGACACAGGGAAACATGGCGAACATGTGAGTCGGAAGAGGGTTTGTGAGGAGGAGGAAGTTCTGGAAGTGAGAGGTGAGGGATGAGATGGCTGCTCACTCCACGTCACCCACCGCCTGCAAGCACCGGTACACAAGGGCAGACAGATGCACATGGGCAGACAGATGCACATGGGCAGACAGATGCACATGGGCGTCATGTGAGAGGGACAGGGCCACATGGGCCATACGGATTCACGGCACGAGACACGGCAGGAGACACGGCAGGAGACACGGCAGGAGGCACGGCAGGAGACACGGCAGGAGACACGGCAGGAGACACGGCAGGAGACACGGCAGGAGACACGGCAGGAGACACGGCAGGCACACCGCATGAAATCACATGTGCAGAAAGATACACATGGGAGGCATGTGAGAGGGACAGCCCGGGCAGGGCCACATGAGCTTCAGGATTCACAGCCTGCATGGGCATCAAAAGGATGGATGGGTGACACACGGTAAGGATGGATGGTCATGCAGAGGGTATAGATGACCCACGGTATGGATGACCCACCCACGGTATGGACCCTCCTACTTTAACCATCGCATCTGCAGCCACTCCATCTGCAGTCTTAAACCATCTGCAGTCTTAAACCATCTGCAGTCTTAAACCATCTGCAGTCTTAAACCATCTGCAGTCTTAAACCATCTGCAGTCTTAAACCATCTGCAGTCTTAAACCATCTGCAGTCTTAAACCATCTGCATCTTAAACCATCTGCAGTCTTAAACCATCTGCATCTTAAACCATCTGCATCGTTAACCATCTGCAGTCTTAAACCATCTGCAGTCTTAAACCATCTGCAGTCTTAAACCATCTGCATCTTAAACCATCTGCATCTTAAACCATCTGCATCTTAAACCATCTGCATCTTAAACCATCTGCATCTTAAACCATCTGCAGTCTTAAACCATCTGCATCTTAAACCATCTGCAGTCTTAAACCATCTGCATCTTAAACCATCTGCATCTTAAACCATCTGCATCTTAAACCATCTGCATCTTAAACCATCTGCAGTCTTAAACCATCTGCATCTTAAACCATCTGCAGGCACATCAAGGCTGCCGTCTTCGACTTCCTTCTTCACTAGCATCACCTCCTGTGGCCACCCATCCCCTTACAACCTCCCCTCCATCCCCTTAAAACCTCCCTCCATCCCTCCAAGTCTCTCACCTCCTCCACCAGAAGTGGCCATTTGCCCAGCACGGAGTCAAGCTCATCTAGCAGACTCTTGATCACCCCACAGCCCTCCCTCGCTGCATCGTAGCCCCCTCCGTAACACCTATCCCCCCAGAGCACTCACCTCCTCCACCAGATGAGTGTACTGCGGCCATCGGCCCAGCACAGAGTCAAGTTCGTCTAGCAGACTCTTGATCACCCCTCTGGCCCATCCCATGCACTGCATTGTACCTCCTCTCCCCCATGCACTGCAATGTACCTCCTCTCCCCCATGCACTGACCCCATCTATCCAACCATTGCACTCACCTCCTCCACCAAAAGAGTGTACTGCGGCCATCGGCCCAGCACGGAGTCGAGCTCGTCTAACAGGCTCTTGATCACCCCACAGCCCTCCCTCGCTGCATCGTGCCTCCCTCCATACCACCTATCCCCCCATGGCCTCACCTCTTCCACCAGCAGAGCGTACTGCGGCCATCGGCCCAGCACGGAGTCGAGCTCGTATCACCCCTCTGGCCCACCCAATGCATTGTTGTACCTCCCCCCAAACCTTAAACCCTAAACCCGGCAATCTCCTCATCTCGCACTCACCTCCTCCACGAGAAGGGTGTACTGCGGCCATCGGCCCAGCACAGAGTCGAGCTCGTCCAGCAGGCTGTTGATCACTCCGTACACCTCCTCCATGAATGGTGACGTGGCGTTGCGGTCCGACATGGGTGCTAGCACCGACCACTGCATTAGGGGAGGGGGGAGGAGAGAGGGGGGGAAGAAGTGCGAGACACGTTATGAAAGGAGAGTGAGAGGGGGGGAAAGTTTTGCAAGGAGAGTGAGACATCACGCGGACAGGCAGGCTGTTGATCACCCCATACACCTCCTCCATGAATGGTGACGTGGCGTTGCAGTCCGACATTGGCACTAGCACTGCCCACAGCATTGAAGCAAAAAGGAGAGGAGGAGGGAAGATTGGGAGACAGGGGGAAAAGGCGTTTCGAAACGAGGGTGAGACATCACGCGCTCTGCCTGCTGTTGAAACTCCAACAGCACACCCCATACACCTCCTCCATAAAGGGAGATGTGGCGTTGCGGTCTGACATGGGTGCCAGAACTGGCCACTGTGTGGCAAGAAGGGAAGAACGGATTGAGGAGGTATGGTACGGGGCATTGGGGAGAAAGGGAGATAGGGTTGCTGCCACCAACAGGCTGTTGATGACCCCATACAACTCTTGCATGACAGGCGGCATGGCATCGTGGCCTGACATTGGCGCTGGCATCGCCCCACTGTAGGGGAGGGAGAAGGAGGGGAGATGGGAAAGAGTAGTTCATGTATAGAGGTTGCTGAGAGCCCGAGGATGGAAGAGCAGAGCAGGAGGAGAGGGACGAGGAGGAGAGGGACGAGGAGGAAAACGACGAGCACAATAAAGGGGAAACAAAGGAAGGAGAAAGAGGAGAGAGGGAGGGAGCACGTGGAGACTAGGAGGGAGCAGCACACACCTTGGGAGCTCGGCAGACATCCATGAGAGTGTGGGTGCGCTCCCTGATCCATGCCTCCACATACACCCCGAATAGCTCCCTTGCATCCAGGCCTCCGGGTACCTTGCTGCTTGAGATGACAAGGGGGGAAGGAAAGATGCAAGCAGCAGTGATTGGAATTGCTGATGCAAAGGGAACAGCAATCATGTGGATGCGAATTCACAGCCAAACCGGTATTGATGCAGCCATGATAACTCACCCACCTTAGCCGTTTTGAGGCACCTAAAGAACCATGCACCATGAATTCAAACCGAATTCGTCTTTTGAGAATTCTGAAAAAAAAAAGCATTCAGCCTGATAAACCACAGGTTGATGCAACCATGTTGCTCCACTCAACCCACCATGGGTCAACACAAACAAGCAAGCGTGAAGCCCCACTCACTCACCCCACGCCCCACAGCATGAGCCTATCCTCCACGTCAGCAGTGGCGTGCAGCAGGTTCTTGACATGTGGCAGCGGGTGCTGAGGTGGCACCGCCAGCAGGAACTGGTTGACTCGCCTCTGCAGCTCCACCATGTACACACCTGCTGTCAACTCGGGCAGGTCCACGAAGCTGGGAGGTGGGGGGGAGAAGGGAAGAAAGGAAGGGAAGCGCCAGTTATTTCAGGCATGCCAAGCCAGCCCTCTCCACAGCTCCACCATGTACATGCCGGCTGTCAACTCGGGTAAGTCCACAAAGCTGGGAAAGGGGTCAAAGGGAACGAGATGGGATGAGGAAGAAGGACGAACGGAAACGATGTGGCAGCATTGAATGCGGATTCGCCTCTTTCCGCACCTCCACTGTGCACACGCCAGCTGTCAGCTCGGGTAAAACCACAAAGCTGGGAAGCGGGAGGGGGATGGGATGGGATGAGATGAGAATGGAAGGGAATTGAGAGATGCGAAGCAGAGGAGAGGCGTCTGCAGCTCCACCGTGCACACGCCCGCTGTCAGCTCGGTCGGGCAAGAATCTGTTTTTTTTTTTTAGAATTCTAAAAAAAACAGATTCAGCTCAGGCAAGTCCCTCCTTTGGATCCACACAGGTGAATGGCGGATCACAGGACTCCGTGACACCTACACCCCTCTTCCCCCCCTTTTTTTCTCCCTTTCCCCCGCTCGCTCAGCGGCCTGGTCTTGATACGACCGTATTAATCTCTATGAACCCACCTGGGAAAAATCATATGATAATAAAAGTGTTTTGAGACGTCTCAAAACGTCTTGATACGACCGTATGGGTGGCTGGCTGTGAACCCACCTGGGCAGGATGTGCTGGTTGTGAATGCCTATATCCGCCTGCACCTCTCTCCACATGGCCACACACGCCAGTCGCATGCTCCCATACGCCTCCCTCTGCTCCTCCATATCCCCCCCCTCCCCTCCCCGCATCGCCCTCCTCCCCATCCCCCCTGTCCCCATTCCCCCGGGCCCCCCTCCCCCTCTCCCCCTGCCTCCCCCCGGACTGCACCCCATGCCCGCTTGTCCCTGCCCCTGCGCCTGCCCTTGCATGGTGCTGCCCCCAGTGCCAAGGCAGAACGTGCCGTTGACGTATTCGTCGGTCTCTGACAGGTGTTGCCTGCACCGCCGCCTCGCTGCTGTCTGTGTGGGGGGGGAGTGGGGTGGAGGGGGGGCGGGGGGTGGGGGAGAGGCAAGGAGAATGTGGGATGCCAGCAGGACCAGCCAGTTTCAACGTGCCATTGACTCTGATTTTTCAGAATTCTCAAAAAAGATAACATGCCATAAGTGTTGCTGGCACCGCTGGCACCGCTGCTGTCCGAATTTGCCTTTGATGTAAGTGTGACTGTTTCTGATGATTGGTGCTGCAGCAGCACTGCTGTCTGTTTGGTGTTACTTTTGAGAATTCTCAAAAGGAAAGAGAGTTGGATATGGTTGTGGCGGATAGAAGGAGAGAGGAGGGAGGAGAGAGGAGGGAGGAGAGAGGAGGGAGGATGACCTGTTAATGAATACTCCTCTGATTCACTTGCAAATACCCTCACTTGCAAATACCCTCACTTGCAAATACCCTCACTTGCAAATACCCTCACTTGCAAATACCCTCAACAGCACTCACCTGCAGGTAACCACAGAACTGCTGCTGCACCTCTGGCAGCAACAGGTCGTTCAGCAGCCCAAACAGGTGCACAGCAGGGGGGATCGCCGGCACCACCAGTGCTGCTACTGCCTCTGCGCCTCCCAAGCATCCCCCCTTCATCTGCCAATACTCCCCCATTCCTCCCCCTCGTCTCACCTGCAGGTAACCACACAACTGCTGCTGCACCTCTGGCAGCAACAGGTCGTTCAGCAGCCCAAACAAGTGCACCGCGGGGGGAATCGCCGGTGCCACCAGCGCCGCTGCCTCTGCCCCCACCAGCGATCGCCCCAGGGAGGCACACATGTGGGTGGCTGAGCGGGACGAGTCGGCGATGCCTGAGGGGGAAGACTCGCTGAGGGACTTGTAGCTCTCGAATGTGAGTTGCAGGAGATCTCCCACCCGCTCTTCCATGTCTGCTAGCATGCGCGCCTGCAGCAGAAGGGAAATGGGAAGGGGGGGCAAGGGGAAACATAGAGGAGTGCAGAGAGGTCTGTAACGGTGATGAGGGGGTCGCCCACCCGCTCCTCCATGTCTGCTAGCATGCGTGCCTGGGGTGGGGGGAGGGAGAGAGGGGCGATTGAGGGGAACAGAGGGGTGCAAAGAGGTGTGCAATGGTGCTGAAAGAGGTTTCTCCCACTTCTCCATGTCTGTCAGCATGCACGCCTTGGGTGGGGATGAGCAAAGGGAGATTTGGGGGAGAACAGAGGGGTGCAGAGAGGTGGGTGGCTGTGCAAGAAGAATGCTCCTTTATGTCTGCTACCATGCGCATCTGTAGAAGGGGGAGGGAACGTGGAGGAGAGGAGGATAGGAGAGGGAAGGGGACGCAATCTAGAGAAGCGTTGTGGACGAGACACCAGCTTTGGGTGATTCAAATCTATCCTATTCAGTCACATTTCGGAGATTACTCACCTCCTGTTTAGTCACACTGCTGCCATCGCTGTCATGTGCATGCAGCACCGGCGCCAGCAGCTGATGGATCAGGGTCAAGCAGTCGGCTGTTGGTGTAGCTACGTCCATCACACGCGTGAGGTACCTGGCAAATGGAACAGGCATGGGATTCAGAAGCCGCATTGGAGGTATTGTAAGTGACTGGAGAATACATAGAGCGACAGTCCACTGTTAATGTTGCTATGTCCATCACACAAGTGAGATACCTGCAACACAAGTGAGATACCTGCAACACAAGGCAGAGATAGACATAGGTGAATAGAGCAAGAGAGGGATGGGTGGGAGTGAGGCACTCTGATGTGCATGCAGCACCACCGTAAACTGGTGGATGAGGGTAGACAGTCTGCTGTAGGTTTTGCCACGTCCATCACACGAGTGAGATACCTGTGCAACGGAGCCCAGACGGACACAGGTGAATAGGGATGGGTGGGGATGTGGCATGTCACATGCATGCGGCACTGTCGAAGCAGTCATGTAAATGCGGCACTCAAGCCAGAGCAGGTGGCGGACTGAGTTCCAGGCCAAAGGGCAAGTCACCTGAGCTTAGTGTAGTGAGGGGAGACGCCACAGCAGGCAGAAAACTGATTGCAGAGCCACTCCCAGGGGCCCGAGAGGCGGAGGTTGGGCGCGTGGGATCTTGGGTGTTTGAAGGACTCTTGAGCGAAGCGCACCTGAGCTTGGTGTAGTGTGGAGACACCCCATAGCAGGTGGCGAACTGGTCACAGAGCCACTCCCAGGGGCCCGAGAGGCGGAGGTTGCGCGCGTGGAAGCCCTGAGCTGCCATGGCTGCTGCGAGCACCCAGTCGTATGCTGCTGACTCCGTGATGGGCTGGCACTGGTGGGGGGGTGAATGAGGGTAACAGTGAGGTATAAACACCAAAAAGGAGGGGGAGCAAGTGAGATCAGTGGACTGAGAGGTGCGAGCGTGGAATCCCTGAGCTGCCAGCCATGGCTGCGGCCAGCCAGCACCCAGTGGTATGCGGATGACTCTGAAAAGGGCCGACACTGATGGTGGGGGGACAGAAAAGAGGAGAGAAAGGAGCAGCAGTTATCATCATGGCAGCAGCAGCATCCATGAAGGCTGAGGTTGGGAGAGATGATAACTGAGCTGCCATGGCTGAGGTTGGGAGAGATGATAACTAAGCTGCCATGGCTGAGGTTGGGAGAGATGATAACTGAGCTGCCATGGCTGAGGTTGGGAGAGATGATAACTGAGCTGCCATGGCTGAGGTTGGGAGAGATGATAACTGAGCTGCCATGGCTGCTCCCAACACCCAGTTGTACGCTGCTGTCTCTGAGATGGGCTGGCACTGGTCGTGGAGGGGGGAGGGGGGGGAGAAGCGATTTTAGGGTGAATAACACTGAACAGTTTTGAGACGTCTCAAAACCCTTCTTCATACACGCGAGTAACACTGAACGGGGTGAGTCCTGAGTACAGCACGGTTCAGGTGTATCCCTGTGAGACCACCCCCTCAACCACTGAACGGTGTGTTCTCAGTACAGCACGGTTCCCGCACATGACCGCACATGACCGCACATGACCGCACATGACCGCACATGACTGCACACGTCCGCACATTGCCTCACACTCTCACATACCCTCACGTTCAAGTCGACTCAGCAACAACCAAATTTCCACACACCTGTGTGCCATAGTCCCTGGCGCAGGGCACGAGAGACACAACACATTGACAACACCCCCACATCCCCCCTCACACCCGCACACCACATTACATACCTGCGTGCCATAGTCCCTGGCACAGGGCACGAGAGACACGGCGATCTGCACTCGAGCCACCTCCTGCTGACACGTGTCCCTCACTGCGAGCCAATGGCAGCGCTGCGACAGTGACATGTGGGCGCCCGGGTGCTGAAGGGGTAGAGTGTGACAGCGGAAGGGGGGAGAGGGGAGAGGGGAAGGGGAAATGAGGGAAGAGGGCGACAGAGACATGTGGGGACCCGGGTGCTGATGGTAGATTGTGCAGCAGAGGTTGGGGGGAGAAAAGGGGGGAGGGGGCGAAAGGGCGGGGGGTTAGGGGGGTTGGGGGGAAGAAGCAGCAGGTTCAGAGGAGCGTTGGTTTCAGTAACAGCCAAGGACAGTGGTGAGACAGCCACAATTTTGACAATCTTTCACATATTTATCCCTACTCTCCAATTCACCCCTTATCACTTATCCAATCACCTCCCACTCACCCTATCACTCACCCTATCACTCACCCTATCACTCACCCTATCACTCACATCTGGCAATCACTGCGATCATGCACCCCTTACCACTCACCACTTCACCGCTTGGCACTCAGCCCTTCGTCCATGAGCACAGCAGCTGCCACCGTTGCATGTCCCCTTAACTCACTGCCATCATGCACCCCTTATCACTCACCAGCTCACCGCTTATCACTCACCCGTTCACCCCCCCTTCACCGCTTATCACTCACCCCTTGGACCATGAGCACAGCAGCAGCCACTGCTGCCTGCTCCCTGCACCCACTGGAACCACCCATCACCCATGTACCCTCATCGTGCAACGAGCCCATCCCAGTTCTTGCCAAACACCCCAGCGCCCCTTATCACTCACCCCTTCGTCCATGAGCGTAGCAGCAGGCACTGTGGCCTGCCCCCTTAACCCAGTGCGATCATGCACCTCCACCACCACTTCTTGTCTATCGCTTTCCACAGGCCTGAATGTGAGATAGGGGGGAGAGGGCAGAGAGGGTAAAGAGGGATCAGATGGACGAATGGGCATGGCAGCAGGCACCGTGGTCTGCCCCCTCTACCCACTGCGGTCATGCACCTCCACCACCACCTCCTGTCTCTCGCTCTCCACAGGACTGTTTGTGTGATAGGGGGAGAAGGAGCGGTGCAAGGGCAAAAGGAATCAGGCGTGGCGTGTGAGCATGTGGGCTGCCCCCTCTACCCACTGCGATCATGCACCTCCACCACCACCTCCTGTCTCTCGCTCTCCACAGGACTGCTCGTCAAGAAAGAAGCGGTAAGAGAGGGAAGAGAGAGAAGAAAGGAGGATAGGGACGAGGCGAACGTGATGCTGCCGCCGACTGTCTTTTGAGTCGACTCAAAAGTGGACAAAAAAATTAGGCGCACGTGATGCTGCTGCCGTCTGTTCACCCTCCACAAGGTTTGATTGAGTCAACTCTACAGTCATTGCAAAGAGGGGACATGAATTCTGTGATTTTAGTAGACTCAAAACTTGCCGTCTGTTCACCCTCCACAAGGTTTGATTGAGTCAACTCTACAGTCATTGCTAAGAGGGGACATGAATTCTGTAATTTTAGTAGACTCAAAACTTGCCGGCTGATCACCCTACACAAGGTTTGATTGAGTCAACTCTACAGTCATTGCAAAGAGGGGACATGACTGGTCTCACTGATTGGCATGTGGGGTGTGTGATGTGTGCGGCATCGCTTACGTTGATGCAATGGTGGGTATGTGTGTTGGGTTTGTGTGATGAAGATGTATCGTGGGGGTGTGTGCAGCAGGGCTTACAGGTTGATGCAATGGTGGGTGTTGGGGTTGACCCTGATGGTGCAGGGTGTTTTTGAGAATTATCAAAAACACCCTTTAAAAATCTTGGGGGTGTGTGCAGCAGGGCTTACAGGTTGATGCAGTGGTGGGTGTTGGGGTTGACCCTCCGTGCTTCACCCACCTCCTCTGACGGGCACCGCACGGAAACAAGCACTCCCTCTGACAGCAGCCAGGGAACCAACAGATAGTGAGAGGAATGGTCAGAGGAGCATGAGAGCAGAGGGGAGAGAGACGCAGTGGTGTGGTGTGGTGTGGTGTGGTGTGGTGTGGTGTGGCGTGGTGTGTGTTGCGAGGGTTGGCCATCCGTGCTTCACCCCCCCCCCCTCCCCCCCCCCCCCCCCTCCTTTCTGATTGGCACCGCACGGACACCAGCACTCCCTCTGACAGCAGCAAGGGAAGCAACATAGAGAGAGAGAGAGAGAGAGAGAGAGAGAGAGAGAGAGAGAGAGAGAGAGAGAGAGAGAGAGAGAGAGAGAGAGCAATCAGGTCTGCCCCCGAGATGGGGCACACACTCCGCCTCGTCAGCCTGAGAGGTGAGGGAGCGGGGGCATGGCTGCAGGCCCTACCCCTAACCCCAGATCTCTGCTTTTCACCAGGGCAATTCCGAACAGCCCTGGCCTTCCGCATGGGCATCCGGCAGAACGTACCCACCGTGTGCGAATGTGGAGAGCTCGTAGCCGACTGCAGCCTCCCCAACCACTTACTCCGCTGCAGCACAGGCCCTGACCGAACACGCACACACAACCAGCTGGCTTTCGCCGTGACTAAAATGGCGAGGGAGGCACAGCTGGTGGTATACCTGGAGAACGCGATGTACTCACCACCGGATGACCCGAAGAAGGCAGGTGTGATTGTACGCGACCCAGACAGTGGTGAAACATGGATCACAGACACGACCATCACTGACCCCGTGCTACAGAACCGTGACCCAGCAGCCCGCAAACCCCCTGGATGGGCTGCAAGGGAGGCTCAGAAAAGGAAGGAACGGGACTACTACAGGCACACAGAACACGTGGTGTTCTGCGCCCTAGCCGTTGAGACCTATGGGGCAAACGCACCCCCCACGACGGCGTTCCTGAAGCTTCTGGCCACAGCAGCAGCTAGGAACCGCTTCAGGGCCAATCCCTTGGCGAAAACCGCCAAGAAAATGGCATGCCACTTCAGCCAGCGCTGGTCAGTGGCCCTCCAGCGCTCTCAAGCGAATGCCCTGCACACCAAGGCCAGGGCAGGGATCGAGGCGGCGCACCCCCAGATGGCAGCAGACCCATGGCCGCTGCACCTGGGGGACATCCTCCACACGCTGGAGGGGTAGAGGGTCACTGAGGGGGGAGGAGGGTCAGAGGGATGGGCCAATGGGGCAGAGGGTCTAAACGGAACCACAAATCAAACCGTATGCTTGTACCGCCGCTGAATTAATACAAAGGACCATTTGAGAGAGAGAGAGAGAGAGAGAGGGAACCTTTAGCCTCTTCCCTCACGGGGGCAGGGGACTGGTTACACGCTGTCCCTCTAATCCCTTCCCTACGCCTCGGGCCCTCCCAGTTCTCCTCGGCAGCCTCCTTCCGCTTGGGCCTGCCCTTACCTGTGCCAAGACGCTGCAACTGCAGATACCGAACCACCTTCCCTGACGACCGCTTGCCTAACCACCTGATGCGGTGTGAGAAAGGGGGGGGGCGAATAGCCACTCACCATGCTCTGCGGGACGAGTGCGCAAAGATAGCAGCTGAAGCGGGCTTCACAGTGCACAAGGAAACGACGGCATACTCACCAGTCGACAACCTCAAAGCGGATATCTCTATCCGCCGTCCCGACACTGGTGAGGTCTGGATTTGTGACATCACAGTCACTGACCCCGTCTCCCACCAGGACGAGCAGGCCCGTAAGGCGCCCGGATGGGCAGCAAGGATGCAGGCGGACAAAAAGGAGAGCAAATACACCGGGCGGAGCGCTTGGGTTGGCTTTTACGCCATGGCAGTTGAGACATACGGCTACCCCTCACCGGGAGTCCTCGACTTCATCCGCAGCTGCGCAGAGCTAGCGGGCAAGCGGCGGTTCAACGCCGCTCCGAAGTCGAGGGAGGTTGCCAAGCTCCTTACCGAATACCGGCAGCGATGGAGCGTGACTCTGCAGAGAGCCCAGGCCAATGCCCTCAGGGTTAAGACCCATGAGGCCCTTACGGCGGATGTGCTCGGCTTGCAGGGCCCTCTTACCCCACTGAGCGAGGGCCAACTGTACCAACTAATTGAAGACCCCTCCGGCTACTAGAGCCGGAAGGGGAAACGGTTCCTAGCGGTGCTAGATTGTGGAGATCTGCTGCTAGCTTGGCTATGTGTAGATGTGGCCCTACCTTGTGTGTACCCTGGTGATACTAATACAATGGACCGTTCGAGAGAGAGAGAGAGAGAGAGAGAGAGAGAGAGAGAGAGAGAGAGAGAGAGAGAGAGAGAGAGAGAGAGAGAGGACTTAGCCTCTGCCCTCTCCCTCTGCCCTCAGTCCCTAGCTATATAAGTGTCCCGTGGAGACCTCTTTTCTTCATTAGTTCATTTGGTTCCAGTTTTCGTAGCCTCTGAGAGTGAGAGAGAGAGAGAGGACTTAGCCTCTGCCCTCTGCCTCTGCCCTCAGTCCCTAGCTATATAAGTGTCCCGTGGAGACCTCTTTTCTTCATTAGTTCATTTGGTTCCAGTTTTCGTAGGCGCTCGCGCTGGCGGCCTTCGGCCGCCAGCACTCGCGTGCGCGGTCTGCGGCCGCGTGCTTTTGGGTGGCAAAGACTAGAAGAAGGACAGATATAGGCACACACGGCAAGACAACTATGGGCAATGTGCCCACCTTCTAGACACCGAGATGCAACAGGTCTACATACGGCGGGTGCCTGAGGCTACATCAAGTGGGCATCCAGTGGGCACCGAGATGCAACAGGTCTACATACGGCGGTCGCACCGACAGCTTCAATCGCGCCTCCATCGCGGAGGTGTGCTGTCAGACCCTGGACCGTCTCGTCCAGCTGCGAGACCGCTACGCCTCCCAGCGCGGGCGCTCACAGCACGGGTAGGAGGAGGAAGGCAAGCTGGGCAGCAGCCGCCATGCAATCAGCTCGCGCATCACGATCAAGAGTGCTCCCTGGGTTCCGGAGAATGGCAAAATGTGAGTTCACCAGAATCAGTGTCAGGGCCTGCTGACACTCCACCAATCGCCACAACTGGGCGAGAGTCGCCGTGGGAACTTGGGCCAGCCCAGTGGTCAGTAGCGCAGCCGGAGCAGGAAGAGGGGGCGGGGGCTGCACTGATGGAACATCAGCACGCTGCCGCGGAGGGACGAAGGCCACCCTCGCCCCTCCGCCTCCCGCCCCCACAAATCCCGTGTCTGGAAGAGGAGGAATCCATGGCAGCAGGGGATATGGCGCAGCAGAAACAGGACACAAGGATGCACGCGGAGCACGATCAGCGCCAGGAGCGGGAACCCGCGGGTACGCCAATGCGGGTGGCGCAGGAGCAGCAAGGGGCGCGGCCGGAGCTTGCGCATTCACTGGAGCGGGGGCGGACGCAGGAGCGGCGGGAGCCAGAGAGTTTCCAAGATTCGGTGCGCCACTCAGGGCACTGCGCATCGCCGCAGCTAACATCCCCGGGAAATCCTCGCGCAGCTGCTGCATCTCGCTTGGCCCACCGCGCCCGCGACCGTGACCTCCCCACCAGCCACCGCGGCCTCCGCGGTGCGCCGACCGGTACGACGAGGAGGGGCGTCGCCGAGGAGAACCTCGCCCCCGATGCGCTGCCACATTGCCCCCCGCGGCACCGTGAATCTGAGACTCCGCGTGCCGCTGCGCGACGGGATGCACCGGCGCAGCCGCAGGGGCCACCAGGCGGGCAGAGTCGGGGCCGGCGCCCACCGCTGTCCCCGGCGCAGGGCCCCCGGCGGCAGCTTGGACAGACAGCGCGGCCACAAGCGACGGCTGCGCGACGGGAACCGGCGCGCCGGACGTGGGATCAACGTGTGGAAGGCTCGGAGGGGGAGCCGACACCGGCGGGACTGGAACAGAGGACGCCGCAACAGCAACAGGAGGAGCCGGGGGGGCAAAGGGAGCAGCAGCAACAGCTACACCAGCAACAAGGGCCGGAGGCGGAGCAATCGCGCTCTCAGCGGTGCGACCTTGATCCACCGCTGACTTCTCCGCTTCAGTCGCCATTGCGGCGAACGCGCCGACAGCAGGTGATCGAGGACGCACGGCTGCGTCAGAACGCGGGAGTAGGTAGTCGCAGAAATCCCCAGCTGACCGCGGCCAGTGCGCGGGCACGAGGGGGTCGAGCCGGAGGTCGCGGACGTGGTAGAGGCACTCGTGAAGGAGGTCCGGAGAACGCGTTCCAGGCAGCGGCGCGAAGGGCTTTAACTGAATTAGCTAGAACTAACGAAGAAGTAGAAGTATCGGGGAGTATTTATGAGGCGGAGGAGGGAGAAGAAGGCGCACCCTCAACTTCGAATGCCTCGGAGGAGGCCCAGTCACAAACTCCAGCTCGGGGGAGAATCAGCTCAACCCATGCCCGAAGCGCGTCATCAAATTTCAGAAACACATTCACCCAGCCGCGACCCTCACCACAGATTCAAACCGCTTCCCGCCCCCCTGCCACCACTGCCAACCATCCCGCCCAACCGAACCTGACTTCGCCACCTGCAAATGCACCGCGAACTGCAGCGAGGGGTAACCAACAGCAACCACAGCCCCCCCCCCAAAAATCGCCCGAAGCCCTCGCCAAGGACGACACACTATTCGCGAACGTCAGTACCTGGAATCTGGATAAGCTACGCGATAGTCGCAACGCTCCGCTGGCACGTCGCCTGCCGGAAAAATTGCGCCTACTTTTCGCTATGGTTATGCTGACACCACTGCTACGACTCGCACACGACCCAGACTCCATCCCGGCCTGGACGATTCTGCTGTTCGCGGCTCGCCTGACGCTGCGTCAGCATTCGCCGAGGCACCCTGACTGGAAGGCGACCAGGGAAAGATTGCGTAAATTCCTGCGAGGGGAGTGGGAGGCACTGTACCAGGAAACGGTTGATTCGTTGGAGTCCCCTCAGCCACCTAGACACCAGCCAGACGACCTGGGGGTAATATCAAGGGCAGAGGGTCTGGCGCGACGAGGCAGCTTACGCAGAGCAGTCATGGCACTGGAAGCCACCCCAGTCAGCAAGCCATCACCGGCGGTTCTGGAATCCCTCCGCGCCAAGCATCCAAGTGCCCCGCGCCCTGGCACACCGTGGCCCCAGCCTGAACCGGACTCATACCTGGCAGTTTCGCGGGAAGTTTTTCTGAAGCTCCTCTCGCGGTGTGAGAATGGGGTAGGCGCAGGTCCCTCGGGCACAACGTTCGAGCACCTGCGCGAAGCTGCCCTGATACACGCCACCGTTGGGTATCACTTACATGCGTTGGTCAACACAATCCTGAGAGGGAAGTTGTGTCAGGAAGTAGGGAAGCTCCTCACAGCATCACGTTTGATAGCCCTAGACAAGCCCGATGGGGGGACCAGGCCGATCGCCATAGGAGAGTGCGTCCTCCGATTGGCAGCCAAAGCAGCGCTTACCCAGCTAGCAGAAGCAGCCCGAGAGTTTTTCCTACCTTTACAGTTTGGAGTGGTCGTGCCAGGAGGTGCCGAAACAGTCATTCATATCGTTCGCACTTTCACTGCGGCCAACAAGGACGCCTTGGTCTTACAGGCTGACCTGGCCAATGCGTTCAATAGTGTTGACCGCCACGCCATGGCGACGGCCTTGAAAGACTCACAGTTGGAACCACTACTGCCACTGGTACACTTCTCATACGGCCAGCCTTCAATACTGCACCTAGACGCGGCCTTCGACCATCCGCCCCTGCTCAGCGAAACAGGAGTCCGCCAAGGGGACCCTCTCGGCCCCCTCCTTTTTGCCGCCGCCATGCAACCGGCTCTGAAGGCAGCTGCGGAGGCGCACCCCGAGGTCATCTGCTTGGCATACGCAGATGACGTGACCTTCTTGGGGGAACCGTCGTCGTGCGCGGCTGCGTTTAATCACTTCACAAGCCGCTTGGCTGAAATAGGGCTCAGCCACAATCCTGCCAAATGCGGGGCTTGGTCAGAAAGGACGCCCACGGATTATCGCCTTCCCGAGGGAATACCACCGAGCAGCGAAGGCTTGAAAGTGCTGGGGAGCTACATCGGCTCCTCCTCGGCAACCTCTGCCTTCGTTCGTTCCAGCTTGGAGGCGATGAGCGCGCCGCTGGGGTTGATAGAGCGCATGGAGCCGCAGCTGGCGGGACTACTGCTGTCCCGCTGCATCTCACGGCGGGTGTCATACTTAGCCCGCACAACACCTCTGCCTTTCCTGCCCAAGGAGGAGTGGTCTGAATGGGGAAGGCGGTTGCTGGAAACGCTCCTTACAGCATGTGGCATTAACCACCCGCGGGGGGATGAGGAAACTTCTCGCACGTGGGCGCAAGCCTCACTACCCATATCGCTTGGTGGCCTGGGGCTGACGGACCCTTCCGTGGAAGGAAGCTACAGCTTCCTCGCCAGCTACACGCAGGCGCAGCTCTTACTCGACTCCTTGGACAGCGAGTGCTCTGGCCCTTTGGAAGTCACGCGCGAGCTGATGCGCGGCCCCTACACCGAGTCCTCCCCCCTGACCGAGTGGCTGGCGGAATGCGAAGGGGAACTCCCACTTCCAGCCCAAGAAGTTCTTCAGGCTGAGAGATCGGCTCCAACTGCGGGGAAACTGCAGCCCGGGGTGGCCATGGCTATCCAGGGCCAGCGCTATGCCGTGCAGGTGGACGAGGTGCGGGGGATGAGCCCGAACCCCAACAACGGTCACACGCAGCGGATGCTGTCCCTGTCGGGATATGGGGCGGGGGATTGGTTAAACGCAGTGCCTATCCACTCCTCGCTCCGCCTTGAGGCTCCCCACTTTGCCAACGCGCTCCAGTTTAGGCTGGGGCTCCCATTTGCGGCTCCTGGGGTTTGCAACTGCTCGAAAAAGGTGGAGATCCCGGATAAGCGGCTCCCGAACCACCTGCTACGATGCGGAACAGGGGGGGGGCGCACAAACACACACAATGAACTTAGGGACGAGTGCGCACGGATGGCGCAAGACGCAGGCTTCATGGTGCATATAGAGACGGCCGCCTTCAGCCCAGTGGAGGAGAAGAAGGCAGACCTGGCCTTACGCTGCCGCTCTACTGGCGCCGTCTATATCTGCGATGTGACGGTAACGGACCCCATCAGCACCCGCGATGAGAACGCCACCAAGGGGAGGGGGTGGGCGGCACGGGAGGCAGCGGATAAGAAACACGGCCTTTACAAGGACCGCCCAGAATGGGTGAAGTTCTTCCCGCTAGCGGTCGAGACATATGGGTGCCCTTGCCCAGAGTCAGTTGACTTCCTGAAACTACTCGCGGAAACAGCTGCACGGCGGTTTTTCAACGCCGAGCCAACCTCCTACCAAGCTGCCAAGCTCTTACACCAATACCGGCAGCGGTGGTCGGTGGCTCTTCAGCGTGGGCAGTCGATTGGGTACCTGGAAAAGTGCAACATAGCAGCAGCGGTTGAAAACCCGCTACTAGAAGCAGTGGGAGAGGCCCCGTCCCTTGGGGACTGCCTCTCGGTTCTTGATCCTGCACTGGATCTCACTTAGAGGGTGTTGGGCGGATGGGTGGATAGGAACTTTATTCTGTACTAGCCACGTGACCACGTTCACGTATGTCTTGCATGCATGTACACCCTGACTATCAATGAACGGGCCATTAGAGAGAGAGGGAACCCTTAGCCTCTTCCCTCAGCCTCTTCCCTCTGCCCTCGTCCTCCCTTGCCTACATAAAGGCTGCTAGTGCCTTGCTTCTTTCATTATTTCCGGTGTGTGGAGAATGGGCAGACAGAGAGGGAAGCAACATAACGAAGAACAGGCAGAGCAGAGAAGGATGGGCAGTGGAGGGAGATGGCCAGGAACGAAGTGACCGGGTGGTGTGTGTGTTGGGGTGAACCAGCGGTGATTCATTCACTCACCTCTTATGTGATCAGCCCCAACCTTCCCTGCCCCGCCTGCTCCCCCTGCCTTCCCTGCCCCGCCTGCTCCCCCTGCCCTCCCTTCCCGTCCTGCTCCCCCTGCCCCTCCTGCCCCCCTTGCTTCCCCTGCCCCGCCTGGCCCATATCACACTCACCTGGCGCAGCAGTGGTAGCTTCAGCAGCCAGCCCCCTGAGGTTCGCCATGCCCCCTTTGATCTGCCGCATCATGCTGCTCACCGCTCCCCCTGCTCCCCCTGCTCCCCCTGCTCCGCCTGTTCCCCCTGCTGCTCCCCCCGCGTTCCCCTGTTTCTCGCCTTCCCCCTGCCCCCCGTCCCCCCCTCTCCCCTCGTCCCCCTTGCTTGTCATGCGCACCTTGCGCACTGGGGGATTGGTGGAGAAATGGGAGGAGATGGAGGGGAGATTGGGGGATGATTGATTGAAAAGGGCATGGGGGAGATTGAGGAGAAACGGACGATCAAGGGCCAGCGAGAGTGAAGGCAACACTTTCTTACCGACTCCATAAGGAGCACAGTGCGAGTGTGAGTGCAGCCCACCTTGCAGCCTCAGCGTGCCGATGCCGCGGTTCTTCTTTCGAGCCGACAAGTGGCCGTACGGGGAGAGAAGGAGAGCTGGAGAACCCATGTAGAGGGGGGGATGAGCTCTCATCTCTCCCATCCCTATCTCTCTCACTGTCAGAGCCACACCTTGCAGCTTGAGGGTGCCGATGCCGCGGTTCTTCTTTCGAGCCGACGAGTGGCCATACGGGGAGAGCGGAGAGCTGGAGAACCCATGTAGAGGGGACGAGCTCTCATCCCCACCCCTCGCAACCCCCGCTCCTGCTCCTCCCGCTCCTCTCCCTCCCCCTCCTCCCCCTGTCGCTCCTCCTCCTCCCCCCTGCCTGTCACTGGCGTCTGCTGCGTTTCGAGCACTCACAGGCACCAGCATGAGGGGCTGGAGGCTGAAGGGGGCGGGGTTGGGGGAAGGGAAGGAAGGGGGGGAGATGGCGGGGTAAGTGGTGATGGAGATGGCGGGGTAAGTGGTGATGGAGATGGCGGGGTAAGTGGTGATGGAGATGCGTCCAATAGTGATGCCGTCTGCTGCGTGCGATTTGAGCACTCACAGGCACCAGCATGAGCAGACTGGGGAGTGGTGGGGGGGGGTGGAAGGAGAGTCGAGGAGGGCGGAAGAGAAAAGTGCGGAAGGGGGAGGGAGGGATGAGACAGAGAGGTTTCAGGGGCAGTGCGAGCATCATGCAGCACATGGAGCATCATGCAGCACATGGAGCATCATGCAGCACATGGAGCATCATGCAGCACATGGAGCATCATGCAGCACATGGAGCATCATGCAGCACATGGAGCATCATGCAGCACATGGAGCACTCCCAGGCACCAGCATGGGTGGCTGGAGACTGGGGAGGAGGTGAGGAAGGGAAGGAAGATGGTGACGTTGAAGAGAGGGAAGGGAAGGGAAGGGAAGGGAAGGGGAGATGGTGCGAAAATGGGAAGCGGCCAAAGCACCAGTCTGTGCATCGAACACGCACAGGCATGAGCATTGGAGAAAAGGGAAGGGAAGGGGAGATGGTGCGAAAATGGGAAGCGGCCAAAGCACCAGTCTGTGCATCGAACACGCACAGGCATGAGCATTGGAGAAAAGGGAAGGGAAGGGGAGATGGTGCGAAAATGGGAAGCGGCCAAAGCACCAGTCTGTGCATCGAACACGCACCGGCATGAGCATTGGAGAAAAGGGAAGGGAGGGACAGGAAGAGGGGGAGTGGCGCCTTGACAAGAGAGGGGACAGCCTCATGGCACTCGTGGCACTCGTGGCACTCGTGGCACTTGTGGCACTTGAATTCAAACGGGGAATAGCAATGAAATGAAAACTCACTGTAGATTAAAGGCGTCTCCAAACACTTGGACACTCACCCAAAGAACGTGCGCAGAGAGGCGCAGGTAGGCATGAGCAAAGGGCGAACTCGAACATGTTCGAGTTCGACCACCCCCGAACATGTACTTTTGCCGAACCGAACAGTGTTCGGTTCGGCGAACTATTTAGCTGAAAGTTTGTGTTCGCCGTTCGCCCTATGTGGCGAACGATTTTTTTCAGCAGGCGAACACGAACATGTTCGAGACGAACATGTTCGTGTTCGCCCTGGGGAAAATTCACTATAGTCACACATGTCAGAAAACAGTTTTCAAGGTTCAGGATGATAGCAAAATGTGTGCAGGGTGTATATGTGTGCATGCAACGAACCCAATAGTACAACATCACATACTGTGAAGGGAAATGTCAAAGTCTAACAAATTCCTACACTAAGTGACTAAGGCGCCACTGCACTGCTACTACCAACAACAGCATCCTCTCCACCAGCTGTGTCGTCAGCCTCCACACCCTCCTCCTCCTCCTCCTCGTCATCCTCCTCTGCCCCCTCGCCCTCAATGGCGAACTCTGGTGGTGCGACGCCTCTCGGTCGGCGGCCCTCGCCTATCCTCTGGCCAGGGTGTGAACTGTACCATGATCTGAGAATCATGACAGCTCGCGTCCTCTGAGAGGCCAGGCGGTGCCGCTTCCAGGAAATGAGGTTGCGACCAAGGGAGAACACCCGCTCACTCGAAGCGGACGTGGCAGGGATGGCGAGATAATCCCGGGCCATGCGCCTCAGCGTCTGCATGTTGGTGGCACTGCGCCAGTACTCCAGCGCTGTCACGTCGCACCGCACCCTCTCGGACAAGTACCTGCTAACCTCGTCGTCCTGCACCATCCCACCCGCCCCCGCATCCTGGCTCGCCGACAGACGCGCCGCAAGTCGTCGGCGACTAGGGAGAAACTGCGCGTCATCGTCGTCCTCCTCCTCGTCTCCCTCCTCCTCCTCCGCAACGGGGGCAAGTGGGGTCGGCCGTGGAGCAAGCTCTGCAGCCCGGGCCTGGTACTCGGCCACGCGGTCGCGCACCAGCTTGATCACCTCGCCAGATGCCGGACGCGGCCTCACCCTCCTGTCGGTCTCGGGATGCAGCTTCTCCCAGTGCGCGTCGTCGAACCACGCCGCCTTCATGGATGGGTCCAAGAAGGTGGCGATCCAGTACTCGTTGCTGGTGATGTACGCGTACTTCTTCATGTGGCTCAGCGCCGCCACGATCATCGGCTGCAGCGTCGGAGATGGCCCCTTGGCAAGGCGCGACTCCATGGCGTCGATCAGGCCGTTGTAGTACGGCACCACCATCGACACAGTCGGGTACGCCGCCCCCTCTGCTGCCTTGGAGACCTTGGCGAAGGGGCTTAGGAATGTCTTCACCGCCTGCAGGGTCTCCCAGTCTGCGTCTGTCAGGCGCAAACTCTCCACCTTCTTCTTGTCGGTCTTCGACAAGCCCTGTCGGGTAGAGGGAATGGTTTGGGGGGAGGTATGAGGGAAACTGTGATTATGGAGGAGGATTATGGCATCCGGCCGGCAACATACAAGCATGACCAACAGTATTGTGTAGACGTGCTAACACACCACACCATGACATAACCACACACTACAACCCACACAAAACACAAGTGTTACCTGTGTCTGGGCGAATAAGACAGTGATGGGGTTCTGCAGAACACCCGCACGCTCGACCATGTCGTGGGTCGACCCCCAGCGCGTAGGACTGTCCTGCACCAGCTTCAACGCCGGCTTCGGCGTGGCGGGGTTGGCCTGCGAGTTCAAGGTCCGCTGTAGGCCCAAGAAAGACCCCGAGCGCTGTGGAGAGAAGCCAATCCACGACGCCATCTCTCTCAGTATCTTCAGCAACTTCCGTATGGAATCCACAGCCAGTGCTGCCTGCACTGCAAGGTTTATCACGTGTGCCAAGCACCTGCGCACGGAACACAACATTGGGAAAAAGATAAGGGGAAGTTGGAGGACACATTGTTAGAGTGAGTCACAAACCCATACCAGACCCCACACACCCTACAACTCGAACCGCACCGGCCCACCCCTCCATACAACTACAAATTGTCCATGCTGGAACGACACACCACAAAGGCAAACACACGCCCACACTCCCACACACCCAACCCACGCACACTCCCACACTCACCGGAAGTGCATGCGCGAGTTGAAGAAGCACTGACCACCACCCTCCTCCGACATCCGCCTGAAGGCGGCAATGTTGCTAGAGGCGTTGTCTGTCGTGAAACCAAGACAACGCCCCTCCAACCCCCACTGCACAATCGTCTCCTCAACCACCTGCGCCATCTCCCTCCCCCCATGCCGCCCGAGCATCTCACGGAACTCAAGCACCATTGTGCGCAGCTGGAAGTTCTCGTCTATCCAGTGACCAGTCACCACTAGCCATGCCTTGTTGTTGGGTGCCGTCCACATGTCGATGGTGATCGACACCTTGCACCCCAACTCCCCCTCCTTCGCCAGCATCTCCGCAATGGCGGACTGGAGAGCTGCTGTTGCATAGACCACAGTGTCGCGGGATACCGTCCACCGCGAGGGGATGAAGTTCTTCTGTGCGCAGTTGCGGTTTAGCAGGATCAATAGCTCCCGAAACTGGAGGAGGGTAGAGTAGAGACAACTGTGAATGGTGGATATCCGAATGGTGGACATGTGAATGGTGGACATGTGAATGGTGGACATGTGAATGATGGACATGTGAATGATGGACATGTGAATGGTGGACATGTGAGTGAATGGTGGACATGCGAATGGTGGTGGACATGTGAATGAAATACATGTGAATGGTGGATTACAATAGAAGCATGAAATAGTCAACCACATACTTCCAAAACACCAGGCATGGGACACTCACGGCCTCGGACTCGACGATGCGGAAGGGGAGGTCGCAGGTGACCACCAGCTTGGCAATCGCCTGCCGTAGCTCCTCCGTGGACAGCTTGGTTGTCATGAACCGCTCCATCCCGCATGACCCCCGAGCTCCACCAGACGCCGTCCCTTTCTTCTTGGCGAGATGCGGCCAAGACTTGGCATGCGGCCACCCATCGACGTAGCCATCCGGCACACCCTTGTAGCCCCCACGAGGAAACGTCTCTCCAGGCAAGTGAACGGACGGAGTGTGGTAACGGTGATGCCACACGTGCATGTGCGCTGTGTGGTAGCTCTCGAAGTGCCGCTCGCCGGGTGTTGTTGTGGATTGCTTCCACGAAATCCTGTCAGTGCAAATCTTGCACTGACGCTTCTCGTCTGCACCTTTAGGCCCGAACATCTGTACTTGCCACCCCAGATTCTTATTACCCTTGCCAGTCCCCTTACTACTCTCGGACCCTCCGTCCTCGTCTAGGAACTCCGGAGCGACCACACCCTCGCCCAAGGGCTTCCCAGTGAATGTGCAGGGATATGCTCGCTCCCTCAACTTGCTCGCCCTCTTCCTCCGCTTCGGCATCCTAATGGATGCCCGCTTTATCCCCACCTTAACCCCCACGCTCCCTCCTCCTTCAGCCACATGCTGTGAGGCCGCCTCTGTCGCCGCCCCTCCACCACCCTCTCCCACCCCCTCCTCCACCTCCTCTGGCTCCAACCCATCCATCTCATGGTCCTCCTCATCATCCCCCCCTTTCCCACCGCCATGCGTCTCGGGATCCCACCCGGCCTCACTGTCATCCTCGCTCCCCTCATCCTCCTCATCCTCCTCGCCCTCACCCTCCTCCTCCTCATCCTCCTCCCCACTCCCACTCTCCGGCTGCGTCTGCCCAGAAGGAGGGGGTCGCGGGCCTGAGTAACGGAACGAGTGACGGGACGTCGGCGCCGCTACGGAAAGAAACCCCCCGACGAAACAAGCGCCGGCTCCTGCAGGTCCATCCCCTACTCGCCCCTGCATAGGTCGTGGTGGAGAACCTGGTGTACCGCCCTGAGCGCTGCGTGCACCTCGTTCTACAGATCCATGTTGGCTGGAAGCCATAAATCAGCCCTCGGCCTTAAAACCCTAAAACCCCAAAGGAACGGTCGCAAGCCACGGATAGCACGGTCCTAACTGAACTCCTAGTTACGTGTGGCACGGAGAAATGCCGCCCCTACAACTAGGGAATTAACCTCTACGAAATTGATCCCGTAGCTACTACGAACTAACCCCTCGCGATTTCTGAAATTACCCTTCACTACTACGAACTACTTAGTTGAAATGTTCGTGTAATAATTAGGGAACGGTGTGTGGTGGCTCTTAGGGATGAAGCCTATGGTGGGTGAGGGAGGGAGGGCTAACCAACAAAGATGTGTTGAGTTTGAGCTCAAAAAATGAGCTCAAACTCAACTTGGCCGCGACCTAAATTTGGTCGCGGCCAAATTTGACGCGAACACTTTAGTGTTCGCGTCATCCACTGGACGAACACGAACATGTTCGG
Source organism: Closterium sp. Naga37s-1 (assembly GCA_947471745.1). Taxonomy (NCBI): domain Eukaryota; kingdom Viridiplantae; phylum Streptophyta; class Zygnematophyceae; order Desmidiales; family Closteriaceae; genus Closterium; species Closterium sp. Naga37s-1. The sequence continues at coordinate 4,232,371 of CANJKZ010000084.1, read as the reverse complement.
GCGAACACCGAACATGTTCGCCTCGAACAATTTTTTCCAAAAAAAAAAATAGTTCGGTTCGCCTCGAACATGTTCGTGCGAACCGAACAGGTGTTCGAGATCCTGCTCATGTCTAGGCGCAGGCATCGTCCTGCAGGAAGAAGTGTGTGTGGGGTGACCCCTTGGTTTCTCACTCTCATAGCACCGTTCGCACTCACGGCACCGCACTCGTCGCGGTGACTCACCCAAAGAACGTGCGCAGAGAGGCGCAGGCATCGTCCTGCAGGAAGAAGTGCGCGTGGGGCGATGCCCCCTTGGATGCCTCGTCCATGCACATGCGCACACATGCATCGTATGCTACTGTCGCACTCCACCTCTCTTCAGCACTGCATGTGTGGGACAAGGGACATGGGGCATGCATTGGGCACGGAGTAATGAACCCCTTGGATGCCTCGTCCATGCACATGCGCACACATGCATCGTATGCCACCGTTGCACTCCACCTCTCCTCCGCACTGCATTGGAGCATGGGGTATGGGGCATGGCCGCATGGGGATACCAGGAATTATATTTCACAGCCAAGAGCGGCAAGCCAGAGTTGTTGCAGGATTCGCTAGCACTGTTACCATGTCAAGCTGTGTGGTTACTGGTAACCCTACCTTGTAAGTTGCTGCTACCGTGTCCGGCAATCTACTAACCATGACGGGCAGTGCGGTTACCACATCACAGCTATATGGTAACCAGTAACCATACCTGGCGAGTTGGATGGGTTCGATAGCAGGCAGGTGAGCGTGCCCCGTGGTGCGATGGGGTGTGGCGGGGGTGTGGGGAGACAGACAGAGCGGTCTACTTCTGAGGCGCCTCAATGACAGTGCGGTTACCATGTCAGGCAATGTGGTTACCACACCACAGGCGGTGCGGTTACCAGTAACCATACCTGGCGAGTTGGATGGGCTCGACTGCAGGCGGGTGGGAGCGAACCGTGGTGCGTTGGGGTGCGGTCGGGGTGTGGGGATATATGGAGTGGCCTACACTTGCAACGACTGGAAAAACAGTGCGGTTACCACACCACTGGAAGTGTGGTTACCAGCAGCCATACCTGGCGAGTTGGATGGGCTCGATTGCAGGCGGATGAAAGTGCCCCGTGGTTCGTTGGGGTGCCGTGGGGGTGTGGGGAGACAGCGGTGTGTCTGCCCCCGCACGCTCCGTCCTGCAGTGAGACAGGGGAGGGGGAGGCAGGGAGGGGCGAGGGGGTGTGCGCATACGCGGGGGCAGCTGTGAAATGCGCAATGATGGTTCGTTGGAGCGCGGTGGACGTGTGGGGAGACAGAGGCGTGTCCCAGCACGCTCCGTCCTACTGGGAAGGGCGCGTGGAGAGGGGGGGAAGGGGGAAGGGAAGGGGGATGGGGGGGGGGAATGTCTGGTGAAGCGATGGGAATGGAGGGGGTGTGGGGAGACATAGGCGTGACTTCCCCAGCACGCTCCGCCCTGCTGGAAAGGGCGCAGGAGGGGAGAAAGGGGAAGACAGGAAAGGGGAAGAGGGGAAGAGGGGAGGTTGAAGCAATGCCCCAGCACGCTCCATCCTGCTGAAAGTACGACGCAGGAGGGGGGAAAGGGGAGAGTGGGAAGGGAAGGGAGGGGGAGAGGAGATGGGAGGGTGAAGCGAAGGTTCTTTGAAGCGATGAGGGCATGGTCGGAGACACAGGCACGTCTGCCCCAGCACGCTCCGTCCTGCTGGGAAGGGTGAAGCAGGAGAGGGGGGCGAAGGGGGCACACAGTAGTGGGTATGGGAAGGCGCTCAGAGAGGCACCTCGCTACAGCCGCCAGAGTAGGCTCGTGCTACAGCTGCCAGGGTACCCCGTGCTACAGCTGCCAGGGTACCCCGTGCTACAGCTGCCAGGGTACCCCGTGCTACAGCTGCCAGGGTACCCCGTGCTACAGCTGCCAGGGTACCCCGTGCTACAGCTGCCAGGGTACCCCGTGCTACAGCTGCCAGGGTACCCCGTGCTACAGCTGCCAGGGTACCCCGTGCTACAGCTGCCAGGGTACCCCGTGCTACAGCCGCCAGGGTACCCCGCGCTACAGCCGCCAGAGTACCCTGCGCTACAGCCGCCAGAGTACCCCGTGCCACAGCCGCTCAAGGAGTCCTCGCGTTTCAAGCTACACACCCGTTACGCTGGGTCGCTATGCTTACCTGTGAGCAATAGCCGTTTTCTTACCCCATGCGTAAAGCATATATATTCACCGTTATGCCGCGTTCCCATCATGCCAAGTACGCGCGTTATTCGCATGCCTACCCCCCCCTCCCCCTTCGCAAATACCATCTCCCCCACTCCTGAACAAAACAAAGTGACAAACTCGCGAGCATGCGATCTGCGCGATTCACCTCTGCGACGCCTGCGACGGCGAGTCCGTCGTTGCGCCCGATTCCTCCCGCACGGTGCTCAGCCGCAGCGCGCTTTCCCGCCCCAGCCCTATCGCGGACCGCCCCCCGCCGCTCCACCTTCCGCTGCTCACCCCCAGCGACTCCGCGCTCTCCCGCTCCCTGCTTCCGCCCGCCTCTGGCCGCTGCGGCTGCGGCGCCGCGCGGGTGGGCGCGCCGGGCGCGGCACGCGCGGGCGGGCCGCCGCTCATGGCGGAAACGGGCGGCGCGCTGGGGGTCGTGCTGGCGTCGCCGCGGCTCGCAAGGCTGTCGCCGCCCTGCCGCTGCCCGTGGCTGTAGCTCCGGCTGTTGCTAGGATCGTTGCTTCGGTTGTAGCTGACACCGTTGCTGCGGCTGTAGCTCTGGCTGTCTCGTCCACTGTCCCGTTGACTGTCCCGTTGACTACAGCGTTGACTGTAGCGTTGACTGTCTCTCGGGCAGTAGCTGTCGCGATGCGGACCAGGTCCCCCCACCGCTCTCAACACCGCCTCGTCCGCCTCCTCCTCTTCCTCCTCGTCCCGCTCCCGCTCACGCGCAAGTTCCCGCTCCCGCGCACGTTCCCGCTCCTCCTGCTCCCAGTCGTCAATTCCGCCGAGATTTGCGCGATCGTCGTTAGCGTCTCCCGCGTCGCCTTTGACCATAGACGACAGGACGTTAGGCGCGAACTCTAAGGAATGATCTAAGAACGGCTCGGCTGCAAGATCGTCGTCTTCGTCTGCCTCCTCCTCTTCCTCCTCGTCCACGTCGTTAACCTCCACTTGGCGACTGTTACCGACGCTCGCGACGTTCGCGACGTTCGCGAAGTTAGGGTTCCTGTCGCCCAGCACGCCGTTGCTCCACGCGCCGCTCTCGTAAAAGCCGCTCTCTCGCTTCGCCCCCGCCACTGGCTTCGATCGACTCTGCAAATCCGGAATCGCGGAGCGGCCTTGACCGTCGTACGGCGTTTCCTCGCCCGTACGACTACGTTTCACCTCCTGCCGGTTCATCTCCCACGTGGAGCTCCCCATGTTGGATGAAACTCGACTCTTTTTCACTCCGACCGGTCCGTACTCCTCGTTTCCGTTCTCATCCGCCCACGCTGCTGCCTCCTGCCCGTAATCGCGACTCTCCATTCCCATGTTTGGCATGTCCATTGATTCGTACGCTGCTCGTCCTGCCGCCACGGGTTGCTGATACTGGTGCTGCTGATCCATTCCTCGCACTCCGCGCGTCCCTTTGCTCCACCCGCCTCCTTTCATGGCGTCCCGACGAAAAAACACACGTGGCCTAATTAGGAATCTCCTGAACGCCTATCAAGCTAAGCTAGTAGTCATGACAGCTGGAGAAATGCCTTTCAAAGATGGCCTGCGCGTTGCTGACACATTTGGGGTGCAATGCCATGCACAGCGCGGAGTGCTTTGGCGGGAAGTTCATTTTTGAATCTGCGGATTCCAACTTGAACTCGTTCTCACAGGTTCTCGATCGCAACCGGATCCTGAAACTGATATCATTACAGCCTTTTTTCTGACGTGCTCGTGACCAGCAACTACTCCCACGGAGTGCGTTTTATGTGTCACTTCCGTTCCGAGCCCTTCTAAAACGCGACCTTGTAAACGACTGACACACCATAGCGGCTCGCTGCTAGACGCAGAATTCGTTTCAAGGAAGTAGCGACCCTGAAATTGTCTCTATGAAGAGGAACAACCAATTCCATTATATGGAATGACTAACAGAAGTGCCACAAAAACTGCACAATTTATGTGTCAACGCTATGATCAAAGCAACCGAATATTAATAGAAGTTCAATCATTCCATATGAACCTGAGAATTTTAAAAACATGATACTTGGTGAGAGAGCACAAGTTCTGTTACGAATAGTAAATTGAGAAAGGCAATGTGAACTCCTAACCGCAGCAAGTGAAGCACGCAATGCCTCTCAAAGTAGGAATGCAACGGAATGATGAGATTAGGAATGTGGGTGATACAAATAGTAAACCCAAACTGAGTTGTACTCACTAAGGAGCACCTCACTACAGCCTATCACAAATATCAACATTTGAGACACCCCCATAGGCTAAGTGAGGGGCATCAAAGCAAGCAGGGTGAGAACAAACGGTCACAAGACCAGTCAATGCAAGAAGTAAAGCAAGCTGAGGGAGGATCTCAAGGACACCATACAAATTCCGAGCACAAGCAAGCGGCCACAAGGCCAGTTCAAAAGTTCACTAGGATATATACAATAGCAAAGCACAACAAGCACAGCAAGCAACAAGGCTACAGCAACCGAGGACCTGCCCCAACAAGCCCTAACTGCACACAGAACCGGTGGTGATCACCAGGCACCAAAGCCTTGGTGAAGAGGTCAGCAGTCTTGGCCTATGAGGCCACAAAGTCCAGGCGCACATGGCCGCGTCGTTGTAGCTCACACAGGAGGAAGTACCGGACGTCGATGTGCTTCACCCTGGTCTCCAGTCGAGGCTTGCGACACAAGAGAATCATGGCCTTGTTGTCAGCGAACAAGGTCGGAGCAGTGCGAGGTCGCTCACTAAGGTCAGCAAGCAAGACGGTCAACCAGCGAAGCTCCTGAGCCACCATAGCACCGGCGTACATCTCTGCCTCTGCACTGGACGAAGCCACCGACAACGACCGTGTGGACCGCCATGACACAGCCCCAGCTCCCAGACTGAAACAGTAACCCTGGGTCGAGCGCTGAGTCTCCACGTCTTCAGCGTAAGAAGAGTCACATAGGCCAGTCAGCTCAACTGGCCGAGTCCCTCCAAGCACAAGCCCCATGCCTGATGTAGTCGCCAGGTACTTCGCCACCCTCACGGCAGCCGTCTAGTGAACAGGACGGTGCCTCCCAGGTCCAACAAAGTGAGAGAGGACGCTAAGAGGGTAGGCGAGGTCCGGGCGAGTACAGGTCATCAGGTACATGAGGCAGCCAACAAGCTCTAGATAGGGACCACTGGGCTCAAAGGGCTCGTCGGGGAAGGGGCCGGTGAGTTTGTGGTCTACAGCAAGAGGAGTGGGCTGTGTGGTAAAGAACTGAAACCCGAACCGCTGAAGGACCTGCTGCACCATGTGTGACTGAGTCAACGTGATGGTGCGAGCGGCTCTGTCCCTGGTGATCTGCAGGCCAAGGTAGCGCTGCAGTTCACCAAGGTCAGTGCACGTGTGTCTCTTCTGCAATCCGGACTTCACCTCAGCCAGAGTTGCCCTGCCTGGTGTAGCAAAGACTAAGTCGTCGATGTAGACGAGTATAAAGAAAGGAGTGGATCCGACACGAACAAACAGTGACGGGTCAGCAGAGGAAGGGCGAAACCCTAGGTCACGAAGCATGGAGCGAAGAGTGTTGTGCCACTCACGGGGCGGCTGGCGGAGACCGTAGAATGGCCGCCTCAGGCTCCACTGGGTCCCAGTAGGGAAAGTACCAGTGAAACCATGAGGAGGGCGCAGCCAGATCTCCTCGTGCAGTCGTCCCTGGAGAAAGGCAATGGAGAAGTCGAGGGAGTGGAGCTCGTAGTCACGCTGTGCTGCTACGTATAGTAACACCCGAAGTGTAGTCATCTTCGGGGCCGGAGCGAAGGTCTGAAAGAAGTCAACTCCCTCGCGCTGACTGAAGCCTCTCGCCACATAGCACGCCTTGAACACCGGGGGTGATCCAAGCGGCCGCTTCACCTTGAAGAGCCACATGCCATCGACTACGTTCGCCCGGGGAGGGGGAACTGCGTCGACGTAGGTGCCTGTGGATCTCCAAGACACCAACTCTGAGTCCATGGCCGCCTTCCACTGAGAGGCCCACGGCCCTGATACTGCCTCACGGTACGTGCGAGGAGTCGGTATGTCAAGGGCATGGGGGTCTCCCTCAGGGGAAAGCAGCATGGCACAGAGAGTGGGAGAAGCGGCTGCCAGGTACTCCAGCTTAGAGTGCCAGTCCTCTAGGACGTCACAGCCAAGGGCAAACTCACCCCCGTTGGACAGAGGACGGGTAGGCGGAGCGGGCACCACACGAGTGCTGTAGTCAAGATGGATGGCGGCGGCAAAGTCAGCGACAGCGGAGAGCCGAGACAGACAGCGGAGAGAAACGAGGGTCGGTGACACCAGTGACGAGAACACGGGAGACAACAGGGCAAACAGCACGGTAGTAGTCGGAGATAGGAGTAGGGGAGACAGGAAGAGAAGACGGAGGAGGAGACGGGAGAACTTACACTAGAGGAGGAGAATGACGAAGAGAGGTACAAAGGAGGGCAATGTGGAGGTCGATAACGGGGGACGAGGGACAAGCACTCGGATGACAAGGACGGGAACGGTGGTGACGAACAACAGGAGGAGGAGACTGCAGTGGAGGAGAAGACCAGACCGCCGGACGGGCATCAGGAGGAGAAAATGTAGGACCAAACGCAAGAGGAGACGGAGGGCGGATAGGAGGAGAGGAGGGAAGACGAAGGGCCCGGAGGCCACTCACGGGCGGGAACAACTGCCGCTCCAGAGGGAGCTGCTGCGGCTGCGGTGGCGGCGGTGGCTGCTGCTGCTGCTGTGGCTGCCGCTGCGGCTGCCGCCGCCGCTGCTGCTGCTGCTGCTGCTGACGCTGGCAGGCCGCCTGGTAATGCGTGTCGTGGTGGTGGGGAGGCGGAGTGCTCTCCGCAGACGTAGTGCCCCCGGCTCAGTCGCCTCAGAACTAGCACCCCCATAACCAGTGTCCCCAGAAGGGGTACCAACAGGGTCAGGGTCCCCAGCTCCAGTGCCCCCTGTCCTAGCACCCCCGTTGCCAGGACCTTCAACTCCAGCACCCCCAGAACTAGCACCTCCCGTGCCAGCACCTCCAGCTCCAGCACCCCCGGAACTAGCACCTCCAGTGCCAGCACCTCCAGCTCCAGCACCCCCAGGACTATCGCCACCTGTGCCAGCACCTCCAACTCCAGCACCCCATCAAACGAGCACCCCCAGACCGAGTACCGCCAGTGGCTGCACCTCCAGCTCCAACACCAACCGAGTCCATAGTAATCTGTCGCGGAAGTGCCGAAGGCTGCTGAGGGGACTGTGAGGAGGACTGCGGGGAGGGAGATGCTACCTGACGCACGACCGAGGGTAGAGGGGTAGCGTGAGACACACCTGACGGGGCAGGACCAGAGGGGGGTGGGGGTACCGGAGGAGCGAGAGCAGGGGGAAGAGAGGGTGCGAGGAAAAGGGGGGGAGGGGGAACCGGGAGACCTCAACAGGGGTACCGGGTGTAGTAGGACACTGACTCGTCGAACCGGACGTCACGGGAGTCTAGGATCTGGTGGAGGGGCGGGTGGTAGAAGGACCAGTCGGCCGAGGCTACCGGGAAACCAAGGAAGACACAGGGGACAGCGCGAGGCGAGAGCTTGTTCGCAGAGGTGTCGCGGACAAGCGCAAGGCAGTCCCAGACACGAAAGGCTGACCCAACACCAGGGGACCCGGTCCAAAGACTGGTCGGTGAAGCCTCTAGTCACGAGACGCGCAGTGGAGGTTCAGATGGTGAGCGACGTAGCGAACCGCGTAGGGCCACAGAAAATGGGGCGCACGGGCATGAATCATGGACGTGCGGGCGACCATGACCAAGCCAATGCGGCGCTCAGCAACCCCATTCTGCTGTGGGGACTCCGGTAGCGTCCAGGACTGTACAATGCCCTGCTCGCCGCAGAATCTGGCAAGAATGCCTGAGAAAAACTCACCCCCACAGTCAGAGTGGAGACAGGAGACATGACGGCCACGAGAGCCCTCAGTGGCTAGAAGCCACCGGATCAGCGTAGAAGTCACCTCGGACTTCTTCGCGAGAGGAAACACTGTGGTGTACCTGGAGAAGTCGTCGACGACCACCAGAAAGTAGCGCTCCCTCTCAGGCCCCTGCGTAGGTGCAGGGCCCCAGACATCCAAGTGGAGTGTCTGGAAGGGAGCAGTGGCCGGATGAAGAGAGGAGGAGTGCGGAGTGGCACGAAGACGGCCATCGACGCAAGGAGTGCACGGGGGTGCAGGCGAGGGAGGGAGCGACGGGAAGACGCAAGGAGACCTGAGACAAGACGGTGACTAGCCATAGTGTGGAGGCAGGGGATCGACGGGTGGCCAAGATGGTGGTGCCACAGGACGGTCCGGTGGGTGAAAGACCGATACGAGCAAGACGGAACAACCTGACCAAACGCGACAACCGGAGGGGACGCAGCTACCTGACTGGACTCGACAACCGGCGGAGGCACAGGAACCTGGGGGGACGCTGCGACCTGAGGTGACGTGGACACCGGGGAGTGCTCGGTGTGGAGGATGTAGAGACCGGAGCGCGGCTCCCTGGTGAACGTGGCCAAATCTCTGCCAGTGATAACTTCCGTACAGACTGCAGTCCGCCCACCCCCCACAAAGGTAACGGTGATCCCCTTGTCCTGGAGGTATCCAACACCCACCGAGTTCCGAGTGAACGAGGGGATGTGGAGGCCGCGCAGGACACTAGAGGGGACCACAGGGCACAGGAGGGTGGTAGAGCTGCGTGCCACGGCTGGTCCTGAGGAAGGATCAGCCAGGGCTACGGGTACAGGAGCAAGGAGCGGCGTGAGTGTCGTGTGGTCACGGGAGAAGCACTGCGACGCGCCAGAGTCCAGCGTGAAGGACAGGGACGCCACAGCCTGTGGTGAACCCGGTGTGGAAGCTACACAAGCACCTAGAGTAGAAACACAAGCATCTAAGCTAGAGAGGCACAAGTTTACGCTAGCAAGAGGCAAGCAAGCTAATCTACCAACACGCGAGCACACAGATCCATCAACACTATAGTCCACATCAGAATACAAAGCATACTGACGAGCATCATCCATAGACAGATCAAAGACAGGAATCTTACGGGCCAGCAGGCGAGCCCAGTGCGGAGTGGTCGCCTCAGGGCCCCAACGGGCACGGTAGAGGTCGTCGAGGCGGCGGAAGCACCGCGCGGCAGAGTGGTCGTCGTGGCCGCAGACATAGGGGCTGCCCGGTCCGGTGAGGCACGAGTGGTCACAGGGGCCGGTGTCACGGCGAGGGGGGCGAGGGGCCCAGCAGGAACTGCTGCTGCTGCGGCCGGAGCTCCCTGGTCCTCCCGGACCTCACTGCGGCGGGGGGCCCCAGTGCTGCTGCGGACCCCACTGCAGTGGGGGCCCCCAAGGCTGGAACTGCTGCAGTGCCTGCTGCTGCTGCTGTCTCTGCTATGGCTGGTGCTACTGTGGCTGCTGCTGCTGAGGTCCGACACCCCCGCTGGTCTGAACACCGCCAGTAGGCGGGCCTGTCTGTCCTGCACCTCCTCCAAGGCTCCCTCCTCCTGGAGAACCACCGCCGCCGCCGCCACCACCACCGCTCCCAGCTCCACCGCCACCACCACCGCCTCCTCCACCTCCCTTCCCGCCCTTCTTGCCTCTCTTGCCCCGTTTCTGCCAGTCAGCGGCAGAGACGGCAGCAGTGTCTTCAACAACCGACACAGTAGCAGAAGCGCGGGTAGCAGTGAAAGTGGGAAGCTGAGGGGCGGCACACCCCGCAAAAAGATGGGGGGGCACTGCGTTAGTGGCGGAGGCAACGGAGAGGAGGTTACTCTCAATCTTCCCGAGAGCGGTCTCAAGGAGATCGATAGTAAGCTCAGTGGGGTGCTTCTGGAGAAGCACGTCGCGAGCAGTAGTGAGGCGGTCAGGGAGGCGTGTGACTAACCAGTGCACAGTGAGCCACATGGGGAGGGGAGCAACAAGAAGCTGGGCATCGGTACAGGCCGCACGGAAACCGGCGTCAAGTGAACGCAGGTGAGTCACGAGGTCGGACACAGTCGCAAACGAGCCAAGGTCGGGAAACACGAATGGCATGAGGAGGCGACTGATGGATGCAGAGGAAGGGGTGGAATAGCGCGCAACAACATCATCCCAAATCCCCTGCGCAGTATCTACCTGGGCAAAGTGGATGGCCTCAGTCGGTGGGAGGAGCTCCGTCTGCGCAAGAGCAGTGGCAGCGTCGCGAGAGTCCCACACGTCCCTCGCCAAGACACGACGGTCGTAGTCCGCCTGCGCCGCAGGAGTCGGCTCCGAGTCGGTCGGGAGGGGGTCAGGAGGCAGGGGCGCCTTGAGGGCACCAGAAGCATGGGCCCACAGGGTGGCACCGTCCTGACGCTGACTGGTGAGGTAGCGTCTGGCCTGGCAATGCCAGGTACTGAACTCGATCGAGCGGCCCTCCGCATCGAAACGAAGGCGGCGGGACTCCATGCTGGAGGCTAGGCTAGAGGCAGCTGGAGGCTAGGCGCTAGGCTAGAGACTAGTCTACAGAGGGTCACCAAGGAGAGGAGCGGCTGCCAGCCGCTGAGCAGAAGGCCAGTGATAGTAGGGACGGTTCGGGCCCGGTGAACAGGGCGATGGAGGGGTTAACCCTAAAATGACCACGGGCCTGGTGAGAGTTCGGGCCGGGCAGCGCAGGGCGAGGGCTAGTGAGAACGGGGGAAAGGGCGTGGGCAGAGGGTGGGCTAGGCGCTGCCTGGGGCGCGGGCTGGTGCGAAGGCAGGGCGTGGGCCTGGGCAACGGGCTAGGGCGAGGGCCTTGGCGACGGGCTGGGGCGCGGGCCTGGGCGACGGGCTAGGGCGCAGGCCTGGGCGTCGGGCTGGGGCGCGGGCCTGGGCGACAGGCTAGAGCGCGGGCCTGGGCGTCGGGCTAGGGCGCGGGCCTGAGCGACGGGCTAGGGCGACATGCTAGGGCGCGGGCCTGGGCGACGGGCTAGGGCGCGGGCCTGGGCGACGGGCTAGAGCGCGGGCCTGGGCGTCGGGCTAGGGCGTGGGTCTGGGCAACGGGCTAGGGCGTGGGCCTGGGTGACGGGCCTGGGCGACGGGCTAGGGCGACGGGCTAGGGCGCGGGCCTGGGCGACGGGCTAGGGCGCGGGCCTGGGCGTCGGGCTGGGGCACGGGCCTGGGCGACGGGCTAGGGCGACGGGCTAGGGTGTGGGCCTGGGCAACGGGCAAGGGCGCGGGCCTGAGCGTTGGGCTAGGGCGCGGGCCTGGGTGACGGGCTAGGGCGTGGGCCTGGGCAACGGGCTAGGGCGACGGGCTAGGGGCTCGGAGGGCGCTGACGCACGGAGGAGGAGGGCGCAAAGGTGCGGAAAGGGCGCAGAGGGCGCGGAGGGCGCAGAGGGCGCGTGCTAGGAAGGAACGAGGAACTAACCTACTCGTGATACCAAAGTAGGAATGCAACAGAATGATGAGAATAGGAATGTGGGTGATACAAATAGTAAACCCTAACTGAGTTGTACTTAGTAAGGAGCACCTCACTATAGCCTATCACAAATATCAACATTTGACAATACCGAGGTTGAAGGCGAAGAGGCAGGATGACGCGAAGAGTCGCGGACGGTTACGAAGCATCTAGACCGTCAGGGCAGACAGCATCAGGCAGCATCAGTGGCGAGGATTCTGCCCGAGCAGTTTATAACCGTCCGGAGTCGCACGGTTGGGTTTCGTTTCAATAAGGGAATGTACCCTTTAGAGTACATGGCTAGTCTAGGTCGTTTCGTATTCCCCTGTACTCTTATTTATACGGTTGTATTTGCATGTTTTTAATCATCTCAATCATTTTACATTCACTCTGATTTGAAGTCAAGGGCCCACCACTACCTCACACTGTATGCGAACCTTCCCGAGGTGATCCTAGGTTCGATCAACTTCTGATCGCAGCATGGTATGAGAGCGACCCGGGAATCCTTCGCACTGCCACCCCCGAAACCTTCGGCGAAGTAAGGTGGCGTTCGACACACGCTCACGCGTAAGAATGACAGGAGGATCTGGAGGTTAGACGAATCTGACCGCTTAAGCGCAGTCCAACCTGGCTGCGACAAACGAGGAGACTGTCAAATTGCATTTGTTATCTCTAGGCTGTAGTGGGGCATACTTTAAGGAGTACAACACTTTAGGGTTAGGTAGTACTTGTATTCATCCTTGCTACCTAGTCCACCATTCCTACGTTCAATTTGTGACATGGTATCAGAGCAGGTCCATCCTCCGTAGGACTGCTCCGTTAGGGCCCACCGCTAGTTTAGACCTACCCGAACTGCCCGAACTGCCCATACTGCCCTGCCCGAACTGCCCGTACTGCCCTTCCCTGCTTGCACTGCCCCACGCGCTCTGCCCTGCCCGTCGCGCTGCCCGCTTGCTGCCTAGTGCGCGACCTGCACGCTGCCCTGCTCCCACCCCGCGCGCCCTGCCTGCACGTGTACTGCCTGAGGCCTACGCGCGCCCTGCCTGCACGCTGCCTGCGCTGCCCGCGCACTGCCTGCGCGCTGCTGCTGCTACCTCCGCGCTGCGTTTCCTGCCCGCGCGCTGCCTGCCTTGCTCGCGCACTGCCTGCGCGCTGCCTACACCTCCGCGCGCCCTGCCTGCGCACTGCTCGCACGCCGCTGGCGCCGCCCGCGCGCTACCCTTAAGGTCCGCCCTGCTCGCGCTCTACCCGCACAGCCCGCGCGGCCCTAAGCGCGTTGCCTGGACACGCTGCAGCTGCTGCTAAGCTGGTCTGCTGTCAGTGCCCCACTGCCCCGCTGTGCCCGAGCCACGCCACACTGCCCGAGCCACGCCGCCCTACCGAGCCGTGCTGCGCTGCCTAGATGCCCGGCCGACCTGCCTTTACTGCCGCACTGCTGCTATTGCTGCTGCTGCTGCTATTGGTGCTGCTGCTACTGCTGCTGCTCACGATGGCTACTCTTAATGTCCTTGCCTTTGACGCGGAGGGTCGCCCGATTAGGTTTGACTGCTGGCTCGAGGATCTCCAGCTATACCAGCAGAGCATGGCTAGGGAGGACGTTTCACTGTTAGAGCACATGTCCGGTACTTGCCTTGCCCTTGAGGATTCCGCTTCTCGTGCTCTTCGTACTCAGTGGCTCACCCGCGATGATGCCGCCCGCCTTTCTGTCCGCAATGCCATCCCGCCTGACGAACAAGTCCATTTCGGCTAGCTTAAGACGGCGAAGGAACTCTATGACGCCGTAGTTGCTCGTTTCTCCTCCCCCTCTACTGCTGCCCTAGGCCGTATCATGCTGCCGTACCTCCATCCTGAGCTGTCGGATTGCCAAACTGTCGCTGACCTCATGACCCACCTTTGCTCTAGTGACGCTCGCTACCATGCCGCTCTCAAGCCGGCCTTTGTGGCTGCGAACCCGCTTCCGATGTACATTACTCTCTACTGCCTCATTACCCACCTCCCTGACTCCCTCCGCGCCGTTAGGGATCACTTTCTTGCTCTTGACCCCACTGAGATCACCCTTGCCTTGCTAGAGAAGCATCTCCTCGAGGCCGAGACAAGTTCCGTCGCTGTAGCTGCCTCTCGTGGCACTCCCCGCTCCCCCTTCTTTGAGGGGTGTTCTCCCTCCCTTCTCGCGCCCTCTGTTGCTACTGCTGCTGCTGTTGACTTCCTTCGTACTGAGGAGGTCGGTTCTGCGTCTGCTCCTCGTGGGAGGCACCACAACAGCAAGGGCAAGGGGGGTAAGGGTGGTGGGAGGGGGCACTGGTGGGGGTGGTGGCGGGGGTGGTGGCGGTGGTGGTGGTGGGGGTGGAGGCGGTGGTGGTGGCGGGGGTGAAGGCGGTGGTAGCGGCAGTGGAGGTGGCCGGGGTGGTGGAGGCGGTGGAGTGGGCGGAGGGGGCTTGGGTGGCGGTCGGGGTGAAGCTGGCAGGGGCGGAGGCTATGGGGCGGTGACTGGTGGTGCAGCTCTTGGCGGCGGAGGCACTGGGGGTGGACAGCAGCAGCAGCCACGCTAACAGGAGCCACGCACCACTTAGGAGCTTCGTGAGTGGGTGGTCCATCATGGCTCCACTGGGGCTAATGTTCGTTGCCCGTACATAAGGTGCACGGGTCTAAGGACTGGTGAGCCCTGCGGGAAGACTGGGCACACTGAGTATCGTTGCTTCTGCCGTCTCGAGGATGCCTGGCGCATCGAGTACGGAGATGAGCAGGATATCCCCAACTGGTTAGTGTTGCTAGGGAAGGGGGTAGATGTGTTTGCTCTTGACTTTGCCAAGATCAATGCTAGAATCTATGCTATATTTGCTGGTTCTGCTAGAGTTGAGGGTGACTGTTACTTGTGTGTGCCATGCGCTGCTGGTGTAGAGGCTGCTGCTCTAGGTGCTTGTGAGTCTGCAGCTGCAGGTACTGCTTCTGCTGAGGCCATGCACACCTTCACACTTGACTCAAGCGCATCTCACTACTTCTTTCGCGATTCCACCATAGTCACCCCTCCGGTTCTCTCTCATGTCTCCACATCCCCTCATTCTCTAAGAACTTGGTGAGTAACGCTGTCCTCCATGACGAGTTGGTCAGTACCTTTACTCCTGGGGGTGAGCGTGTGGCGATCTGTTCGGACTCACGCACTGGCGAGCACCTCGCCACGTTCACTCGGAGGCCTGGGTCTAGCCTGTACACACTGACCACTGAGTCCACACAGGTGGCTGCGTCTGGTCAGGTGGCTGGTCTGCACAGGTGGCTGCATCAGGTGAGTAAGTTGCGTCTTGTTCGTGCCGGCCACTCTCGCACCAGACTCTCCTCTGGCACCACCGTCTTGGTCACCCCTCCCTGCCGCGCCTGCGTGGCATGCACTCACGTCTCCTAGTCTCTGGCCTCCCCTGGTCCCTGCCCCTGCCCTCGCGCTCGCTTGCACCACCGTGCCTTCCCTGCATCGAGGAGCGGCAGCGCGCCGCTCCTCACTCCTCCTTGTTTCCGCCGACCACTGCTCCTCTGCAGACTCTCCAGATGGACGTGTGGGGCCCAGCCCACGTCCATGGACAGGACCAGGAGTGCTACTTTCTTCTGGTTGTTGACGACTACACGTGCTACACCACAGTCTTCCCCTTGCGGAGCAAGGCGGATGTAGGCGGTGTTTTGATTGACTGGATCATCGCTGTTCGTTGCCACCTGAGCGCTCGGTTTCAGCAGCACCTCCAAGTCCTGCGACTGCACTCTGACAGAGGCAGTGAGTTTTCCTCAGGCCTCCTTCAGGACATTTGTCGTGCAGAGGGCATCGCCCAGTCGTTCACGCTTCCGACCTCTCCACATGGACGTGTGGGGCCCAGCCCGCGTCAATGGTCAGGGCCGCGAGAGCTACTTTCTGCTGGTTGTTGACGACTACACACGTTAAACCACGGTCTTCCTCTTGCGCAGCAAGGATGAGGTCCCTGATGTCTTGATCCCTTGGATCCGTGCAGTCCGTCTCCAGCTCGGCGAGCGGTTCCGCCAGGACCTTCCTGTCCTGCGTCTGCACTCTGACAAAGGTGGTGAGTTCTCCTCCGACCTCTTGCGGGACTTTTGTTGTGGGGAGGGCATTCTCCAGTCGTTCACGCTTCCGGCCTCCCCTCAGCAAAATGAGAATGCTGATCGCCGCATTGGCTTAGTCATGGAGGTCGCTCGTACCTCCATGATCCATGCGGCTGCTCCCCATTTTCTGTGGCCGTTTGCGGTCTGGTACGTTGCGCATCAGCTCAATCTCTGGCCCCGTGTCTCCTTGCCGGAGACTTCGCCGACACTGTGTTGGACGGGGGAGGTTGGCGATGCGTCGGTGTTCCGGGTCTGGGGCTCTCGTACCTTTGTTCGCGATACATTCGCGGACAAGCTCTCCGCCCGCGCTATTCCTTGCGTCTTCCTTGGCTTTCCCCCTGACGCACATGGCTGGCAGTTTTACCACCCCACCTCGCGCCGTGTCTTCCCCTCTCAGGACGTCACGTTTGACGAGTCGGTTCCCTTTTAGCGTCTCTTCCCCTACCGCTCTGCCCCTCCCCCACCCCCGCCGCTCTTTCTTGCTCCAGGTCCCCCTCCGTTAGATCCCCTCCCCCCCCAGGGTCCTGCTCCCTCTGGTGTGTCTCAGGTAGACCCTCTCCCTGGTACTGTTCCTATTGAGGTAGCTGACAACTCAGGTGCTGCTCGAGGTGCTGCGTCTGGGGGTGCGGGGCCTGGGGGTGCTGAGTCTGAGGGTGCCGGGTCTGGGGGTGCTGAGTTTGCGGGTGTGGAGCCTGGGGGTGCTGAGCCTAAGGGTGTGGAGCCTGGGGGTGCTGATCCTGAGAGTGTGGAGCCTGGGGGTGCTGAGTCTGAGGGTGCGGAGTCTGGGGGTGCTGAGCCTCGGGGTACAACTTCTGCTGGAAGTCCTGCGGGTGCTTTGCCACGAGTGTCTCCCCGGCCGGAGCCTCTCTCCCCGTAGCAGCTGCAAGAGTGGTTTGCTCAGTGCACACGCCTTCCGAGTGGAGCTGATGGAGGTGGAGACTCTGCCGCTGGAGACACTGGAGCTGGAGGTGTTGGAGCTACTCGTCTTAGAGGTGCTAAAGTTACTGCTGGAGCTGATGGTACCAGAGGTTCTGCAGCTGCTGGTACTGGAGGTGCTCGTACCAGGGGTTCTGGAGCTGCCGGGACCGGTAGTGTTGGGGGCGCTGGGGCTGGAGGAGCAGCAGCTGGAGACCCTGCGGAGCCTGGAGGTGCTGGGGTTAGAGGCACTAGAGCTGGAGACACTGGCGCTGGTGGCGCTGGAGCTGGAGGAGCTGGAGCTGTAGACACTGGCGCGGTTGGCGCTTGAGCTGGAGGCCCTGGCGCTGGTGGCGCTGGAGCTGGAGGAGTTGGAGCTGTTGACCCTAGAGCTGGAGGTGCTGGAGCTCGGGGCGCTGTGTCTGGCCGTATTGGTGCTGGAGGCACTGTGAGGCCGCGTCCGTACTTCATTCCCCTGCTTCAGCACATTCTTGGTCTCCCGTCTTCTACTGGCCTTACTCCTCCCTTACTGTGTCCACCGCCAAACCAGTCGCAGCCGCCGTTACAGCCAGCCTCTCCACTACCTGCTCCTTCTCCTTACACTGAGTAAACCGAAGGTCTTACAGAGCATCGTGAGCCTGAGTCTCGTCCTGCCTCGCCTGTTCGCGCTGTTCGCACTTTTCGTCGGGTTCCTTGTCCGCGTCCTCCTCCTGTCCCCGGCACTCACGCTATGGCACTTCGTCCTTCCTCTGTTCCACTGCGTGTTCCTCTGCCACCTCCTCCTGCGCCCTCTCTTCCTTCCATCCCTGACCCTGAGTCTGACCTCGCTTGTGCTGCCAGTCCCACTGTCTCTTGTCTCCTCGCCACTGTTGTCACTGACCCTTCTTTTGAATCCATTGCTGCGTCTGCCCTCGTTCCTGAGCTGGTTGACTTTGCTGCTGCCTGCCGTCTAGACTACGCCACTACTCTTGTTGCTGAGTCTGAGTCTGCCAGTCCTCCGTCCGTCGGGGGTGAGTGTGCTCTTGGCACGGACGTCCTTGAGGACAGGCAAGAAGACTTTGAGTGTCTTGCAGCTGCTGTACCTCGTTTCGCTTCCATGCTGCTTGCCCCTGAGGGAGACCCGGATGCACCAGACATCCCGACCCCGCGCTCTTACGCAGAGGCGATTACGGGTCCTTACTCCTCTCATTGGGAGACAGCCATGGATGCCGAGATGGCATCCTGGAAGTCCACTGGCACCTATGTCGACGCAGTTCCCCCGTCTGAGGCGAACATAGTCGATGGCATGTGGATTTTCAGGGTGAAGCGGCCGCCGGGTTCTCCGCCTGCCTTCAAGGCGCGTTTCGTTGCTCAAGGCTTCAGTCAGCGACAGGGGGTCGACTACTTCCAGACCTTCTCCCCCACCCCGAAGATGACCACTCTTCGGGTGTTGCTGCACGTTGCTGCTTAGCGTGACTACGAGTTGCACTCTCTGGAATTCAGTACAGCTTTCTTGCAGGGCAGCCTGCGCGAGGAGATCTGGCTTCGCCGCCCACCTGGCTTCACTAGATCGTTTCCTGCAGGTACTCAATGGAGCCTCCAGCGGCCAGTCTATGGTCTCCGCCAGGCACCTTGCGAGTGGCACGACACACTGAGGACTACACGTGCGGCTCTTGGGTTTACTCCTTCTACTGCTGACCCATCGCTATTTCTACGCACCGACACGTTGCTGCCGCCGTTCTACGTTCTCGTGTACGTCGACGACCTGGTCTTTGCCACTGCTGCCTCTGAGGCACTAACCCTTGTGAAGTCGGAGCTTCAGAAGAGACACACTTGCATTGATTGGGGCAAACTGCGCAGCTATCTTGGCTTGCGGATCACCCGGGACAGAGCACGGCGCACCATCACCCTGACTCAGTCACACATGGTGCACCAGGTCCTTCAGCGCTTCGGCTTCTAGTTCTCCTCGCCACAGCCCACTCCTCTGTCTACCGGCCACTCGCTCTCAGCTCCACCTTTGGACGAGTCTAAAGAGCCGAGTGGTCCGTACCCAGAGCTTGTGGGTTGCCTCATGTACCTGATGACGTGCACTCGACCTGACCTCGCGTACCCTCTCAGCCTCTTGGCTCGCTACGTGGCTCCTGGTAGGCACCGAAAGGTGCACTCGGATGCTGCGTAGAGGGTACTGCGTTACTTGTGCAGTACATCAGGCATGGGGCTAGTGCTTGGAGGACGGGGTCCAGTTGTCCTCACTGGTCACGCAGACGCTTCTTGGATTGATGACTCGGCTACGCAACGGTCGTCACATGGTTACACCTTCAGCCTCGGTTCCGGCTATGTTTCCTGGCGGTCTACCCGCTCGTCTTCGGTTCTCAGCTCCAGTTGTGAGGCTGAGATCTACGCCGGGGCCATGGCTGCATAGGAGTTACGCTGGCTCACCTACCTGGTGACTGACTTGGGAGAGCAGCCTCGTTCGCCTCCAGTTCTGTACGTAGACAACAAGGCCATGATTGCCTTGTGTCAGGAGCACAGACTGGAGCACAGAACGAAGCACATCGCTCTGCGATACTTCCTTGCTCGAGTGTTGCAGCAGCGTGGCCAGCTTCGTCTTGCGTACGTGGCCACTAGGGCCAACACTGCTGATATATTCACCAAGGCACTTTAGTCAGGTGATCATCATCGCTTCTCTACTGTTTTAGGCCTTGTGCCTATACTTTGCCTCACTTGCTCACTGCGTGACTTTGCGTGATCGCCACGATGGCGACGATGACGATGAGGAATCATCAGGAGGAGGAGTCGGTGGAGCAGAAGGGATCAGCAGAGACGCGGTGCCGCCACCGCCACCGCCACCTGAGCCAGAGAGTGACGACGACGGTGTACAGGAGGTACCTCTCCAGCGTCGCCAGGACAACACCGTCTCATCAGAAGCGCCACGCGTCATCGAACCAAATAGCCCGCGATAGGCGCTGACGGGTCCCTACAGCAAGGAGTGGTGTGAGGCGATGGATGCAGAAATTAAGGCGCTTAAGTTCTGCGACACCTGGGTGCTTGTGGATCGCGCCACAATCAAAGGGAGAAGAATCCTCTCCGGCAAATGGGTCTTCCGCGTGAAGACCGCAGCGGATGGCACGATGGAGCGCTTCAAGGCGTGCTGGGTCGTACGCGGCTACGACCAGAGGCACGGCATTGACTTCAACTAGACGTTTGCACCGGTCAGCCATCACACCTCCGTCAGAATCTTGCTCGCAATCGCCGCCGCAAGACTCCTACCGCTCCGAGAAATCGACGTGAAGAACACTTTTCTCTATGCGTTGGTAGATGCAGTTATTTACGTGGAGCAACCGCACACATTCGGTGAGGGCGACTCACGTGTGTGCCAGCTGCAAAAATCCCTTAACGGGATCAAATAGGCACCTAGGCTCTGGCAGCAGTACCTGCACAACATGTTGCTCGAGACAGGCTTCAAGCAACTGCCTCATGATCCAGGGATGTACCGCCGGGACTCCCGCGGCGAGTACATCCTGCTTACGGTCTACGTCGACGATCTGCTCTACACAGGATCAAGCAACGAGTTGCTTGAGCAGTTCGAGAAGAACCTAGCAGGGCGCGTCGACATCACCTGCAACCATGACGTACAGCATTTCCTCGGCCTCAACATCTCTTACGCGCCAGAAGCCATTCACCTCTCAGCTGCCAAGTATGCTGAAGAACCTGGCAAACGCTTCAACTTCGTGCCTGTTTGAATCCAAGGAGCCATAGGTAGGGTGTGAGCTAGGCAATTGTCGAGAGAGTTGAGATAGAAAGGAAGGAGTGATGCACTAAGAGAAAAAAGGTACAAGATATAGGAGCGAGAGATGGCAAAGGGTGCACCACCTACAGGGACTAAATCAGTAACTACACTACATCTATAACTATATGCAGTTATACAGAAATATACATATAATATATTCTAACACACCCCCTAACTGCATGCAGGAATAGCCATGTGCAGAACAACCCCTGAAGGGGTACACCCTGCGCAGCGGAAGAAGGAGAGGGCAAATGAGGAGGAGGCGGCTGATGCTGCAGCTGGACTCATAGCACCCCCTCAACCTCCCCCCGCACAGCAGCAGCAGCAGCAGTGAGGAGAGAGAGGAGGAGGCGTGGCGGGAGTTTCTGCAGTTGAGTCACCCGCCTTCCCCCCCCCCCTGTTTCCACCCCCTCAACTGCTGCACGCGCAGCAGGGAGAGGGAGGAGGGTGGCGCTGTAGGTGTAGCCTCCCCTGCACACCTTCCGCCCCCACACCCCTCCCCTCCCCCCCAACTGCTGCACGTGCGCAGGCTGGTGCTGTAGGTGCAACCTCCCCCTCACACCCTCCCCTCCCCTCCCCCCCCCCCCTCCCACCCAAACTGCTGCACGTGCAGCAGGGAGAGGGAGGAGAAGGGGAGGGGGGGCGGGGGGGGGGGGGGGGGGGGGGGGGGGGGGGGTAGGGGCTGTGTATGGGGCTGCAGATGCGCGTGCAGAGGGCAGCAGGGCGCACGGGGCGCACAGGGCCGCAGGGCGCGCAGGACAGCAGGGCGCGCGTGGCGCGCAGGGCTGCAGGGCGCACGGGGCGCGCAGGGCAGCAGGACAGCAGGGCGCGCAGGGCGCGCAGGACAGCAGGGCGCGCGGGGCGCACAGGGCTGCAGGGCAGCAAGGCGCGCGGGGCGCACAGGGCAGCAGGGCAGCAGGGCACGCGGGGCGCACAGGGCTGCAGGGCAGCGGGGCGCGCGGGGCGCACAGGGCTGGAGGGCGTGCGGGGCGCGCAGGACAGCAGGGCGCGGGCGCGCAGGACAGCAGGGCGCGCGGGGCGCGCAGGACAGCAGGGCGCGCGGGGCGCGCAGGACAGTAGGGCGCGCGTGGCGCGCAGGGCGCACAGGGCAGCAGGACAGCAGGGGCGTGCGGCGGCAAGGGCGGCGGCACAGCAAGGCTCAACGGCAGCACCTACTGCTCAACAGCAGTAGAGAGTAAAGACAAACCAGGGTGGCTACAGAGGCTGCAGCTGGAGGTACCACGGGAGCATAGGGCGGCAGTCGCAGATGTGTGGCTGCTTCGTCCCTCATCTCCCCCACCCCCCCCCCACCCCCCCCCCCCAGCGGCATGTGCAGCAGTGGGAGAGAGAGGAGGAGAGGCGGCAGCAGTTCACTCACACCTGCCACCCCATACCCGCCACCCCCATACCCTCCCCCCCACTGCTGCACCCGCAGCAGGGGGATGGAGGAGGAGTGGGGGGGGCGGGGGGGGGGGGGCTGGTGCTGCAGATCCCCTCCCCCCCACTGCTGCACCCGCAGCAGGGGGGTGGAGGAGAAGGGGGGGGGGCGGGGGGGGGCTGGTGCTGCAGATCCCCTCCCCCCCACTGCTGCACTCGCAGCGGGGAATGAGCTGCGCGTGGAGAAACCGACGCGCGCCTGGGGCGTGCGACGGGCAGGAACCGACGCGCAGCCGGGGCGCGCATCGGGCAGAACCGTCGCGCACCCGGGGTGAGCGACGGGCAGAAACCGACGCGCAGCCAGGGCGCGCATCGGGCAGAAAATCGGCGGGCTAGGGGCCGGGGCCTAGGGGCGTCGAGCGACGGGGCCGGGCCTAGGGGAGCGACGGGCGCGAGCGACGGGCCGGGGCCGAGAGCTAGGGGCGACGGGCGCGGGGTGACGGGGCCGAGGGGCCTTGGTCGACGGGGGGGCCGCGGGGCCTAGGGGCGTTGCGCGACGGGCAACGGGCCGGGGCCTAGGGGCAACGGGCCGGGGCCTAGGGGCAACGGGCGCGAGCGACGGGGCCGAGGGGCCTTGGTCGACGGGGGGCCGCGGGGCGTAGGGTCGTGCCTAGGGGAGCGACGGGCGACGGGGCCGACGGGGCCAAGGGGCGTTGCGCGACGGGCTACGGGCCGGGACCGAGGCCTAGGGGCAACGGGGCCAAGGGGCGACGGGCCTAGGGGCGACGGGGCCGGGGCCTAGGGGCGACGGTGCCGACGGGCCTAAGGGGCGGCAGGCGCGAGCGACGGGCCGGGGGCCGGAGCCTAGGGGCGACGGGGCCGAGGGGCGACGGGCACGAGTGATGGGCCGGGGCCTAATGTCGTGAGAAGGGCCACACGAGGGTGGCGCGTAGGGCAGCAGGTGGTGGGCCCAAAGAGGACGTAACTTCTCTTAATACCATGTTAGAATCCAAGGAGCCATAGCTAGGGTGTGAGCTAGGCAAGTGTCGAGAGAGTTGAGATAGAAAGGAATGAGTGATGCACTAAGAGAAAAAAGGTACAAGATATAGGAGCGAGAGATGGCAAAGGGTGCACCACCTACAGGGACTAAAACAGAAACTACACTACAGCTATAACTATATGCAGTTATACATAAATATATATATAATATATTCTGACAGTGCCTGCACCGCTCTCCACTCCCTATCGCACCCCAAGACCGAACCACAAACTTGATAACAAAGCTCTGACCCCAGCTGGACTCCAGACTTACCAGCAGCAGCTGCCATGCCTGCTCTTCGCCTCTGTCACTTGCAGGCCTGATCTCTCGTACATCGCGAACCAACTGGCTCAGTACTCCCGCAGACAAACGGCTGAGAATCTCCTAGATCTTCAGCGCGCTCTGCAATTCTTTATGTCCACGCCCAATGTTGGGCTCTGCTACTCCACAGTGGCAACCCTGTCAAATTTATATGACATAGCTACTGTAGGCTATAGTGGGGTAGCACATATGGGGTACAGTTTTCTAGGGTTTACATTTGTACCCAACTTTCCCTTAGTCATTCATTCTCGTTTCTATTTTCACATGGTATCGAGCAGGTTCCCTCGTGGGAACTGTTCCTAGGGCCCACCAATTCGACATTTTTTTTTTCTGCCCGGAGCGCGCTCAGTCCTAGCCCGAGTCGCGCTCCCCCCCCCCCCCCCTTTTTTTTCTCGCCCTGTCGCGCCGCCCTAGCGGCCCTGTCGCCTGCCTTGCGTCCCTCGCGCCGCCCTTCCTGGCCCCGACCCGCCGCCCGGCGGCCTCGTCGCCTACCCCGCGGCCATCGCGCCGCCCTTACCCGGCCCCGATCCGCCGCCCTGCGGCCTCGTCGCCTACCCAGCGGCCCTCGCGCCGCCCTGCGGCCCTGACGCCGCCCTTTCCGGCCCCGGCGCCTACCTGCGGCCCCGACGCCTACCTGTGCGGCCCCGGCGCCTACCTGCTGGCCCCGCCACCTACCCGCGGCCCCGCCACCTACCTGTGCGGCCCCGCCACCTACCTGCGGCCCCGCCACCTACCTGCGGCCCCGCCACCTACCAGCGGCCCCGCCACCTACCCGCGGCCCCGCCATCTACCTGTGCGGCCCCGCCACCTACCTGCGGCCCCGCCACCTACCAGCGGCCCCGCCACCTACCTGCGGCCCCGCCACCTACCTGTGCGGCCCCGCCACCTACCTGCTGGCCCCGCCACCTACCTGCTGGCCCCGCCACCTACCTTTGCGGCCCCGCCGCCTCCTCTCAGCGGCCCCGCCGCCTCCTCCCAGCGGCCCCGGACGCCGCCCTCTCAGCGGCCCCGCCGAGCCGCCCAGCAGCCGAGCCGCCCAGCATCCGAGCCGCCCAGCCACCGAGCCGCCCAGCAGCCGAGCCGCCCAGCAGCCGAGCCGCCCAGCAGCCGCGCCGCCGAGCCGCCCAGCAGCCGAGCCGCCGAGCCGCCAAGCAGCCGAGCCACCGAGCCGCCCAGCAGCCGAACCGCCGAGCCGCCCTGCAGCCGAGCCGCCCGAGCCGCCCTGTCCGGTAAGAGCAGCGCCTCTTTCACAGCACTGCCCTCACCCTACTGTTTGCGCTGCTAGTCTACTGTCATGGCTACCCCTAGTGTCCTCTCTTTTGACGCTGAGGGTCGGGCCATTGACTTTGACGTCTGGATAGATGACCTGCAGCTTCTTACAGTGCGATAGGGCAGACGGCCTCTCCCTCTTTGACCTCACTTCTGGTGCCTCTCCTGCCCCCGCTGCTGATGCTGACGCCACTGTTCGCTCACAGTGGGCCACGCGCGATGCTGCTGCACGTCTTGCTGTGCGTCGCCACCTGCCTACCTCTGAGCGTGCGCACTTTAGCCAGTACAAGAGTGCTCACACCTTGTACGACGCTGTAGTTGCGCGCTACTCCTCCCCTGCCACTGCTGCACTGAGCCGCCTCGTGCTACCGTACCTCTTCCCTGACCTTGCTGCCTTTCCCACAGTCGCTGACCTCATTACGCACCTCCGCACTAGTGACACTCGCTACCGCGCTGCGCTTCCTGCTGAGTTCTGCGCCAAGAACCCCCCCCCCCATGTACATCACCCTCTACTACATAGTCACCCGTCTCCCTGACTCCCTTCGCGTAGTCAGGGACCACTTCCTCTCAGTTTGCCCCACCACTCTCACCGTTGACCTCCTCGAGAAGGCACTCCTAGCAGCAGAAAAGAGCTTAGTAGCTGTAGGAGCCTCTCGTGGTGACCCTCGCACCCCCATCTTTGAGGGGTGTTCCCCCTCCCCTCTTTTGCCCTCTGTTGCCTCTGCTGCTGCGGCCGACCTTGTTGGTCTCGAGTCGGTCGGCGCTGCGTCTGCCCCGAGCGGGAGACGCCGCACCGGCAAGGGCAAGGGGGGCAAGGGTGCTGGAGGGGCTGGCGGGGGTGGCGGAGGTAGCGGTGGCGGCAGTGGAGGGGGTGGGGGTGGTGGTGGGAGTGGTGGCGGGGGTGGAGGTGTCGGTGGCGGCAGTGGAGGCGGAGGCGGCGGCGGCGGTGGCGGTGGGAGCGGAGGTGGCGGAGGTGGCGGCGGTGGAGGAGGCGGCGGCGGAGGAGGTGGAGCTGGTCGAGGTGGCGCTGGGCAGAGGGTCGGCTCCGGTGGTGGTCAGCGCCAGCAGCAGCAGCAGCAGCGGCAGCAGCGCACTCGTGACATCCCCCCCCCTCAGCAGCTCCGTGAGTGGTACGCTGCACGCCAGCGGGGTGGGGGTACTGGTCCGTGCACCTACGTCCTACGCACCGGCGACCGCGCGGGTGAGCAGTGCGGGGGTGCGCACTCCACCCAGCACTGCTTTGGCCGCCTGACGGACGCTTGGTGTCACCAGTTCCCTGAGGCCACTGAGATCCCCCGCTGGGGCGAGCTGTCTAGGGCGGGTGTAGCTGTCTTTGACCTTGACTTTGATGCTATTCTTGCTGCCATGTATGCTGTGACTATTAGTGATGAGGGTGACTGTTACCGGTGTTTTCCGCCCGACCCGGGCATTGAGACTGCTGCTCTAGGTACTGGTGAGGCTGCTGCTCTAGGTGCTAGCGAGGCTGCTGCTCTAGGTGCTCGTGCGTCTGCTCACTCAGGTGCTGGTGAGTCTGCTCTCTCAGGTACTGCGTCGGCTTCGGCCTCCCACACCTTCACCCTTGACTCGGGGGCTTCTCGCTCCTTCTTTCGAGACCGCACCACACTCACGCCGCTTGGCCGGCCAGTTGCAGTCTCTCTGGCAGACCCCTCTGGGGGTCCTGTCCTTGCTCACTTCTCCACTGTCCTCCCGTGTCCGGCGGCCCCCTCTGGCACCCTGTCTGGTCTTTACCTCCCCTCGTTCTCTACGAACTTGGTGAGTGGTGCTGACCTACAGGATGCGGGGGTTCACCAGTTCACTCCTGCGAGTCAGCGGGTGACCCACTGCACGGACGCTCGGACAGGCCGACACCTGGCCACGTTTACACGTCGGCCGGGGTCGAGCCTGTACACACTGACCACTGCGTCTCCTCCAGTCACTGCGTCTGGTCAGGTAGCTGCGTCGGGACAGGTGTTTGCTGCAGCGTCCAGGTCTGGTCCTGAGTCTGCCCCCTGTTCGTGTCGCCTCCTGTCGCACGAGACTCTCCTCTGGCACCACCGCCTTGGTCACCCCTCCCTGCTTCGTCTCCGAGGCATGGCCTCCCGTGTCCTTCTCTCTGGTCTTCCCCGGTCCCTCCCTCCCCTTCCTCCGGGGCCCGGCCCTACCTGCGTCCCTTGTGTCGAGGGGCGGCAGCGGGCTGCCCCTCACTCCTCCCAGTTTCCTCCGACAGAGGCCCCGCTGCAGACGCTTCACATGGACGTGTGGGGCCCGGCCCGCGTCCGTGGACAGGGTCACGAGCGCTACTTCCTGCTGGTGGTTGACGACTACTCGCGTTACACCAAGGTCTTCCCCTTGCGCAGCAAGGGTGATGTCACTGAGGTGTTGATCGACTGGATCCGCGCAGCTCGTCTCCAGCTCAGGCAGAGCTTCGGCTCGGACTTTCCTGTTCTGCGTCTGCACTCTGACAGAGGTGGAGAGTTCTCCTCTGGCCTTCTGCGAGCCTACAGTCGTTCACGAGGCATCCGCCAGACATTGACGCTTCCGGACTCTCCACAGCAAAATGGGATTGCTGAGCGCCGCATTGGCATGGTCATGGACGTCGCCTGTACGTCCATGATGCATGCGGCTGCCCCCCATTTTCTGTGGCCGTTTGCGGTTCGGTACGCGGCGCATCAGATCAACCTTCACCCCAGGGTCTCCATGCCGTAGACCTCCCCAGCTTTGCTGTGGACGGGGAAGGTTGGCGATGCATCTGCGTTCCGTGTCTGGGGATCTCGGGCGTTTGTCCGCGACTTGTCTGCGGACAAGCTGTCCCCTCGTGCTGCTCCTTGCGTCTTCCTTGGCTTCCCCCCTGACGCGCCAGGGTGGCAGTTCTACCACCCCACCTCTCGCCGTGTTCTGTCCTCCCAGGACGTCACGTTTGACGAGTCGGTCCCCTACTACCGCCTCTTCCCCTACCGCACTCCGTCCCTCCCCCCGCCACCGCTCTTCCTTGTGCCAGGTCCCCCCCCGGTAGACCCCCTCCCCCCTCAGGGTCCTGCCCCTTCAGGTGTGTCCCAGGTAGACGCAGTCGAGCCTGTCGAGGTTACTGGTGACTCTGGTGCTGCTGAGGGTGCTGAGCCTGGGGGTGCTGACTCTGGGGGTGCTGAGCGTGTGGGTGCTACGCCTGGGGGTGCTGAGCCTGAGGGTGCTACTACTAGGGGTGCTGAGCCTGGGGGTGCTGAGCCTGGGGGTGCTACTACTGGGGGTGCTGAGCCTGGGGGTGCTGAGCCTGGGGGTGCTACGCCTGGGGGTGCTGAGCCTGGGGGTGCTACGCCTGGAGGTGCTGAGCCTGGGGGTGCGGAGCCTGAGGGAGCTGGGCCTGCTCGTGTGGCGTCTGGCGGTGCTGAGCCTGGAGGTTCTCCGGGTGCTTCGTCTCGGCGGGAGCCACTCTCTCCACAGGAGCTGCGAGAGTGGTTTGCCCGACGCTGGAGGCGTGCTGCTGGAGCTGGAGGTTCTTCGACTGCTGCGGGTGCTGGTGCCGCGGGTCCCGGAGGTGCTCGTACTGGGAGTACTGGAGCTGCTGGGCCTGCGGGTACGCCTGGAGCTGGAGCTGCTGAGGGTGTTGGCGCTGAGGCTACTGCTGTCGGTCCTGGAGGCGGTCCTGCTGGGGGTGCTGGAGCTGGAGGTACTGCTGGCGCTGGTGCTGCCGCTGGGGGTACTGGTGCTGTCCCTGCTGTGTCTGGAGTCGCCACACGGCCTAGGCCGTACTTCGTTCCGCTCCTTCAGCAGGTTCTTGGACTCCCGCCTTCTACTGGTCCTCCTCCTCCCTTAGAGTGTCCACAGCCTGTCCCGTCCCAGTTACAGTTATAGCCGGCCTTCACACTGCCCGCTCCTTCTCCCTACACTGGTCCTACTGGAGGTCTGGCTGAGCGTCGTGAGCCTGCGTCTCGCCCTGCGTCGCCTGTCCGTCTTGCTCGCACTAGTGGCCGTGGTTCGCGTCAGCGTCCTCCTCCTGTCCCTGGCACGCACCGGATGTCTCTGTGTCCGTCCACTGCTCCTCTGCGTGCCCCTTTGCCTTCTCCTCCTGAGTCCTCTCTTCCTGCTCTTCCCGACCCGGAGTCGGACTCTCTTCGTGCTGCCCGTCCTACTGTCACGCGTCTCCTTGCTACTGTCGTCACTGACCCTTCCTTTGAGTCCACTGCTGCATCTGCCCTAGTTGCTGAGCTCGTCGACTTTGCTGCTCACTGTCGTCTAGACTACGCTGCTAGTCTTGTCGTTGCGTCTGAGTCTGTCTGTCCTCCGTCCGTCGGGGGTGAGTGTGCCCTTGGCACGGACGTCCTTGAGGACAGGCAGGAGGAGTTCCAGTGTTTGGCTGCTGCTTCACCTCATCTCGTGTCCGTACTGCTTACCCCTGAGGGAGACCCGGATGCACTTGACATCCCGACTCCGCGCTCTTACGCGGAGGCGATAGAGGGTCCCTACTCCTCTCAGTGGCAGGCAGCTATGGACACAGAGATGGCTTCCTGGAAGTCCACAGGCACCTACGTTGACGAGGTTCCCCCGCCTGGGGCGAACATCGTCAGTGGCATGTGGATTTTCAGGGTGAAGCGACCGCCGGGTTCTCCGCCTGTCTTCAAGGCACGTTACGTGGCTCGTGGCTTCAGTCAGCGGCAGGGAGTTGACTACTTTTAGACCTTCTCTCCCACCCCGAAGATGACCACTCTTCGGGTACTGCTGCACATAGCTGCTCACCGCGACTACGAGCTGCACTCTCTTGACTTCAGCACTGCTTTCTTGCAGGGCAGCCTGCACGAGGAGATCTGGCTGCGTCGCCCACCTGGCTTCACTGGGTCTTTTCCTCCTGGCACCCAGTGGAGCCTCCGGCGGCCAGTCTACGGTCTCCGCCAGGCACCGCGTGAGTGGCACGACACACTGAGGACTACACTTGCGGCTCTTGGGTTTGCTCCCTCTACTGCCGACCCGTCGCTGTTTCTGCGCACCGACACTTCTTTGCCGCCGTTCTACATCCTCGTGTACGTCGACGACTTGGTCTTTGCCACAGCTGACACTACTGGACTCGCCCACGTGAAGTCCGAGCTGCAGAAGAGACACACGTGCACAGACCTGGGTGAACTGAGCAGCTACCTTGGCTTGCAGATCACCCGGGACAGAGCACGCCGCACCATTACCCTGACTCAGTCACACATGGTGCAGCAGGTCCTTCAGCGCTTCGGCTTCACGTACTCCTCGCCTCAGGCCACTCCTCTGCCTACTTGCCACTCGCTCTCAGCTCTGCCTTCGGATGAGTCCGTAGAGTCGAGTGGCCCGTACCCAGAGCTTGTTGGCTGCCTCATGTACCTGATGACCTGCACACGACCTGACCTCGCATACCCTCTTAGCATTCTCGCACGCTATGTTGCTCCTGGGAGATACAGACCGGAGCACATGGCTGCAGCGAAGAGGGTGTTGCGTTACTTGTGCAGTACGTCGGGCATGGGGCTTGTGCTTGGAGGGCAGAGTCCAGTGGTCCTCACTGGGCACGCAGACGCTTTTTGGGCTGACGACCAGGCTACGCAGCGGTCGTCACAGGGTTACACCTTCAGCCTTGGTTCCGGCTCTGTTTCGTGGCGGGCTACCCGCTCGTCTTCTGTTCTCGGCTCCAGTTGTGAGGCTGAGATCTACGCCGGGGCCATGGCTGCACAGGAGCTTCGCTTGCTCACCTACCTGCTGACTGACCTCGGAGAGCCGCCTCGTTCTCCTCCAGTGCTGTACGTAGACAACAAGGCCATGCTGGCCTTGTGTCGAGAGCAGAGACTGGAGCACAGAACGAAGCACATTGCTCTCCGCTACTTCCTTGCTCGTGAGCTACAGCAGCGTGGTCAGCTGCGGCTTGCGTACGTGGCCTCTCAGGCCAACACTGCTGATATCTTCACCAAGGCACTTGCACCTTGTGATCATCAGCGCTTCTGTACTCAGCTGGGTCTTGTGCCTACCTTGACTCACTTGCTCACCCCTTGACCTTGTTTGTACTGTTGCATATATATATACACCTGCTCTTGCTTGTCTAGCCTTATATATATATGTAATCCTGCATGTGAACTGGCCTTGTGGCCTTGAACTTGTGCTCGGAATGTGTGGTGACTTTGTGATCCACCCTGAGCTTGCTTTGCTTTGCTTGACTGGTCTTGTGACCCCTTGTTCTCCCCCACTTTGCCTATGGGGGTGTGTCAGATTTATATGACATAGCTACTGTAGGCTATAGTGGGGTAGCACATATGGGGTACAGTTTTCTAGGGTTTACATTTGTACCCAACTTTCCCTTAGTCATTCATTCTCGTTTCTATTTTCACAAACCCCGTCCTTCAACCTCATCGGCTACGTGGACACCAATCATGCCGCCGACCCTGACAATCGACGGTCCAGAACTGGGTTCCTGTTTTGCCTCGAGCCAACAGGCCCCATCTCTTCGAACTCATAGAAGCACGAGCTGGTTGCCCTGCCATCGACCGAAGCTGAATTCATCGCCGCGAGAGCAGCCGTTCGCGAAGGACTGTACCTATAAGAGCTGCTACAGGAGTCAAAAATTCCAATTTCGCCGAACTACCGCCTGCACTACGACAGCCAGAGCGCGATCAGGATCGCGAACAAACCAGGATTCGTCAACCGCACCAAGCACATCGCGCTGCGGTACTTCTTCGTCAAGGATGAAGTCGACAAGGGCAAGGTTGACTTGACCTATTGCCCGACGGGTGACATGTGTCAGAATCCCAACCACTAGACCATTGGGATAAAAGGGCTTGTTTTAGTAGCGGGTTAGTGCGCCCATAACCCCCCAGGCTATCATGCCTGTAACCCCCCTAGGATCAATCGAGGATCTCACAGTGCAACTCTTCTGACATCCCCCCACACTGGGAGGTCCAGGACTCGGCACAGCGGCAACAGCCTGCATGTGCATACACCGGGATTCCCCGAGACCGCTCTGATACTCTGTCAGAATCCCAACCACTAGACCATTGGGATAAAAGGGCTTGTTTCAGTAGCGGGTCAGTGCCCCCATAACCCCCCAGGCCAACATGCCTGTAAACCCCCGTAGGATCAATATGGGATCTCAAAGTCCAAGTCTTCTGACAACATGGCAGCCGACTTCCTCACGAAACGACTGCCACGTCAGCAGTACCAACACTGCTCCGAACTCAGCGGACTAGTCAAGCGGGTCAAGACCTGCTACGGCCAATGGGATATTACGAATAGTAAATTGAGAAAGACACTGTGCACTCCTAACCGCAGCAAGTGAAGCACGTGTCAAACTTATATCTGCTATAGTCTATTTAGGCTGTAGTGGGGTAGCTCTTAGAGGGTACAACACTTATGTTTTCTACTTGTACCCATCTCAGTTTCTAGTTCATTCATTCTTTTCGTCAATTATCTCACATGGTATAGAGCTAGTTTCGAGT
The DNA here is from genome assembly GCA_947471745.1 of Closterium sp. Naga37s-1. Lineage (NCBI taxonomy): Eukaryota > Viridiplantae > Streptophyta > Zygnematophyceae > Desmidiales > Closteriaceae > Closterium > Closterium sp. Naga37s-1. The sequence goes on along the minus strand of CANJKZ010000084.1, from coordinate 4,200,579 downwards.
TTTTTTTAACAAGGGCCCACCACTGAAATTTTTCTTACCTGCTCGACGCGCGCGTCGCGCCTGCCCTTCGAGGCCCGTAGCGGCCCCTGCGCCTGCCCTTAGTGCCAGCGCCGGCCCCGTAAGGCCCCGTTTACGGCCCCGTTTAAGGCCCCGTAAGGCCCCGTAAGGCCCCGTAAGGCCCCGTAAGGCCCCGTTTACGGCCCCGTTTAAGGCCCCGTACGGCCCCGTAAGGCCCCGTCAGGCCCCGTTTAAGGCCCCGTTAGGCCCCGTAAGGCCCCGTAAGGCCTTGTAAGGCCCCGTCAGGCCCCGTCAGGCCCCGTTTGCGGCCCCGTCAGGCCCCGTAAGGCCCAGTCAGGCCCCGTTAGAGGCCCCGTCAGGCCCCGTTAGCGGCCCCGTCAGGCCCCGTAAGGCCCCGTCCGGCCCTGCCCCGGCCCTACCCCAACCTGTCGCGGCCCTGCGCCGGCCCTGCTGCGGCCCTGTCGCAGCTCTGCCCCGGCCCTGCTCTGGCACTGTTGCGGCCCTGCCCCGGCCCTCGCCCCGACCCTGTCTCGGCCCTGCCCCGGCCCTGCTCCTGCACTGCCGCGGCCCGGCCCCGGCCCTGCCCCGGACCTGTCGCGGCCTCGCCCCGGCCCTGTCCCGGCCCTGCTCCGACCCTGCCTCGGCCCTGCCTAGGCCCTGCCCCGGCCCTGCCCCGGCCCTGCCCCGGCCCTGCCCCGGCCCTGCCCCGGCCCTGCCCCCTGCCCCGGCCCTGCTCCGACCCTGCCCCGGCCCTGCCCCGGCCCTGCCCCGGCCCTGCCCCGGCCCTGCCCCGGCCCTGCTCCGACCCTGCCCCGGCCCTGCCTCGGCCCTGCCCCTGCCCTGCTCCTGCACTGTCGCGGCCCTGCCCAACCCGGCCCCGGATCTTTTGCGGCCCGGCCCCGGCCCTACCCCGGCCCTGCCCCGGCCTCACCACTGGTACGAGCGTCGCGCTGCCGAGCCGCGCCGCCCTGCCTAGCCTGCCCTACCGAGTTGCACTGCTGCTGCTGCTAGCCTGCTGCTGCTCCTGTCATGGCTAGTCTCAATGTTCTTACCTTTGATGCTGAGGGTCGGGCTGTTGACTTTGAGGTCTGGCTAGATGATCTGCAGCTTTTCCTACAGTGCGATAGCAAGGATGGCCTCTCACTGTTCGATCTCACGTCTGGCGCCTCTACTGCCCCTGCTGCTGATGCTGACAGTACTGTTCGCTCGCAGTGGCTCACGCGCGATGCTGCTGCTCGTCTTGCTGTGCGTAATCACCTGCCGTCTACTGAGCGCGCGCACTTTAGTCAGTACAAGAGTGCTAGGGCTCTGTACGACGCTGTAGTTGCACGCTACTCCTCCCCTACCACTGCTGCCCTCAGCCGCCTCATGCTGCCGTACCTTTTTCCTGACCTTGCCGCCTTTGCCACAGTTGCTGACCTAGTTGCTCACCTCCGCACTAGTGACGCTCGCTACCGCGCTGCCCTTCCCACTGAGTTTCTTCCTACGAACTCCCCCCCCATGTACATCACCCTTTACTACCTAGTCACCCGCCTCCTTGACTCTCTCTCCTTAGTCAGGGATCACTTCCTCTCCCTTTGCCCCACCGAGCTGACTGTTGACTTGCTAGAGGAGCACCTTGCTGCACCTGAGAAGAGTATCTTAGCTGTCGGTGCTTCTCGCGGCGACCGTCGCACCCCCTTCTTTGAGGGGTGTTCCCCTGTCCCCCTTCTCCCCTCTGTTGCCTCTGCTGCTGCTGTCGACCTCGTTGGCGCTGAGGAGGTCGGCGCTGCGTCTACTGCCCCTAGTGGGCGACGCCGCACTAGCAAGGGCAAGGGAAGCAGGGGTGGTGGAGGGGGCGGTGGAGGCAGCGGTGGAGGAGGTGGAGGAGGTGGAGGTGGTGGTGGGGGTGGTTCCGGGAGTGGGGGCGTCGGTGGCGGCAGTGGAGGCCGTGGCGGCGGTGGCGGAGGAGGTGGCGGCGGCGGCAGCGGTGGTGGAGGTAGCGGAGGAGGTGGTGCTGGTCGCGGTGCGGCCACGCAGCGTGGAGGCCTTGGTGGCAGCCAGCGTCAGCAGCAGCTGCGCACCCGTGAGACCCCGTCTGTTCAGCAGCTTCGTGAGTGGTACGCTGGGCGTGGGAGGTCTGGGGGTGCAGGTCCCTGCACGTACGTTCTTCGCACCGGCACTCGTAGTGGGGAGGTGTGTGGTCTCCCACACACCACGCAGCGCTGCTTTCGCCGCTTGACTGACGCCTGGCGTACCCAGTTTCCTGACGCTGTTGAGCTTCCTCGTTGGCATGATCTGCTTCTGCAGAATGTGCCTATCTTTGATCTAGACTTTGATGCTATCCTTGCTGCCATGTATGCTCTTGCTGATATTACTGAGGGTGACTGTTACCTGCGTGTCCCGCCCGACCCGGGCACTGTGGCTGCTGCTCTAGGTGCTAGTGCGTCTGCTGCTCCAGGTGCTTGTGCGGCTGCTACTCTAGGTGCTAGTGCGTCTGCTGCTCCAAGTGCAGGTACGTCTCCTCTCTCTGGTACTACACCTACTGCGTCCTTTCACACTTTCACACTTGACTCTGGTGCTTCGCGCTCTTTCTTTAGAGACAGCACCACGCTCACGCCGCTCAGTCGGCCTGTTGCGGTCTCCCTTGCTGACCCCTCAGGGGGCCCAGTACTTGCACACTCCTCCACTGTCCTACCGTGTCCTGCAGCCCCATCGAGCTTGCTGTCGGGACTCCACCTCCCCTCGTTCTCTACGAACCTGGTGAGTGGAGCTGACCTCCAGGACTCGTGGGTTGACCAGTTCACCCCTGGAGGTCAGCGTGTGACCCACTGCACTTGCTCTCGGACGGGCCGCCACCTGGCCACATTTACTCGTCAGCCAGGGTCGAGTCTGTACACACTGACTACTGCGCCTCCTCCGGTCTCTGCGTCTGGTCAGGTAGCTGCGTCCAGTCAGGTGTTTGCTGCCGCGTCCAGGTCTAGTCCTGCGTCTGCCCCCTGCTCGTGTCGTCCTCTGGCACACGAGACTCTCCTTTGGCACCACCGCCTTGGTCACCCCTCCCTGCCTCGTCTTCGAGGTATGGCCTCCCGTGCCCTTGTCTCTGGTCTCCCCAGGTCCCTCCCTCCCCTTCCTCCGGGGCCTGCCCCCACCTGTGTTCCGTGTGTCGAGGGCCGACAGCGTGCCGCCCCTCACTCCTCCTCGTTTCCTCCGACTGAGGCTCCTCTGCAGACTCTTCACATGGACGTGTGGGGCCCAGCCCGCGTCCGTGGACAGGGTCACGAGCGTTACTTCCTCCTGGTCGTTGACGACTACTCGCGTTACACCACAGTCTTCCCCTTGCGCAGCAAGGGTGAGGTTCCTGAGGTGTTGATCGACTGGATCCGCGGTGCTCGTTGCCAGCTCAGTGAGAGTTTCGGCTCCGACCTTCCTGTTCTGCGTCTGCACTCCGACCGAGGTGGGGAGTTTTCCTCCGACCTCCTGAGAGCCTTCTGTCGTTCGGAGGGCATCCGCCAGACGTTCACGCTTCCGGCCTCCCCGCAGCAAAATGGGATTGCTGAGCGCCGCATTGGCATGGTCATGGATGTCGCTCGTACGTCCATGATCCATGCGGCTGCTCCCCATTTTCTGTGGCCGTTCGCGGTTCAGTACGCTGCGCATCAGATCAACCTTCAGCCTCATGTCTTCTTGCCGGAGACCACACCTACTCTGCGATGGACGGGGAAGGTTGGCGATGCGTCCGCGTTCCGTGTCTGGGGATCTCGAGCTTTTGTCCGCGATACTACAGCGGACAAGCTGTCCTCCCGTGCCGTTCCCTGTGTCTTCCTTGGCTTCCCTCCTGACGCACCCGGGTGGCAGTTCTACCACCCCACCTCGCGTCGTGTTCTGTCCTCTCAGGACGTCACGTTCGACGAGTCGGTGTCGTACTACCGTCTCTTTCCCTACCGCACTGCCTCTCCCCCCCCCCCGCCACTCTTCCTGGCACCAGGTACTCCCCTGGTAGACCCCCTCCCCCCCCAGGGTCCTGCCCCCTCAGGTGTGTCCCAGGTAGATGTTAAGAAACAGCAGGAAGTTAGAAATGAGAAAGAGAGGGTTTTCACTAGCAAGCAGTTGAGTACATATAGGAAACCCTAGATTGGGCTGTACTCACTATTGAGTACCCCACTGCAGGCTAGACAAATACAACATATTCTGACACACCCCCATAGCCAAAGTGGGGTGTAATCAGCACAGCAAGCAAAGCAAAACAAGCTCAGGGTGGATCACAAAGTCACCACACATTCTGAGCACAAGTACAAGAAGAAACAGTTTAAAGTTCACAAATGTATGCAAAGCTAGAGGCTATTGCAGAGGGCAAGTGAGGAGGAGGAGGGACTATGAGAGGAGGAGAGATAGGAGACGACAGGTGAAGCTGCAGACACACGGGCAACAGGAGCGGCGCGCACTGTGGCTACCGGAGCTTGTAGCCTCCGGACTACTGGAGTAACTGGCTCCGCGACTAACTCTGAGCTGCAGGAGCAACGGATCCACGGGCGACTGGCGCAGCTGGCGACCGGAGATTGTAGCCTCCGGACTACTGGCTCGCTGGGCTACCGGAGATTGTAGCCTCCGGACTACTGGCGCTGCTGGCGACACGACAGCTGCCTCCGCCCAACCTCCCTCTAACTGTCTCACCCCCCTTTCACACACCCCTTGCTGCACCCCTAGGTTCACTCACACTCCACCCCCTAGCACCACTCCGTCCACTCCCACACACCCACCCCCCTCAACGACAGCTGCAGCAGTGGGAGACGAAGTAGGAGGAGGAGCAGGTGACGCCACACACCCGCCACCCCCCACTCGCCACCCCCAAACCCTAACACAGGGTAGGGCCGTAGAAGGCGGGTAGGGAGGGTACGGGGGGGGGGGGGGGCAGGGCCGCGACGAAGACAGGAGGGGCCGACGCGTGGCCCCCCCCAGGGCGCCGCGACGGGCGACGGGAATTGGGCCGGGGCAGAGCCGGGGCAGGGTCGGGGCCGGGCTGCGACAGTGCAGGAGCAGGGCCGGGGCAGAGTCGGGGCCGGGGCAGGTCCGGGACGGGGCCGCAACAGGCCCCCCAGGTCGCCGCGACAGGCGACGAAACCCGCCGCGCGTCTCGGGGCGCACGACGGGCTGTGCACCGTCGTGCGCCACGGGGCGCACGACGGGCTTTGCACCGTCGCGCACGACGGGGCGCACGACGGGCAGGGCTCCGTCGCGCGCCAGCGGGGCGCACGACAGGCAAGCAGGCAGAAAACCGCCGCGCGCTTCGAGCGCGCGGCGGGAAGAAAAATTGCCGCGCCCCACGGGCGCGCGGCAAGCAGGCAGTGCGCGCCTCGGGCGCGCGATGGACAGAGCAGAAGCAGCGGAAGCATTGGGTGGGCCCATCCACAGGATCGACCCGTGAAGGTCGACCTGCTCTGATTCCATGTTAAGAAACAGCAGGAAGCTAGAAATGAGAAAGAGAGGGATTTCACTAGCAAGCAGTTGAGTACATATAGGAAACCCTAGATTGGGCTGTAGTCACTATTGAGTACCCCACTGCAGGCTAGACAAATACAACATATTCTGACAGTAGACCCTGCCGAGCCGGTCGAGGTAGCAGTCGACTCAGGTGCTGCTAGGGGTGCTGAGTCTGGGGGTGCTGAGACTGGGGGTGCTGAGTCTGGGGGTGCTGAGACTGGGGGTGCTGAGTCTGGGGGTGCTGAGACTGGGCGTGCTGAGTCTGGGGGTGTGGAGCCTGAGGGTACTGTGTCTGGAGGTACTGAGCCTGCGCGTGCTGCGTCCGGAGGTGCTCTAGGTGTCCCGTCGCGGCGGGAGCCCCTCTCTCCACAGCGTCTTCGTGAGTGGTACTCTCGGCGCTGTCGGGTTGCTGCTGGTGCTGCTGGTGCTGGTGCTACTGGAGCTACTGGAGGTGCTGGCGCTGCTGGAGGTGGTGCTGGTGCTGGAGCTGCTGGAGGTGCTGCTGGTGCTGGAGCTGCTGGAGGTGCTGCTGGTGCTGGTGCTGCTGGAGGTGCTGCTGGAGCTGCTGGAGGTGCTGCTGGGACTGGAGGCCCTGGGGCTGAGGGTACCGGTTCTGTCTCTGCTGTCTCTGGAGGCGCTGCGCGGCCGCGGCTGTACTACGTTCCGCTCCTTCAGCAGGTTCTTGGCTCCCCGCCTTCTCCTGGTCCTCCTCCTCCTTTCCTGAGTCCACCGCCTGTCCAGTCCCAGTCGCAGTTGCAGCCGGCCTCTCCGCTGCTTGGTTCTTCTCCTTACTCTGGTCCGACTAGAGGTCTTACGGAGCGTCGTGAGCCTGAGTCTCGTCCTGTGTCGCCTGAGTCTCGTTCTGCGTCGCCTGTCCGTCCTGTTCGTGCTGGTCGTGTTTCGCGTCCGCGTCTTCCTCCTGTCCCAGGCACTCACTCTATGACACTGCGTCCTTCTACTGCTCCACAGCGTGTCCCTCTGCCCTCTCCTCATGCGTCCTCTCTTCCTGACGGTCCGGACCCGGCGTCTGACTCCCTTCGTGCTGCTAGTCCTACTGTCACGCGCTTTCTGGCCACTGCTGCCACTGACCCTCTGTTTGAGTCCTCTGCTGCGTCTGCTCTTGTTGCTGAGCTTGTGGACTTTGCTGCAGCCTGTCGCCTAGACTACGCCGCTAGTCTTGTTGCTGAGTCTGCGTCTGCGTCTGTCTGTCCTCCGTCCGTCGGGGGTGAGTGTGCTCTTGGCACGGACGTCCTTGAGGACAGACAGGAGGACCTTGAGTGTTTTGCTGCTGCTTCACCTCATCTCGTGTCCATGCTGCTTGCCCCTGAGGGAGACCCGGATGCACCAGACATCCCGACCCCGCGCTCTTACGCAGAGGCGATAGAGGGTCCCTACTCCTCTCAGTGGCAGGCAGCCATGGACGCCGAGATGGCTTCCTGGAAGTCCACAGGCACCTACGTAGACGAGGTTCCCCCACCTGGGGCGAACATCGTCAGTGGCATGTGGATCTTCAGGGTGAAGCGGCCGCCGGGTTCTCCGCCTGCCTTCAAGGCGCGTTACGTTGCACGTGGCTTCAGTCAGCGACAGGGAGTTGACTTCTTTCAGACCTTCTCCCCTACCCCGAAGATGACCACTCTTCGGGTACTGCTGCACGTTGCTGCTCAGCGTGACTACGAGCCACTCGCTTGACTTCAGCACAGCCTTCCTACAGGGCAGCCTGCACGAGGAGATCTGGCTGCGCCACCCACCTGGCTTCACTGGGTCGTTTCCTGCTGGTACCCAGTGGAGCCTCCGGCGGCCAGTCTACGGTCTCCGCCAGGCGCCCCGTGAGTGGCACGACACGCTCAGGACGACTCTTGCTGCTCTTGGTTTTGCTCCTTCCACTGCTGACCCTTCTCTATTTCTACGCACTGACGCTACTCTGCCGCCACTCTACGTTCTTGTGTACGTAGACGACCTTGTCTTTGCTACTGCTGACACGGAGGCACTCGCCCACGTGAAGTCCGAGCTGCAGAAGAGAGACTCGTTCACAGACCTGGGTGAGCTGACAAGCTATCTTGGCTTGCGGATCACCCGGGACAGAGCACAGCGCACCATTACCTTGACTCAGTCACACATGGTGCAGCAGGTCCTTCAGCGCTTCGGCTTCACGTACTCCTCGCCACAGTCCACTCCTCTGCCTACCGGTCACTCGCTCTCAGCTCCACCTTCGGACGAGTCCGTAGAGCCGAGTGGCCCGTATCCAGAGCTTGTGGGCTGCCTCGTGTACCTGATGACTTGCACACGACCTGACCTCGCATACCCTCTCAGCCTTCTGGCTCGCTACGTGGCTCCCGGTAGGCACCGAAAGGTGCACTAGGATGCTGCGAAGAGGGTGTTGCGATACTTGTGCAGTACATCGGGCATGGGGCTCGTGCTTGGAGGACGGGCTCGAGTTGTCCTCACTGGTCACGCTGACGCCTCCTGGGTTGACGACTTGGCTACGCAGCGGTCGTCACAGGGTTACACCTTCAGTCTTGGCTCCGGCTCTGTTTCTTGGCGGTCTACCCGCTCTTCTTCTGTTCTCAGCTCCAGTTGTGAGGCTGAGATCTACGCTGGAGCCATGGCTGCACAGGAGCTTCGCTGGCTCACCTACCTGCTGACTGACTTGGGAGAGGCACCTCGGTCTCCTCCAGTTCTGTACGTCGACAACAAGGCCATGCTGGCCTTGTGTCAGGAGCACAGACTGGAGCACAGAATGAAGCACATTGCTCTGCGCTACTTCCTTGCTCGAGAGTTGCAGCAGCGTGGCCAGCTTCGTCTTGCTTACGTGGCCTCTCAGGCCAACGCTGCTGATGTTTTCCACCAAGGCACTTCAGCCTTGTGATCATCAGCGTTTCTGTACTGTGTTAGGCCTTGTACCTACTGTGCCTCACTTGTTGACTTCTTGACTCTGCTTGTACTGTACTCTATATACTTATACCTGCATGCTTACACTTGCTAGGTTGTGTTCACTGTATTGTTTGCTTTCCTTTATATAACTCTGCATGTAAACTGGCCTTATGGCCCTTTGCTTGTGCTCAGACTGTGTGGTGACTTTGTGATCCACCCTGAGCTTGCTTTGCCTTTCTTGACTGGCCTTGTGACCTCTTGTTCTCCCCCACTTTGCCTATGGGGGTGTGTCAAACTTATATCTGCTATAGTCTATTTAGGCTATAGTGGGGTAGCTCTTAGAGGGTACAACACTTATGTTTTCTATTTGTACCCATCTCAGTTTCTAGTTCATTCATTCTTTTCGTCAATTATCTCACAGCACGCAATACCGAGGCTGAAGGCGAAGAGGCAGGATAACGCGAAGAGTTGCGCACGGTTACGAAGCATCTAGACCGTCAGGGCAGACAACATCAGGCAACAGCAGTGGCGAGGATTCTGTCCGAGCAGTTTGTAACCGTCTGGAGCCGCACGGTTTGGTTTCGCTGCAATAAGGGAATGTACCCCTTAGAGTACATGGCTAGTCTATATGGTTTCGTATTCCCCTGTACATTTATTTATACAGTTGTATTTGCATGTTTTTAATAATCTCAATCATTTTACATTCAGTCTGATTTGAGGTGAAGGGCCCACCACTACCTCACACTGTATGCGAACCTTCCCGAGGTGATCCTAGGTTCGATCAACTTTTGATCGCAGCAAGTTTAAGGGGTAAAAGAAAGCGATCGCAATGCTTGCTATACATGTATTATAAAGGCTTATTCTACAATCGTTTTTAACAAGTATCTCGATACTGCATGTTGATATATCGCTCCTGTGGAGGTTACTAGGTGATTCCTGCAACCTCTTAGTCAGCTGCTAGGGCGGTTTCAATTTTTTTACATATCATTTCCTATATGAAGCTGCTGGAATGTACTCTATTTTTACATTATTATCCGTGTCCTCTAACACGTTGGTCGTGCGGCTTATACCACATGTCTACCTCCCTCGGTCCTCGCAATAGCTCCGTGTTGCGGGTGTGGAGGAAACAAGGCAGGAACTGGATAAGCTGGACTCTGCTCGATAGTGGCGTCGAGCGAGCAGGCGCATGGATTTAGAACCCACTAAATTTAGGGCATCTGTGGGGCACGCGGCGTTACTGCAGGCAGACAGGTAGGCAGGCACACAGGCGTTACTGCTAGCAGCTCAGAGACATCCCCCGTCATGTCGCATTGCGTGGCAACAAAGGGCGACATGCATGGCGCAACGAGCCGCAGCATCACGCCTCGGGATCTGCCGCGGCCAGTGTCGAACCGCCGTGGCAGAGTCCGGTCGAACAGTCTACAGCAACTGATGTACCGCCGAGTTCAATCTGACGAACCTCTGAGTCTGACTTGATCCGTCTGTCCCTCTCGGATCTGAACCACGTGGAGGGTGTTACAGAGACGGTTCTCGGATCTGAACCAGTACCCCTGTTGGACTGCCTGCAACAATCTCATGTCCCGCCAACTTTTACGCGGTGAGCCTCTCTGATCCGTCGTGGGGCCTCTGATAGCTAGCCTCTGGTAACCTCTCATCTGATCCAATCTTATCACATTGGGAGCCGCGATGATCAATAACTGACTTGTCACCAATTCCGAGTTGCCAACGGTTTCGATAAGAGCCCACGTGGCTCTGGGTATGCTGCCACGGCTGTCGCCGCCGCCGCAATCCCGGACGTCTCGTAGTAAGATTTTTGCCCAAGCCATGCGGTTACCACGTGAAAAGCGAGAGGAAAGAGCGAGCGAGACACCCAGTCCAGGTTAAGACGAGTTTTTTTCGCGAGGAGCAAACACAACACCAATGCGGCCACCCCACGCATCCCCGCTGCTTCCAATCCGCATGCTCCGCGTGTCCCGTTGTTCTGCCAGAGTCCGCCGTCCCCCCTGTCTCTTAATGAAAGCCATGCTGATTCCACGCCTCTTTTCCTGAAACGAACCCGTTTCAGTGAAAGCCAGAGGTTTCCCCATAACTTTACCCTGAACGAGGGAAACCGCGGGTTTTTTTTCCCCTCTTTTTATCCTTTGAACGACGCAAATCCATGCGTTGCCGGCTCGGCGCGCACAGGGCCGGCAGCAGGCGGAACACCGGATTTTCGCGAGCCAATCAGCGACCGGCATGTGGCCGCCGTTCAGAGGAGCGCTCGAGCGAACCTTGCTGCCGCCACGTGGCTTACGCGCCGCATGCAACGGCTGCTGCCTCAGAAGAAGCTGCTTCGGCGCACACATTGTGCTGCGCGCTGCGCCAGGGCTGCTGTTGCACCAGCAGGGCTCATGCTGCGGCTGATGCTGCGGCTGATGCTGCGGCTGATGCTGCGGCTGATGCTGCGGCTGATGCTGCGGCTGATGCTGCGGCTGATGCTGCGGCTGATGCTGCTCTTGCCTCGGCTGTCTCTTTCGCACACCCTCTAAGCCTATCTGTTGCTCATCACCCGCCTCTCACCCGCCGCTCTCCGTCTGCTGCTCATCACCCGCCTCTGTCCGTCTGCTGCTTATCACCCGCCTCTCTCCGTCTGCTTCTCATCACCCGCCTCTCTCCGTCTGCTGCTCATCACCCGCCTCTCTCCGTCTGCTGCTGGTCGCTGCTGCGTCTCTCCCTCCGCTCCTACCTGCCATGTGTCTCTTCTCAGTTTGAGGAAGCATCACCATGGCAGCCCGCCGCAGCTCTGCCACGTCAGCATCCCACGCCCGGATCGTCGCAGGGACGTTCCTCCTGCTGGCCGCCGCCGCGGCGTCCAATGGCGTGCTGGCACGTCACCACATCCCAGTTACAAGCATACTGCCGTTGCAGGAAGAGGGCACGTCGCCTCCTTCCGCTCCTCCCCCTCCGCCTCCCCCTCCCCCTCCCCCTCTGCCTGTGCCTGCCACGTGCATGAAGCCTAAGCTGCAGGGCTACTCGCGAACCGTTGCTCTTTCCAGTGATGGGTGAGGCTCGTTGTTCCCTTCTCCCTCCCTCCTCCCTTCCTCCCCCCGCCCCCCCCTCCACCTCCCCCTCCCTCTCTCCCTCCCCCTGCGCCTCCCCCTCCCCCTCCTCCGCCTGTGCCTGCCATGTGCATGCGCTTTAAGCTGCAGGGCTACTCGCGAACCGTTGCTATTTCCAGTGATGGGTGAGGCTCGTTGTTCCCTTCCCCCTCCCTCCTCCCTTCCTCCCCCCGCCCCCCCCTCCACCTCCCCCTCCCTCCCCCCCTCCCCCTGCGCCTCCCCCTCCCCCTCCTCCGCCTGTGCCTGCCATGTGCATGCGCTTTAAGCTGCAGGGCTACTCGCGAACCGTTGCTCTTTCCAGTGACGGGTGAGCCTTGTTGATCCCCCCCTCCTCCCTCTTCCCTCTCACTTTTCCCCTCCTCCCTCTTCCCTCTCCCTTTTCCCCTCCTCCCTCTTCCCTCTCCCTTTTCCCCTCCTCCCTCTTCCCTCTCCCTTTTCCCCTCCTCCCTCTTCCCTCTCCCTTTTCCCCTCATCCCTCTTCCCTCTCCCTTTTCCCCTCCTCCCTCTTCCCTCTCCCTTTTCCCCTCCTCCCTCTTCCCTCTCCCTTTTCCCCTCCTCCCTCTTCCCTCTCCCTTTTCCCCTCCTCCCTCTTCCCTCTCCCTTTCCCCCCCTCCCTCTTCCCTCTCCTTTTCCTCTCCTCCCTCTTCCCTCTCCCTTTTCCCCCCCTCCCTCTTCCCTCTCCCTTTTCCTCTCCTCCCTCTTCCCTCTCCCTTTTCCCCCCCTCCCTCTTCCCTCTCCCTTTTCCCCTCCTCCCTCTTCCCTCTCCTTCTCCCTCCTCTCTCCTCCCTCCTCCCTCTTCCCTCCCACCTAGCTCTCGCTCCCTCCCATATGCCCTCCCCACACACCCCCACCCCCTCTCTTCCCACCACTCCCTTGCTCCGCCTGTTCCTCTTGCATTAAGCATCATGCCAACGGGGGTGACGGGGCACTAGGGTTTAAACCAGGCCAGTGCTGCTGTTGTCCCGCCCAACGAGGTTTCCCTTTTTTCTTCCAACCACAGAATCTCTTCCTTTTATTTTCTCCTCCCTTTGTTTATCCTCCCTTCATCCTCCCCCCCCTTCAACTCCTCCCTTAATTCATCCTCCTGACACTTCTCCTTGTTTGTTTTTTTTCCCTGTGTTTCTCCTTCTTTCTTTGCTCCTCCCTTTGTTTCAATCTTCATTTTTCCACTAACAGTCTCCTCTTCCCCTGAACTGTCACAAAGGGGATGAACAGAGCACTGGAGGCCAAGCAGGGAGGAGGAAAGGAAATATATCCATTCCTTTCCCTTGCCCCATGCACTTCTCTTGCCCCATCCCCTTCTCTTGTTCCATGCCCATCCCTTGTGCGCTTTTCCGACACCAGTCTCTTTCTCTTCCACTGGACCATCACTAAAACGGGGATGAACAGAGCACTGGAAGCCAAGAAAGGGAGTGGCGGAGAGAAGGGGTGGCTCTCCATTGGCTGGGCGCAGCGGGCCAATCGGATGCAGCCAGGCGATGCGATCGTGGGCAATGTGCTGCTGCCACGTGGCAGGAGGGTGGCTGCGCATGCAATGACGGGCAAGTCAATGAGCAAGATCAACGAGACAAAGAGTGTGCAGCTGAAGGGTGCTAGCATTCTCAAGACCTCTGGCCGCACCATTTTCAAGTGAGGGACAGGTGGAAGGAAGAGGAGGGGAAAGGGAGGGGGAATAGGGAGGTTCTCTAACGGGTGCAAGCATTCTCAGTACCTCGGGTCGTTGCACCATTTTCCTTTCTCTCGTGCTTCTCTCGCGCTTCTCGCGTGCTTCTCTCGTGCTTCTCTCGTGCTTCTCTCGCGCTTCTATCACGCTTCTCTTGACTGTTCCAGCTTCACACGCTTTGGCAAGGCGGTCTGTGTGTCCTCTTGTCTCCCTACCTCCTCTCATGCGTCTCCCTGCCCGTGCCTTCGTGCCTGGCTATTTCAGGTTCACACGTGTTGGCAGTGGCGGCCTTGCTCCTCCCAACTACACAGGCAACAACAACATGACCTGGGGGTTTTCCAACACACAGACCTACGCCATTCACACTCAGCGGTGAGCCATTACTATCCCTTTACTCTCTTTCTGGTAACCAGGTAACCAGGTCTGGCTCCTCCCAACTACACAGGCAACAACAACATGACCTGGGGTTTTTCCAACACACAGACCTACGCCATTCACACTCAGCGGTGAGCCATTACTATCCCTTCACTCTCTTTCTGGTAACCGAGTAACAAGGTATGGCTTCTCTCAACAGGACAACATGACCTGGGGGCTTGCCGAAACACAGGCCTTCAACATTCACACTAAGCGGCGAGCCACGATAATCCCTTAACCTACTTCAGAGGCAACCAACTCTGGAGGCTCTTTGACATCTACCGACCTACACCGAGCTGTTCTGTTCTGTTGACTTGTTTTCTTCATACTCTGCTCTGCACTCTCTCTTCCCTTTTGCAACAGAGGCCTTCGACTGAACATGGCATGCAAGGAGTAGAGAGTGTTCTTAGTATATCGAGCTGTTGTTATGTTCTCACCTTGTGTCCTTGTCACCCTGCTCTCTGCTCTTTTTTCTCACTTGTGCATCTGAGCCCTTCTGCTGAACCTGGCATGCAAGGTTTAGGGTTTGCACTTGGTAACGAGTTCCTCAAAAAGGCATTGCAGTTTGTTTTACAGTATCTCAGGTGGCAGCATGGCATATAGATGGGTCTATTTATAAATCAGGTCTATGTGATGGGGTGGAAGGCATTTCAGTGTAGGGGCTGATACCTTAAGGCGTGTTCCTATGCCTCGTACAGTATCAAGCGAACCTCATATCAGGCTCACTGAAAATTCCCATAAACCCAACATCCTTCGCTAGTTTTACCAGGCAAGTCTGATATGAGGTTGCCTGATATGAGGCGTAGGAACACGCCCTTAGTACGTTAGAACTAAACCTGAAATGAGCGTAGTAATTTAAATCTGTGATATTTTTTTCCTTAGCGCATCTCCATAACACAACAATACACTGGTCTTGTTACCCAACCCCGCAGACCTCTGTAACGAACAATCTGGTGCTATTTCATGCTTGCTCCACTCTTGTACGGTATATATTTCATCCCTTCCCTTCCGCTAAGTTTTGTAAGTTTTCACCACACTTCCCCAAACTTCCCGCCCCTTAAACCCTGCCTTTCCCATTCACCCCCCTCTTTCCCCAACCCTGTTCCCTCATCCAAGCCCCACCTCCTCCAAACCCTCTTCCAAAACCACCTCCTTCCTTTCGTCCTCCCACCCCCACACCCCCAACTCCCCCCTCCGCCCCGAGTCACAACGCATCCATTGTGCCTTCTCTCGAGCCCTGAGTGGGGCCTTGTGCTGTGAACGACGCACGGATGAGGCAAACGAACAGCCAGGATTTAGGTTCTCGAGTCACGAAAATCGATGGCGCAACTGCGTCATCCCGCTCTATTGATACGCTATTATGCGCTGGTGTGCACCAGTGCACGCACGACTTACGTAGTTGTACATATGTAGTTCACGCTGCGCGGTTCGTGCGCGCAGATTCCATCCGTGATTTTACTACGTTCGCTTCTTCCTTACTGAACGTCCAATCAACGATGAGAAACGACCGCTTAAGTTAAGCCCTAAGCGATTCTCATTTTTTTGTAATTACTATATCATAACGCATTCTCACGTGCGCGCAATGGGCGTGTTTTTCGATGGGGGTTGTTCGCAATAGGTCGTGTTTACAAATGTCAAAATGTACTGCTCAATACACTTGCATCAACAATCAGCAGCAAGGGCCACAACCTTGCTAAGCCTATAATGGCGTCAACGACTGCTGTGTCACGCCCTTGGTGCTGATTCTCGATGCGACTTTCGTCGACTCTCTGCTACTTGTACTACCCTCCTCCGAAGATGAGGTCTGGCACGCCATTACACCTTGTATGCGAGGTTGATGACGATGCTACCCCTGGAGAACAAAAAAAATAACAGAAAGTCAAGCAAACGTCAATAAGAAGTAACAAATGTGTGAAGAAACCATGTATTGTAAGAACAGAAGACGCAGATTTTCTGGCAGGGGAGGTTTGAGATGTTACCGATTGGAGTGGGAGGTGAAAGCCTGGGTGCTGGAGTAGGCCCAGATCATGTTGTTGTTACCCAGGTAACTGACAGGACCCTGACCGCCCTTGCCCATACGAGTGAACCTGAAACGAAATGAAACGCATGTGTTAAGTACTCCTCAAAACGCCAAACTAACACAACCTAGGAGGTGCAAGAACGGGCATGATGGCGTACGATTCGAGGCGTACGGCTTTGCACAGCGGGAACAGGCAAAACTCACTTCACGATCTTGCCAACACCGTCAGCAGCGGTAACCACGGATTTCGCCGAAAGCTTCACTGCGGTTGTCTTCTTGACCTTGCTCAAAGTCTTGGCCGTCATCGCGTAAGCCAGAACGTTGTTCGGCGCAGCTCCCGCCAGATTCCCCACCACGGCGTCTGCGAGAGACATGAGGCCGACTTTCTTCGTCCAGCCAATAGACATCCAGCCCGTCTCGGCGCCGCTGCCTTGCTTCGCCTCGAGCGCATCGATGATTCCGTCGTTCTTCTTGGTGATGTTCCAGTGCAAGACAAACAGGCTGAGGAGAGTGGTAGAAGGGTGAAGAGGATGGAAATCCGTGAGGGAAGCAGGAAAGAAGCTGCAAGCATGCTAAAAGGCGACTCGAACAGAGTGAAGCTGGCGTAAATCCGTCGCTACCACGTACTAGCCCGAGTGAACGCATCGTTTAGGACGGAAACCATACTTTATGGAAACAGTCACGTACCCGTCAGCTGTGAGCTGGACAGATTTGGTGTATGATTCGACTTGGTGCAGGTGGCTACAGCCGCGGGCTTAGTAACGGCCGCGGTGCCAGCGTGGTGTCGCGCGAATGCGCTGCCAGCCATTGCCATGATCAGAACCGCGAGCGACATAGCGAAGAAGGAAAGTCGGGCCATGGTGATGGAAGCGAGGCTAGGTGGATGCGAGAGGCGACGATGGTGGTGGTGGTGGTGTGTGTGAGCTGGTGAGAGCATTTGGTAAGTTGGATGAAATTTAGAAAACTGAGGCGTAAATACTAATTGTTTGCTGGTGTTGCAAGGGATGTGAGTGCGGTCGAAGCTGGGGGGAGGGAGAGAGATGACTGGGTGACCACCGAATCGAGACGCGATTTCACCAAATTCACATTTCGTCACCAGAGATTTCACCGAACCACTACTACCACCGTTCCCCGCACCTTCAAACCGATCAATTCTAATCGAAGGTGTTTCCCAAAACCAACCAGCACAGATCCCAAACCATGTCTCCTTTGGGGCGTAGAGCCGAGCCTATCCGCGTCCAGCTTCCGCTAAAAGCTTGTGGAGTGCACTGCACAGTGACCAGAGAGCCGAGCGGATGGCTTCGAAGAAAAACACGAGGACCTGGCACCTGTCATCTCCACGTTGTGCAGTACAATTGATGCCTGTTTGAGCCCCTCCCGGTTGCCTTGTGAAGGGGGCGTATAACCTGTATCGTGCATTTCGCTTAATTTTCGTCAATTCGCAGCTAGCTAAAAAGGATTCGCAGGTGCTTATATTAAGTATCTGTAACCTTATCCGTTGACATTTTGACTTCAGTCTCTTCATTTTGACTTCGGTCTGTTCGCTACTATTGGTCCATAACCACGCGACGCGCTTGTATCGTGGGTGCAACAGGCTGGGGAAAAGACCTCGGGTGCAGCGTTTCCATCCGGTGCGGGGCAAATTCGCGTGCACTGGTTGGGCATCATGTGACTTCCATTCGAGGTCACCACCACCAGCGACTTGCTGCCTTCGTGTACACGACGTCGCGTCGCGTTCCACAAGTTTCAACGTGCGATTTGAACCAGTTTATGGCTGTTAGCGTCCACGTGGCCACATCCATTTTTGGGCGCACGAAATACACACGCCACATTTCAGCAGATTCATGGTCGGTCGGTGGACAATGATAGACAGCACATGCTACCGTCACAAGCAACTACCACCACCGACGGGCCGCCTGAAAATATTTTCTCGTCATTATCTCTACTCCAAGTGCACACTTAGAATCTTAGGTTCTAAACAACAATTGTAAATCCATCCGCGAAAATCCACCACTTAGCTAACTATATCTTACCCCATAAGCCATACTTCCCAGAGTAAGGATTTAATTCGTTCAGTGCTAATTATCCCCTATTAGGATTACTCCCACATCGTGTATAGGCCCATAGCCCAAAGACCTCAAGCTCCTAGGCGTCGTATCGTTCCTGACATTCTTGTTTTTTCAGAGTTCGCAGGTTTCGAAAGATGAGTGCTTCAGACTAATGTTTTTTTCAATACTGAAAAAATAGAGTATTCATTTTTTAGAAAATGGGCCTCATACTAAAAACAATTGGGGGTCAAAAAAATCAGAGTGGTTTTATTTGCTGCCCCACCGAGCCACCTTGCTACCACTACTGCTGCTGCTGCTGCTCGTGCTACTGCTGCTGCTGGTGAGGTGCTGCTAGGAGTGCTGGGAGTGCTGCTGGTGCTGGGGGTGCTGAAGGTGCGACTGGGAGTGCTGGAGGTGCTGCTGGTGCCGGACGTGCATATGGGAGTGCTGGAGATGCTGCTGGTGCCGGAGGTGCTGGACCTATCACTGACCGTCAGTGCCTGTCATGGCCACTATCACGGCAGTTGCAGCGGCTAGTGGTGGACAGCGGCGGTCACTGCCTCTCCCGGACGACCCCACCCCTCAGCAGCATCGCGAATGGGTTCTTTAGTGAGCCCGTCCAGGTGGTGGAGGCTTTGGTTTTCTACGTACTGCACAGAGGCGGCAGCAGAGTCAGTATGAGACCTTCTCCCCTCAGGTGCTTAGTGAGTTGTTTCCTCAGCGATGTGACACTGGTTCTGTTGAGGCTGCTGCACTAGGTGCTAGTGAGTCTGCTGCCGCACTAGGTGTTAGTGAGGCTGCTGCAGCTTTAGGTGCTCCTACGTCTCCCGCCACAGGTCCTTCCTCAGCTCAGGCCTTGCACACTTTCACACTTGACTCAGGCGTGTCACGTTGCTTCTTTCGTGACTGCACCACACTCACACCACTTGCTGCACCGGTACCGGTCTCACTGGCTGACCCCACTGGGGGGCCATTAGTCGCACGAGCCTCCACTGTCCTCCTGTGTCCAACAGTCCCCTCCGGTTCTCTGTCAGGTCTCCACCTCCCCACGTTCTCGACGAACTTGGTAAGCAACACTGCCATTCAGGATGTCTGGGTTAATACATTTATTCCTGGAGGGCAGCGTGCGGCGATCTGTACGTGCTCTCGGACTGGCCGTCACCTGGCTACGTTCACTTGACGGCCTGGGTCTAGTCTGTACACACTGACCACTGCGTCTGCATTGGTGGCTGAGGCAGGTCAGGTGGCTGCGTTGAGTCAGGTGTCTGCGTCTGGTCAACTTGCAGCGTCTTGCTCGTGTCGGGTACTCTCCCACCAGACTCTCCTCTGGCACCACTACCTTGGTCACCCCTCCCTACCACGTCTCCGCGGTATGCACTCCCGTCTCCTTGTCTCTGGCCTTCTCAGGTCCCTGCCCTCCCTCCCGCGCTCGCCTGCCCCGCCGTGCCTTCCCTGCATCGAGGGGCGGCAGCGCGCCGCTCCTCACTCCTCCGAGTTTCCTCCGACCACTACTCCTCTACAGACTCTCTACAAGGACGTTTGGGGCCCATCCGCCGTCGTTGGAACGGACCAGGAGTGCTACTTCCTGCTAGTTGTTGACAACTACACAAGTTACACCACTGTCTTCCGCTTGCGGCGCAAGGCGGACGTTAGCGGTGTTTTGATCCCCTAGATCCGTGCTACTCGTCGCCAGCTGCGCGAGCGGTTAAGTCAGGACTTCCCAGTCCTGTGTCTGCACTCTGACAGGGGCGATGAGTTCTCTTCTGACCTCCTTGCGGAGTTCTGTCGAGACGAGGCATGCACCAGTCGTTCACGCTTCCGGCCTCTCCTCAGCAAAATGGGATTGCTAAGCGTTGCATTGGCTTGATCATGGAGGTTGCTCGTACCTCCATGATCCATGCGGCTGCTCCACATTTTTTGTGGCCGTTTGCGGTCCGATACGCTGCGCATCAGCTCAACCTCTGGCCCTGTGTCTCTGAGTCAGAGACTTCGCCCACACTCCAGTGGATGGGGAAGGTTGGCGATGTGTCGGTGTTTCGCGTCTGGGGTGCGCTCTCCCTTGTTCGCGATGCCAAAGCGAGCAAGCTCTCCTCTCCCACTCTCCGCTGCGTCTTCCTTGGCTTCCCCACCGACGCCCCGCCGTGGCAGTTTTACCACCCGCGCTCGCGTCGAGTCTTCTCCTCCAAGGACGTCACCTTTGACGAGTCTGTCTGTTACTACAGGCTACACCCGCACGCGTCCCACCCGGTCCCCCTAGCGCCTCTTTTCTTGGTACCAATCCCCCTCCCGGTAGACCCCCTCCCCCCACAGGGTTCTGCTCCCTTTGGTGTGTCTCAGGTAGACCCACCCCCCTTGGTTGAGCCTTTGGAGATCTCTTCTGACTCCTCTAGCCCAGCTGAGGGGGGTGACCTAGCCGCTGACGACACGGCCGCCACTCGCCGCTCTCCACGCTTGGAGAGCCCCCCTGGTTTTCCGCCTTGGCCGTCTTCACCGCCTCCACAGCCTGCTGCTGTGGACTGTAGATCTGAGCCTGCTGGTGCTGAGCCTTGGGGTGCTGAGACAGAGGGTGAGGGTTCTGGGGGTGCTGCGAGTGGGGGTGCTGAATCTGGGGATCCTGCGAGTCCTAGTGGTGGTGGAGCTGTGGGTGACCCTGCTGGAGGTCTTGCAGCTGGACAGCCACCGCAGCCTAACCTACTTGAGACGCTCTCGCCGCAGGCGATTCGTGCGTGGATCGTTCGGCGAGGCAGTCCTGGTGGTGGAGGGTACGGTCCTGCTGGTACTGGAGGTGCTAATCCTGGAGGTACTGCTGGTGTTGGAGCTGCTAGTTCTGGAGGTAGTGCTGGTGCTGGAGGAACTGGAGGTACTGCAGGAGGTGCTGGCGGTGCTGCTGGTGCTGGAGGTACTAGAGGTGCTGTTGGTGCTGGAGGTGCCGGAGCTACTAGTCCTGGAGGTGCTCCTGGTGCTGGAGGCGCTTGAGCTGGAGGTACTGGAGGTGCTGGAGCTGCTGGTCCTGGAGGTGCTCATACTGGAGGTGCTGGAGCTGCCGCAGCTAGTGGTGCTGTTCGTGCTGGAGGTGCTACTGGAGCTGCTGGCAGTGGAGGTACTGGAGGTACTGCTGGTGCTGGAGGTGCTGGAGGTGCTACTGGAGCTGGTGGAGGTACTGCTGGTGCTGGAGGCGCTGGAGATGGAGGTACTGGAGGTATTGGAGGTGCTAGAGCTGCTGGTTCTGGAGGTGCTCGTACTAGAGGTGCTGGGGTTGCCGGAGCAGGTGGCGCTGCTGGTGCTGGAGGTGCTGGAGGTGCTATTGGAGCTACTGGCACTGGAGGTGCTGGAGGTACTGCTGGTGCTGCTGGTGCTGGAGGAGCTGGAGCTGCTGGTACTGCCCTACGCAGACCGTTTTTCTACCCGCAGCCGCAGTTGTCCCTGCCGCCGCCAGACTCGGTCCTTCGCCAGGTTCTTTGTCTCCCGTCTTCCACTGGCCTCCCTCTACCCCTCCTGTGTCCACCGACAGACCAGTCTCAGCCACAGCTACTGCCTGGCTCCCCGTTGCCTGCGCCTGCTCCTCACACTGAGGTGACCGAGTCCCTGACTGAGCGTCGTGAGCTTGAGACTCATGCTTCCACACCTGTTCGAGCTCGGCGTGTCGCCCGTCCTCGTCCTCCTGCTGTCCCAGGCACTCACGGTATGGCACTTCGTCCTTCCTTTATTCCACAGCATGATGTCCTGCCTGATCCCCCCGCGTCTTCTCTTCCGCATGTTCCAAACCCTGAGTCCGACCTTGCTCGTGCTGCCAGTCTTACTGTCACTCCTCTCCTCGCTAGTGTCGTCACTGACCCTGACCTTGAGTCTACTGAGCTAATCATTGAGCTAGTCGAATTTGCAGCTAGGAGTCGTCTCGACTACGTCGCAAGTCTTGTCACTGAGTCTGAGTCTGTCTGTCCTCCGTCCGTCGGGGGTGACCTTGCCCTTGGGAGTGACGTACTTGAGGACAGACAGTTTGAGCTTGAGTGTCTTGCGGCCGCTTTACCTTGTTTCGCATCCATGCTGCTTTGCCCTGAGGGAGACCCGGATGCACTTGACATCCCTACCCCGCGCTCTTACGTTGAGGCGATCGCGGGTGAGTACTCCTCTCAGTGGCAGACAGCCATGGACGCAGAGATGGCTTCCTAGAAGCCCTCAGGCACCTACGTCGACGAGGTTCCTCCTCCTGGGGCGAACATAGTGGCATGTGGATTTTCAGGGTGAAGCCGCTGCCGAGTTCTCCGCCTGCCTTCAAGGTGCGTTACGTTGCTCGAGGCTTCAGTCAGCGACAGGGGGTCGACTTCTTCCATACCTTCTCACCCACCCCAAAGATGACTACTCTTCAGGTGCTGCTGCACGTTGCAGCACAGCGTGACTACGAGCTGCACTCCCTCGATTTCTCTACAGCTTTCCTGCAGGGCAGCCTTCACGAGGAGATCTGGCTGCGCCGCCCACCCGGTTTCACTGGATCGTTTCCTGCGGGTACCCAGTGGAGCCTCCGGCGGCCAGTCTACGGTCTCCGCCAAGTGCCCCAAGAGTGGCACGACACACTGAGGACTACACTTGCGGCTCTTGGGTTTGCTCCTTCCTCTGCTGACCCGTCGCTATTTCTACGCACCGACACTACCGTGCCGACGTTCTACGTTCTAGTGTACGTCCACGACTTGGTTTTTTCTACTGCTGACACTGAGGCGCTGGCCCTAGTGAAGGCGGAGCTGCAGGAGAGACACACTTGCACTGACCTGGGTGAGCTGCGTAGCTATCTTGGCTTGCAGATCACCCGGGACAGGACACGGCGCGCCATCACCCTGAATCAGTCACACATGGTGCACCAGGTCCTTCAGCGCTTCGGCTTCCACTTCTTCTTGCCATATCCCACTCCTCTGTCTACCAGCCACTCGCTCTCAGCTCCACCTTCGGACGAGTCCGTAGAGCCGAGTGGTCCGTACCCAGAGCTTGTGGGTTGCCTCATTTACCTGATGACGTGCACACGACCTGACCTCGCGTACCCTCTCAGCCTCCTGGCTCGCTACGTGGCTCCCGGTAGACACTGAAAGGTGCACTAGGATGCTGCAAAGAGGGTACTGCATTACTTGTGTAGTACATCAGGCATGGGGCTCGTGCTTGGAGGACAGGGTTCAGTGGTACTCACAGGACACTCCGACGCTTCTTCGGCCGACGACCAGGCGACTCGGCGTCCGTCACAGGGTTACACCTTCAGTCTTGGCTCTGGTTCTGTCTCGTGGAGGTCCACTCGTTCTTCTTCTGTGCTTAGTTCTAGCTGTGAGGCCGAGATCTACGCTGGGGCCATGGCTGCACAGGAGCTCCGCTGGCTGACCTACCTGCTGACCGACTTGGGGGAGCGGCCTCGTTCTCCTCCAGTTCTGTACGTCGACAACAAGGCAATGCTTGCCTTGTGTCACGAAGAGAGTCTGGAGCACAGAACGAATCACATTGCTCCTTGCTACTTCCTTGCGCGTGAGCTGCAGCAGCGTCGTCAGCTCCGCCTTTCATATGTGGCCTCATGGGCCAACACTGCTGATGTGTTCACCAAGGCACTTGGGTCTGGTGATCATCAGCGTTTTTGCACTGCTCTTGGGCTTGTGCCCACTCTGCCTCACCTGCTGGCTGCTTGACTTGCTCTTGTTGTACACTGATATATACTTTTATACCTACTTGTTTACTCTCGCTAGGTTGTGATCAGTGTACTACCTTGATATTTTTACTCTGCATGTGAACTGGCCTTGTGGCCGCTTGCTTGTGCTCGGATTGTGTGGTGTCCTTGAGATCCACCCTGAGCTTTGCTTTTCTTTGCTCTGTTGTCTTACTTGACTAGTCTTGTGACCGTCTTGTTGTCCCCCAATTAGCCTATGAGGGTGTGTCAAAGTACAATCTTACTTGTAGGCTATAGTGGGGCACTCCTTATGGGGTACAACACTTCTAGGGTTTGTACTTGTACTCCAACTCTTGCTAATCCAATCATTCCTGCACAGTTATTCTGACATGCACCCCCACACGCGGAGCATCGATGTGTTGCCCTTCGTCCCTGTCCATTTCATATGCGGTGATGAGTTGCCGGTGATGGTCGTGGTTGACAGCAGGTTGTGCACTCGCAAGGCGTGGTGCATTGCATAGGTCCAGTAGGTTGGCGGAAGCTTCGACTGCTTCATCAACGCTCGTGCTTTGGTCAGGAGCGTGCGGATCGTGCGCTCGGCTACGCCTTGCTGCTGGTGCGCGTAGGGGAGGGAAACATGGTGCTCGATTTGTCATAATGTGAAAGTGCTTACATTTGTGTAGGCTATAGTGGGGTAGCCCATAAGGGATACAACCCAATTGGGGTTAGTACTTGTACCCAAGTCTTTCATAGTTCATTCATTCTCGTTAGTTGATTGTGACATGGTTTCAGAGCAGGTCCTTCGCTAGGACCGTTTTTTTTCCTTGGGCCCACCACTGCGCTGCCCCACTAGCCGCCCCTAGCGACCCTCGTGCCGCACCTGCTGCCCAGCGCGCCACCCTCATGCGGCTTGTCTCCCCTAGCCCGGCCCGTCGCCCCTAGCCCGGCCCGTCGCCCCTAGGCCCGTCGCTCCGGCCTGTCGCCCCTAGGCCCGTCGCCCCTAGGCCGGCCCGTCGCCCCTAGCACGGCCCGTAGGCCCGTCGCCCCTAGGCCCGTCGCCCCTAGACCGGCTCGTCGCCCCTGGCCCAGCCCGTAGGCCCGTCGCCCCTAGCCCGGCCCGTCGCTTCTAGGCCCATCGCCCCGGCCCGTCACCCCTAGGCCCGTTGCCCCTAGGCCGGCCTGTCGCCCCAAGCCCCGGCCATAGGCCCGTCGCTCCTAGCCCGGCCCGTCGCCCCTAGGCCCGTCGCCTCGGCCCGTCGCCCCTAGGCCCGTTGCCCCTAGGCCGGCCTGTCGCCCCTAGCCCGGCCCGTAGGCCTGTCGCCCCTAGCCCGGCCCGTCGCCCCAAGGCCCGTCGCCCCTAGCCCGGCCCGTAGGCCTGTCGCCCCTAGCCCGGCCCGTCGCCCCAAGGCCCGTCGCCCCTAGGCCGGCCCGTCGCCCTTAGCCCGGCCCGTAGGCCCGTCGCCTCTAGGCCGGCCCGTTGCCCCTAGCCCGGCCTGTAGGCCCGTCGACCCTAGGCCTCGGCCCGACAGTCGACCCCAGGCCCCGCGAGCTGCCCCTTCCTGCCCGCCCCTCGACCCTGCAGCTCGCGAGCCGCCCTTGCAGCTCGCGAACCGCCCCTGCAGCCCTGCGCCCTGCCCCTGCAGCTCCCGAACCGCCCCTGCAGCCCCGCGCACCGCCCCTGAAGCCTAGCGCCCTGCCACTGCAGCCACGCACGCCGCCCCTACAGCTCCTTGTGGCCTGCACTTCGCCCTTGCAGCCCGCGATCCGCCCCTGCAGCCCCACGCGCCACCCCCTGCGGCCCTCTCGCCGCCCCTGCAGCCTCGTCCACTGCCCCTAGCCCCCTAGCCACCCCTTGCTGCCCGCTCGCCGCTTGTTTGCAGCCAGCTCGCCGCCCTCTTGCGGCCCTGGTGCCTGCTAGCCGCCCTCGTGCGCCTCCTAGCTTGCCCGCTATGACTTCTCTTCGTCGTAGCGGTGGCAGTGGTGTCGGCGGTGGTGGCAGCAGTGGGAGTGGTGGCGGCCGTATTAGCAGTCGCTGTGGAGCTGTTCGGTGGGGAGTTTCTGGCGGTAGCCAGATGCAACTGCAGCGGCGTCCGCGCGAGTCCCTTCCACCCCAGCAGCTCCGTGAGTGGTACGCTAGTAGGAGTGGTGGCGGCGGCAGTAGTGGCAGTCGCTGTGCAGGTGTTCAGTTGGGAGTTTCTGGCGGTGGCCTGGCGCAGCTTCAACGGCGTCCGCACAAGACCCTTACGCCTCAGCAACTTCGTGAGTGGTACGCTCAGCGTGGGGCGTATCGGAGTAGTGCTCGCTGCCTGTACGTCATTCGCACTGGTGATAGGGCTGGTCAGACTTGTGGGACAATGGGTCACACACAGTCCCGCTACTTCTCCTCTCTGAGCGACACCTAGCGTGCAGAGTTTGGCGACGCGGCTGAGCTTCCCCGCTGGCTAGAGCTACTTAGGCAGGGTGTAGATGTCTTTGCTCTAGACTATGACGCTATCCTCAATGCCATGTATGCTTTGACTATTGGTACTGAGGGTGATTGTTCCCTTTGTGTGCTTCCTGACCCGGGTATAGAGGCTGCTGCTCTAGGTGCTAGTGAGTCTGCTCTCCCTGGTACTGCGCCTGCTGAGGCCTTGCACACCTTCACGCTGGACTCAGGTGCCTCACGCTGTTTCTTTCGTGACAGCACCACTCTCACTCCTCTCCCTGCACATGTCCCGGTCAGACTGGCTGACCCCTCCAGGGGCCCAGTCGTTGCCCGTTCCTCCACTGTTCTCCTGTGTCCGGCGGTTCCGTCCGGCTCACTGTCAGGTCTTCACCTCCCCTCGTTCTCTACGAACTTGCTGCCCTCCAGGATTCGATGGTCACTACCACCACTCCTGGGGGTCAGCGTGTGTCGATCTACACGTGTACACGGAAGGGCCGTCACCTGGCCACGTTCACTTGTCGACCTGGGTCGAGTCTGTACACACTCGCTACTGAGCCTTCTCAGGTAGCTGCGTCTGCTCAGGTGTCCGCGTCAGGTCAGGTAGCCGCCTCTTGCTCGTGTTGCCTCCTGTCGCACTAGACTCTCCTCTGGCACCACCGCCTTGGTCACCCCTCCCTGCCACGCCTGCGTGGCATGCACTCTCACCTCCTTGTCTCTGGTCTTCCCAGGTCTCTGCCTCCCCTCCCGCCCTCGCCTGCCCCGCCCTGCCTTCCTTGCGTCGAGGGGCGGCAGCGCGCCGCTCCTCACTCCTCCTTGTTTCCCCCGACGACTGCTCCCCTGCAGACTCTCCACATGGACGTGTGGGGCCAAGCCCGCGTTACTGGACAGGGCTTCGAGCGCTACTTTCTGCTGGTCGTTGACGACTACACGCGGTACATCACGGTCTTCCCCTTGCGCAGCAAGGCTCAGGTCGTTGATGTCTTGATCCCTTGGATCCACGCAGTACGTCTCCAGCTCCACGAGCGATTCCACCAGGACCTTCCTGTCCTGCGTCTGCACTCTGACAGAGGTGGTGAGTTCTGCTCCGACCTCTTGCGGGACTTTTGTCGTGGGGAGGGCATCCTCCAGTCGTTCACGCTTCCAGACTCCCCTCAGCAAAATGGGATTGCTGAGCGCCACATTGGTTTAGTCATGGAGGTCGCTCGTACCTCCATGATCCATGCGGCTGCTCCCCATTTTCTGTGGCCGTTTGCGGTCCGGTACGTTGCGCATCAGCTCAACCTCTGGCCATGTGTCTCCTTGCCGGAGACCTCGCCCACACTGCGTTGGATGGAGGAGGTTGGCGATGCGTCGGTGTTCCGGGTCTGGGGCTCTCGTGGCTTTGTTCGCGATACATCCGCGGACAAGCTCTCCGCCCGTGCTATCCCCTGCATCTTCCTTGGCTTTCCCCCTGACGCGCCTGGCTGGCAGTTTTACCATCCCACCTCGCGCCGTGTCTTCCCCTCTCAGGACGTCACGTTTGACGAGTCGGTTCCCTATTACAGTCTCTTCCCCTACCGCTCTGCCCCTCCCCCGCCCCCGCCGCTCTTCCTTGCTCCAGGTCCCCCTCCGGTAGACCCCCTCCCGGCCCAGGGTCCTGCTCCCTCAGGTGTGTCTCAGGTAGACCCTCTCCCTGGTACTGTGCCTGTTGAGGTAGCTGGCGACTCAGGTGCTGCTCGAGGTGCTGCGTTTGGGGGTGTGGATCCTGGGGGCGCTGAGTCTGGGGGTGCTGGGTCTGGGGGTGCTGAGCTTGGGGGTGTGGAGCCTGCGGGTGCTGAGCCTGCGGGTGTGGAGTCTGGGGGTGTTGAGCCTGGGGGTGCTGAGTCTGAGGGTGCGGATTCTGGAGGTGCTGAGCCTCGGGGTTTTGCTTTGTCTGGAGGTCCTGCTGGTGCTTCGCCGAGAATGTCTCCCCGCAGCAGTTGCGCGAGTGGCTTGTTTGGTGCGCACGCCTTGGAAGAGGAGCTGTCGGAGCTGGAGCCACTGGAGACACTGGAGACACTAGAGCTGGAGGTGCTAGAGTTCCTGCTGGAGGTGCTTGAGTTCGTGCTGGAGCTGGTGGTACTGGAGGTACTGCGGCTCCTGGTCTTGGAGGTGCTCGTACCAGGGGTAGTGGAGCTGCCGGGACTGGTGGTGTTGGGGGCGCTGTAGCTGGAGACCCTACGGAGACTGGAGCTGCTGGGGCTGGAGGCACTGGAGCTAGAGGCACTGGCACTGGTGGTGCTGGAGTTGGAGGAGCTAGAGCTGGAGGCACTGGCGCGGGAGGCGCTGGAGCTGGAGGAGCTGGAGCTGGAGGCACTAGCGCAGGAGGCGGTGGAGCTGGAGGAGCTGGAGCTGGAGGCACTGGCACTGGCGGCGCTGGAGCTCGAGGAGCTAGAGCTGTTGACCCTGGAGGTGGAGGTGCTGGAGCTAGGGGAGCTAGTGGTACTGGTGCTGGAGGCACTGTGCGGCCGCGACCGTACTTCGTTCCCCTTCTTCAACAGGTTCTTGGTCTCACGCCTTCCACTAGCCTTACTCCTCCCCTGCTGTGTCCACCGCCTGACCAGTCGAAGCCGCCGTTACAGCTAGCCTCCTCACTGCCCGCTCCTTCTCCTTACACTGAGCAGTCCGGCGGTCTTATAGAGCGTCGTGAGCCTGCGTCTCGTCCTGTCTCGCCTGTTCGCACTGCTCGTCGCGTTCCTCGTTCGCGTCCTCCTCTTGTCCCCGGCACGCACGCTATGGCACTTCGTCCTTCCCCTGTTCCACTGCGTGTTCCTCTGCCGCCTCCTCCTGAGTCCTCTCTTCCTGCTGTCCCTGACCCTGAGTCTGACCTTGCTCGTGCTGCTAGTCCCACTGTCTGTCGTCTCCTCGACACTGTTGTCACTGACCCTTCTTTTGAGTCCTCTACTGCGTCTGCCCTCGATGCTGAGCTGCTTGACTTTGCTGCTGCTTGTCATCTAGACTACGCCACTGCTCTTTCTGGTGAGTCTGAGTCTTCTAGTCCTCCGTCCGTCGGGGGTGAGTGTGCTCTTGGCACGGACGTCCTTGAGGACAGGCAGGAGGACTTTGAGTGTCTTGCAGCTGCTGTACCTCGTTTAGCTTCCATGCTCCTTGCCCCTGAGGGAGACCCGGATGCACCAGAGATCCCGACCCCACGGTCTTAAGCAGAGGCGATTACGGGTCCAGGCGCCTAGTCCCATGACCCGCTCCTACACCACCGGGTCCTTGGCCGCCATGCCCGTTCCTAGGGCAGGCACTTGCCACGTGGCCTGGCTGGCCGCAGCGGAAGAAAGAGCCCCGAAACCCATCGGCGGTCTTAAAGAGTGTCGTGAGCCTGCGTCTCGTCCTGTCTCGCCTGTTCGCACTGCTCGTCGCGCTCCTCGTTCGCATCCTCCTCCTGTCCACGGTATGCACGCTGTGGCACTCCGTCCTTCCTCTGTTCCACTGCGTGTTCCTCTGCCTGCAACTCCTGAGTCCTCTCTTCCTAAGGTCCCTGATCCTACGTCTAGCCGCGCTCGTGCTGCCAGTCCCACTGTCTCTCGTCTCCTCGCCACTGCTGTCACTGACCCTTCCTTTGAGTCTGCTGCTGCGTCTGCTCTCGTTGCTGAGCTGCTTGACTTTGCTGCTGCCTGCCGTCTCGACTACGCCACTGCTCTCGTTGCTGAGTCTGTGTCTGCCAGTCCTCCGTCCGTTGGGGGTGAGTGTGCTCTTGGCACTGACGTCCTTGAGGACAGGCAGGAGGACTTTGAGTGTCTTGCAGCTGTTGTACCTCGTTTTGCTTCCATGCTGCTTGCCCCTGAGGGAGACCCGGATGCACCAGACATCCCGACCCCGCGCTCTTACGCAGAGGCGATTACGGGTCCTTACTCCTCTCAGTGGCAGGCAGCTATGGATGCCGAGATGGCATCCTGGAAGTCCACAGGCACCTACGTCGACGCAGTTCCCCCATCTCGCACGAACATAGTTGATGGCATGTGGGTTTTCAGGCTGAAGCAGCCGCCGGGTTCTCCGCCTGCTTTCAAGGCCCGTTACGTTGCTCGAGGCTTCAGTCAGCGACAGGGGGTTGACTACTTCCAGACCTTCTCCCCCACCCCAAAGATGACCACTCTTCGGGTGTTGCTGCACGTCGCTGCTCAGCGTGACTACGAATTACACTCTCTGGACTTCAGTACAGCTTTCTTGCAGGGTAGCCTGCACGAGGAGATCTGGCTGCGCCGCCCACCTGGCTTCACTGGGTCGTTTCCTGCAGATACCTAGTGGAGCCTTCGGCGGCCAGTCTACGGTCTCCGCCAGGCGCCTCGCAAGTGGCACGACACACTGAGGACTACACTTGCGGCTCTTGGGTTTGCTCCTTCGACTGCTGACCCGTCGCTGTTTCTACGCACCGACACCTTGCTGCCGCCGTTCTACGTCCTCGTCAACGTGGACGACGTGGTCTTTGCCACTGCTAACACTGAGGCACTGACCCTTGTGAAGTCGGAGCTGCAGAAGAGACACACCTGCACTGACCTAGGTGAACTGCGCAGCTATCTTGGCTTGCAGATCACCCGGGATAGAGCACGGCGCACCATCACCCTGAGTCAGTCACACATGGTGCACCAGGTCCTTCAGCGCTTCGGCTTCCAGTTCTCCTCGCCACAGCCCACTTCTCTGTCTACCGGCCACTCGCTCTCAGCTCCACCTTTGGACGAGTCCGTAGAGCTGAGTGGTCCGTACCCAGAGCTTGTGGGTTGCCTCATGTACTTGATGACGTGCACACGACCTGACCTCGCGTACCCTCTCATCCTCTTGGATCGCTACGTGGCTCTCGGTAGGCACCGAAAGATGCACTGGGATGCTGCGAAGAGGGTACTGCATTACTTGTGCAGTACATCGGGCATGGGGCTCGTGCTTGGAGGACGGGGTCCAGTTGTCCTCACAGGTAACGCAGACGCTTCTTGGGTTGACGACTCAGCTACGCAGCGGTCGTAATAGGGTTACACCTTCGGCCTTCGTTCCGGCTCTGTTTCGTGGCTGTCTACCCGCTCGTCTTCGGTTCTCAGCTCCAGTTGTGAGGCTGAGATCTACGTAGGGGCCATGGCTGCACAGGAGCTACGCTGGCTCACCTACCTGCTGACTGACTTGGGAGAGCAGCCTCGTTCGCCTCCAGTTCTGTACGTAGACAACAAGGCCATGATTGCCTTGTGTTAGGAGCACAGAATGGAGCACCGAATGAAGCACATCGCTCTGCGATACTTCCTTGCTCGAGAGTTGCAGCAGCGTGGCCAGCTTCGTCTTGCGTACGTGGCCACTAGGGCCAACACTGTTGTTATATTCAGCAAGGCGCTTCCGCCGGGTGATCATCAGCACTTCTCTACTATGTTAGGCCTTGTGCCTACTTTGCCTCACTTGCTCACTGCTTGACTCTACTTGTACTGTGAGCTATATATATTTTTGCATACTTACACTTGCTAGGGTATGATCACTGTATTGTTTGTTCTCTTTTATATAACTCTGCATGTGAACTGGCCTTGTGGCCCTTTGCTTGTGCTCAGACTGTGTGGTGACTTTGTGATCCACCCTGAGCTTGCTTTGCTTTCTTGACTAATCTTGTGACCACTTGTTCTCCCCCACTTTGCCTATGGGGGTGTGTCAGAATGTTTTAGTGCTTACATTTGTGTAAGCTATAGTGGGGTAGCCCATAAGGGGTACAACCCAGTTAGGGTTAGTACTTGTACCCAACTCTTTGCTAGTTCATTCATTTTCGTTTGTTGATTCTGACACGATTCCCTTCTTCGCCAGGTAATCGTGCATCTCCTTGCTCCTGAACTCCGCTGCGCCGTCAGATTGCCAGATTTTCAGTTTCTTCCCAGATTGCCGCTGCGCGTTTGCCAACCATAGACGAAACACTTCGTATGCTCTGCTACGCACTTCCACGTTTATGACCCACACGTAGCGCGTTCCAGCGTCGACGAAGGTGAGTGTATACAGCTCATCGTTAATTCCGCAGTGTCCTACGTTGAGGAAGTTACTGTATACCTTCTCCAGTTTTGCGTAGCGGTTGGTTCCGGGCTCGAGCAGGGGGAACGGTTGGTGGCTTAGCGCGGCTTCGGGGCAGACGGTGCAGTTGCGAGGTTGTGTCGCGCCCCTTACTTCGGTTCCATCAGGGCGTAGGAGTGCGCCAGGCGCAAACACGCCGGCCTCGATGCAGTTCTTCAGCGTAACGCGCGAGGGGTGACCGAGGCGCTGG
The DNA here is from genome assembly GCA_947471745.1 of Closterium sp. Naga37s-1. Classification (NCBI taxonomy): domain Eukaryota; kingdom Viridiplantae; phylum Streptophyta; class Zygnematophyceae; order Desmidiales; family Closteriaceae; genus Closterium; species Closterium sp. Naga37s-1. The sequence goes on along the minus strand of CANJKZ010000084.1, from coordinate 4,168,683 downwards.
TGCAAGACGGGAAAGTAACTTGAGCCACCACTGTTTTTTACCAAGACTTTTTTTTTGCGAGCCATCATGCCGGCCTCGATGCAGTTCTTTTGCTTTTCGCCCTTCGCTTTTCTGCGATGAACAGGCAGGATCTAAGAAAATTACGTCCGCAACTGTATGAGACGCGAGCCTTAATACGTCCGTGTGCACTAGTGAGCACCACTGCACACGTGAGTTGATGTAGATGCTATTATTTAGTTGTACGTTGTAGTACGCGATGCGGGTATTGTGTGCGCGGGTTTCACTCGTTTCACTCACTCGCTTCTTGGCATGCTTGCGATTGCGTGACGAATTTGCTGAACGTTCACTCAAAGAAGATGAACAATCGCTTTTTGGGATGCGCGAATCCTGCTTGTGTTTCAGCGCGTATGTAAAGCTTACACAGATCAAAATGTATTTCTCAATACACCTTCATCAACAATCAGCAACAAGGGCCACACTCTAGCTAAGCCTAATGGTGTCAACGGCAGCTGTGTCACGCCCTTGGTGCTGATTCTCGATGCGGCGCTACATAACGCCGTCTCTCTGCTATTAACTACCATAGTCCTTGAAGATGAGGCACGGCGCGCCATTACACCTTGCATGCGAGGTTGATGACGATGCTACCCCTGGAGAACCAAAAAAAAAAAATCAGAAAGTCAAGCAAATGTCAATAAGAAGTAACAAATGTGTGAAGAAACCATGTATTGTAAGAACAGAAGACGCATATTTTCTGGCGGCGGAGGATTGAGATGTTACCGATTGGAGTGGGAGGTGAAAGCCTGGGTGCTGGAGTAGGCCCAGATCATGTTGTTGTTACCCAGGTAATTGACAGGACCCAGACCGCCCTTGCCCATACGAGTGAACCTGAAACGAAATAAAATGCACGTGTTACTTAGTAAGTACTCCACATAACTCCAAACTGGACACGACCTCGGAGGTGCAAGAACGGGCATGATGGCGTACGATTCGAGGCGTACGATTTCGCACAGCGGGAACAGGCGAAACTCACTTGACGATCTTGCCAACACCGTCAGCAGCGGTAACCACGGATTTTGCCGACAGCTTCACTGCGGTTGTCTTCTTGACCTTGCTCACAGCCTTGGCCGTCATCGCGTAAGCCAGGACGTTGTTCGGCGCGGCTGCCGCCAGATTCCCGACCACGGCGTCGGCGGGAACCATGAGGCCGGCTTTCTTCGTCCAGCCAATGGACATCCAGCCCGTCTCGGCGCCGCTGCCTTGCTTCGCCTCGATCGCAGCAATGATTCCGTCGTTCTTCTTGGTGATGTTCCAGTGCAGGAGAAACAGGCTGAGGAATTTGGTAGAAGGGTGATATGAGAGAAGGGATTCCCTGAGGGAAGCGGCAAAGAAGCTGCAAGCATGCTAAAAAGCGACTCAAACAGAGTGAAGCTGGCTTAAATCCCTCGCTACCACGTATCCCGAGTGAACACATCGTTTAAGACGGAAACCATACTTTATGGAAACAGTTACGTACCCGTCAGCTGTGAGCTGGACAGATTTTGTGTATGAAGCGAGATTCGACTTGGTGCAGGCGGCTACAGCCGCGGGCTTAGTAACGGCCGCGGTGCCAGCGTAGTGTCGCGCGAATGCGCTGCCAGCCATTGCCAGGATCAGAACCGCGAGCGATGTTGCGAGGAAGGAAAGTCGGGCCATGGTGATGGAAGCGAGGCTAGGTGGATGCGAGAGGCCAAGATGGTGGTGGTGGTGGTGGTGGTGGTGGTGGTGGTGGTGGTGGTGGTGGTGGTGGTGGTGGTGGTGGTGGTGGTGTGTGAGAGTGTTGGTGAGAACGTTAGTGAGTTGTATGAGAAATGCAGAAAATTATGGCGGCGTTAAATACTCTTTTTGTTCCTCGTTGCAATGTGAGTGCGGTCGAAGCTGGTGGGGGGAAGGAGAGAAAGATGACTCCCTAACCGAATCGCGATTTCACCGAATTCGCATTTCGTAAGCAGAGATTTCACCGAACCATAATTTTAACGAATATTACCGTTCCGCACATCTTTAAACCGATCCGTTCCAGTCGAAGGTGACCCCAAGCCTAACCAGCACCTTTGGAGCGTAGAGCCGAGCCTGGCCGCGGCGCGCCTCCTCAAAAGCTTGTGCGGTGTACTGCACAGCGACGTGAGGCAGCAAGCCCAGCAAATTTCAGGAGGCTTCGCAGAAAAACACGACTTGGCGCGTGCTCAGATGCGCGGAATCCCCATCTGCGCGTTTCTTTCGTTCGAGGTCACCGACTTGCTCTGTCCAGCCGCGTTCCACAAGTTTCAATGTGCAGTTACAACCATTTGTGATGTTAGTTGCGTCCACGTGGCCGCATCCACTTTAGGGCGCACGAATTGCGCACGCCAACTTCAGAAAACTCGTGGTCGGTGGCGAACCATGCACAGCACATGCTACCATCACCAGCAAATGCGTCCTCCTCATTATCTACTCCGAGTGCAGATTTGGAATTCCATATACTTCTAAGGATTGTTTTCGTATTTCACAGAGTGCTTGCCTACCTTACAGCTTATAACACTGTTCAGAGTCTCAAACATTCTTCGCCCTTTACTGGTTAATGGTGTTCGCAACCTCTTCTGCTACTTTTGGAAAAAAAAAAAAAAAAAAAAAAGAGGCTACGAGATCGTCTTAGGGTTGCGAAACAAAATGCATCAATTTTAATCATTGGATATATATGTATATATCTCTGTATACACATGTATACCAAAAAACCCTGAAACTACTATGAGAATTGTATTTTTTATTATCCTTTGAGCTGCATGAGAAAAAAATTATTTAAGCAGTATGAGAAAAAATATTGATAGGGGAAACAAAATCTTATAAAATTCTTGAGTTTTGTGCTTTGCTTAGAACCGATGGTAACAAAGGTGGAGGTGACGCTGTAGGCAGTGCAACAACAATTCGCATCATGTGTGAATCGATCCCCAAACCTTCTGTTCAACTGCCGAATCCCGAACCGCTGGAGTTTCAAAGTACGGAACAGAAGTATGACGACGCAAACACAATCCTTTTGTAGCGTGTGTGAACTTGTTTTAGGTTCGTAATTCAGGTAAATTTTAGCTGGTTACTGTCAGAACATTATAGCATCTACGTTTGTGTAGGCTGTAGTGGGGTAGCCCATAAGGGGTACAACCCAATTAGGGTTAGTACTTGTACCTAACACTTTGCTAGTTCATTCATTCTCGTTCATTAATTTGACATGGAATCAGAGTAGGTTCCTTGGGCCCACCACCTGCTACGCTGCTAGTAACCGCCCCTAGGCCCGTCGCTCCTAGCCTACGCGACCCGTCGACCCCTAGCCCGCGCCCGGCCCCGTCCTTAGCCCGCGCCCGGCCCCGTCGGCCCTTAGCCCCGCACCCGGCCTTGTACCTAGCCCGCGTCCGGCCTCGTACCTAGCCTCACGCCCGGCCCCGTATAGCGCCCGGCCCCGTATAGCGCCCGGCCCCGTATCGCGCCCGGCCCCGTATCGCGCACGGCCCCGTATCGCGCCTGGCCCCGTAGCTAGCCTTGCGCCCGGCCCCGTTTATCGCCCGGCCCCATTTTGCGCCCGGCCCCATTTCGCGCCCGGCCCCATTTTGCGCCCGGCCCCGTTTTCGCGCCCGGCCCCGTCTCGCGCCCGGCCCTATTTCGCGCCCGGCCCCATTTCGCGCCCGGCCCCGTTTTCGCGCCCGGCCCCGTATCGTGCCTGTCCCCATTTCGCTCCCGGCCCCGTATCGCGCCCGGCCCCGTGTAGCGCCCGGCCCCGCACCTAGCCTCGCGCCCGGCCTCCGTTCTGCGCCCACGCCCGGCCCCGTACCTAGCCCGCGCCCGGCCCATTACCTAGCCCGCGCCCGGCCCCGTACCTCGTATCGTGCCTGGCCCCGTATCGTGCCCAACGCCCGGCCCCGTACCTAGCCTGCGCCTGGTCCCGTACTTAGCCCGCGCCCAACCCCGTACCTAGCCTCGCGCCCGGCCCTGTATAGCGCCCGGCCCCGTACCTGCCCAACGCCCGGCCCCGTACCTGCCCAGCGCCCGGCCCCGTACCTGACCAGCGCCCGGCCCCGTTCCTAGCCCAGCGCCCGGCCCCGTACCTAGCCCGCGCCCGGCCCCGTACATAGCCCACGCCCGGCCCCGTACCTAGCCCTGTGCCCGGCCCCGTCCCTTAGCCCCTCGCCCGGCCTCTTTCCTAGCTCGCGCCTGGCCCCGTCGGCCTCTTCGCTCCACTGTCACTGCTGCTCCTGCTACAGCTACTACTGCTACTGCTACAGCTGCTACTGCTACTCCTACGTACTACAGCACTATGGCTTCACTTCGTGTTCTTGTGTTTGATCATGAGGGTAGACCCGTTCAGTTTGACACGTGGCTTGACGACCTGCAGCTGTACCTACTGAGCGATTCTAAGGACAGTGTCTCGCTGTTTGACCTAGTGTCAGGAGCTGCTACTGCCCCTCCCGCCACAGTTGACAGTTTGACTCGCTCACAGTGGCTTACTCGCGACGCTGCTGCCTGCTTAGCCATTCGCAACCACCTGCCATTTGCTGAGTGCGCTCACTTTGGACAGCACAGGACAGCACAGGCACTCTACGACGCTGTATTCGCCCGCTACTCCTCCCCTGCCACTGCTGCTCTAGGCCGCCTCCTCCTGCCCTACCTGTTCCCCGAGCTGTCCGCCTTTGCCACAGTCGAGGACCTGGTTTCCCACCTTCGCGCTAGTAACGCTCGCTACCGCGCTGCCGTTCCTTCTGAGTTCCTTGACAGGAACCCGCCCCCGACGTTCATCACTCTCTACTTTATAGTCAACCGCCTCCCTGACTCTCTTCGCTCTATCAGGGACCACTTCCTCTCTCTTGACCCCACCTCCCTCACTGTTGACCTCCTCGCGCAGCATCTCCTTGCAGCTGAGACTAGTGCAGTTGCTGTAGGTGCTGCTCGTGGCACTCCGCACCCGCCCTTCTTCGAGGGGTGTTCCCCCTCCCCCCTTGCCCACTGCTACGCCTCTGCTGCTGCTGCAAACGTCTCTGTTGCTGAGGACGTCGGGGCTGCTTCTGCTAGTGCGAAGCGCCGCAGAAGCAAGGGCAAGGGTGGCAGGGGTGGTTGTGGTGGCAGCGGCGGTGGTGGAGGTGGCAGCGGGAGTGGTGGTGGGGGCTGCAGTGGAGGTGGTGGCGGCGGTGGGAGTGGTGGTGGGAGTGAGGGCTCTGGTGGCGGTAGTGGAGGCAGTGGTGGGAGTGGCGCAGTGGAGGCGGTGGGACTGGTGGGGGTGGGTCTGGCGCTCGGCGTGTCGGTTCTGGGGGTGGCCAGCGTCAGCAGCAGCAGCAGCGCCGGAGCGAGACCCCGTCTCCCCAGCAGCTTCGTGAGTGGTTTCTGCGTGGGGCGTCTGGGGGTAGTTGCCCGTATGTCATTCGCACGGGTGATCGTGCTGGTTAGACTTGCGGGCGGACTCACACTCAGCACCGCTGCTTCTCCCGCCTTGACGACGCTTGTCGTGCTGAGTTTGGTGACGACGTCGAGCTCCCTCGCTGGGCAGATCTGCTAAAGTCTAGGATTGCTATCTTTGACCTAGACATTGATGCTATTCTCTCTGCTATGTATGCTTTGTCTGTTAGTGCTGAGGGTGACTGTTACTGGTGTGTGCCACCTGACCCAGGTATAGCTGCTGTTGCTCTAGGTGCTAGTGAGTCTGGTACTCTCCCTGGTACTGCGCTTGCTGAGGCCTTGCACACCTTCACGTTGAGCTCCGGCGCCTCGCGCTGTTTCTTTCGTGACAGCACCACCCTCCCTCCTCTTCCTGCACCTGCCTTACTCCTCCTCTCCAGTGTCCTCCGCCTGACCTGTTGCAGCCTCCGTTACAGCCTGCCTCCCCACTGCCTGCTCCCTCTCCTTACACTGAGCAGTCCGGCGGTCTTACAGAGCGTCGTGAGCCTGCATCTTGTGTTGCCTCGCCTGTTCGCACTGCTTTTCGCGCTCCTCGTTCGCGTCCTCCTCCTGTCCCCGGCACGCACGCTATGACACTCCGTCCTTCCTCTGTTCCACTGCGTGTTCCTCTGCCTGCTCCTCCTGAGTCCTCTCTTCCTGAGGTCCCTGACCCTGAGTCTGACCGCGCTCGTGCTGTTCGTCCTGCTGTCTCTCGTCTTCTCGCCACTGCTGTCACAGATTCTTCTTTTGAGTCTGCTTCTGCGTCTGATCTCGTTGCTGAGCTGCTTGAATTTGCTGCTGCCTGCCGTCTAGACTATGCCACTGCTCTTGTTGCTGAGTCTGTGTCTGCCAGTCCTCCGTCCGTCGGGGGTGAGTGTGCTCTTGGCACGGACGTCCTTGAGGACAGGCAGGAGGACTTTGAGTGTCTTGCAGCTGCTGTACCTCGTTTCGCTTCCATGCTACTTGCCCTTGAGGGAGACCCGCATGCTCCAGACATCCCGACCCCGCGCTCTTACACAGAGGCGATTACGGGTCCTTACTCCTCTTAGTGGCAGGTAGCCATGGATGCCGAGATGGCATCCTGGAAGTCCACAGGCACCTACGTCGACGAGGTTCCCCCACCTGGGGCGAACACAGTCGATGGCATGTGGATCTTCAGGGTGAAGCGGCTACCGGGTTCTCCGCCTGCCTTCAAGGCGCGTTCCGATGCTAGAGGCTTCAGTCAGTGACAGGGAGTTGACTACTTCCAGACCTTCTCCCCCACCCCGAAGATGACTACTCTTCGGGTGTTGCTGCACGTCGCTGCTCAGCGTGACTACGAGTTGCACTCTCTGGACTTCAGCACAGCGTTTCTGCAGGGCAGCCTGCATGAGGAGATCTGGTGGCGCCGCCCACCTGGTTTCACTGAGTCTTTTCCTGCAGGTACTCAGTGGAGCCTCCGGTGGCCAGTCTACGGTCTCCGCCAGGCGCCTCGCGAGTGGCACGACACACTGAGGACTACACTTGCGGCTCTTGGGTTTGCTCCTGCTACTGCTGACCCGTCGCTGTTTCTACGCACCGACACCTCGCTGCCACCGTTCTACGTCCTTGTCTACGTCGATGACCTCGTCTTTGCCACTGCTGACACTGAGGCACTGACTCTTGTGAAGTCGGAGCTCGAGAAGAGACACACCCGCACTGACCTGGGTGAACTGCGCAGCTATCTTGGCTTGCAGATCACCCCGGACAGAGCTCGGCGCACCATTACCCTTACTCAGTCACACATGGTGCACCAGGTCCTTCGGCGCTTCGGCTTCCAGTTCTCCTCGCCACAGCCCACTCCTCTGTCTACCAGCCACTCGCTCTCAGCTCCACCTTCGGACGAGTCTGTAGAGCCGAGTGGTCTGTACCCAGAGCTTGTGTGTTGCCTCATGTACCTGTCGAAATAGTGGCATAAGTAGTTAGGTTTAAGTGGGCCTAGGCTTAGTAGCCTAGGCCAAAGGGGGGTCGAGATAGGTTGTGCCAAGGAGGGAGAGTCGAGAGATGAGAGGAGAATGATGTTCACTATAGCACTAGGGTACATATAGCAAACAAAGAGATGCACCACCTATAAAGTTAATATCTACACTACAGCTAGAACTACATGCAGGTATAAGAATATAATTCTGACATCCCCCCGTAACTGCATGCAGGAATAGCTAAGTGCAGAACACAACCTGCAGGGGTACACCACAGATAGAGAAAACAGCAACATCAGGCAAGGTAATAGAGCAGGTTCACAAAATAAAGACAAGTGGCAGCACTAGAGGGGCAGTGAGGAGGAGGAGTTGGGAGGCGGCAGGTGAGGCTGCTGGCTTCACGGCGGCTGCCTCCTGGAACCTCCCCCATGCTCCCAAACCCCCTCTGCACACTCCTCAACGTCCCTAGTGCCACTCCCCCAGCTCCCCACACCCTCACACCCTCCCCCCCCCAGCGGCAGCTGCAGCAGTGGGAGAGAAAGGAGGGGGGGAAGGGGATCACAAACACCCATCACCCCCAAACCCGCCACCTCCATACCCTCCCCCCCACGGCTGCACGCGCAGCAGGGAGACGAAGGAGGAGGGGGGGGGGGGGGGGGGGGGGGGGGGTGGCGGGGAAGAAGCCGCCCCACGGCCACAGAGGGGTGGCGCACAGGGAAGGGCAGGGGCGGCTGCACCGAGGGCAGGCGCGTGAAGGACAGGGGCGGCTGCACCGAGGGCAGGCGCGGGTAGGGCAGGGGCGGCTGCACCGAGTGCAGGCGCATGTGAGGCAGGGGCTGCTGCTCCGAGGGCAGGGGCGGGTGAGGCAGGGGCGGCTGCTCCGAGGGCAGACGCGGGTGAGTCAGGGGCGGCTGCTCGAAGGCAGGCGCGAGGTGAGGCAGAGGCGCCGTCGCGGGCGCCAGGGGCGGGTCCGCAGCGGCTCAGGGCACCGTCGCGGGCGCCAGGGGCGGGTCCGCGGCGGCTCTGGTCACCGTCACGGGCGCCAGGGGCGGGTCCGCGGTGGCTCAGGGCACCGTCACGGGCGCCAGAGGCGGGTCCGCGGCGGCTCAGGTCACCGTCGCGGGCGCCAGGGGCGGGTCCGCGGCGGCTCAGGGCGCCGTCGCGGGCGCCAGGGGCGGGTCCGCGACGGGCAGAACAAACGTCACGCGCCACCCGGGCGCGGGACAGAACGAAAATCGCCACGCGCCCAAGGCGCGCGACCGGAAAAACAGCGGCGAAAGCGTGAGGCTAGCCCACAAGCCAGGACTTAACAGACTCTACTACCATGTTAAAATAGTGGCATAAGTAGTTAGGTTTAAGTGGGCCTAGGCTTAGTAGCCTAGACCAAAGGGGGGTCGAGATAGGTTGTGCCAAGGAGGGAGAGTCGAGAGATGAGAGGAGAATGATGTTCACTATAGCACTAGGGTACATATAGCAAACAAAGAGGTGCACCACCTATAAAGTTAATATCTACACTACAGCTAGAACTACATGCAGGTATAAGAATATAATTATGACAGTACCTGATGACTTGCACTCGACCCGACCTCGCGTACCCTCTCAGCCTCCTGGCTCGCTACGTGGCTCCCGGCAGGCACTGAAAGGTGCACTGGGATGCTGCGAAGAGGGTACTGCGTTACTTGTGCAGTACGTCGGGCATGGGGCTCGTGCTTGGAGGACGGGGTCCAGTTGTCCTCACCGGTCACGCATACGCCTCCTGGGTTGACGACTCAGCTACGCAGCGGTCGTCACAGGGTTACACCTTCAGCCTTGGTTCCGGCTCTGTTTCTTGGCGGTCTATCCGCTCGTCTTCGGTTCTCAGCTCCAGTTGTGAGGCTGAGATCTACGCTGGGGCCATGGCTGCTCAGGAGCTACGCTGGCTCACCTACCTGCTGACCAACTTGGGAGAGCGGCCTCGTTCGCCTCCAGTTCTGTACGTAGACAACAAGGCCATGATTGCCTTGTGTCAGGAGCACAGACTAGAGCACAGAACGAAGCACATCGCTCTGCGATACTTCCTTGCTCGAGAGTTGCAGCAGCGTGGCCAGCTTCGTCTTGCGTACGTGGCCACTCGGGCCAACACTGCTGATGTCTTCACCAAGGCACTTCCGTCTGGTGATCATCAGCGCTTTGTTACTGTGTTAGGCCTTGTGCCTACTTTGCCTCACTTGCTTACTGCTTGACTCTGCTTGTACTGTGATCTATATATATACCTGCATGCTTGCACTTGCTAGGGTATGATCACTGTATTGTTTGTTCTCTTTATATATCACTCTGCATATGAACTGGCCTTGTGGCCCTTTGCTTGTGCTCGGACTGTGTGGTGACTTTGTGATCCACCCTGAGCTTGCTTTGCTTTTCTTGACTGGTCTTGTGACCACTTGTTCTCCCCCACTTTGCCTATGGGGGTGTGTCAGAACATTATAGCATATACGTTTGTGTAGGTTGTAGTGGGGTAGCCCATAAGGGGTACAACCCAATTAAGGTTAGTACTTGTACCCAACACTTTGCTAGTTTATTCATTCTCGTTCATTAATTTGACAGTTACCGTGTTCGCCAATGTCGCCAACACGATTGGCGAAATGCCTTTTAAATCGGAAATACACAAATGCGACCAACAAAAGGTGAACAAGGCTCGAATCTACGCACGAACTTAAGAGTGCACGATGAACCGAACATGTGTTATTTTGGGCACGCAAGAGAAGTTGACGAATTGCGCGATTTGTTCGTGCACCAATGAACGCACCCCTGAAAGTAGGTAAACAGTTCATCTCGCAGAGCTAGACGAAACCAGGTAACCTAAATAACCTACGGGCAGCTCGGCTCACCCCTTGTAAGGTCGAACGTGAAAAATCGTAACTTGGGTGTGTGGTTGTGCTTCAACCGTTTGCGAGACGCGCGGATCAAACTTATACGAAAAATATAATCACACACGCCCTCAGGGTTTCTTTCTTCTTTTCTCGCTGGCGGTTTTCTGCTCCGTGCTTCTTAGTCCTAGTTGTTCCTACTCCACTTCATCTACTGTCTCTTGCTTCAGCTATTCCTATCTCCAAGTACGACCTTCATCATTCTAACGTCTAAGGTGAGCTTAGAAGTCTAGTTTTTCTCTCCTCTCGCCATCTTTGATATATCTCCCTTCCTTGTAATATCCCTTTTTTTACTTAACCTCTTCCACCAACATCCGTTCTATTAGGGTTGTCGTTTTCACCTTGCTCATTCTTTTCTTGTTTCAATCTTCTATTGCTCTTCGTTCTCCGTGTTATTACCAAGTAGAGATCTAGTTTTCAGGTTTTGTTTAAACGTAATCTTGAAGTTAAATTCAATTCAGTGGAGAATTATGTTTCATTACCAATTCCGTACATTCCGTACTTAAACTTCCTAGGCTTTTCACCACGTCGTTGTTATTCCCCACACTCTGTGTTCTCTCCACGTGTTCTCATCTCCTTTTTTTCCTCTAAACTTGCTCTTGATTCCTTCCTCTTTCTCTTCCGATTTCCTTCGTTCGTTCCATTCTTTTCAACTTCTATTCCCCTCGTTCTTCCTAGCTTCTGCACCTACTTTTCGTTCCCTCCGTCTCTCTGCATTCTCTCTTACCTTTATCTCGATTTTTGTTTGTGTTATTTCCATTTGTCTTAGTTCAATCGATTATTCTCACTTTCCTCGATAGTATTTGGTTGTACTTTCCTTTTAGCCTTGTTATATTCTCACTTAGAACGTTATGATTTTTTCTCTCCTTCACTAAATAAAGTCTCCTTTAAACTTCTGTTCCCCTTTCCATTTCTTAGTACTCCCTATGTTTAGTCCTTCCTTTTCATCCTTCTCTTCCTATTATCATTTCATCATCGTTACCTTTCTGTTTATCTCAGATTTGTTCCAATATTTTTTTTCCTGATTTTTTTTTCCTATGTGCTGCTATCCGATCCTTTTTTCCTTTTATTCCTCTATTTATGTTGATTTCTGATCTGGGTTTTATTCTCTGTTATTTCTGCTTTCTGATTGCAAATATTGTTTGACATATGAGCACGTCATATAACAGATCTTGTTGCTGTCAGAATCCCAACCACTAGAACATTGGGATAAAAGGGCTTGTTAAGTAGCGGCCCCCACGTTTTCTGGCCCCGCGGCCCCCCAAGTTTTTGGCCCCGCGGCCCCACGGTTTCTAGCCCAGTGGCCCCACATTTTCTGGCCCCGCGGCCCCACGTTTTCTGGCCCCGTCGCGCCCCTCGGCCCCCAGGCCCCTCGGCCCCGCCCCTCGGTCCCTCGGCCCCTAGGCCCGGCCCCTCGGCCCCTCGGCCCCTTGGCCCCCTGGCCCCCAGGCACCCTTGGCCCCTCGGCCCCTCGGCCCCGCCACCCTCGTGTTTGGCCCCTCGGCCCCGCCCCTTGGCCCCTTGGCTACTGCTGCTACTGCTACTACTGCTCCTGCTGCTACTGCTGCTACTGCTGCTACAGCTGCTCCTAAGTACAGAGCCACTATGGCTTTGCTTAGAGTTCTAGTGTTCGATCATGAGGGCAGACCGGTTGCATTTGATATGTGGCACAACGATCTGCAACTGTACCTACTAAGCGATATCAAGGACAGTGTCTCACTGTTTGACCACGTGTCCGGTTTCGCTCCAGCCCCTCCCGCCACAGCTGACGGTGCGACTCGTTCCCAGTGGCTGTCTCGTGTCGCTACTGCCCGCTTAGCCATTCGCAACCACCTGCCGGTGGCCGAATGTACTCACTTTGGACAGCACAGGACAGCACAGGCCCTGTACGACGCTGTCGTTGCTCGCTACTCCTCCCCTGCCACTGCTGCTCTAGGCAGACTGCTACTGCCCTACCTGTTCCCTGAGCTGTCGGCTTTTACCACCGTAGCGGACCTGGTTACCCACCTGCGTACTAGCGACACTCGCTACCGCGCTACCATCCCTGCTGAGTTCCTTGCCACGAACCAGCCCCCCATGTTCATCACCCTCTACTTCATAGGCTCTCGCCTCCCTGACTCTCTTCGCTCTGTCAGGGACCACTTTCTCTCCCTTGACCCCATCTCCCTCACTGTTGACCTCCTCGAGCAGCATCTCCTCGCAGCTGAGACTAGTGCAGTTGCTGTAGGTGCTGCTCGTGGCACTCCGCGCCCGCCCTTCTTTGAGGGGTGCTCCCCCTCCCCCCTTGCCCCCTCCTACGCCTCTGCTGCTGCTGCAGACGTCTCTGTTACTGAGGACGTCGGTGCTACTTCGCCTAGTGCAAAGCGCCGCAGCAGCAAGGGCAAGGGTGGCCGGGGTGGTGGAGGTGGCACCGGTGGTGGTGGAGGTGGCAGTTGGAGCGGTGGTGGGGGCAGCGGTGGAGGTGGTGGAGGCAGTGGAGGTGGTGGCGGCGGTGGGACTGGTGGCGGCAGTGGGGGCTCTGGTGGCGGCGGTGGAGGCAGCGGAGGGAGTGGCGGCAGTGGAGGCGGTGGGTCTGGTGGTGGCAGGTCTGGACCTCGGCGTGGAGGCCCTGGTGGTGGTCAGCAACAGCAGCAGCAGCGTCGGAGCGAGACCCAGCCGCCCCAGCAGCTCCGTGAGTGGTTGGTTCAGCGTGGGACGGGTGGGGGTAGTGAGACCTGCCCGTATGTCATTCGCACGGGTGTCCATGCGGGCCAGACATGCGGGAAGAATCACACTGAGCACCGCTGCTTCTCCCGCCTAAACGACGCCTGTCGTGCTGAGTTTGGTGACGATGTCGAGCGCCCTCGCTGGACGGATTTGCTTAGGTCGGGAGTTGCTATCTTTGACCTAGACTATGATGCTATTATCTCTGCCATGTATGCTTTGTCTTTTGGTGCTGAGGGTGACTGTTACCGGTGTGTGCCACCTGACCCAGGTATAGCGGCTGCTGCTCTAGGTGCTAGTGCGTCTGGTACTCCCCCTGGTACTGCGCCTGCTGAGGCCTTGCACATCTTCACGTTGGACTCCGGCGCCTCGCGCTGTTTCTTTCGTGACAGCACCGCTCTCACTCCTCTCCCTGCACCAGTCCCGGTCAGACTGGCTGACCCCTCTGGGGGCCCGGTCGTTGCCCGTTTCTCCACTGTCCTCCCGTGTCCGGTGGTTCTGTCCGACTCACTGTCAGGTCTTCACCCCCCCTCGTTCTCTACGAAATTGGTGAGTACCGCTGCCCTTCAGGATGCGATGGTCACTACCACCACTCCTGGGGGTCAGCGTGTGTCGATCTGCACGTGCACACGGACGGGGCGTCACATGGCTATGTTCACTCGTCAGCTAGGGTCGAGTCTGTACACGCTGGCTACCGAGCCTCCTCAGGTCTCTGCGTCTGCTCAGGTGTCCGCGTCAGGTCAGGTAGCCACCTCTTGCTCGTGTCGCCTCCTGTTGGACCAGACTCTTCTGTGGCACCACTGTCAAACATATATGCTATAGTCTGTCTAGGCTGTAGTGGGGTAGTTCATATAGGGTACAACACTTTTAGGTTTTCTACTTGTACCCAGCTGCTAGCTAATTCAGCCATTCCGTTCTTCACTATTCTGACAAGGTATTATGAGCAGGTTTCCTCGTGGGAACGTTTTTTTTAGGGCCCACCACGATTTTTTTTTCCTGTCCTGCCTGAAGCGCGCCTTACGCTTGCCTCACCTGTGCCGTAGCGCGCCCTGCCCTAGAGCCGCCCGTCGCGGCCCTGCCTTCTCGGCCCGTCGCGGCCCTGCCCTAACGGCCCGTCACGACCCTACCCTCACGGCCCGTCGCGCCCCCCCCCCCCCCCCCCCCCCCTGCCTTCTCGGTCCGTCGCGGCCCCCTGCCTTGCTGCCGCCCTGTCGCGGCCCTGTGCTGACGCCGCCAAGTGGCAGCCCTGCCCTGCTGCCGCCCCTGTCGCGGCCCTGCCCTGCTGCCGCCTTGTCGCGGCCCTGCCCTGCTGCCGCCCTGTTGCGGCCCTGCCTTGCTGCCGCCCTGTCGCGGCCCTGCCCTGCTGCCGCCCTGTCGCGGCCCTGCCCTGCAGCCGCCCTAGTCGCGGCCCTGCACCCGCCCCTGGTAAGCACCCGCTCCGCCCAGCCGAGCCACGCCGCTCCTCTGAGCCGCGCCGCCCTGCCGCGCCGCGCCGCCAGGAGCCAAGCCGCGCCGCCCAGCCGAGCCGCGCCGCCCTGCTGAGCCGCGCCGCCCTACTGAGCCGCACTGCCCTGCCCGCGCTGCTCCTGCTGCTACTGCTGTTTCTGCTGCCACTACTGCTACTACTGCTACTGCCGCTATGGCTAGCCCTACTGTTCTTACCTTTGATGCTGAGGGGCGTGCGGTTGGCCACTGCTGCCCTTAGCCGCCTCATGCTGCCGTACCTATTACCTGACCTTGCTGCCTTTGCTACAGTCGCTGACCTCATTACTCACCTCCGCACTAGTGACGCCCGCTACCGTGCTGTTGGTGCAACCCTACGGTTTGCACTCGGCTTGTTGTCCGTGTGCGTGCATGTGTGTGTGTATGGAATGGTATGAGGGCATGGAATAATATATATTTCATGCTTATACTTGTGTGTGAATGTCGAGTCATGATGTCGAGTGTGTGTGTTGAGTCAATAGCGAGTTATCGCTAGACGCGTGTTACGCGGTCGTTTGTGTCTCGCGCGCGGTTTCTATTTTGTCGTGCGCGGTTTCTATTTTGTCCTGTATCGAACGTTCGGCGTGTCGCAGGTGTGTGCAGCAGACCCATCAAGAACTCAAGGATGAGTTTGTGATGAAGAGCCCGAGCCTTGGTGTCAAGCCTTAAGTGATTTCGAAGCTCGCCAAAAGGGTACACCTCAAGATATTGAAGATAGTTACATTACTTTGTGTAGTGTAACATTTCACTTGGTGTAGGCCCTAGTGAAGGGTAGTTTCGAGACCCTTCGTGGTTGGGGACAGTGTGGCACTGTTCCACATCACTGTACCTCGGCTCTTGGGGTTTGTAGGAGCTGGGAGTCATTCCCAACTCGTAACTCTTCCTATCTTGTGTTCTAAGACTATAGTGGCTGCCGTAGTACCGTTCGTTCAAACCGACGCTGTGTCGTCAATTCTTTATCAAATCGTGCAATCTAAATTGCTAATTGTAGACGACGTGTTGACGCTCCAGATCCAATTTGAATCAAGTCATTTGCAGCTGTGAACGGAACGCTATCAACGTTTGAAGCCGCTGTGCAGAAATCCGTCTGTGCTCTCTATCTTTCGTTTTAGGCACATTCAAGCCTATTGTGACTATAACACGTGCTGCCCTTCCCACTGAGTTCTGTGCCAAGAACCCTCCCCCCATGTACATCACCCTTTACTACCTAGTCACCCGCCTCCCTGACTCCCTTGCTTCAGTCAGGGACCACTTTCTCTCCCTTTGCCCCACCGAGCTCACCGTCGACCTGCTAGAGGAGCGCCTCACTGCAGCTGAGAAGAGTATCGTTGCTGTAGGTGCTTCTCGCGGCGACCCTCGCGCCCCTTTCTTTGAGGGGTATTCCCCTGTCCCCCTTCTCCCCTCTGTTGCTTCTGCTGCTGCTGTCGACCTCGTTGGCGCGGAGGTCGGGGCTGCGTCTACTCCTAGTGGGAGGCGCCGCAACAGCATGGGCAAGGGGGGCAAGGGTGGTGGAGGGGACGGTGGTGGCGGCGGTGGAGGCGGTGGGGGAGGCGGAGGGGGTGGCGGTGGAGGTGGGGGTGGTGGCGGGAGTGGGGGCTTTGGTGGCGGCGGTGGGGGTGATGGAGGCAGAGGCAGCGGCCGTGGAGGCAGCGGCAGCGGTGGTGGAGGTGGCGGCGGCGGTGGAGCTGGTCGAGGTGGAGCCGCGCAGCATGGAGGCTTTGGTGGTAGCCAGCGCCAGCAGCAGCAGCCGCGTTCCTATGAGACCCCGTCGGCCCAGCAGCTTCGTGAGTGGTAGTGAGTCTGCTACTACAGGTGCTGGTGAGTCTGCTCTCTCTGGTACTGCACCTACAGAGGCCTTGCACACTTTCACACTTGACTCTGGTGCTTCGCGCTCCTTCTCTCGCGACAGCACCACACTCACGCCGCTCAGTCGGCCTGTCGCAGTCTCCCTGGCTGACCCCTCTAGGGGCCCAGTCCTTGCGCACTCTTCCACGGTTCTACCGTATCCTGCGGCCCCGTCGGGCTTGCTGTCGGGACTCCACCTCCCCTCGTTCTCTACGAACTTGGTGAGTGGAGCTGACCTCCAGGACGCGTGGGTTGACCAGTTCACCCCTGGAGGTCAGCGTGTGACCCACTGCACTTGCTCTCGGACAGGCCGCCACCTGGCCACGTTCACCCGTCGGCCTGGGTCGAGCCTGTACACACTGATTACTGCGTCTCCTCCGGTTATTCCGTCTGGTCAGGTAGCCGCATCTGGTCAGGTGTTTGCTGCTGCATCCAGGTCTAGTCCAGCGTCTGTCCCCTGCTCGTGTCGTCCTCTGACGCACGAGACTCTCCTTTGGCACCACCGCCTTGGTCACCCCTCCCTGCCTCGTCTTCGAGGTATGGCCTCCTGTACCCTTGTCTCTGGTCTCCCCAGGTCCCTCCCTCCCCTTCCTCCGGGGCCTGCCCCTACCTGTGTTCCTTGTGTCGAGGGCCGGCAACGTGCCGCTCCTCACTCCTCCGAGTTCCCTCCGACAGAGGCTCCCCTGCAGACTCTCTACATGGACGTGTGGGGCCCAGCCCGCGTCAGTGGACAGGGTCATGAGCATTACTTCCTGCTGGTCGTTGACGACTACTCGCGTTACACCACAGTCTTCCCCTTGCGCCGCAAGGGTGAGGTCACTGAGGTGTTGATCCACTGGATCCACGGTGCCCGTCGCCAGCTCAGCGAGAGTTTCGGCTCGGACCTTCCTGTTCTGCGTCTTCACTCAGACAGAGGTGGTGAGTTCTCCACCAACCTTCTGAGGGCTTTCTGTCGTGCGGAGGGCATCCGCCAGACGTTCACGCTTCCGGCCTCCCCACAGCAAAATGGGATTGCTGAGCGCCGCATTGGCATGGTCATGGACGTCACTCGTACGTCCATGATCCATGCGGCTGCTCACCATTTTCTGTGGCCGTTCGCGGTTCAGTACGCTACGCATCAGATCAACCTTCAGCCTCGTCTCCTTGCCAGAGACCACACCCACTCTGCGGTGGACGGGGAAGGTTGGCGATGCGTCTGTGTTCCATGTCTGGGGATCTCGAGCTTTTGCACGCTGCTGCTGCTGCTGCCCGCGCGCCGCGTTCCCTGCCCACGCGCTGCCTGCCTCGCTCGCGCACTGCCTGCGCGCTGCGTGCACCGCCGACGCCCTGCCCGCGCACTGCCCGCACGCCACTGGCGCCGCCCGCGCTCTGCCCACGCTGCACACGCTGCTGCTGCTGCTGCTGTCAACGCCGCGCTGCCCCGCCGTGCCCAAGTCGCACCGCACTGCCCGAGCCATGCCGCCCTGCCGAGCTGCGCCGCCCTGCCGAGCCGCGCCACGCTGCCGCGGCGCGCCGCACTGCCTAGCTGCCCGGCCGACCTGCCTTTGCTGCCGCACTGCTGCTACTGTTGCTACTGCTGCTGCTGCTGCTGCTGCTGCTGCTGCTGCTGCTACTGCTGTTGCTGCTACTACTGCTACTGCTGCTTACGATGGCTACTCATAATGTCCTTACCTTTGACGCGGAGGGTCGCCCGATTAGGTTTGACTGCTGGCTCGAGGATCTCCAATTGTACCTGCAGAGCTTGGCTATGGAGGACGTTTCACTGTTAGAGCACACGTCCGGTACTTGCCTTGCCCCTGAGGAGTCATCTACGCGTGTTCTTCGTACTCAGTGGATTACCCGCGATGCTGCCGCCCGCCTTTCTGTCGCCCTCCTGCTAGAGGAACGAGTCCATTTCGACCAGCTTAAGACGGCTAAGGAACTCTATGACGCCGTAGTTGCTCGTTACTCCTCCCCCTCTACTGCTGCCCTAAGCCGTATCATGCTGCCGTACCTCCATCATGAGCTGTCGGATTGCCACACTGTCGCTGACCTCATGACCCACCTTCGCTCTAGTGACGCTCGCTACCGTGCCGCTCTCATGCTGGCCTTTCTGGCTGCGAACCCGCCTCCGATGTACATCACTCTCTACTACCTCGTTACCCGCCTCCCTGACTCCCTCCGCGCCGTTAGGGATCACTTTCTTGCTCTGGACCCCACTGAGATTACCCTTGCCTTGCTGGAGAAGCATCTCCTCGAGGCCGAGACCAGTTCTGTCGCTGTAGCTGCCTCTCGTGACAGACCCCGCTCCCCCCTCTTTGAGGGGTGTTCTCCCTCCCTTCTCGCGCCCTCTGTTGCTACTGCTGCTGCTGTTGACTTCCTTCGTACTGAGGAGGTCGGTGCTGCGCCTGCTCCTAGTGGGAGGCGCCGCAGCAGCAAGGGCAAGGGGGGTAAGGGTAGTGGGGGGGGCACTGGCGGGGGTGGTGGTGGGGGTTGTGGCAGTGGTGGTGGTGGGGGTGGAGGCAGTGTTGGTGGCGGGGGTGGAGGAGGTGGTGGCGGCGGTGGAGGTGGCCGGGGTGGTGGAGGCGGTGGAGTGGGCGGAGGGGGCTCGGGTGGCAGTAGGGGTGGAGCTGGCAGGGGCGGATGCTATGGGGCGGCGACTGGTGGTGCAGCTCGTGGCGGCGGAGGCACTGGGGGTGGACAGCAGCAGCAGCCACGCCAGCAGGAGCCACGCACCCCTCAGAAGCTTCGTGAGTGGGTGGTCTAGCATGGCTCCACTGGGGCTAATGTTCGTTGCCCGTACATCAGGCGCACGGGTCTCAGGACTGGTGAGCCCCGCGGGAAGACTGGGCACACTGAGTATCGTTGCTTCTGTTGTCTCGAGGATGCCTGGCGCATCGAGTACGGAGATGAGCAGGATATCCCCAACTAGTTAGCGGTTCTAGGGAAGGGGGTAGATGTGTTTGCTCTTGACTTTGACAAGATCAATGTTGGAATCCATGCTATGTATGCTGGTTCTGCGAGTGTTGAGGGTGACTGTTACTCGTGTGTCCCGCGCGCTGCTGGTATAGATGCTGCTGCTCTAGGTGCTTGTGAGTCTGCTGCCGCAGGTACTTCTTATGCTGAGGCCTTGCTGTTAGAGACTAAGGACGGAGTCTATGAAGATTAGGGGCTGAAATATCTCAAAATCGTCAACTACTATTCTGGACAGAAAAGTTGTCGTCACAAGAAACGTCGTCGACAAAACACGACCTGTCAGAACTCTCTGAAACTTGAGTATGTTGTAGCTCTTGACCGTGGCTATCTTTCCTATTTGAATAGTATCAAAATATGGATTACAGCTTGACTTATGATCTTCAGCGCACTAGGGGGTATGCTGCCATACAAACTTAACTCAATCACAAAGTTGTCTCACAAGTTCACACAAGAAAGTTGGAGTGGCAATTGAACCAGGTAGGAGGGGATGAGGAGGACGAGAGGGAAGGTCCCAAGGGAGTCCCCAACCAAGGAAACCCCATACCACACAATTCCCCTCTCTATAGGCACCCCAACTTTGACATTTGTCAATTTCCCAACTCATGCCATCCACCTCACCCAACTTGGCCACACTTGCCAACCTGGTTTGGCTTCTCCCAACCACTTGGCATCATCTACAGTGATGGTGATGAATTTCCCAACCCCCAAAAGTCTGTACCCCGTATTGAGTCAACCCACAAATTCCTATAGTCGCCGCATCTCAATCAAAACTTCGAACGATCATATATTTCTCGTTCTTGCTCCGATCGTGGCGATTCTCAGTTCGTCGGAAAGCTCTCAAGCAGAGGAGTCACTTCACATATCTGCTCAAGGCAAATAACACTCACACACACTCAGAAAAGCCAAACAACACCAAACATAAATTCTTTCACACGCTCACACCACGCATGCAACACACGAACACGGCAGACAGTCGTGAATGCAAATGATAGCATCACATAACAAACTCCCCCTCTGGCTGCCTACCATCATCCCACATGCCATAGCTCAAGCATGCACCCTCAATGCACACTCATTCCAGCAAGCTTCATCCCCTTCCAATGCTCATTTTCAGCCACGCGCTTGGTGAGAATATCTGCCGCCTGCTGCTGGGTCTTCACTATCTCCAACCGCACTTCCTTGTCCAAGAGCCTCCTCACCCAGTGCCACTTGGGCCTGATATGCTTTGTCAGTCCATGAAGACATGCATTCTTGGCCAGCTTCACAGCTGACTCATTGTCACAGAACATCATAGTCGGCTCCCTCTGACAAACACCAATCTCCTCCAACAAACGCCTCAGCCACACCACCTCCTTCACCCCATGATGAAGGGCCATGTACTCGGTCTCACACGAGGACAGCCCCACCTCGTTCTGCTTCTTGCTGCGCCAGCTCACTGCACCACCTCCAAACAGGCACACATAGCCTCCAATGCTGGTGCCATCCGCCTTCACAGAGTTGAAGCTAGCGTCGGTGTAGCAAGTCAAGAGCATCTCCCCCTTGCCCAAATCAGCAGCACCCCGTTGCTGCCTTTGCCTCACAGCACTGTACTCCAAACCCACAGATGCTGTAGCACTCACGTAGCGGACCAACCTCTTGGCCGCTTCAAGCTGCTCATGACTGGGGCGTGAGACCACACTGGCGAGCCTAGATGTAGCAAAGGCAATGTCAGGTCGCGTGTGGTTAGCCGCATAGTTGAGTGCCCCAACCATGGAATGAAACAGCTTCCTGTCACTTTCACCCACCACCTCCTCATCAGCACAGGGCTCCACGGTGAAACCCGAAGGTAGTGGGGTGGCTGGCTTTCCTCCATCTTGCAGCCCATACTTCTCAGCCAGCCCCTCACAGTACTTCCTCTGGTGCAACCTCAACACTCCCTTGTCAAGGTCTCTCTCCACATGCATCCCAAGGTAATAGTTGACATCTCCCATCTTCGAGCACTTGAACTGCATCTCCAGCATCTCCTCCACACGTTCAGTCATTGCAGACGACTCAGAGAAGAGAGGGATGTCATCCACATACACGAGGAGCATGAGGAACTTCTCCTTCTCTTGCAGCTAGAACAAGCTGTGATCACACTCGCTCTTCTTGAAACCCCCAGCCAGCAGTGTCTCCTCCACCTTGTGGTACCATGCGCGAGGAGCCTGCTTCAGGCCATAGATGGCCTTCTTGAGCCTGCACACCCTACCGCTCCCATCATCCAACCCCTCAGGCTGCAGCATGTACAGCTCCTCTAGGATGATCCCATTGAGGAAAGCAGTTGTGATGTCCATCTGCTTGATCCTCCATCCACGGTTTGCAGCGTTTCCCAACATCACCCTTAGTTTAGTCCCTTTCCCCACAGGAGCAAAGATCTCGTCAAAGTCCTTCCCCTTTGTCTGCTGGAACCCCTTAGCCACAAGCCTTAACTTGTAGCGGGTCAGCTCCCCATCAGGTCCATACTTGTGCCTGAAGATCAGCTTGGAAGAAATGGCATTCTTCCCAGGAGGCAGCTCACACAGCTCCCACGTTTCATTCTCCAGCAGAGAGTCGTACTCCTCCTTCACACTCTGCTTCCACTTCTCAGCATCGGGCCCACTCAAGGCCTCAGCTAGCATCTTGGGCTCAGGGACGGCTGCCCAGTAGCAGTGTGCTATCTCATCCTCATCACACTGCTCAGCCACACTCCCAGCCCGTACCACCCTTGGCTTTCCAAAACTAGGATAGGTCAGCCTGTTAGGAGGGCGCACATCCCTCCTCGGACGGTCTAGTGGACGTTGGGTACGTGGTGAAGCATCTTGCTGCTGCTGCTGCTCCTCCACCTCAGGTTCTCCCCCATCCTCGGTCACCGCAGAGATCTCCTCCTCTGAGACAGTGACCTGTACTTGCCTCGAAGGCCGCTGCACCTCATCATCCTCAATGATCAGCGGTGTAGTAGGAAGCTTCTGCTGCTGCTGCTTCCACTCCTTGTAGTACAAGGACTCAAGGAACTTCACATCCCTTGACACAGTCAGCTGCTGGCTGGTCAAGTCCCATATCAACCAGCCCTTGTGATCCTTAGCAAGCCCCAAGTGTACTCTTCATCTCCCAGAAGCCTCCAACTTTCCCCTCTTCTCCTTAGGCACATGAAACACCACCATGGAGCTGTAGGCTCTCAGCATGTTGACTGCTGGTGCACTCCCATACCACTTGGTGTAGGGGACCCACTGCTTGTCCCCCACAGTGGCCAACACCCTGTTCTTCACAAGGGCGACCTGCCGCAGTGCAGTCACCCAAAACGGATCCGGCAGCCCTGCACGCCCAAGGAGAGTGCGAGAACCTTCCTGCAGGGTCCGGTTGAAGCGCTCAGCCTCGCCGTTCTGCTGAGGGTTGCAGGGAACCGTGAGCTGATGAAGCCTTTGCCCATGCAGCTGTCGCATCCACACCAGCAAGCACCTCACCATGTGGCTGCTGTGTCTGCTGCACCTTCTTGACTGCATCCAGGGCCTCATCAGTTGGCGCAATCTCCTCTCCTCCCGTAGTTGCTTTAGCCGTTGCTGCTGCCGCTGCCGTTGCTTGTGGTTTCCCATTCCAAGGGATGATGGGCAGGTGCCACAGATCCTTGATGCAGCTGTTCTTCTCCTCCAGATCCCACAACAACAGCTTCCCAAGCTTTGCACGGCAGCTGGTTGGACCGAAGGTAACTTTAGCCTTGCTCTTCTGCAGCCGGCGCACAGAAAGAAGGTTAGCGGACAAGCCTTCAACCAACAGCACATTCCCCAGCCCCACAAGCCCCCCATTGGCTCCCATTACCTTGGCATTCCCAACACCAATCACCGAGAGCAAAGCACCTGAAGCGGCAGCCACAAACTTAATCTTTCCAGGGGGCTTTACCTCGTCAAGCAAATCTGCCCGTGGGGTCATGTGACTTGTGCAACCTGAATCTATCACCCAGTGAGTGAGGGGGTACATCACAACCTTCCCAACTGAGCCCACATCACTCTCACTCCGTTTCACATCCTCAACCATGAGGAACATCCCAGGGTTGGCTTTACCGTGTGCACCATCACCTTGTGCACCTGAACCTTGCACAGCGCCATCTCGTGCACGTTCACCACTTGGCGGCTTCATGCCTGGGGGTGCCCATCCCTCAGGCCGGCTGAAACACTTGAACCACGGGTGTCCAGCCTTCTTGCAGTACCAGCACGCTCCCTCCATTCGGGTACCCCCCCTGCCACCAGAGCTCCCATGCCCCTCGTTATAGTCACCTCGGCCTCTCCCTCTGCCAAAGCCTCTCCCACGGCCTCGGCCTCTCCCTCCCCCTTTTCCTCCGCTGCTTCCTGCAGCTCCATACCCCTCAGCAGTTTTGTTGGCAGCACCACCACCCGTGTGGCGCCTGTGGAAGTCCTCCTGCAGAATCTGCTGGCGTAGCCACTCAGGTGTCCACTAGTCCTGCTGAGTGTTGAGGGTGGGGATGAGGTTGTCCCACAAGTTGTCGAGCACCGAGATGATCTTGGTGCATTGCTGCATCTGCGACACATTGCTGCCCGCAGCTGCCATCCTCACATAGGTGTCCTTGATCTTGTCAAGGACTGGTTTCACATCATCGCCCGGTCGCATGGAGAGGGCAGCCAGCTCCTTCTCCAACACAATCACCATTGGCAGCGTGTTGGGCTGAATCACATCGCGCAGTAGCTTCCACGCCTTTGGTCCGGAATCATCCAACTCCACCAAATCCTTGATGTGTTGGAACATGTCGTTGTTGACCGATTGAAGGATTAGGTCGTACAGCACCGCACTCTTCTCAATCCACCGATCGCGGGCATCTCCTTCCTCCGGCATCTTCTCTTCACCCATCGCAAGTTTCAGCAGCTTGTAGCGCTTGAATGCACTCCGCATCCGCCCGCTCCATTCCTCATAGTTTGAGCCATCCAATGCCTCGATCTTGGATGGTGGCGGCTCATTTCTCTTCTCAGCCGCATCTCCACTCCCTTGACTCATTTCCTCTGCTCCCAAACACAGGTTCCAGCTCCCCCTTTGCTGTCCACACCGAAGTCCCACTCAATTTTCACAAGTGTCGGCGCCAACGAAATTTCGGCAGAGTTTCCCCTTAGCGGAAGTCACATGCAACCTCCAGAACTCCACTTAGGCACGCCCACAGGCCATGGTGGGTCTAGGAGGGTCTTCACACTTCAGTAGACTCTCCACAAAGTCCTTAATCAGCTTTGATACGACTTGTTAGAGACTAAGGACGGAGTCTATGAAGATTAGGGGCTGAAATATATCAAAATCGTCAACTACTATTCTGGACAGAAAAGTCGTCGTCACAAGAAACGTCGTCGACAAAACACGACCTGTCAAAACTCTCTGAAACTTGAGTATGTTGTAGCCCTTGACCGTGGCTATCTTTCATTATTTGAATAGTATCAAAATATGGATTACAGCTTAACTTATGAACTTCGGCGCACTAGGGGGTATGCTGCCGTACAAACTTAACTCAATCACAAAGTTGTCTCACAAGTTCACACAAGAAAGTTGGAGTGGCAATTGAACCAGGTAGGAGGGGATGAGGAGGACGAGAGGGAAGGTCCCAAGGGAGTCTCCAACCAAGGAAACCCCATGCCACACAATTCCCCTCTCTATAGGCACCCCAACTTTGACATTTGTCAATTTCCCAACTCATGCCATCCACCTCACCCAACTTGGCCACACTTGCCAACCTGGTTTGGCTTCTCCCAACCACTTGGCATCATCTACAGTGATGGTGACGAATTTCCCAACCCCCAAAAGTCTGTACCCCGTATTGATTCAACCCACAAATTCCTATAGTCGCCGCATCTCAATCAAAACTTCGAACGATCATATCTTTCTCGTTCTTGCTCCGATCGCGGCGATTCTCGGTTCGTCGAAAAGCTCTCAAGCAGAGGAGTCACTTCACATATCTGCTCAAGGCAAATAACACTCACACACACTCAGAAAAGCCAAACAACACCAAACACAAATTCTTGCACACGCTCACACCACGCATGCAACACACGAACATATGATGGGAGGCAGACAGACGTGAATGCAAATGATAGCATCACATAACACTTGCACACCTTCACACTTGAATCAGGCATGTCTCGCTGCTTCTTTCGCGATTGCACAACAGTCACACCACTCACAGCACCTGTCTCAGTCTCTCTGGCTGACCCCTCTGAGGGCCCAGTCGTTGCACGAGCCTCCACTGTCCTCCCTTGTCCGGCAGTCCCCTCCGATTCTCTCTCGGGTCTCCACATCCCCTTGTTCTCTAAGAACTTGGTGAGTAACGCTATCCTCCAGGACGAGTTTGTCAGTACCTTTACTCCTGGAGGTGAGCATGTGGCGATCTTTTCGGACTCACGCACTGGCGAGCACCTCGTCACGTTCACTTGGAGACCTGGGTCTAGCCTGTACACACTGACCACTGAGTCTGCATAGGTGGCTGCGTTAGGTCAGGTGGTTGCGTCTGCACAGGTGGCTGCGTCGGGTCAGCTAGCTGTGTCTTGTTCGTGTCGGCTACTCTCGCACCAGACTCTCCTCTGGCACCACCATCTTGGTCACCCCTCCCTGCCGCGCCTGCGTGGCATACACTTGCGTCTCCTTGTCTCAGGCCTCTCCAGGTCCCTGCCCCCGCTCTCGCGCTCGCTTGCTCTGCCGTGCCTTCCCTGCGTCGAGGGGCGGCAGCGCGCCGCTCCTCACTCCTCCTCGTTTCCGCCGACCACTGCTCCTCTCCAGACTCTCCACATGGATGTTTGGGGCCCAGCCCGCATTCGTGGACAGGACCGGGAACGCTACTTTCTGCTGGTTGTTGATGACTACACGCGCTACACCACGGTCTTCCCCTTGCGGAGCAAGGCGGATGTCCACAGTGTTTTCATCGACTGGATCATTGCTGTTCGTCGCTAATTGAGCGCGCAGTTTCAGCAGGACCTCAAGGTCCTGCGACTGCACTCTGACAGAGGCGGTGAGTTTTCCTCCCGCCTCCTTGAGGACTTTTGTCGTGCGGAGGGCATCGCCATGTCGTTCATGCTTCCGGCCTCCCTATAGCAGAATGGGATTGCTGAGCGTCGCATTGGCTTGATCATGGAGGTTGCTTGCACCTCCATGATCCATGCGGCTCCTCCCCATTTTCTGTGGCCGTTTGCGGTCCCATACGCCGCGCATCAGCTCAACCTCTGGCCCCGTGTATCTGTGCCAGAGACCTCGCCTACACTGCCTTGGACGGGGAGGTTGGCGATGCATCGGCATTTCGGGTCTGGGGCGCGCTCTCCCTTGTCCGTGACATCACCGCGGGCAAGCTCTCTCCTCGCTCTCTCTGGTGCGTCTTCCTTGGCTTCCCCACTGACGCCCCGCCCTGGCAGTTTTACCACCGTGCCGCGCGCCGCGTCCTGTCCTCCCAGGACGTCACCTTTGACGAGTCGGTTTGCTTGTACCGTCTCCACCCGCACGCGTCTTCCCCACTCTCTGTGGCCCCTTACCCAGGGTCTTGCTCTCTCAGGTGTGTCTCAGGTCGACTCACCCCCCTTGGTTGAGCCTTTGGAGGTCTCCTCTGACAACTATGGCCCAGCGAAGGGGGGTGACCCCGCTGCTGACGACACGGCGGCTACTCGCCACTCCCTGCGCTTGGAGACCCCTCCTAGTTTTCCACCTCTGCCATCTTCGCCGCCTCCGCAGCCTGTCGATGTGGACTCTGGTGCTGCTGGGGGTGGTGATACTGGGGGTGCAGACTCTGGAGGTGCTGGTCTTGGGGTTGCTGACTCTAGGGGTGCTGAGTCTGGGGGTACCGGTTCTGGGGGTGCTGACACTGGGGGTGCTATGCGTCCTAGTGGTGGTGGAGTCGTGGGTGCTCCTGCTGGGGGTTCTGGTGCTGGACAGCAGTAGCAGTCTCGTCGACAGGAGACCCTCTCGCCGTAGCAGCTTTGCGACTGGGTTGTTTGGCGGGGCCGGGTTCCAAGAGCTTGGGGTACTGGTGCTGGAGGTGCTAGAGCTGGAGGTGGTGGAGGTACTGGAGTTGCTAGAGCTAGAGGTACCGGAGGTCCTGGAGCTGCTGATCCTGGAGGTGCTAGAGCTGGAGGTACTCGAGCTGCTGGTACTGGAGGTACTGGAGCTGCTGGTGCTAGAGGTGCTAGAGCTGGAGGTGCTGGAGGTATTGGAGCTGCTGGTGCTGGAGGTACTAGAGGTGCTGGTGCTGGAGGTACTGGAGCTGCTGGTAATGGAGGTGCTAGAGCTGGAGGTGCTGGAGGTACTGGAGCTGTTGGTGCTGGAGGTACTGGAGCTGTTGGTGCTGGAGATGCTAGAGCTGGAGGTGCTGGACGTACTGGAGTTGCAGGTGCTGGAGGTACTAGAGTTGCTGATGCAGGAGGTGCTAGAGCTAGAGGAGCTGCTGGTGCTGGAGGCACTGGAGCTGCTGGTGCTGGAGGTGCTAGAGCTGGAGGTACAGGAGGTGCTGGAGCTGGTGGTAATGGAGGTACTGGAGGTGCTGGAGCCGGAGGTGCTGGAGCTGCTAGAGCTAATGGCAGTACGGGTACTGCGCCGCGCCGACCGTTATTCTACCCGCAACCGTAGTCGTCTCTGCCACCGCCTGACTCGGCACTTGATCAGATTCTTAGTCTTCCGTCTTCCACTGGCCTTACTCCGTCTCTCCTATGTCCTCCGCCTGACCAGTCACAGCCGTAGTTACTGCCTGGCTCTCCACTGCCTGCTCCTTCTCCTTACCCGTCCGTCGGGGGTGAGCTTGCCCTTGGCTGTGACGTCCTTGAGGACAGGCAGTTTGATTTCGAGTGTCTAGCGGCCGTTTTAACCCATTTCGCGTCCATGCTGCTTTGCCCTGAGGGAGACCCGGATGCACTGGACATCCCCACTCCGCGCTCTTACGCAGAGGCGATCACGGGTGAGTACTCCTCTCAGTGGCAGACATCCATGTACGCAGAGATGGCATCCTGGAAGTCCACAGGCACCTAGGTCGACGAAGTTCCCCCTCCTGGGGCGAACATAGTCGATGGCATGTGGATTTTCAGAGTGAAGCAGCCGCTGGGTTCTCCGCCTGCCTTCAAGGCGCGTTACGTTGCTCGAGGCTTCAGTCAGCGACAGGGGGTCGACTTCTTCCAGACCTTCTCCCCCACCCCGAAAATGACCACTCTTCGGGTGTTACTGCACGTTGCAGTATAGCGTGACTAGGAGCTGCACTCCCTCGACTTCTACACAACTTTCTTGCAAGGCAGCCTTCACGAGGAGATCTAGCTGCGCAGCCCACCTGGCTTCACTGGGTTGTTTCTTGAGGGTACCCAGTGGAGTCTCCGGCAGCCAGTCTACGGTCTCCACCAGGCGCCCCGCGAATGGCACCACACACTGAGGACGACACTTGCGGCATTTGGGTTTGCTCCTTCGACTGCTGACCCGTCGTTGTTTCTGCGCACCGACCCTACTCTGTGTGAAGAATTAAACAGGAAATGGATCAACTAGGAAAGTGTGAGGTACAAATATAAAACCTGTGCCCCTTAGTGTCTACCCCACTACAGCCTAAACAGGCTATGTGATTAATGTTCGACACACCCCCATAGGCAAAGTGGGGGAGAACTAGGGGTCACAAGACCAGTCAAGCAAAGCAAGCTCAGGGTGGATCACAACGTCACCACACAGTCTGAGCACCGGTTCAAAGGCCACAAGGCCAGTTCACATGCAAGTTCATATATATAGAGGTAAACAAGCAAGTGCAGGTATATATAGATCACAGTACAAGGAAAGTCAAGAGGTAAGCAAGTGAGGCCAAGTAGGCACAAGACCTAGCATAGTACAGAAGCGCTGATGATCACAAGGCTGAAGTGCCTTGGTAAAGATATCAGCAGTGTTGGCCTGAGAGGCCACGTAAGCAAGGCGTAGCTGACCACGCTGCTGCAGCTCACGAGCAAGGAAGTAGCGAAGAGCAATGTGCTTCGTTCTGTGCTCCAGTCTGTGCTCCCGACACAAGGCCAGCATAGCCTTGTTGTCTACGTACAGAACTGGAGGAGAACGAGGCGGCTCTCCCAGGTCAGTCAGCAAGTAGGTGAGCCAGCGTAACTCCGGTGCAGCCATGGCCCCTGCGTAGATCTCAGCCTCACAGCTGGAGCTGAGAACAGAAGACGAGCGAGTAGACCGCCACGAAACAGAGCCGGAACCAAGGCTGAAGGTGTAACCCTGTGACGACCGCTGAGTAGCCAGGTCGTCAACCCAAGACGCGTCTGCGTGACCAGTGAGGACCACTGGACTCCGCCCTCCAAGCACTAGCCCCAAGCCCGAAGTACTGCACAAGTAGCGCAACACCCTCTTCGCTGCAGCCATGTGCTCTGGTCGGTGTCTCCCAGGAGCAACATAGCGTGCCAAGATGCTCAGAGGGTATGCTAGGTCAGGTCGAGTGCAGGTCATCAGGTACATGAGGCAGCCAACAAGCTCTGGGTACGGGCCACTCGGCTCTACGGACTCATCCGAAGGCAGAGCTGAGAGCGAGTGGCGAGTAGACAGAGGAGTGGCCTGAGGCGAGGAGTACGTGAAGTCGAAGCGCTGAAGGACCTGCTGCACCATGTGTGACTGAGTCAGAGTAATGGTGCGCCGTGCTCTGTCCCGGGTGATCTGCAAGCCAAGATAGCTGCGCAGTTCACCCAGGTCTGTGCACGTGTGTCTCTTCTGCAGCTCGGACTTCACGTGGGCGAGTCCAGCAGTGTCAGCTGTAGCAAACACCAAGTCGTCGACGTACACGAGGATGTAGAACGGCGGCAGCAAAGTGTCGGTGCGAAGAAACAGCGACGGGTCAGCAGTGGAAGGAGCAAACCCAAGAGCCGCAAGCGTAGTCCTCAGTGTGTCGTGCCACTCACGTGGCGCCTGGCGGAGACCGTAGACTGGCCGCCGGAGGCTCCACTGGGTACCAGGAGGAAACGACCCAGTGAAGCCAGGTGGGCGGCGCAGCCAGATCTCCTCGTGCAGACTGCCCTGTAGGAAAGCAGTGCTGAAGTCAAGGGAGTGAAGCTCGTAGTCACGCTGAGCAGCAACGTGCAGCAGAACCCGAAGAGTGGTCATCTTCGGGGTCGGGGAGAAGGTCTGAAAGTAGTCAACTCCCTGCCGCTGACTGAAGCCTCGAGCCACGTAACGCGCCTTGAAGACAGGCGGAGAACCCGGCGGCCGCTTCACCCTGAAAATCCACATGCCACTGACGATGTTCACCCCAGGTGGGGGAACCTCGTCGACGTAGGTGCCTGTGGACTTCCAGGAAGCCATCTCTGCGTCCATGGCTGCCTGCCACTGAGAGGAGTAAGGACCCTCTATCGCCTCTGCGTAAGAGCGCGGGGTCGGGATGTCTGGTGCATCCGGGTCTCCCTCAGGGGCAAGCAGCGTGGACACGAGATGAGGTAAAGCAGCAGCAAAACACTGGAACTCCTCCTGTTGGTCCTCAAGGACGTCCGTGCTAAAAGCACACTCACCCCCGACGGACGGAGGACAGACAGACGCAGACGCTGACTCAGCAACAAGACGAGCGGCGTAGTCTAGACGACAGTGAGCAGCGAAGTCGACAAGCTCGGTAACTAAGGCAGACGCAGCAGTGGACTCAAAGGAAGGGTCAGTGACAACAGTGGCTAGGAAACGCGTGACAGTAGGACTGGCAGCACGAAGAGAGTCAGACGCCGGGTCAGCAAGAGCAGGAAGAGAGGACTCTGGAGGAGACGGCAAAGGGACACGCTGTGGCGCAGTGGAAGGACGCAGTGCCATCTGATGCGTGCCCGGGACTGCAGGAGGACGCGGATGTGGAACACGACGACTAGTGCGAGCAGTGCGAACAGGCGACGCAGGACGCGACTCAGGGTCACGACGCTCAGCAAGACCTCAGTAGGACCAGCGTAGGGAGAAGGAGCAGGCAGAGGGGAGACCAGCTGTAACTATGACTCGGACTGGACAGGCGGAGGACACTCTAAGGAAGGAGCAGGACTAGGAGAAGGCGGAAGACCAAGAACCTGCTCAAGGAGCGGAACGAAGTACGGCCGCGGCCGCGCAGCACCTCCAGAACCAGCAGGGACAACACCAGTACCCCCAGCGTCAGCTCCAACTTCAGCAGCACCACCAGCTCCAGTACCTCTAGTAGCACCCACTCCAGGAGCACCACCAGCTCCAGCTCCAATAGTAGCTCCAGCACCAGGAGCACCACCAGGCCCAGCAGCTCCAGTACCTCCAGTACGAGCACCTCCGGGACCCGTGGCTCCAGCACCCCCAGCAGAAGCAGAACCTCCAGTACCGGCTCCAGCAGCACCTCCAGCTCCAGAACCTCCAGCAGCAGCAGAACCTCCAGCACCGGCAGCACCTCCAGCTCCAGCAGCACGGCTCCAGCGGCGAGCAAACCCCTCGCGCAGCTCCTGTGGAGAGGGAAGCTCCCGCCGGGACAAAGCACCCGAAGGACCGCCAGGTCCAGCACCGACAGGCTCCACACCCCCACTCCCAGCAGCCCCAGGCTCAGCACCCCCAGAAGCAGCACCCCCAGGCCCTGCACGCTCAGGCTCAGCACCCCCAGACCCAGCACCCCCAGGCTCCGCACGCTCAGGCTCAGCACTCCCAGACCCAGCACCCCCAGGCTCCGCACGCTCAGGCTCAGCACCCCCAGACGCACCAGAGTCAGCAGCTACCTCGACAGGCTCGACTGCATCTACCTGGGACACACCTGAGGGGGCAGGACCCTGAGGGGGGAGGGGGTCTACCGGGGGGGGACCGGGAGCGAGGAAGAGCGGCGGGGGGGGGAGGGGGGAAGTGCGGTAGGGGAAGAGACGGTAGTACGGAACCGACTCGTCAAACGTGACGTCCTGGGAGGACAGAACACGACGCGAGGTGGGGTGGTAAAACTGCCAACCAGGCGCGTCAGGGGGAAAGCCGAGGAAGACGCAAGGAACAGCACGGGAGGACAGCTTGTCCGCAGACAAGTCTCGGACGAAAGCTCGAGATCCCCAGACACAGAACGCAGACGCATCACCAACCTTCCCCGTCCACCGCAGAGTAGGGGAGGTCTCCGGCAGGGAGACCCGGGGCTGAAGGTTGATCTGATGCGCCGCGTACTGAACCGCGAACGGCCACAGAAAATGGGGAGCAGCCGCATGGATCATGGACGTATGAGCGACATCCATGACCATGCCAATGCGGCGCTCAGCAATCCCATTTTGCTGTGGAGAGGCCGGAAGCGTGAACGTCTGGCGGATGCCCTCCGCACGTCAGAAGGCTCGCAGAAGGTCGGAGGAAAACTCTCCGCCTCTGTCGGAGTGCAGACGCGGAACAGGAAAGTCCGAGCCGAAACGCTCTCTGAGCTGGAGACGAGCAACGCGGATCCAGTCGATCAACACCTCAGTGACCTCACCCTTGCTGCGCAAGGGGAAGACAGTGGTGTAACGCGAGTAGTCGTCAACCACCAGCAGGAAGTAACGCTCGTGACCCTGTCCACGGACGCGGGCTGGGCCCCACACGTCCATGTGAAGAGTCTGCAGCGGAGCCTCTGTCGGGGGAAACTCGGAGGAGTGAGGAGCGGCGCGCTGCCGCCCCTCGACGCAGGGAACGCAGGTAGGGGCAGGCCCTGGGGGAAGGGGAGGGAGGGACCGTGGGAGACCAGAGACAAGGACACGGGAGGCCATGCCTCGGAGACGAGGCAAGGAGGGGTGACCAAGGCGGTGGTGCCAGAGGAGGGTCTGGTGGGACAGGAGGCGACACGAGCAGGGGGCAGACTCAGGACCTGACCGAGACGCTGCAGCAAACACCTGACTCGACGCAGCTACCTGACCAGACGCAGCAACCGGAGGAGACTCTGTGGTCAGTGTGTACAGGCTCGACCCCGGTCGACGGGTAAACAAGGCCAAGTGGCGGCCCGTCTGAGCACACGTGCAGTGGGTCACTCGCTGACCTGCAGGAGTGAACTGGTCAACTCCGGCATCCTGAAGGTCAGCACCACTCACCAAGTTCGTGGAGAACGAGGGGAGGTAGAGACCAGACAGGGAGCCTGACGGGGCCGCCGGACACGGGAGGACAGTGGAGTAGCGAGCAAGGACAGGACCCCCAGAGGGGTCTGCCAGGGAGACCGCAACCGGCCGACTGAGCGGCGTAAGGGTGGTGCGGTCTCGAAAGAAGGAGCGGGAAGCACCCGAGTCGAGGGTGAAGGTGTGAAAGACCTGAGCCGACTCGGTACCTGAGAGAGCAGACTCACCAGCACCTAGAGCAGCAGACTCACGAGTACCTAGAGCAGCAGACTCACTAGCACCTAGAGCAGCAGCCTCAATAACAGGGTCAGGCGGAACACACACGTAACAGTCACCCTCAGCACTAATAGACACAGCATACATGGCAGCAAGAATAGCATCAAAGTCAAGATCAAAGAGAGCTACCCCCGACCTGAGCAGATCTCCCCAACGAGGGATCTCAGTGGCGTCCGGGAACTGGGCACGCCAGGCGTCCGTCAGGCGACCGAAGCAGCGCTGGGTGGCATGCAGGCCGCCACACTGCTCTCCAGTGCGGTCACCGGTGCGCAGGACGTAAGTACACGGACCAGCACCCCCAGACCCCTGGCGCCCCGCGTACCACTCACGAAGCTGCTGGGGCGAAGGGGTCTCACGAGAGCGCTGCTGCTGCTGGGGTCCCCGCTGCACAGCTCCGCCTCTGCCAGCTCCACCTCCGCCGCCGCCGCCTCCGCCTCCTCCACCCCTCCCGCCACCGCCACCGCCGCCTCCACCTCCACCGCCGCCACCGAAGCCCCCACCTCTACCACCACCCCCACCCCCACCCCCTCTTCCGCTTCCACCGCCACTACCGCCGCCCCCACCACCTCCTCCAGCTCCCTTGCCCCGCTTGCCCTTGCTGGTGCGGCGCCTCTCACTAGGAGCAGACGCAGCGCTGACCGACTCGGTGCCAACAAGGTCGACAGCAGCAGCAGAGGCAACAGAGGGCAAAAGAGGAACGGGGGAGCACCCCTCAAAGAAAGGGGTACGGGGGTCACCACGAGAGGCGCCTACAGCGGTGATACTAGTCTCTGCTGCAAGGAGGCGCTCCTCGAGGAGGTCGACAGTGAGGGTGGTAGGGCAAAGAGAGAGGAAGTGGTCCCTGACCGAGCGGAGAGTGTCAGGGAGTCGAGTGACTAGGTAGTAGAGGGTGATGTACATGGGGGGGGGGGTTCTGGGCGCAGAACTCAGCAGGAAGCGCAGCGCGGTAGCGAGAGTCACTAGTGTGGAGGTGCGTAATGAGGTCAGTGACTGTGGCAAAAGCAGCGAGGTCAGGGAACAGGTACGGTAGCATGAGGCGGCTAAGCGCAGCAGTGGCAGGGGAAGAGTAACGTGCAACTACTGCGTCGTACAGAGTCTTAGCACTCTTGTACTGACTAAAGTGCGCGTGCTCAGTAGACGGTAGGTGACTACGCACAGCAAGGCGGGCAGCAGCATTGCACGTGAGCCACTGCGAGCGAACGGTACTGTCAGCATCAGCAGCAGGGGCAGTAGAGGCGCCCGACGTAAGATCAAACAGGGAGAGACCATCCTTGCTATCGCACTGAAGGAAAAGCTGCAGATCATCTAGCCAGACATCAAAGTCAACCGCTCGACCCTCAGCATCAAAGGTGAGAAGACTAGGACTAGCCATGATAGGAGCAGCAGCAGACTAGCAGCGGCAGCAGTGCAACTGAGCGAGGCAGGACAGTGCGACTCGGCAGGGCGACTCGGCAAAGCAGTGCGGCTCGGCCGCGCGGCTCGGCCCGGCTAGGCTCTTACCAGGGGCGGAGCCGACAGGTCCGGGACTGGGTCGGGGCCGTGACAGGGCCGGGACAGGGTCGGGGCCGAGCAGGGTCCGGGACGGGGCAGCAACGGGGCCGGGACAGGGTCAGGGCCGGGGCAGGTCCGGGACAGGGTCGGGGCCGAGCAGGGTCCGGGACGGGGCAGGAACGGGGCCGGGACAGGGTCGGGGCCGGGGCAGGTCCGGGACGGGGTCGGGGCCGGGGCAGGTCCGGGACGGGGCCGAAGTAGGGCCGGGACAGGGTCGGGGCCGGGGCAGGTCCGGGACGGGGTCGGGGCCAAGGCAGGTCCGGGACGGAGTCGAGGCCGGGGCAGGTCCGGGACGGGGCCGAGACGGGGCCGGGGTAGGGCCGGGACGGGGCCTTTTAGGCGCGGCGTAGGGGCCGCGTCAAGTACGGGGCCGGGTCGGGCCGTTTAGGGGCCGCGTAGGAGCCGCGTAGGGGCGGCATAGGGGCCGCGTAGGGGCCGCGTCAGGGACGGGGCCGGGTCAGGCCGTGTAGGGGCGGCGTAGGGGCCGCTGAGGGGCCGCGTAGGGGGCCGCGCAGGGGGCCGCGTAGGGGTCGGGTAGGGGCCGCGTAGGGGCCGCGTAGGGGCCGGGTAGGGGCCGCGTAGGGGCCGCGTAGGGGCCGCGTAAGGGCCGCGTAGGGGCTGCGTAGGGGCCGGGTAGGGGCGGGGCCGCGTCAGGGACGGGGCCGCGTCAGGTACGGGGCCGCGACGGGGCCGTTTAGGTGCGGCGTAGGGATCGCGTAGGGGCCGCGTAGGGGCCTTTAGGGGCCGCTAGGGGGTCGCGAAAAAAAAAATTTAGGGCAGGGCGCGAGACGCGCTCCAGGCAGCTAAAAAAAAGTTGCTTATGGTGGGCCCTTAGGAAGGAACGGTCCCATGAGGGAACCCGCTCTATACCATGTGAAGAATTAAACAGGAAATGGATCAACTAGGAAAGTGTGAGGTACAAATATAAAACCTGTGCCCCTTAGTGTCTACCCCACTACAGCCTATATAGGCTAAGGCATATACATTTGACACTCTGCTGCCATTCTACATCCTCGTGTATGTCGATGACTTGGTCTTTGCTACTAGTGACACTGAGGCACTGGCCCTTGTGAAGGCAGAGTGGCAGAAGAGACACACTTGCACTGATCTGGGTGAGGTGCGTAGCTATCTTGGCTTGCAGATCACCCGGGACAAGGCAAGGCGCACCATCACTGTGACTCAGTCAGACATGGTGCAGCAGGTCCTTCAGCGCCTCGGCTTTCGGTTCTCCTCGCTACAGTGCACTCCTCTGCCTACAGGCCACTCGCTCTCAGCTCCACCTTCGGACGAGTTCGTAGAGCCGAGAGGCCCGTATCCAAAGCTTGTGGGCTGCCTCATATACCTAATGACGTGCACACGACCTGACCTCGCGTACACTCTCAGCATCCTTGCTCGCTTCGTCGCACCCGGGTGACACAGGAAGGAGCACTGGACAGCTGCGCAGAGGGTACCACATTACTTGTGCAGTACATCGGGCATGGGGCTCGTGCTTGGAGGACAGGGTCCAGTGGTACTCACAGGACACTCCGACGCTTCTTGGGCCGACGACCAGGCGACTCAGCGGTTGTCACAGGGTTACTCTTTCAGTCTTGGCTCTGGTTCTGTCTCGTGGAGGTCCACTCGTTCGTCTTCTGTGCTTGG
This sequence comes from Closterium sp. Naga37s-1, assembly GCA_947471745.1. NCBI lineage: Eukaryota > Viridiplantae > Streptophyta > Zygnematophyceae > Desmidiales > Closteriaceae > Closterium > Closterium sp. Naga37s-1. The sequence continues at coordinate 4,131,969 of CANJKZ010000084.1, read as the reverse complement.
GTCAAGCTGTGAGGCCAAGTTCTGGGGCTATGGCTGCATAGAAGTTACGCTGGCTGACCTACCTGCTGTCCGACTTGGGTGAGCGGCCTCGTTCTCCTCCAGTTCTGTACGTCGACAACAAGGCCATGATTGACTTGTGTCAGGAGTGTTAAAATGTTGTATAGTTTATATTGTCTGCGTCTGGCGCCGCTCCCGCCCCACCCGTCACAGCTGACAGTGCGACTTGTTAACACACCTCCGACGCTGCTGCCTGCTTAGCCATTCGCAACCACCTCCCGTTGGCCGAATGCGCTCACTTCGGACAACACAGGACAAGACAACACTGTACGACGCTGTAGTCGCTCGCAACTCCTCGCCTACCACTGCTGCTCTAGGCCGCCTCCTCCTGCCCTACCTGTTCCCCGAGCTGTATGCCTTTGCCACAATCGAGGACCTAGTTTCCCACCTTCGCGCTAGCGACGCTCGCTACCGCGCTGCCCTCCCAGCAGAGTTCCTTGACACGAACCCACCCCGATGTACATCACTCTCTACTTTTTAGTCACTCACCTCCCTGACTCTCTGCGCTCTGTCAGGGACCACTTCCTCTCCCTTGACCCCCTCACTGATGACCTACTCGAGCAGCACCTCCTTGCAGCTGAGACTAGTGCGGTACCTGTAGGTGCTGCTTGTGGCACTTCGCGCACGCCCTTCTTTGAGGGGTGGTCCCCCTCCCCCCTTGCCCCCTCCTACGCCTCTGCTGCTGCTGTAGACGTTCTTAGTACTGAGGATGTCGGGGCTGCTTCTGCTAGTGCGAAGCACCGCAGCAGCAAGGGCAAGGGTGGCAGGGGTGGTGGAGGGGGCAGCGGGAGTGGTGGTGGGGGCAGCAGTGGAGGCAGTGGCGGCAGTGGAGGTGGTGGCAGCGGTGGGAGTGGTGTCGGTAGTGGGGGCTCTGTCAGCGGTGATGGAGGCAGCGGTGGGAGTGGCGGTAGTGGCAGCGGTGGCAGTGGTGGCGGTAGGACTGCAGCTAAGCGTGGAGGTTCTGGAGGAGGCCAGCGGCAGCGGCAGCAGCGTCGGAGCGAGATCCCGTCGCCCCAGCAGCTTCGTGGGTGGTTGTTTCATCGTGGGGCGTTTGGGGGTAGTGTGAGCTGCCCGTATGTCATTCGCACGGGTGCCCAGTCTGACATGCGGGAAGGCCCACACGCAGCACCGCTGCTTCTCCCGTCTCGACGACGCTTGGCGCGCTGAGTTTGGTGACGAGGTCGAGCGCCCCCGCTGGGCAGAGCTGCCTAGGTCTGGTGTTGCGATATTTGACCTAGACTATGATGCTATTCTTTCTGCTATGTATGCTTTGTCTGCTAGTGCTGAGTGTGACTGTTACCGGTGTGTGCCGCCTCACCCAGGTATAGCCGCTGCTGCTCTAGGTGCTAGTGAGTCTGTTCTCCCTGGTACTGCGCCTGCTGAGGCCTTGCACACCTTCACGTTGGACTCAGGTGCCTCACGCTGTTTCTTTCGTGACAGCACCACCCTCACTCCTCTCCCTGCACCTGTCCCGGTCCGACTGGCTGGCCCTTCCGGGGGCCCAGTCGTTGCCCGTTCCTCCACTGTCCTCCCATGTCCGGCGGTTCCGTCCGGCTCACTGTCAGGTCTTCACCTCCCCTCGTTCTCCACGAATTTGGTGAGTACCGCTGCCCTCCAGGATGCGATGGTCACTACCACCACTCCTGGGGGTCAGCGTGTGTCAATCTGCACGTGTACACCGACGGGTCGTCACCTGGCCACGTTCACTCGTCGGCCAGGGTCGAGTCTGTACACACTGGCTACCGAGCCTCCTCAGGTAGCTGCGTCTGCTCAGGTGACCGCGTCAGGTCGGGTATCACCCCTTGCTCGTGTCGCCTCCTATCACATCAAACTCTTCTGTGGCACCACCGCCTGGGTCACCCCTCCCTGCCACGCATTCATGGCGTGCACTCCCGTCTCTTTGTCTCTGGTCTTCCCAGGTCTCTGCCTCCCCTCCCGCCCTCGCCTTCCCCGCCCTGCCTTCCTTGCGTCGAGGGGCGGCAGCGCGCCACTACTCACTTCTCCTCGTTTCCCCCGACGACTGCTCCCCTGCAGACTCTCCACATGGACGTGTGGGGCCCAGCCCGCGTCAGTGAACAGGGCCGCGAGCGCTACTTTCTGCTGGTTGTTGACGACTACACGCGCTACACCATTGTCTTCCCCTTGCGCAGCAAGGGTCAGGTCGTTGATGTCTTGATCCCTTGGATCCGCGCAGTCCGTCTCCAGCTCCGCGAGGGGTTTGGTGCGGATCTTCCTGTCCTTCGTCTGCACTCTGACAGAGGTGGTGAGTTCTCCTCCGACCTCTTGCGGGACTTTTGTCATGGGGAGGCCATTCTCCAGCGGTTCAAGCTTCCGGCCTCCCCTCAGCAAAATGGGATTGCTGATCGCCGCATTGGCTTAGTCATGGAGGTCGCTCGTACCTCCATGATCCATGCGGCTGCTCCCCATTTTCTGTGGCCGTTTGCGGTCCGGTACGATGCGCATCAGCTCAACCTCTGGCCCCGTGTCTCCTTCCCGGAGACCTTGCCTACACTGCGTTGGACGGGGAAGGTTGGCGATGCGTCGGTGTTCCGGGACTTGGGCTCTCGTGCCTTTGTTCGCGATACTTCCGTGGACAAGCTCTCCGCCCGCGCTATTCCCTGCGTCTTCCTTGGCTTTACCCCTGACGCGCCTGGCTGGCAGTTTTACCACCCCACCTCGCGTCGTATCTTCCCCTCTCAGGACGTCACGTTTGACGAGTCGGTTCCCTTTTACCGTCTCTTTCCCTAGCACGCTGCCCCTCTCTCTCCCGCCCTCACTGCTCTTCCTTGCTCCCGGTCCCCCTCCGGTGGACCCCCTCCCCCCCCAGGGTCCTGCTCCCTCAGGTGTGACTCAGGTAGACCCTCTCCCTGGTACTGCACCTGTTCAGGTAGCTGTCGGCTTAGGTGCTGCTAGAGGTGCTTCGTCTGGGGGTGCTGCGTCTGGGGGTGCGGAGCCTGTGGTTGCGGATTCTGAGGGTGCTGGGTCTGGGGGTGCTGAGCGTGGGGGTGAGGAGCCTGGGGGTGCTGAGCGTGGGGGTCTGGAGCCTGGGGGTGCTGAGCCTGAGGGTGTGGAGCCTGGGGGTGCTGAGTCGGAGGGTGCGGAGTCTGGGGGTGCTGAGCCTCAGGGTCCTGCTTCGTCTGGAGGTGCTGCTACTCCATAGCAGCTACGTGAGTGGATTGTTCGGAGTGGAGCTACCGGAGCTGGAAGCGCTGGAGCCGCTGGAGCTCGAAGTGCTGGAGTTACTGCTGGAGCTGGTGGTACTGGGGGTACTGCGGCTACTGGTCCTGGAGGTGCTCGTACCAGGGGTAATGGAGCTGTCGGGACTGGTGGTGTTGGGGGCGCTGGAGCTGGAGACCCTACGGAGCCTGGAGCTGCTGGAGCTGGAGGCTCTGGCGCTGGTGGCACTGGAGCTGGAGGAGCTGGAGTTAGAGGCACTGGCGCTGGTGGCGTTGGAGGTGGAGGAGCTCGAGCTGGAGGAGCTGGACCTGTTGACCCTGGAGCTGGAGGTGCTGGAGCTGGGAGTGCTGGTGGTCCTAGTGCTGGAGGCACTGTGCGGCCGCGACCGTACTTCGTTCCCTTGCTTCAGCAGGTTCTTGGGGTCCCGTCTTCTCCTACTCTTCCTCCTCCCCTACTGTGTCCACCGCCTGACCAGTCGCAGCCGCCGTTACAGCCAGCCTCCCCACTGCCTGCTCCTTCTCCTTACAATGAGCAGTCCGGTGGTTTGACAGAGCGTTGTGAGCCTGCGTCTCGTCCTGCCTCGCCTGTTCGCACTGCTCGTCGCATACCTCGTTCGCGTCCTCCTCCTGTCCCCGGCACACACGCTATGGCACTTCGTCCTTCCTCTGTTCCACTGCGTGTTCCTCCGCCTGCTCCTCCTGAGTCCTCTCTTCCTGTCGTCCCTGACCCTGAGTCTCGCCGCGCTTGTGCTGGCAGTCCAACTGTCTCTCGTCTCCTCGCCACTGCTGTCACTGACCCTTCTTTTGAGTCTGCTGCTGCATCTGCCCTCGTTGCTGAGCTGCTTGACTTTGCTGCTGCCTGTCGTCTAGACTACACCACTGCTCTTGTTGCTGAGTCTGCGTCTGCCAGTCCTCCGTCCGTCGGGGGTAAGTGTGCTCTTGGCACGGGCATCCTTGAGGACAGGCACGAGCACTTGATCAGGTTCTTAGTCTTCCGTCTTCCACTTGCCTTACTCCGCCTCTCCTATGTCCTCCGCCTGACCAGTCACAGCCGCAGTTATTGCCTGGCTCTCCACTGCCTGCTCTTCTCCTTACCCTGCGTAGACAGGCTCCCTGGCGGAGGGTTGTGAGTTGTGTCTTGTCATGCCTCCCTTGTTTGCACTGTTAGTTGTGCTCGTCGTCCTCGTCCTCCACCTGTCCCCGGCACGCACATTATGGCACTTCGTCCTTCCTCTGTTCCACAGCGTGTTGCTCTGCTGTCTCCTCAGGCGTCCTCTCTTCCAGACATTCCGGGCCTTGAATCCAACCTTGCTCGTGGTGCTAGTCCTACTGTCACTCGTCTCTTCGCCACTGTTGTCACTAACCCTTCCTTTGAGTCTACTGTTGCGTCTGCCCTAGTCACTGAGCTAGTCAACTTTGCTGCTACCCGTCGTCTCGACTACGTCGCGAGTCTTGTTACTGAGTCTGGATCTGTCTATCCTTCGTCCGTCGGGGGTGAGCTTGCCCTTGGCTGTGATGTCCTTGAGGACAGGCAGTTTGATTTCATGTGTCTAGCGTCCGTTTTAACTCGTTTCGCATCCATGCTGCTTTGCCGTGAGGGAGACTCGGATCCACTGGACATCCCCACTCCGCGCTCTTACGCAGAGGCGATCACGGGTGAGTACTCCTCTCAGTGGCAGACATCCATGTACGCAGAGATGGCATCCTGGAAGTCCACAGGCACCTACGTCGACGAGCTTCCCCCTCCTGGGGCGAACATAGTCGATGGCATGAGGATTTTCAGAGTGAAGCAGCCGCCGGGTTCTCCGCCTGCCTTCAAGGCGCGTTACGTTGCTCGAGGCTTCAGTCAGTGACAGGGGGTCGACTTCTTCCAGACCTTCTCCCCAAACCCAAAAATGACCACTCTTCGGGTGTTATTGCACGTTGCAGCATAGCGTGACTACGAGCTGCACTCCCTCGACTTCTACACAACTTTCTTCCAGGGCTGCCTTCACGAGGAGATCTAGCTACGCCGCCCACCTTGCTTCACCGGGTTGTTTCCTGAGGGTACCCAGTGGAGTCTCCGGCGGCCGGTCTACGGTCTCCGCCAGGCGCCCTGCGGGTGGCACCACACACTGAGGACGACACTTGCGGCTATTGGGTTTGCTCCTTGGACTGCTGACCGGTCGCTGTTTCTGCGCACCGACCCTACTCTGCCGCCGTCCTACATCCTCGCGTACGTCGATGACTTGGTCTTTGCTACTACTGACACTGAGGCATTGGCCCTTGTGAAGGCAGAGTGGCAGAAGAGACACACTTGCACTGATCTGGGTGAGGTGCGTAGCTATCTTGGCTTGCAGATCACCCGGGACAAGGCAAGGCGCACCATCACTGTGACTCAGTCAGACATGGTGCAGCAGGTCCTTCAGCGCCTCGGCTTTCGGTTCTCCTCGCTACAGTGCACTCCTCTGCCTACAGGCCACTCGCTCTCAGCTCCACCTTCGGACGAGTTCGTAGAGCCGAGAGGCCCGTATCCAAAGCTTGTGGGCTGCCTCATATACCTAATGACGTGCACACGACCTGACCTCGCGTACACTCTCAGCATCCTTGCTCGCTTCGTCGCACCCGGGTGACACAGGAAGGAGCACTGGACAGCTGCGCAGAGGGTACCACATTACTTGTGCAGTACATCGGGCATGGGGCTCGTGCTTGGAGGACAGGGTCTAGTGGTACTCACAGGACACTCCGACGCTTCTTGGGCCGACGACCAGGCGACTTAGCGGTTGTTACAGGGTTACTCTTTCAGTCTTGGCTCTGGTTCTGTCTCGTGGAGGTCCACTCGTTCGTCTTCTGTGCTTGGGTCAAGCTGTGAGGCCAAGTTCTGGGGCTATGGCTGCATAGAAGTTACGCTGGCTGACCTACCTGCTGTCCGACTTGGGTGAGCGGCCTCGTTCTCCTCCAGTTCTGTACGTCGACAACAAGGCCATGATTGACTTGTGTCAGGAGTGTCAAAATGTTGTATAGTTTATATTGTCTGCGTCTGGCGCCGCTCCCGCCCCACCCGTCACAGCTGACGTCAAGAGGACGGCGACGACGCTAAGACGGAACGTGAGGCAGATGAGAGTGTGGTTGGAGGAGGAAGAAGCGGCCGTTAAGAAGTGAGTCGCTTGGATTCGCCGCTTAGGTTTCTTGTCGCGACGCACGTGTGCGACGCTAGCTCTTTAACTGCTTCGCTCGCTCGTTAGTCGCTTCGCTCTCTCGGCTCTGCTCGCCGTCGCACCCGTGCGCTGCTCGCTTGCCCTCCGATGGTGCTCGATCGATCCTCCTCACTCGCGCCGCATTTTGTTTTGTCTTTCGTAAGGCTACGTCGCTGACTGCTCGTCGCTTCCCTGAGTCCAGTTAATTTGATTGTATCGAAATTCGCAGGTCGCTAAACGACACGCCGAAGCAGATCGAGCGGGAGTCAAAGGAGCCGGTTTCCGGCAAGACTGACGGGAAGGCCGATTGGAGCTAGTCGGCGCCGTGGAATCCGCTCGTCCTTACCACCCCTCCGGTACGCGCATTGCACCACGTACAGAGTAGTTGTTACCAGCAAGGCTGATGGGAAGCCAGATCGCAGATAGGCGGCGCTGTGAGTTCTTCTCTTCCTTTCCACCCCTCTGGTACGCCGCGCATTGCGCCACGTCACCAGACAGACGTTGACAGAAAAAAATCGCGGTGAGTCACCGTGTCTCGTCGTGCGTGGCACTTTGAGAATCTCTTAAAAGTGATTCACTGCTCCCTCGCTGTCGTTGCCACTGGTGCTCGAACTGCGCCACGTCACCAGACAGACATTGACGATAAACAGTCGCCGAGATCACCGTGTGCTCGTCGTGCTTCCACCGGTACTCCCACTGCGCCACGTCACCAGACGGAGCAAGAATCATGGGCAAGACTGACTGACTGTCAGAAGTCGAAAAAATCGGTCACGGGCAAAGACCTGCGCAAAGCGAACGCTGAGATTCACTGTGTGCTCGCGATTCTCCTGCGGGCTGATCGATAGACAGCTGCTTGTGCGGTCAAAAGTGAGTCCACAAGCTCACTTGTACTACTGCTGTTTTTTGAGAATTCTCCAAGACGCGTTCGCGTCACTGCACGGCAGCCTATGCGTATCAAAATGTTGCCAAAAAGCGCATCGTTAGAAAGCTACGGAAAGCACCGGAGAAATTCTTACTGATGTAGAGCGATTGGTGGATGGTCCAAGTTTGCTTGCATCCGACCGTGAGATGTCTCAGAATCAAAAGCATTTCCTCCTTATGGAGATGCTCTGATGGGTGGTTAGACTGTGCTCGCAACTGGTTGTGAAATGTCTCGGAATCAAAGGCGTTTCTTACTGATGGAGAGGGTTTGGTGGATGGTCCATTTCTGCACGCGACCCACGACGCTGAACGGCAGCCAGTGCGTGGGGATGAGCGAGTGCACCAGCGACACCGTCGCGATGCCGCCGAACGTCGACAGATTCGCCGCCGTTACCGCCATGGTGCTTTCTCGCCGCTACGCGCGCCGCTCGCGGGAGAACCGCGGGACGCTCGCGAAACACTCGCTCGAGATGCGGATTTCGAGTCTCGAGAGGTGGTTCAATAGGAGGCGCGCTATCTAAAACCACACGATCTAGTTCAGTCTAGACTAGTGTCGGCGCGACACGCCTTTAGTTGAAGACTGATACAAAAGTCGTCCTGAAACATTCACCAGAAAAACAAGGCACTCGGAACTCCAATGGCCATGCTTGTGTAACTTGCGTGGCGAACAGATGACGATCGAAAATTGTTTCGCAGCACAAATTTCCTGGTTGGATAAGGGTTCGCACGATATCGCTCTTCGTTGTAGATCCACTAACACGCGCCCATCGTTGTAACCGACACATCGATCTTGTAGTTACAGTGATGCAAGCTCGATCTCCATGTGTCGTCAACACCCTGTGGTTACCAATATCCAGCTTTGATGACTCCGGTTGAGACACTTTTGGACGAGTACATCAATATTTGCGCTGTACAATGAACCGATTGCGGAAAGCAATTTAAGTCCAGCCAGCAAAACACGACCTGCACAAGGAGTGTGAATATACAGTACAGGGAGGACTGATCAAAGGTAACTATACCTTTCCTGCCAGGCGGAGCTTTTGCCATCATGGCGTTTTCGAACTTCGTGCTTACGGTAGTAGGAATCGGCACCGCCGTTCTGTTGCTCAGAAGAGACGTCAAGAGGACGGCGACGACGCTAAGACGGAACGTGAGGCAGATGAGAGTGTGGTTGGAGGAGGAAGAAGCGGCCGTTAAGAAGTGAGTCGCTTGGATCCGCCGCTTAGGTTTCTTGTCGCGACGCGCGTGTGCGACGCTAGCTCTTTAACTGCTTCGCTCGCTCGTTAGTCGCTTCGCTCTCTCGGCTCTGCTCGCCGTCGCACCCGTGCGCTGCTCGCTTGCCCTCCGATGGTGCTCGATCGATCCTCCTCACTCGCGCCGCATTTTGTTTTGTCTTTCGTAAGGCTACGTCGCTGACTGCTCGTCGCTTCCCTGAGTCCAGTTAATTTGATTGTATCGAAATTCGCAGGTCGCTAAACGACACGCCGAAGCAGATCGAGCGGGAGTCAAAGGAGCCGGTTTTCGGCAAGACTGACGGGAAGGCCGATCGGAGCTAGTCGGCGCCGTGGAATCCGCTCGTCCTTACCACCCCTCCGGTACGCGCATTGCACCACGTACAGAGCAGTTGTTACCAGCAAGGCTGATGGGAAGCCAGATCGCAGATAGGCGGCGCTGTGAGTTCTTCTCTTCCTTTCCACCCCTCTGGTACGCCGCGCATTGCGCCACGTCACCAGACAGACGTTGACAGAAAAAAATCGCGGTGAGTCACCGTGTCTCGTCGTGCGTGGCACTTTGAGAATCTCTTAAAAGTGATTCACTGCTCCCTCGCTGTCGTTGCCACTGGTGCTCGAACTGCGCCACGTCACCAGACAGACATTGACGCTAAACAGTCGTCGAGATCACCGTGTGCTCGTCGTGCTTCCACCGGTACTCCCACTGCGCCACGTCACCAGACGGAGCAAGAATCATGGGCAAGACTGACTGACTGTCAGAAGTCGAAAAAATCGGTCACGGGCAAAGACCTGCGCAAAGCGAACGCTGAGATTCACTGTGTGCTCTCGCGATTCTCCTGCGGGCTGATCGATAGACAGCTGCTTGTGCGGTCAAAAGTGAGTCCACAAGCTCACTTGTACTACTGCTGTTTTTTGAGAATTCTCCAAGACACGATGAGATCATGGCTGGTTCAACTGAGATCATCAAGTACGATTCTCAGGTCCTTCTTTATTCCTCTCGTGATAAAAGGTTTGTGTTGAGACGTCTCAAAACAAACCCTGCATGGCTGGTTCAACTGAGATCTTCAGAAGTACGATTCGTCGGTCCTTTTTTATTCCTCTCTGTTGTGCACGTGTGCTTTCGCCTCACCCCACATGTGCCCCCCGCGTTCCACTTCCCCTCGTCCCCCGTCCCATGTTTCAGTTATACCCCTTTTCTTTTTTGCAAGGCTCTAACTCCAAATGGAAATGTGTGAAGGTGCTGGTTTTGAGACGTCTCTAAACTTCAACAGGAAAGCCCTTTGCGTCAGTGCTGCTAGTGTCCATTCCGCAGCCCACCTGTCCATTATTGACAGGTGCTGCTAGTGTCCATTCCTTCTCTCAATCTTCTTTGGGTGGCTTGGGTTGGAGGAACAATTTACCAACCGCATTACCACAGATGGATACCCCAAGCCCACAGTAGGTTATCGTAGGGATTAGACTTTGTGTCCAGCCGAGCCATTTTAATGTACTGTATTCGTCGTACGGTAAATTGCCCCTATTGTTTATTCTGCTTTTCTTCTCCTGTGGGTATGCTCTGTTCTTGTGCAGCGGAAAGCTTCTTCGGATCTGACTAAACCTGGCATGCACACAATGTTGCTGAACTGAACCATCGGATGAAATTCACCGAATAGGATAGTACAGAATGGGGTGGGGGCTTCCGCATTGTTGGAAACATTTAGTTTACGCTTCTGAAGTATCGAGCACTATAACAAAAAGCGAAGCAACACCGAGTAAACAAAAAAGGTTAACTAGGCGACAACAGCAGGAGGTTGAAGTGAAGGTCAAAGATCAGCGACCTTTGATTTGACTAAGGCAGCGCGACAGCAAAGACAAATAACTGACTCGTTATTGAGCAGTTACCCGAGTCGTCGCTGTATCGAACCGCAACAGCAATTACAGTTAAGCATTTCGTATTCTTTGTAATCATATATAACCTTGTATCTCTTTGCTATAATCAATTCATCTTGTTCTCACATACTAGTACAAGGTTGTTCACTCAATCCATCATTACGCTTCCGCTAAATACCGTAATCCCCCGGATAAAAGACCCCCCCATAATAATGTTCCCGGGTCTTTAATACGGGGGGGGGGGGGGGGGGGGGGGGGGGGGGGGGGGGGGGGGGGTGGGGGGGTATATTATTCAAGACAGTTTTCCTTATACCCCCCATTTGGGGTGAAATCATTATAAGACCCCCCCCCCCCAACCTCAAAAGTGTTTTTTAGATGTTAATTCATGTCAATTAAGCAAGCAGTGGCACATGGTAGGCCACAGAAGTTACAAAATACAATCAAGGCAGCCGAGCCGCACCGCTCAGCCGAGCCGCGCCGCCCCCCACCGAGCCGCACTGCCCTACCGAGCAGCACTGCTGCTACTGCTTCTACTGCTACTACTGCTGCTACTTCTGCTACTCTTGCTACTGCTCCTACTGCTGCTATGGCTAGTCCTACCGTTCTCACCTTTGATGCTGAGGGACGTGCAGTTGACTTTGACGTGTGGGTTGACGACCTACAGCTCTTTCTTCAGTGTGATTCTAGGGATGGAGTATCCCTTTTCGATCACACGTCCGGTGTTTCCACTGCTCCTGCTGCCACTGCTGACAGTACTGTTCGCTCACAGTGAACCACTCGTGACGCTGTTGCTCGTCTTGCTGTTTGTAGTCACCTGCCGCCTGCTGAGCGCGCACACTTTGGCCAGTACAAGACTGCTCAGTCTTTGTACGACGCTGTAGTTGCGCGCTACTCCTCCCCTGCCACTGCTGCCCTCAGCCGCCTCATGCTGCCGTACCTTTTCCCTGACCTTGCCGCCTTTGCCACAGTTGCTGACCTAGTTGCTCACCTTCGCACTAGTGACGCCCGCTACCGCGCTGCCCTTCCCACTGAGTTCTGTGCCAAGAACCCCCCCCCCATGTACATCACTCTTTACAACCTAGTCACCCGCCTCCCTGACTCCCTCTCTTCAGTCAAGGACCACTTTCTCTCCCTTTGCCCCACCGAGCTCACTGTCGACCTGCTAGAGGAGCGCCTTGCTGCAGCTGAGAAGAGTATCTTAGCTGTAGGTGCTTCTCGCGGCGACCGTCGCACCCCCTTCTTTGAGGGGTGTTCCCCTGTCCCCCTTCTCCCCTCTGTTGCTTCTGCTGCTGCTGTCGACCTCGTTGGCACTGAGGAGGTCGGAGCTGCGTCTGCCCCTAATGGGAGACGCCGCAACAGCAAGGGCAAGGGGAGCAAGGGTGGTGGAGGGGGCGGCGGGGGCGGCGGCGGAGGCAGTGGAGGAGGCGGAGGGGGTGGCGGTGGAGGTGGGGGTGGTGCCGGGAGTGGGGGCTTCAGTGGCGGCGGTGGAGGTCGTGGCGGCGGTGGCGGAGGTGGTGGAGGCAGCGGCAGCGGTGGAGGAGGTGGAGGCGGCGCTGGTGCTGGTCGAGGTGCAGCCGCGCAGCGTGGAGGCTTTGGTGGCAGCCAGCGCCCGCAGCAGCTGCGCACCCGTGAGACCCCGTCGGTTCAGCAGCTTCGTGTCCCTGCACTTACGTTCTTCGCACCGGCACTCGTAGTGGGGAGGTGTGTGGGCTCCCACACACCACGCAGCGCTGCTTCGGTCGCTTGACTGACGCTTGGCGTACCCAGTTTCCTGACGCTGTTGAGCTCCCTCGCTGGCATGATCTGCTTCTGCAGAATGTGCCTAACTTTGACCTAGATTTTGATGCTATCCTTGCTGCCATGTATGCTCTTGCTGATATTACTGAAGGTGACTGTTACCTGAGTTTCCCGCCCGACCCGGGCATTGCGGCTACTGCTCTAGGTGCTAGTGCGTCTGCTGCTCCAGGTGCTGGTGCGTTTGCTCTCTCTGGTACTGCACCTACTGAGTCCTTGCACACTTTCACACTTGACTCTGGTGCTTCGCGCTCTTTCTTTAGAGACAGCACCACGCTCACGCCGCTCAGTCGGCCTGTTGCGGTCTCCCTTGCTGACCCCTCAGGGGGCCCAGTCCTTGCACACTCCTCTACAGTTTTACCGTGTCCTGCGGCCCCGTCGGGCTTGCTGTCGGGACTCCACCTCCCCTCGTTCTCTACGAACTTGGTGAGTGGAGCTAACCTTTAGGACGCGTGGGTTGACCAGTTCACCCCTGGAGGTCAGCGTGTGACCCACTGCACTTGCTCTCGGACGGGCCGCCACCTGGCCACATTCATCCGTCGGCCAGGGTCGAGTCTGTACACACTGACTACTGCGCCTCCTCCGGTCCCTGCGTCTAGTCAGGTGTTTGCTGCCGCGTCCAGGTCTAGTCCTGTGTCTGCCCCCTGCTCGTGTCGTCCTCTGTCGCACGAGACTCTCATTTTGCACCACCGCCTTGGTCACCCCTCCCTGCCTCGTCTTCGGGGTATGGCCTCCCGTGCCCTTGTCTCTGGTCTCCCCAGGTCCCTCCCTCCCCTTCCTCCGGGGCCTGCCCCCACCTGTGTTCCTTGTGTCGAGGGCCGGCAGCGCACCGCTCCTCACTCTTCCTCGTTCCCTCCGACAGAGGCTCCTCTGCAGACTCTTCACATGGACGTGTGGGGCCCAGCCCGCGTCCGTGGCCAGGGTCACGAGCGTTACTTCCTGCTGGTCGTTGACGACTACTCGCGTTACACCACAGTTTTCCCCTTGCGCAGCAAGGGTGAGGTCCCTGAGGTGTTGATCGACTGGATCCGCGGTGCTCGTCGCCAGCTCAGTGAGAGTTTCGGCTCGGACCTTCCTGTTCTGCGTCTGCACTCAGACAGAGGTGGGGAGTTTTCCTCCGACCTCCTGAGGGCCTTCTATCGTTCGGAGGGCATCCGCCAGACGTTCACGCTTCCGGCCTCCCCGCAGCAAAATGGGATTGCTGAGCGCCACATTGGCATGGTCATGGACGTCGCTCGTACGTCCATGATCCATGCGGCTGCTCCCCATTTTCTGTGGCTGTTCGCGGTTCAGTACGCTGCGCATCAGATCAACCTTCAGCCTCGTGTCTCCTTGCCGGAGACCACACCTACTCTGCGGTGGACGGGGAAGGTTGGCGATGCGTCCGCGTTCCGTGTCTGGGGATCTCGAGCTTTTGTCCGCGATACTACAGCGGACAAGCTGTCCTCCCGTGCCGTTCCCTGTGTCTTCCTTGGCTTCCCTCCTGACGCACCCGGGTGGCAGTTCTACCACCCCACCTCGCGTCGTGTTCTGTCCTCTCAGGACGTCACGTTTGACGAGTCGGTGTCGTACTACCGTCTCTTTCCCTACCGCACTGCCTCTCCCCCCCCCCCCCCCCGCCACTCTTCCTCACACCAGGTACTCCCCCGGTAGACCCCCTCCCCCCCCAGGGTCCTGCCCACTCAGGTGTGTCCCAGGTAGACCCTGCCGAGCCGGTCGAGGTAGCTGTCGACTCAGGTGCTACTAGGGGTACAGAGCCTGTGGGTGCGGGGACTGGGGGTGCGGGGCCTGGGGGTGCTGAGCCAGAGAGTGTGGAGTCTGGGGGTGCTGAGTCTGGGGGTGCTGAGTCTGGTCGTGCTGAGCCTGGGGGTGATGAGCCTGGGAGTGTTGCGCCTGCACGTGCTGCGTTTGGAGGTGCTCTAGGTGTCCCGTTGCGGCGGGAGTCTCTCTCTCCTCAGCAGCTTCGTGAGTGGTACTCTCGGCGCTGTCGAGGTGCTGCTGCTGCTGGTGCTGCTGGAGGTGCTCCTGGTGCTGGAGCTGCTGGAGGTGCTGCTGGTGCTGGAGCTACTGGAGGTGCTGCTGGTGCTGGAGCTGCTGGAGGTGCTGCTGGTGCTGGTGCTTCTGGAGGTGCTGCTGGTGCTGGAGCTGCTGGAGGTGCTGCTGGTGCTGGTGCTGCTGGAAGTGCTGCTGGTGCTGGAGCTACTGGAGGTGCTGCTGGTGCTGGAGCTACTGGAGGTGCTGCTGGTGCTGGAGCTGCTGGAGGTGCTGCTGGTGCTGGTGCTTCTGGAGGTGCTACTGGTGCTGGAGCTGCTGGAGGTGCTGCTGGTGCTGGAGCTACTGGAGGTGCTGCTAGTGCTGGAGCTACTGGAGGTGCTGCTGGTGTTGGAGCTACTGAAGGTGCTGCTGGTGCTGGAGCTGCTGGAGGTGCTGCTGGGACTGGAGACCCTGGGGATGAGGGTACCGGTTCTGTCTCTGCTGTCTCTGGAGGCGCTGCGGGGTCGCGGCCGTACTACGTTCCGCTTCTTCAGCAGGTTCTTGGCTCCCCGCCTTCTCCTGGTCCTCCTCCTCCTTTCCTGAGTCCACCACCTGTCCAGTCCCCGTCGCTGTTCCAGCTGGCCTCTCCACTGCCTGGTCCTTCTCCTTACTCTGGACCGACTAGAGGTCTTACGGAGCGTCGTGAGCCTGAGTCTCGTCCTGTGTCACTTTCTGCGTCGCCTGTTCGACCTGTTCGCACTAGTCGTGTTTCGCGTTTGCGTCCTCCTCCTGTCCCTGGCACTCACGCTATGACTCTGCGTCCTTCTACTGCTCCGCAGCGTGTCCCTTTGACGTCTCCTCCTGCGTCCTCTCTTCCTGCCGGTCCGGACCTTGCGTCTGACTCCCTACGTGCTGCTAGTCCAGCTGTCACGCGTTTTCTCGCCACTGCTGTCACTGACCCCTTGTTTGAGTCCTCTGCTGCATCTGCTCTTGTTGCTGAGCTTGTTGACTTTGCTGTAGCCTGTCGCCTAGACTACGCCACTAGTTTTGTTGCTGAGTCTGCGTCTGCGTCTGTCTGTCCTCCGTCTGTCGGGGGTGAGTGTGCTCTTAGCACGGACGCTCTTGAGGACAGACAGGAGGAGTTTGAGTGCTTTGCCGCTTCTGCACCTCATCTCATGTCCATGCTGCTTGCCCCTGAAGGAGACCCAGATGCACCAGACATCCCGACCCTGCGCTCTTACGCAGAGGCGATAGAGGGTCCCTACTCCTCTCAGTGGCAGGCAGCCATGGACGCCGAGATGGCTTCCTGGAAGTCCACAGGCACCTACGTTGACGAGGTTCCCCCGCCTGGGGCGAACATCGTCAGTGGCATGTGGATCTTCAGGGTGAAGCGGCCGCCGGGTTCTTCGCCTGCCTTCAAGGCGCGTTACGTTGCACGTGGCTTCAGTCAGCGACAGGGAGTTGACTTCTTTCAGACCTTCTCCCCTACCCCGAAGATGACCACTCTTCGGGTACTGCTGCACGTTGCTGCTCAGTGTGACTACGAGCTCCACTCGCTTGACTTCAGCACTGCCTTCCTACAGGGCAGCCTGCACGAGGAGATCTGGCTGCGCCGCCCACCTGGCTTCACTGGGTCGTTTCCTGCTGGTACCCAGTGGAGCCTCTGGCGGCCAGTCTACGGTCTCTGCCAGGCACCCCGTGAGTGGCACGACACACTCAGGACGACTCTTGCTGCTCTTGGTTTTGCTCCTTCTACTTCTGACCCTTCTCTGTTTTTACGCACTGACACTACTCTGCCGCCGTTCCACGTTCTCGTGTACGTAGACGACCTCGTCTTTGCTACTGCTGACACTGAGGCACTCGCCCACGTGAAGTCGGAGCTGCAGAAGAGACACACGTGCACAGACCTGGGTGAGCTGACAAGCTATCTTTGCTTGCGGATCACCCGGGACAGAGCACAGCGCACCATTACCTTGACTCGGTCACACATGGTGCAGCAGGTCCTTCAGCGCTTCGGCTTCACGTACTCCTCGCCACAGTCCACTCCTCTGCCTACAGGTCACTCGCTCTCAGCTCCACCTTTGGATGAGTCCATAGAGCCGAGTGGCCCGTATCCAGAGCTTGTGGGCTGCCTCATGTACCTGATGACTTGCACACGACCTGACCTCGCATACCCTCTCAGCCTTCTGGCTCGCTACGTGGCTCCCGGCAGGCACCGAAAGGTGCACTGGGATGCTGCAACCCTTGAGGCTTTTCGGAAGCTAAGGGTTTTTTCAGATCTGCGTTTTTCTCACCTTTTTTCACAGTTTGATTCCTTTGCTTAAGCGTCCTCTCTACTACTGCAGCCCTTCGAAACATGAGTCAGGGTGACCCATGGGGCTTGTGCTTGGAGGACGGGCTCGAGTTGTCCTCACTGGTCACGCTGACGCCTCCTGGGTTGACGATTTGGCTATGCAGCGGTCGTCACAGGGTTACACCTTCAGTCTTGGCTCCGGTTCTGTCTCTTGGCGGTCTACCCGCTCTTCTTCTGTTCTCAGCTCTAGTTGTGAGGCTGAGATCTACGCTGGGGCCATGGCTGCACAGGAGCTACGCTGGCTCACCTATCTGCTAACCGACTTGGGAGAGGCGCCTCGTTCTCCTCCAGTTCTGTAAGTCGACAACAAGGCCATGCTTGCCTTGTGTCAGGAGCACAGACTGGAGCACAGAACGAAGCACATTGCTCTGCGCTACTTCCTTGCTCGAGAGTTGCAGCAGCGTGGCCAGCTTCGTCTTGCTTACGTGGCCTCTCAGGCCAACACTGCTGATGTTTTCACCAAGGCACTTCAGCCTTGTGATCATCAGCGAATCTGTACTGTGTTAGGCCTTGTACCTACTGTGCCTCACTTGCTTTCTTCTTGACTCTGCCTGTACTATACTCTTTATACATATACCTGCATGCTAACACTTGCTAGGTTGTATTCATTGTATTGTCTATTCTTCTTTATATAACTCTGCATGTGAACTGGCCTAGTGGCCATTTGCTTGTGCTCAGACTGTGTGGTGACTTTGTGATCCACCCTGAGCTTGCTTTGTCTTTCTTGACTGGTCTTGTGACCTCTTGTTCTCCCCCACTTTGCCTATGGGGGTGTGTCAAACTTATATATGCTATAGTCTGTTTAGGCTGTAGTGGGGCAGTTCTTAGAGGGTACAACACTTTTGTGTTTCCTATTTGTACCCATCTGATTTGTAGTTCATTCATTCTTCTCATTATTCTCACAGTATGATGGAGATTTTTTTTCTCGTTCATGTCGTTCTACGAGCAACATCAACAAGCGGCACCTGCGTGTCAAAGTACAATCTTACTTGTAGGCTATAGTGGGGCACTCCTTATGGGGCACAACACTTCTAGGGTTAGTACTTGTACCCCAACTCTTGCTCATCCAATCATTCCTACACAGTTCTCTCGATATGGTTTCCTAGCAGATCCATCTGTAGGACCACTCGTTTAGGGCCCACCATTATTTCCGTTCTGCCCATTTTCCTGCCCGAATCGCGCCCCTAGGCAGGCCGTTTTTTCTGCCCCAAATCGCGCCCCTAGGCTGGCTGTTTTTCCTGCCCGAATCGCGCCCCTAGGCAGGCCGTTTTTCCTACCCGAATCGCGCCCCTAGGCAGGCCGTTTTTCCTGTTCAAATCGTGCTCCTAGGCAGGCCGTTTTTCCTGTCCGAATTGCGCCCCTAGGCTGGCCGTTTTTCCTGCCCAAATCACGCCACTAGGCAGGCCGTTTTTCCTACCCGAATCACGCCCCTAGGCAGGCCGTTTTTCCTGCCCGAATCGCGCCCTTAGGCAGGCCGTTTTTCCTACCCGAATCGCGCCCCTAGGCAGGCCGTTTTTCCTGCCCAAATCGCGCCCCTAGGCTGGCCGTTTTTCCTGCCTGAATCGCGCCCCTAGGCAGGCCGTTTTTCCTACTCGAATCGCGCCCCTGCTGCTGCCGCTACAGCCCTACTGGTGCAACTACAGGCCTTGCTGCTGCAGCTACAGCCCCTGCTGCTGCCGCCCCAGCCCCTTCTACTGCAGCTACAGTCCTGCTGGTGCAGCTACAGCCCTTGATGCTGTCGCTACAGCCCTTGCTGCTGCCGCTACAGCCCCTGCTGCTTCCGCTCCAGCCCCTGTTACTGCAGCTACAGCCCTGCTGGTGCAGCTACAGCCCTTGCTGCTGCTGCTACAGCCCTTGCTGCTGCCGCTACAGCCCTTGCTGCTGCCGCTACAGCCCCTGCTGCTGCCGCCCCAGCCCCTTCTACTGCAGCTACAGCCCTGCTGCTGCAGCTACAGCCCTTGCTGCTGCTGCTACAGCCCTTGCTGCTGCTGCTACAGCCCTTGCTGCTGCTGCTACAGCCCTTGCTGCTGCCACTCCAGCCCTTGCTGCTGCCGCTACAGCCCCTGCTGCTGCCGCCCCAGCCCCTTCTACTGCAGCTACAGCCCTGCTGCTGCAGCTACAGCCCTTGCTGCTGCTGCTACAGCCCGTGCTGCTGCCGCTACAGCCCTTGCTGCTGCCGCTACAGCCCCTGCTGCTGCCGCCCCAGCCCCTTCTACTGCAGCTACAGCCCTGCTGCTGCTGCTACAGCCCTGCTGGTGCAGCTACAGCCCTTGCTGCTGCCGCTACAGCCCTTACTGCTGCCGCTACAGCCCTTGCTGCTGCCGACACAGCCCTTGCTGCTACTTACTGCAGCTGACGCTCCTTGCTGCTGCTGCTCCCTGCTGCTGCTGCTCCTTGCTGGACCTACTACTGACCGTCACTGCCTGTCATGGCCACTATCACGGCAGTTGCAGCAGCTAGGGGTGGACAGCGGCGGTCACTGCCTCTCCCGGACGACCCCACCCCTCAGCAGCTTCGCGAGTGGGTTCTTCAGCGAGCCCGTCCAGGTGGTGGGGGCTTTGGTTTTCTATGTACTGCGCAGAGGCGGCAGCAGAGTCAGCAAGAGACCTTCTCCCCGCAGGTGCTTAGTGAGTTGTTTCCTCAGCGATGTGTCACTAGTTCGGTCGAGGCTGCTGCACTAGGTGCTAGTGAGTCTGCTGCCGCACTAGGTGCTAGTGAGTCTGCTGCAGCTTTAGGTGCTCGTGCGTCTCCCGCCACAGGTCCTTCCTCAGCTGAGGCCTTGCACACTTTCACACTTGACTCAGGCGCGTCACGTTGCTTCTTTCGTGACTGCACCTCACTCACACCAATTGCTGCACCGGTACCGGTCTCACTGGATGACCCCACTGGGGGCCCAGTAGTCGCACGAGCCTCCACTGTCCTCCCGTGTCCAGCAGTCCCCTCCGGTTCTTTGTTAGGTCTCAACCTCCCCACGTTCTCGACGAACTTGGTGAGCAACGCTGCCATTCAGGATGTCTGGGTTGATACCTTTATTCCTGGAGGGCAGCGTATGGCGATCTGTACATGTTCCCGGACTGGTCGTCACCTGGCTACATTCAATCGACGGCCTGGGTCTAGTCTGTACACACTGACCGCTGCGTCTGCACAGGTGACTGCGGCAGGTCAGGTGGCTGCGTCGAGTCAGGTGTCTGCGTCTGGTCAGCTTGCAGCATCTTGCTCGTGTCGGGTACTCTCCCACCAGACTCTCCTCTAGCACCACCGCCTCGGTCACCCCTCCTTGCCGCGTCTCTGTGGTATGCACTCCTGTCTCCTTGTCTCTGGCCTTCCCAGGTCCCTGCCCTCCCTCCCGCGCTCGCCTGCCCCGCCGTGCCTTCCCTGCGTCGAGGGGCGGCAGCGCGCTGCTCCTCACTCCTCCGAGTTTCCTCCAACCATTGCTCCTTTGCAGACTCTCCACATGGACGTTTGGGGCCCAGTCCCCGTCGGTGGAACGGACCAGGAGCGCTACTTCCTACTGGTTGTTGACGACTACACACGTTACACCACTGTCTTCCCCTTGCGGTGCAAGGCGGGCGTCAATGGTGATTTGATCCCCTGGATCCGTGCTACTTGTCGACAGCTACGCGAGCGGTTCAGTCAGGACTTCCCAGTCCTGCGTCTGCACTCTGACAAGGGCGGTGAGTTCTCTTCTGACCTCCTTGCGGAATTCTGTCGAGACGAGGGCATCGTCCAGTCGTTCACGCTTCCGGCCTCTCCTAAGCAAAATGGGATTGCTAAGCGTCGCATTGGCTTGATCTTGGAGGTTGCTCGTACCTCCATGGTCCATGCGGCTGCTCCCCATTTTCTGTGGCCGTTTGCGGTCCGATACACTGCGCATCAGCTCAACCTCTGGCCCCGTGTCTCTGAGCCAGAGACCTCGCCCACACTCCGGTGGATGGGGAAGGTTGGCGATGCGTCAGTGTTTCGGGTCTCGGGCGTGCTCTCCCTTGTTCGCGATGCCACAGCGAACAAGCTTTCCTCTCGCACTCTCCGCTGCGTCTTCCTTGGCTTCCCCACCGACGCCTCGCCGTGGCAGTTTTACCACCCACGCTCGCGTCGAGTCTTCTCCTCCCAGGACGTCAGTTTGACGAGTCTGTCTGTTATGACAGGCTCCACCCGCACGCGTCCCACCCAGTCCCCCTAGCGCCTCTCTTCTTGGTACCTGTCCCCCCCCCCCATAGTAGACCCCCTCCCCCCACACGGTCCTGCTCCCTCAGGTGTGTCTCAGGTAGATCTACCCCCCCTTGGTCGAGCCTTTGGAGGTCTCTTCTGACTCCTCTAGCCCAGCTGAGGGGGGTGACCCTGCCACTGACGACACGGCGGCCAATCGCCGCTCTCCATGCTTGGAGACCCCCTATGGTTTTCCGCCTCGGCCGTCTTCACCGCCTCCGCAGCCTGCTGCTGTGGACTCTGGAGTTGAGACTGCTGGTGCTGAGTCTGGGGGTGCTGAGCCAGAGGATGAGGGTTATGGGGGTGCTGGTTCTGGGGGTGCTACGACTGGGGGTGCTGGTTCTTGGGGTGCTGCGACTGGGGGTGCTGACGCTGGAGGTCCTGCGAGTCCTAATGGCGGTGGAGCTGTGGGTGTCCCTGCTGGAGGTCCTGGAGCTGGACAGCCACCCCAGCCTGACCTACTTGAGACGCTCTTGCCGCAGGCGATTCGTGCGTGGATCGTTCGGCGAGGCAGTCCTGGTGGTGGAGGGTACGGTCATGCTGGTGCTGGAGCTGCTAGTCCTGGAGGTACTGCTGGTGCTGGAGGTACTGGAGATACTGCTGGTGTTGGAGGTACTGGAGGTACTGCTGGTGCTGGAGGTGCTGCTAGTGCTGGAGGTACTAGAGGTGCTGCTGGTGCTGGAGGTGCCGGAGCTACTAGTCCTAGAGGTGCTACTGGTGCTGCAGGTGCTGGACCTACTAGTCCTGGAGGTACAGCTAGTGCTGGTGGTGCTGTAGGTACTGCTGGTGCTAGAGGCGCTGGAGCTGGAGGTACTGGAGGTGCTGGAGCTGCTGGTCTTGGAGGTGATCGTCGTGGAGGTGCTGGAGCTGCCGGAGCTGGTGGTGCTGTTCGAGCTGGAGGTCCTACTGGAGCTGCTGGCAGTGGAGGTACTGGAGGTGCTGCTGGTGCTGGAGCTGCCGGAGCAGGTGGTACTGCTGGTGTTCGAGGTGCTGGAGGTGCTACTGGAGCTGCTGGCACTAGAGGTGCTAGAGGCACTACTGGTGCTAGAGGTCCTCGCGCTGCCGAAGCTAGTGGTGCTGCTGGTGCTGGAGGTGATGGGGGTGCTGCTGGAGCTGCTGGTGCTGGAGGTGCTGGTGTTGCTGGTGCTGGAGGAGCTGGAGCTGCTAGTACTTCCCTGCGCAGACCGTTTTTCTACCCGCAGCCGCAGTCGTCCCTGCCGCCGCCTAACTCAGTCCTTCGCCAAGTTCTTAGTCTCCCGTCTTCCACTAGCCTCCCTCTACCCCTCCTCTGTCCACCGACAGACCAGTTTCAGCCACAGCTACTGCCTGGGTCCCCGCTGCCTGCGCCTGGTCCTCACACTGAGGTGACTGAGTCCCTGACTGAGCGTCGTGAGCCTGAGACTCGTGCTTCCACACCTGTTCGTGCTCGTCGTGTCGCCCGTCCTCGTCCTCCTGCTGTCCCAGGCACTCACGGTATGGCACTTTGTCCTTCCTCTGTTCCACAGCGTGTTGTCCTGCCTGAGCCTCCCGCGTCCTCTCTTTCGCACGTTTCTGACCCTGAGTCTAACCTTGCTCATGCTGCCAATCCTACTGTCACTCGTCTCCTCGCTACTGTCGTCACTGACCCTGACCTTGAGTCTACTGAGCTAGTCACTGAGCTAGTCGACTTTGCAGCTAGGAGTCGTCTCGACTACGTCGGGAGTCTTGTCACTGAGTCTGAGTCTGTCTGTCCTCCGTCCGTCGGGGGTGAGCTTGCCCTTGGCAGTGATGTACTTGAGGACAGACAGTTTGAGTGTTAGTTTGTTGCGGCCACTTTACCTCGTTTCGCATCCATGCTGCTTTGCCCTGAGGGAGACCCGGATGCACTTGAGATCCCTACCCTGCGCTCTTACGCTGAGGCGATCGCGGGTGAGTACTCCTCTCAGTGGCAAACAGCCATGGATGCAGAAAATGGCTTCCTGGAAGTCCACAGGCACCTACGTCGACGAGGTTCCTCCTCCTGGGGCGAACATAGTCGATGGCATGTGGATTTTCAGAGTGAAGCGGCCGCCGGGTTCTCCGCCTGCCTTCAAGGCGCGTTACGTTGCTCGAGGCTTCAGTCACCGACAGGGGGTCGACTTCTTCCAAACCTTCTCCCCCAACCGAAGATGGCTACTCTTCGGGTGCTGCTGCACGTTGCAGCACAGCGTGACTACGAGCTGCACTCCCTCGACTTCTCCACAGCTTTCCTGCAGGGTAGCCTTCACGAGGAGATCTGGCTGCGCCGCCGACCCGGCTTCACTGGGTCGTTTCTTGCGGGTACCCAGTAGAGCCTCCGCCGGCCAGTCTACGGTCTCCGCCAGGCGCCCCAAGAGTGGCACGACACACTGAGGACTACACTTGCGGCTCTTTGGTTTGCTCCTTCGACTGCTGACCCGTCGCTGTTTCTACACACCGACACTACCCTGCCGCCGTTCTACATTCTAGTGTACGTCGATGACTTGGTTTTTGCTACTGCTGACACTGAGGCGCTGACCCTAGTGAAGGCGGAGCTGTAGGAGAGACACACCTGCAATGACCTGGGTGAGCTGCGAAGCTATCTTGGCTTGCAAATCACCCGGGACAGAGCATGGCGCACCATCACCCTGACTTAGTCACACATGGTGCACCAGGTCCTTCAGCGCTTCGCCTTCCAGTTCTCCTCGCCACAGCCCACTCCTTTGTCTACCGGCCACTCACTCTCAGCTCCACCTTCGGACAAGTCCGTAGAGCCTAGTGGTCCGTACCCAGAGCTTGTGGGTTGCCTCATGTACCTGATGACTTGCACACAACCTGACCTCGCGTACCCTCTCAGCCTCCTGGCTTGCTACGTGGCTCCCGGTAGACACCGAAAGGTGCACTGGGATGCTGTGAAGAGGGTAATGCGTTACTTGTGCAGTATATCGGGCATAGGGGCTAGTGCTTGGAGGACAGGGTTCAGTGGTACTCACCGGACACTCCGACGCTTCTTGGGCCGACGACCAGGCGACTCAGCGTTCGTCACAGGGTTACACCTTCAGTCTTGGCTCTGGTTCTGTCTCGTGGAGGTCCACTCGTTCTTCTTCTGTGCTTAGTTCCAGCTATTAGGCCGAGATCTACGCTGGGGCTATGGCTGCACAGGAGCTTTGCTGGTTGACCTACCTGCTGACCAACTTGGGGGAGCGGCCTCGTTCTCCTCCAGTTTTGTACATCGACAACAAGGCAATGCTTGCCTTGTGTCACGAGCAGAGACTGGAGCACAGAACGAAGCACATTGCTCTTCGCTACTTCCTTGCGCGTGAGCTGCAGCAGCGTCGTCAGCTCCGCCTTTCCTACGTGGCCTCGCGGGCCAACACTGCTGATGTGTTCACCAAGGCCCTTGGGTCTTGTGATCATCAGCGTTTCTGCACTGCTCTTGGGCTTGTGCCCACTCTGCCTCACCTGCTGGTTACTTGACTTGCTCTTGCTGTACACTGATATATATCTTTATACCTGCTTATTTCCTCTTGCTAGGTTGTGATCAGTGTACTGCCTTGCTATTATAACTCTGCATGTGAACTAGCCTTGTGGCTGCTTGCTTGTGCTAAGATTGTGTGGTGTCCTTGAGATCCACCCTGAGTTTTGTTTTGCTTTGCTTTTGTTCTGTTGTCTTCCTTGACTGGTCTTGTTGTTCCCCACTTAGTCTATGGGGGTGTGTCAAAGTACAATCTTATTTGTAGGCTATAGTGGGGCACTCCTTATGGGGCACAGCACTTCAAGGGTTAGTACTTGTACCCCAACTCTTGCTAATCCAATCATTCCTACACAGTTCTCTTGATACTGCGCTGTCAAACAACAGTGACAACAACAACGGAGTTACTCCCATGAGTCTCGATGGCTCATCTTTTGCGCGCGGAAATCAACGGCCTAGCTTCACACTGTACGTACCTCAACGCGGCTGTGTCAGCTTCATGCCGAATCAGCTCCTGCCTGGACAAGAGACGAAGACACTGGATGCACTTCAGTTGCAGTCATAATTCGCACACGTGCTCAAACTACCAACATGAACACCGTTTGACGAAAAAGACTTCTATACCTGTTCACTGCCCATGTGTCATTCTCATAGGTGACCGCGCTGGTCAGACATGCGGGAAGCTTCACACTCAGCACCGCTGCTTCTCCCGCCTTGATGACGCTTGGCGCGAAGAGTTTGGTGACGAGGCTGAGCGCCCCCGCTGGTCAAAGCTGCTTAGGTCTGGAGTTGATATCTTTGCCCTTGACTATGATGCTATCCTTGCTGCCATGTATGCCTTGTCTGTTAGTGTTGAGGGTGACTGTTACCTGTGTGTGCCGCCCGACCCAGGTATAGAGGCTGCTGCTCTAGGTGCTAGTGAGTCTGCTCTCTCTGGTACTGCGCCTGCTGAGGCCTTGCACACCTTTACGCTTTACTCAGGTGCTTCCCGCCGTTTCTTTCGTGGCTGCACCACCCTCACTCCACTGCTTGCACCTGTTCCGGTCAGACTGGCTGACCCCTCAGGGGACCCATTTCTTGCCCGTTCCTCCACTGTTCTCCCATGTTCGGCGGTTCCCTCCGGCTCACTGTCAGGTCTTCACCTCCCCTCGTTCTCTACGAACTTGGTGAGTACCGCTGCCCTCCAGGATGCGATGGTCACTACCACCACTCCTGGGGGTTAGCGTGTGTTGATCTGCACATGTACACGTACGGGCCGTCACCTGGCCACGTTCACCCGTCGGCCTGGGTCGAGTCTGTACACACTGGCTACTAAGCCTCCTCAGGTAGCTGCGTCTGCTCAGGTGTTCGCGTCAAGTCCGGTAGCACCCCCCTGCTCGTGTCGCCTCCTGTCGCACCAGAATCTCCTGTGGCACCACCGCCTTGGTCACCCCTCCGTGCCACGCCTTCGTGGCATGCACTCCCGCCTGGCTGGCAGTTTTACCACCCCACCTTGCGTCGTGTCCTCCCCTCTTAGGACATCACGTTTGAGGAGTCAGTTCCCTTTTACCGCCTCTTCCCCTACCGCACTGCCCCTCTCCCCCCCCCCGCCGCTCTTCCTTGCTCCAAGTCCCCCTCCGGTAGACACCCTCCCCCCTCAGGATTCTGCTCCCTCGGGTGTTTCTCAGGTAGACCCACTCCTCGGGACTGTGCTTGTCGAGGTCACGGAAGACTCAGGTGCTCCTAGAGGTGTTGCGTCTGGGGGTGCTGCGTCTTGGGGTGCTACGTCTGGGGGTGCTGCTTATGGGGGTGCTGAGTCTGCGAGTGCGGAGCCTGGGGGTGCTGAGTCTGAGGGTGCGGAGTCTGGGGGTGCTGAGCCTAGGGGTGAGGAGCCTGGGGGTGCTGAGCCTGAGGGTGCGGAGCCTGGGGGTGCTGTGTCTGAGGGTGCTGCGTCTGCTGGAGGTCCTGCGGGTGCCTCGTCATGATTGTCTCCCCGGCGGGAGCCTCTCTCACCGCAGCAGCTGCGCGAGTGGTTTGCTCAGTGCACACGCCTTAGGAGTGGCGCTGCAGGAGCTGGAGGCTCTGCCGCTGGAGGCACTCGAGCTGGAGGTGCTGGAGCTACTAGTCTTGGAGGTGCTGGAATGAGTGGCTGCAGGGCATCAAGTGAGTGGCTGCAGGGCTCTAAGAGAGCACTTATAGGAAACTGCAGGGAATCAAGTGAGCGTCGCACAGAATCAAGTGAGTGTCAGTGAGGGAGCACTGATAGAGCAACCTCGTGCAGTGGCGCTCCATCCCCATGTCGCTGCAGGGCATCAAGTGAATGTGAAGGAGGCGTACGAATCGTCTCAATTTTTAAACCCAACGCACATTCCCTCATCCTTCATCTTCGTCCTCTTCTCGTGCACCTACTGAAGTCATGGGATATTCTCCAGCCACCTCTTAACAACCTTTGAAGTTTGACCTCCTGCTGCCATTCGCCGCTCCCTTTTCTCCCGTTCAATCCTCCCTGGCATGCCTCCACCCCCCCCCTCCCTACCGTCTTCCTCTTCCTGCTACGCCGTTGAACCTCATGGATTTCCTGCCATGCATTGCCATCCTCTCACCTCCTGCCATGCTTTCGCTCGCCCCCTTTCTCCCATACAATCCCCCCCTCCCAGCGTCTTCCTCTTCCTGCTGCGTCTGCTCAAGCTCATGGACTTCCAGCCGTGCATCGCCATCCTCACACGAACCATGGCGGCAGCCTTCCCCGCCCTCGTGCATTTCTTCCTGCTCTGGGCCATCATGTTCATCGGCTTCTCTCTTTACGCCTATGTGGTGTTTGGGCGAACGATAGAGCAGGTACGGTTGTGCTGTTGAGTGTGGTGCTGGGCAGGGTGTGGTGCGGAGTGGTACTATTGGGTTGGCAGGTGCAATGCAGTAGGTGGGTGGGTAGCCTTCCCCGCCCTCGTGCATTTCTTCTTGCTCTGGGCCATCATGTTCATCGGCTTCTCTCTCTACGCCTACGTGGTCTTCGGCCGCACGCTAGAGCAGGTACGGCGCTGTGCTGGGCGTAGGGTGCTGCCATCCGGTACCATTGGGTTGGCAGGTGCAGTGTAGCAGGTGTGTGGGAGTTCTTTCCCCGCCCTCGTGCATTTCTTCCTCCTTCCCTACCTTTTGAGACGTCTCAAAAGTACCACTAGATAATTTTGATCAGCTTCTCCCTCTAAATATACTTCAGCAGGGTGGCCATGTCCTCATCCTAAAAAATGACAACAGCACGGGATACTATTTCATTCAGCTGGAGGGGTGGAACCTCATGGAGCTCTGGGTACTCCTCGTCTTATATCGAAAACCAACCCATTCTCCCCCCACCCCCCCCCTTCTCTCCTTGCTTACAGTACAACACAGTGGCCATGTCGATGGTATCCTGCTTCCTCATTCTCATCAACGACAACAGCACCGGATACTATTTCATTCAGCTGGACGGGTGGAACCTCATAGCAGCCATCATCTTCTGGGTGGCCTACATCAGCGTGATGGTGTTTGTCATGCTCAACGTGCTCATCGCCATCGTGGTGGATGCGTTCTTGGAAGTCAGGGTACGTACTATCACAGCAGAGAGTCATACGGTGCATACATGTCACCTCTCTCACTCACGGCAGCCATCATCTTATGGGTGGCCTACACCAGCGTCATGGTGTTCGTCATGCTCAACGTGCTCATCGCTACCGTGGTTGACGCCTTTTTGGAAGTCTGGGTACGTGTCATCACAGCAGCAAGTCAGAAGGTGCGTGCATGCCTGCCACCTCACTCACAGCTGCCATCATCTCATCTTCTGAATCGCCTACATCAGCGTCATGGTGTTTTTCATGCTCAACGTGCTCATCGCCATTGTCGTCGACGTGTTCCTGGAAGTAAGGGTACATGCTTGACTTGAGGGGTGCATGCTTGGCACCTCACTCACTCACAGTTGCCATCATCGCATCGCATCTTCTGGACATGGATCGCCTACATCAGCGTGATGCTCTTTGTGATGGTCTTCCCGATGCTCAATGTGCTCATTGCTATTGTTGTCGACGCTTTCCTGGAAGTCCGGGTGTGTGCAAGTGTGCCCTAAGATGCATTCAATGCAATCACAAGCCCCATATGGCATGTCATTTCATCTCCATCCCTCCCGTCCACCCGGAAATCCACGGAGGAGTCGCCAGCCTTCTGGTGGACATGTGGTTTGTGCTGTGCATCGTGCTACTGACCCTTCCTTCCTCCTCTATTCTCTCCCTTCTTCCCTTTTCCCCTCCCCCCTTCCCCCCACGCAGAAATCCACGGAGGAGTCACCAGCGTTCCTGGTGGACATGTGGTATGTGCTACGCAACATGCCGCTGCGCCTCTCAACAGACTACTAGAAACCGGGAAGGCTGCAGTGCCACCTGCTCATGCTGGGCGCAGAGGACATTGATGTTACGGTGAGAGCAGGATACACTCGTCTTTCTTTCTTTGGTGGACTCACAACGCACACACGTGCTGTGCTGCGCCGCCTCTCAACGGACTACTGGAAGCCGGGAAAGCTGCAGCGCCACCTGCTTATGCTGGGGGAAGAGGACAGATATGTAGCGGTGAGAACGGGATAGCCTGAGGTGCGGTGCGGTGGTGTGCAATGGGGACAGGACAGCCTCTGCTCTTGTATGAGTCCACTCTCAAGGCAAGAATATGCTTGCGGTGGGTGGGTGCGGAGCGGAGGGTTATTCTGTAGCCGCGGGAATAGCACAGTCTCTTGAGTGGTGGTTTCTGCACTGCTCTGCAATGGGAGAGTGGACTCACAAGGCTGCCTCCTTGCATTGGGTGCTGAGGCTGACTGTGTAGTGGTGAGAGTAAGCTAGACTTGTCTTTGTTCGGTGGGACTTCAAGACGTCTCAAAAGGCGCTTGAGGGCGACTGTGTGGTGGTGGGAGTTGAAACGAGAACAGAGTAGTGTTTGGTGTGGATGGTAAGATTTCTGACTGGATTCAAGAGATATATGCTTGCATGGTGCTCTGATACCATGAAGAGAACCACAAATATAAGGTCTGTGGATCGACTTTGTAAATGACCAAGTCCATGGCATTCCGCAAAAGCATCTTCAGGCGATACAACCGCTGCTGCCATTTCATCCTGTCCCTCTTTCCCTCCCTTCCCCTCTCCCTCCCTCCCTCTCTCCTCTTTCCCAGCTGGAGAATGTAGTAGTGGCCAAGTCAGTTGCAGCCCCTTCAAAGGAGGCTTCAGAAAATACAACCACTGCTCCCTTTCCCTCCCTTCCTCCCTTCCTTCCCCTCCCTCCCTCCTCCTCCCTCCATTCCCCTCTCCCTCCTGCTCTTTCTCCTCCCTTCCTCCCCCCCCCACAGCTGGAGGATTCGATAATGGCCAAGTCAGTAGCAGCCCTCAAAAAGAGCTTCAGGCAAATCAGCCGCTGCTGCCCTTTTCCTATTTTCCCTTCGTTCCTCCCTCCCCCTCCCTCCCTCCCTCCCTCCCTCCCTCCCTCTCTCCTCTCTCACAGCTGGAGGATTCGGTGGTGGCCAAGTCAGTGGCAGCGCTCAAGGAGGGCTGGAATCGAGTCAGCCGCTGCTGCAGAGGCCTTGGGCGAAGCAAGCCGTGACCGCGCAGGGTGCTGCGGGTGGGCAAGCGGTGCTTGACTGCCGACGCCCTGCTGGGGGTGCTGGAGCGCTGTGCTGCCAACAGACCCCCTGGCAGTGACTCCGTGCGGGGCAGAGGCTTCAGCTTCAAACGACAGGTGGGCTGGATGGTTGCTTGCTCCCACTCCCTCCCACTGTCACTCTCTGCTCTTCACATCTCTTCACTTCTCCTGCTTGGGGTGCTGGAGCACTGTGCTGCCAATAGACCCCCTGGCAGTGACTCCGTGCGGGGCGGAGGCTTCAGCTTCAAACGACAGGTGGGCTGGATGGTTGCTTGCTCCCACTCCCTCCCACTGTCACTCTCTGCT
The DNA here is from genome assembly GCA_947471745.1 of Closterium sp. Naga37s-1. Classification (NCBI taxonomy): domain Eukaryota; kingdom Viridiplantae; phylum Streptophyta; class Zygnematophyceae; order Desmidiales; family Closteriaceae; genus Closterium; species Closterium sp. Naga37s-1. The sequence goes on along the minus strand of CANJKZ010000084.1, from coordinate 4,101,832 downwards.
CTTCACATCTCTTCACTTCTCCTGCTTGGGGTGCTGGAGAGCTGTGCTACCAACAGGCCCCCTAGCATTGACTCCATGCAGGGAGGCTTCAAATTCAAGCACCAGGTCAGCTAGCTGGTTGAATTAGATTCACTCCGGCTGAAATGACAGGTAGGTTGGCTGGTTGATGTTGGTGCAACCCTACGGTTTGCACTCGGCTTGTTGTCCGTGTGCGTGAATGTGTGTGTGTATGGAATGGTATGAGGGCATGGGATAATATATATTTCATGCTTATAATTGTGTGTGAATGTTGAGTCATGATGTCGAGTGTGTGTGTCGAGTCAATAGCGAGTTATCGCTAGACGCGTGTTACGCGGTCGTTTGTGTCTCGCGCGCGGTTTCTATTTTGTCGTGCGCGGTTTCTATTTTGTCCTGTGTCGAACGTTCGGCGTGTCGCAGGTGTGTGCAGCAGACCCATCAAGAACTCAAGGATGAGTTTGTGATGAAGAGCCCGAGCCTTGGTGTCAAGCCTCAAGTGATTTCGAAGCTCGCCAAAAAGGGTACACCTCAAGATATTGAAGATATTTACATTACTTTGTGTAGTGTAACATTTCACTTGGTGTAGGCCCTAGTGAAGGGTAGTTTCGAGACCCTTCGTGGTTGGGGACAGTGTGGCACTGTTCCACATCACTGTACCTCGGCTCTTGGGGTTTGTAGGAGCTGGGAGTCATTCCCAACTCGTAACTCTTCCTATCTTGTGTTCTAAGACTATAGTGGCTGCCATAGTACCGTTCGTTCAAACCGACGCTGTGTCGTCAATTCTTTATCAAATCGTGCAATCTAAATTGCTAATTGTAGACGACGTAAATACGCTCCAGATCCAATTTGAATCAAGTCATTTGCAGCTGCGAGCAGAACGCTATCAACGTTTGAAGCCGCTGTGCAGAAATCCGTCTGTGCTCTCTATCTTTCGTTTTAGGCACATTCAAGCCTATTGTGACTATAACAAGTGGTATCAGAGCCCCTTGGAGCAGTTTCGACAATGTCTGGACCTGAGGAAAGGGGTGGCAGAGATGCTGGTGGCAGTGGAGAAGCTCAAGCTCAAGACCAACCCCGTGATTCAGCCATGGCGCCCATGCAACCAAGTCTTGGCCCACCTAGGGATGAGCCTAGGGTGTTTGGGCTTGACAAGTTCAACGGTGACAACTTTGCTGAATGGTCCTTCAAGATGGAGAACATCTTTGACCACTATGACCTGCTGGAGGTGATGGAAGGAACGGAGAAGCGCCCCGAGAACGACCCGGAGAAGAGCCCGTGGGTGCGGAAGAGCGCACAAGGCTATCTCTTACTTGGGCAAGCGTTGGGGAGCAGTCAGATCCGTCACATCAAGCCATTCCAGCGTGAACCAGAGAAAGGACCAAAGGCATGGGCTGCTCTCAAGGGTGTACATGCTCCTGCAACAGCGGCGGTAGCGGTGGTGTTGGAACGGCAAATGGCGGCACTACGAATTGAAGAAGACGAAGCGGTTGAAGAAGGGGTGCTGAAATTCTTCGACTTGTTGACGCGGCTTGAGGGAGCTGATTTGAACTACAGTGAGCTCCAAAAGAAGACCAAGTTGCTGGCCTTACTCCCAGAGTCATGGTCCTCGCTCATCATCAACCTTAATCGCGACTTGCCCCGCCTCTCGCTTGAAGACGTGAAGCGAGCTATCCTTCAAGAGGATTTCCGCCGCCGTGAGTTGGCGAGTGCGGATGGCGCTGGGGCAGCGAGCATCGGCCGTGGATATGGTCGAGGAAGAGGCAGAGGACGAGGGGGAGGAAGGTTTGGTGGCAGCAACTTCGGCGGAGGCCGCAGGAGTGGCGGTTACGGCAGCGACGACAAGAGCTACGGACGCGGTCGCGGCCGATTCGACGGCGAGTGTCACTATTGCCACAAGAGCGGACACATGTGGCGCGACTGCTACAAACTCCCTGATGGTTGGACCCCTGCTCAAGGCCAAGAGGGTAGAGGAGCAGGAGGAGGGAGAGGACGAGGCCGTGGAGGCCGTGGCGGTCGCGGTGGCGGAGCTGCAAACATGAAGAGCGGAGACAACGACAAGGACCCGAGCGACGATCGATACCCGGGTCTATTCTACTTCGTGTCGACGCAAGTACCGGCTGGTCCAGAGAAGGATGAAGGCTTTGAGGAGCCAGCAGCTGTGGGGAAGGTGACCCTACACCCCCTGGACTATTGGGTGATTGATAGTGGCGCTACCTATAGCATGACACCTCGCCCGGACTTGCTCACCGAACTCGAGCCGTCACCGGTGAAGCATGTCACATCGGCTTTGGGGCAGCGAGCAGAGGTGAAAGGCATGGGCAAGGCCATATTCAAGGGTGCTGATGGGAAGATGGTGGGCCTCAAGAACGTGCTTTGGGTGCCCAGCCTTGCTGCAAACCTGATTTCCGTGCGGCGGTTGGCAAAGGCCGGCATGGACACGAACTCGAAGGGAGCCAAGACCTACACCGCAAGGCTTGGCGATCGAATTCTTTGGGACCTTCATGAGGACAGGGATGTCTACAACGAGATGTGGCAGATCCCAGTGGTCCCTATGCCTAAGGAGAGGCAAGTGGCAGCAAGCATCAGCACCAAGGATGGAGCGGTCGGTAGCGACGGTGGCGCGAACGGTCGCGCTAAGGAGAATGAGCTCAAGAAGAGCAAACCTGGAGGGACCAGCAAGTTCAGTGAACCTAAGGAGAGTGGTGCAGCAACCAAGGAGCAGCAAAAGGGTGAGGAGAACCCAGAGGCAGCAGCGGAGGAGGACTACGGAGAGAGTATGTGGGGCGCTATTGCGAGCGCGGCATTCTCCAATCCAACTTCGGCTACGGGGGAGTGTGATTGGCTCACCTTGCATCGGCGCATGGGGCATGTGGCCCTGCCCATCTTGCAGCAGCTAGTGAAGAATGAGATGGTTGCTGGCATACGTGTGAAGGGGGAGCCCGATGAGGTGCTTGGCTGCCCGACGTGCATTCAAGCCAAGTTCACCCGGTTTCCGTTCCCTAGTTCGGAGGCAACGGCAAAGGCACCGCTTGATGAGGTGGTGATGGACGTGGTGGGCCCCCTGAAGCTTGGAGCTGCTGGAGCTGAGTATTTTCTCACCATTGTCGACGTCTACACCCGCATGACTTGGGTGTACGTGCTGGCCAAGAAGAGCGACGTGGCTGAAATGTTGAAGACGGATTGGTTCCCGATGGTGGAGCGGCAACAAGACCGTCTAGTCAAGTCAATCCGCACCGATCGAGGGGGAGAGTTCCTGAGCAAGGAGTTTGGGTTGTGGCTGAAGAAGAATGGTATTTGGCACTCCCTCACCATGCCATACTCCCCTGCAATGAACGGCATCGCCGAGCGAGCGAACCGCACAATCACGGAGGCGGCACGCGGGTTGCTCATTGAAGCCGGGCTACCCGACTATTTCTGGCCTGATGCGGTGCGGAGCGCGTGTGTGGCCAAGAACAGAGCCTTGACTCATGTGGGAGCAGACAAATGGGTGCCCTATGTGGAGTGGCTAGGAAGGAAGCCAAAGGTGGATATGCTTCGGGTGTTCGGGTGCATGTGCATGGCGCTCGTGCCTAAGCATCTTCGGCACAACAAGCTTGGTGCCAAGGCGGTGTGGGCCGTGCACTTGGGCATGGCTCAAAACAGCAAGGGATGGCTTCTTTGGGACCCATTCACCAAGAAGTTCTTGGTGAGCAGGGACTGCAAGTTCATGGAGAACTTCATGTACAAGGATTGGAAGGCGGAGAATGAGGCGAAGTTAGGCGTGCGGTTTGGGGAGGTGAAGAGTTCCGGTTTGGAGCATGTGGAGCTGCCTTTGGAGCTGAGCAGTGGCAGCACAACCACAAGGCAATCCTCCCTTGTGAATGGGGGAGAGGAGGCCAATGATGCAGAGGAAGAAGAGGAGGAGGTGCAGCAAGTGAGCGAGCGTGCACCGTCACTCCCTTCCCGTACTACGAGTGCTCCACGGATTCGAGCCACACCGCAGCAACGCCAAGGCCTTCAAGTCCCTGCAGCTGAGGAGGAAGGAAGGGGGAAGAGGAAAGTTCAACCCCCTAATAGGCTGACCTATGATGCGCCGGGAAAGCAGGGCAAGACAGCCCTGGCCGGAGCGGCAATGATGGTCGGAGACGACGAGGAGAGTGACTACGAGGAGTGTGCCTTCGCGTTCTTCTCTCCGGTGGAGATGCCGGGAGAACCAGCAACTCTCAAGGAGGCTTTGGAGAGTAGTGATGCTGAGGAGTGGAAGAAGGCCATGGAGAGTGAGCTGAAGAGCATCGAGGAGAATGACACGTTTGAATTGGTGGAGCTACCGGAGGGGCGTACGGCGATAACGTCCAAGTGGCTCTTCAAAATCAAGTCGGATGCCGACGGCAAGATCGAGCGCTACAAGTCTAGGCTTGTAGCCAAGGGGTACCAGCAGAAGGAGAAGGTGGACTTCAAGGAGCTGTTTGCCCCTGTGGTGAAGCCGACGACGCTGCGAACCCTATTCGCGGGAGCCGCCATCAAAGGATGGGTAGTAAAGCAAATGGACATCGTAACGGCATTCCTTAACGGCATCCTTGAGGAGGAGATTTTTATGGCGCAGCCAGAGGGGTTTGATGATGGTAGTGGCAGAGTGTGGAAGCTGAAGAAGGCCCTCTATGGGCTGAAGCAGGCCCCTAGGCAATGGTACATGAAGCTGCGCGAAGTGTTGGAGGGGATCGGCTTCACTCCCTCAACGGCCGATCACTCCTTGTTCATGCTTGGCGAGGGGGAGCAGAGGAGTTTCATGGTGGTTTATGTGGATGACATCCTCATTTTCTCACCCTCTTCTGACCTTGTGAAGGAGGTGATGCTGAAGCTTCAAGACAAGTTCAAGTGCAAGGCCCTTGGTGACGTGAGCTTCTACCTTGGGCTCCACATCGAACGAGATGTGGAGAAGCGGTGCATGCGGGTGCATCAACGAAAGTACCTGGAGGTATTGGCTGCCAACTTTGGGCAGAGTGAAGGCCATGTGGCTACACCCTTTCCCTCTGGGTTCAAGTGTGTGAAGGGACCAGAGGAGGAGAGCGTTGGTGAAGAGGAGAGGCGCCGATTTCACTCGTTGGTGGGCAGCCTCATGTATGCGGCGGTAAACACCCGACCGGACGTCGCGTTTGCTACCGGGCAGCTGGCTAGGGTTGTGCAATGCCCTAATGAGGAGCAGGTAGCAGCTGGAATGAGGGTGGCCAAGTATCTTGGCCAAACACCGACCGTTGGGCTGCAATACTCGGCGGCGGCACAAAGGCGCCAAAAGGGCGCGGATGGTGTTGAACCCGGGCGTTTGTTCCTCACCGCCTACTCGGATGCTTCATATGCATCAGAACCAGAGGACATGACAAGTGTGGGAGGCTTCATATGCTGTGTTGGTGGAGGCCCAACTGCTTGGGAGAGCAAGAAGCAGGTTGACCAAGCTTTGAGCTCGGTGGAGTCCGAGTACATGGCACTCTTCCGTGCCGTACGGGAGATTGTGTGGCAGCGGCGTTTGTTGGCTGAATTGGGGGAGGAGCAGCAAGGACCTACCCCACTGTACTGTGACAGCCAGGGTGCCATTGCTCTTGCTAAGAACCCTGTGTTTCATGGACTCACGAAGCACATGAGGGTGAAGTGGCATTGGACGAGGAGCATGGTAACCGCGGGTGAAGTTGAGTTGCACTACGTGAAGACCACGGGGCAGCCGGCTGACATGATGACCAAGAGGCTGGTGGAGCAGCAGCATTGGAAGTGTTGCAAGCTGGCTGGGATGGCTCTGAACTGAGAGAGCAACATATCCTAAGGCCAACAATCCGAGGGGGAGTTTGTTGGTGCAACCCTACGGTTTGCACTCGGCTTGTTGTCCGTGTGCGTGAATGTGTGTGTGTATGGAATGGTATGAGGGCATGGGATAATATATATTTCATGCTTATAATTGTGTGTGAATGTTGAGTCATGATGTCGAGTGTGTGTGTCGAGTCAATAGCGAGTTATCGCTAGACGCGTGTTACGCGGTCGTTTGTGTCTCGCGCGCGGTTTCTATTTTGTCGTGCGCGGTTTCTATTTTGTCCTGTGTCGAACGTTCGGCGTGTCGCAGGTGTGTGCAGCAGACCCATCAAGAACTCAAGGATGAGTTTGTGATGAAGAGCCCGAGCCTTGGTGTCAAGCCTCAAGTGATTTCGAAGCTCGCCAAAAAGGGTACACCTCAAGATATTGAAGATATTTACATTACTTTGTGTAGTGTAACATTTCACTTGGTGTAGGCCCTAATGAAGGGTATTTTCGAGACCCTTCGTGGTTGGGGACAGTGTGGCACTGTTCCACATCACTGTACCTCGGCTCTTGGGGTTTGTAGGAGCTGGGAGTCATTCCCAACTCGTAACTCTTCCTATCTTGTGTTCTAAGACTATAGTGGCTGCCATAGTACCGTTCGTTCAAACCAACGCTGTGTCGTCAATTCTTTATCAAATCGTGCAATCTAAATCGCTAATTGTAGACGACGTAAAGACGCTCCAGATCCAATTTGAATCAAGTCAGTTGCAGCTGTGAGCAGAACGCTATCAACGTTTGAAGCCGCTGTGCAGAAATCCGTCTGTGCTCTCTATCTTTCGTTTTAGGCACATTCAAGCCTATTGTGACTATAACAGTTGAGCTTATTCGGCCCAGAAGACAGGTCGGCTTGCTGATAAGGTAATCAGTAGACACCGTAACCACACCCACTTCCTCACCTCTTCCCTCTCTGACTCCCTCCTCTCACTCCCCTTCAGGCTTATCCCGAGCCTACCATTGAGGTTCGGCCCATAGCTAACGTGATCCTGGCGCAGTTTGGGGAGGTTCTCGACGGGATGGGCCCCCCAGTCGCACCACTGAGGGAGCAGGAGCAGCAGCAGCAGGAGGAGGAGGAGGAGCACAGGAAAATCAAAGACATGCTCACTAGGGTTTCTAGAGACGCTGCAATGACAGCGGAGGGGCTAGAAGTGCTCAAGGGGGAGATGCAGCTGCAGAGGAGGGATGTGAGGGGCTGCAGAAGCAGGTGGTGGAGCAGGATATGAGAGCAATTGAGCAGGCGAGCACATTGCACCAGCAGCTGCTGCTGCAGCAGGAACTAATTCTGCGTCTGTTGAATTCCCAGAGTGACTCGAACGCTGCTTGAGATACTGGTGGGCCACGGTAAGTAGTTTTAACAGCTTGTAGAGCAGGTAGGGGGAGGATGTCTCTTGATAGCTGCTGCAGCAGGAGCTCAATACGTGTCTGCTCATCCCCAAGAGCGAGTCAGATGTAGCTTTATTCAGTTTTGTCCAGGTTTATAAGTTATGCTTTGTTTAGAGAGAAGTAGCTCTTCGCCATTGAACGCACATAGCGGCTCTGTTTTTGCAAAAGATCCCCTGGCAGAGGCCTGCTGTTGTGCTTGCCAATGTGATGTGATGTGCGCGTTCAGCCCAAGGAATCTTTGCCATGTGGAAAGTAACCCTACAAGGACCCTTGCTCCAGCACACCCCTCGCCAGCCAAACAGGATGTCTATCATGCTTATCTTACGGTACTTGTAATGTACTTCCCTTTTTTCGTAGGCCCCCAAAATGCAACTCCCATACATCCCCTGTTCCTGAACTCTGCTCCCCACTAAGCCCACCTGCTTCTCGTCACTCCCTCCCGAGCACCGTATTCTGTGCTAAGGTATGCTCCTCCTGCCGTTGCATATGCTGGAAGCTATGTTATGATAAGAATCAAACACCAATTACAAAACAAAGAAGGCGCATTCCTGCATTTGTGTAAATCCCTTCTGCCAGGGCCTGACACAAAGTGAGGAATATGCCCAAAAAAGGCAAGCGAGTACCTAGGAAGTATGAACAATGAGCCTATGGTTAACACCTAAGAGGAAGTATGATAATGATCCTAAACCTCTGCTGCTGATGCCCCGTTCACAATGAGATGTTGGGTGTACACTGCTCGTTGTACTTCTTAGCGGAAAACGGGTCCAGCTGCATCGTGCATTCCACATGCACCATAACGCGCGGCGACGAGATGCCCCAGTATTTCACGCGCGCTGCAGTGCCAACCACCACCCGCATTTCCGTGCGCCCATGCAACAGCGGCGTCGACAGCAGGCTCGCGGGACTCAGCGTCGCCAGGGGCGCGTCGCCAATATCAAGGGGGACAGTCAACTCCGCGCTCCCACCCTTGCTCATACCCACGACGCCGGGGACGGTCACATTTGTAATATTCATGTCGAAGAATTTTACGTCCATGCTGATGTTTTCCGCTTCCACGTCCCAGTTCTTGGGGTTATATACGAGCGCGGTGACGTTTATTAACGCGGACAGGCCCAGGCGGAAGTTTTCGAGGCCCAGGAACCCGCCGCCGGATTTTGTGATGCCGACGCGGATGATGTTGATTTGCTCGACCTTCACCTCAGGCTGTTGCTTCGAGACTGTCAGGTATGCGACGAGCCCTGCGACGCCTAATCCGACGATAACGACGGCGAGGACGATGAGCGACCAGCATGCGACGTGGCAGCAGCAGGTCCGGAGACGACGCCTTTCGCGATCCTTCTGGTTACTTCCTCAGGGTTGGCGATGTGCAAATCGGAAGGGTAAATTGCGGTGAACTCTCCCGGATTCTCCTGATTCGCGCTGCCACTTGCGGGAAACGCGTTCTTTGCGAGCGGAGGTGCACAGCAAAAGAGTGTGAGCGAGTTTCTAGGTGGCGACGAGGAAGCGGGGGCGTGGCGTCTGGAGCGGAGAAAGTTGCTGCTCCTGATTCGATGTCTTCAATCTTGGAGCAATCGTTCTTGAGAGCCATGCCTGTAGTGTCTACGCTGAGCTGAGTTTGTCAGAGATGCAGTGGATTTGGGAACGGTTCAAGCTGCAGCGGAAAGTAAAGGAGTTGTACGAAGTGGTTGGAGTGGCGTTGGGATGTCGAGTAGTTGTGAAGTTGAGTTGCTTCGAATTGGTCTGTTTTGCAATACCCTTGTTCTCGCGCATTTATCGTGGAAATGGGGGCGACCAATGCCAAATCCGTACCCCCACATTCCTCCCTCCATGCACATTCCCTGAACTGAGTCACGCCCACGGTGATCGCGGTCCGCTGTGTGTGCTTGGGGAAGTTGCGGAAGCGAAGCTTCATTCCCCTGGGTGACTGAGGATGCAGACAAACGAGCTAGACGAACCAGACAACACGACTCGGTGAGTCTCCAGTCGCCCTGAACCTCAACCAGCCTAGCCTAAGCTTCAGGTTACGCTCGATTGTTTTCGTCATTACAGACCAAACCAGCACGGCTATGAGGCAATCCGAAATAGCTAAAAGCAGTAAAACATGAGAGATAATTGGCATGCATATTTTGTTCTAGTTGTTGGAGCCTTTTCAATGCTGACCTCACATTGTTGGCAGTGAGTATGATACATTGAGATTCCACGCAGTAAAACTGTGCTTCAAAGCGTCTGCCCAACAACCAGAAACATTCTAGTGAATTTGTTCATTTTGACTCCACACATTACCCTTCAAAATCTGTCTTCCGCTCTACAGTCTCCACCCCACCCACACATCCCATTGAAATTTTCATATGATTCTTGACGTTAGAATTCCCAAGCCTTCTTAATTCGTGATGGTTAAGTGAGTCATGTAAGGTCGTATAAGTAATGTTGTGCTGAAAAAGTCCGTAGGATCGTTTCAAGACTAAACTCTCAGAGTAGTGATATATTTAGCAGAAGCGTAATAGTGGATTGATTGAACGACCTTGTACTGGTATGTGAGAACAAGATTGTCAGAATAATGAACGAGAATGAATGAACTATGAAACAGTTGGGTACAAGTACTAACCCTAATTGGGTTGTACCCCTTATGGGCTACCCCACTATAGCCTACACAATGTAAGCTATATATAAGTTTCACACACCCCCACAGGCACAGTGGGGGAGAACAAGTGGTCACAAGACCACTCAAGAAAAGCAAAGCAAGCTCGGGGTGGATCACGAAGTCACCACACAGTCCGAGCACAAGCAAAGGGCCACAAGGCCAGTTCACATGCAGAGTTATATAAAAGAGAACAAACAATACAGTGATCATACCCTAGCAAGTGCAAGGATGCATGTATATATATAGATCACAGTACAAGGAGAGTCAAGCAGTGAGCATGTGAGGCAAAGTAGGCACAAGGTCTAACACAGTAGAGAAGCGCTGATGATCACCAGGCGGAAGTGCCTTGGTGAATATATCAGCAATGTTGGCCCTAGTGAACACGTACGCAAGACGAAGCTGGCCACGCTGCTGCAACTTTCGAGCAAGGAAGTATCGCAGAGCGATGTGCTTCGTTCGGTGCTCCAGTCTGTGCTCCTGACACAAGGCAATCATGGCCTTGTTGTTTAGGTACAAAACTGGAGGCGAATGAGGCTGCTCTCCCAAGTCAGTCAACAGGTAGGTGAGCCAGCGTAGCTCCTGTGCAGCCATGGCCCCGGCGTAGATCTCAGCCTCACAACTGGAGCTGAGAACCGAAGACGAGCGGTTAGACCGCCAGGAAACAGAGCCGGAACCGCAGCTGAAAGTGTAACCCTGTGACGACCGCTGCGTAGCTGAGTTGTCAACTCAAGAAGCGTCTGCGTGACCGGTGAGGACAACTGGACCCGTCCTCCAAGCACGAGCTCCATGCCTGATGTACTGCACAAGTAGCGCAGTACCCTCTTCGCAGCATCCCAGTGCACCTTTCGGTGCCTACCGAGAGCCACGTAGCGAGTCAGAAGGCTGAGAGGGTACGCTAGGTCAGGTCGTGTGCACGTCATCAGGTACATGAGGCAACCCACAAGCTCTGGGTACGGACCACACTGCTCTACGGACTCGTTCGAAGGTGGAGGTGAGAGCGAGTGGCTGGTAGACAGAGGAGTGGGCTGTGGCGAGGAGAACTGGAAGCCGAAGCACTGAAGGACCATGTGTGACTGAGTCAGGATGATGGTGCGCCGTGCTCTGTCCTGGGTGATCTGCAAGCCAAGATAGCTGCGCAGTTCACCCAGGTTAGTGCAGGTGTGTCTTATATGCAGCTCCGACTTCACAAGGGTCAGTGCCTCAGTGTCAGTAGTGGCAAAGAGGAGGCCGTCGACATACACGAGGACGTAGAACGGAGGCAACGACGTGTCGGTGCGTAGAAACAACGACGGGTCAGCAGTAGAAGGAGCAAATCCAAGAGCCGCAAGTGTAGTCCTTAGTGTGTCGTGCCACTTGCGAGGCGCCTGGCGGAGTCCGTAGACTTGCCGCCGGAGGGTCCACTGGGTACCTGCAGGAAACGACCCAGTGAAGCCAGGTGGGCGGCACAGCCAGATCTCCTCGTGCAGGCTGCCCTACAGGAATGCTGTGCTGAAGTCCAGAGAGTGCAACTCGTAGTCACGCTGAGCAGCGACGTGCAGCAACACCCAAAGAGTAGTCATCTTCGGGGTGGGGGAAAAGGTCTGGAAGTAGTAAACCCCCTGTCGCTGAGTGAAGCCTCGAGCAACGTAATGCGCCTTGAAGGCAGGTGGAGAACCCGACGGCCGCTTCACCCTGAAAATCCACATGCCATCGACTATGTTCGCCCCAGGTGGGGGAACCTCGTCGACGTAGGTGCCTGTGGACTTACAAGATGCCATCTCGGCATCCATGGGTGCCTACCACTGAGAGGAGTAAGGACCTGTAATCGCCTCTGCGTAAGAGCACGGGGTCGGGATGTCTGGTGCATCCGGGTCTCCCTCAGGGGCAAGCAGCATGGAAGCGAAACGAGGTACAGCAGCTGCAAGACACTCAAAGTCCTCCTGCCTATCCTCAAGGACGTCCGTGCCAAGAGCACACTCACCCCCGACGGACGGAGGACTGGCAGACGCAGACTCAGCAACAAGAGCAGAGGCGTAGTGTAGACGGCAGGCAGCAGCAGAGTCAAGCAACTCAGCAACGAGAGAAGACGCAGCAGTAGACTCAAAAGAAGGGTCAGTGACAGCAATGGCAAGGAGACGAGAGACAGTGGGACTCGCAGCACGAGCGTGGTCAGACCCAAGGTCAGGGACCTCAGGAAGAGAGGACTCAGGAGGAGCAGGCAGAGGAACACGCAGTGGAACAGAGGAAGGACGAAGTGTCATAGCGTGCGTGCCGGGGACAGGAGGAGGACGTGAACGAGGAACGCGACGAGCAGTGCGAACATGCGAGACAGGACGAGACGCAGGCTCATGACGCTCTGTGAGACTGCTGGACTGCTCAGTGTAAGGAGAAGGAGCAGGCAGTGGAGAGGCCGGTTGTAACGGCGGCTGTGACTGGTCAGGCGGTGGACACAGGATGGGAGGAGTAAGGCCAGTAGAAGCAGGGGAACGAAGGATGGTCACGGCCGCACAGCGCCACCAGGGTCAACAACTCCAGCTCCTCCAGCTCCAGCACCTCCCGCGCCAGTGCCTCCAACTCCAGCGCCTCCTACGCCAGTGCCTCCAACTCCAGCTCCCCAGCTCCAGCACCACCAGCGTCAGAGCCGCCAGCACCAGCAGCTCCAGACTCCGTAGGGTCTCCAGCTCCAGCACCCTGAACACCACCAGTCCCGGCAGCTCCTGTGCCCCGGGTACGAGCACCTCTAGGACTAGTAGCCGCAGTACCTCCAGTAACACCAGCTCCAGCAGCAACTCCAGCACCTCCAGCTCCAGCAGCTCCACTTTGAAGGCGTGCGCGCTGAACAAACCACTCACGCAGCTGGTGCGGAGACAGTCTCGGTGAAGCACCAGCACAACCTCCAGACGAAGCAGCACCCTGAGGCTCAGCACCTCCAAACTCCGCACCCTCCGACGCAGCACCCCCAGGCTCAACACCCTCAGGCTCAGCACCCCCAGGCTCAAAACCCCCAGGCTCAGCACCCTCAGTCTCAACACCCCCAGGCTCAGCACCCCCACTCTCAGCACCCCCAGGCTCAGCACCCCTAGGCCCAGCACCCCCAAGCCCAGTAACCCCAGACACAGTACCTCTAGCAACACTTGAGTCCACAACTACCTCACCAGAGGGTGGGTCTACCTGAGAGACACCTGAGGGAGTAGGACCCTGAGGAGAGAGGGGGTTTACCGGAGGGGGACCTGGAGCAAGGAAGAGCGGCGGGGGAGGGAGAGGGGCAGAGCGGTAGGGGAAGAGATGGTAAAAAGGCACCGACTCGTCAAACGTGACGTCCTGAGAGGGGAGGACACGGCGCAAGGTAGGGTGGTAAAACTGCCAGTTAGGCGCGTCAGGGACAAAGCCAAGGAAGACGCAGGGAATGGCGCGGGCGGATTGCTTGTCCGCGGATGGATCGCGGACAATGGCACGAGATCCCCAGACCTGGAGCACTGATGCATCGCCAACCTTCCCCGTCCAACGCAGTTTGGGCGAGGTCTCCGGCAAGGAGACACGGGCCCAGAGCTTGAGCTGATGCGCAGCGTACCAGACCCCAAACGACCACAGAAAATGGGGAGCAGCCGCATGGATCATGGAGGTACGAGCGACCTCCATGAATAAGCCAATGCAGCGCTCAGCAATCCCATTTTGCTGAGGTGAGTCCGGAAGCGTGAACGACTGGAGGATGCCCTCCCCATGACAAAAGTCCCTCAAGAGGTTGGAGGAGAACTCACCAACTCTGTCAGAGTGCAGACGTAGGACAGGAAGGTCCGTACTGAACCGCTCGCGGAGCTGGAGACGGACTGTGCGGATCCAGGGGATCAAGACATCAACAACCTGACCCTTGCTGCGCAAGGGGAAGACTGTGGTGTACCGCGTGTAGTCGTCAACGACCAGCAGAAAGTAGCGCTCACGGCCCTGTCCACTAATGTGGGCGAGGGGCCCACACGTCCATGTGGAGAGTCTGCAGGGGAGCAGTCGTCGAGGGAAACGAGGAGGAGTGAGGAGTGGCGCGCTGCCGCCCTTCGACGCAAGGAAGGCAGGGCGGAGCATGCGAGGGAGGGAGGGGAGGCAGAGACCTGGGAAGACCAGAGACAAGGAGACGGGGGTGCATGCCATGAAGGCGTGGCAGGGAGGGGTGACCCAGGCGGTGGTGCCACAGAAGGGTCTGGTGCGACAGGAGGCGACACGAGCAAGGGGGTGGAACCTGACCTAACGCGGACACCTGAGCAGACGCAGCTACCTGAGAAGGCTCGGTAGCGAGTGTGTACAAACTCGACCCTGGCCGACAAGTGAACGTGGCCAGGTGACGACCCGTCCGTTTACACGTGCAGATCGACACACGCTGGCCTCCAGGAGTGGTGGTAGTGACCATCGCATCCTGAAGGGCAGCGGTACTCACCAAGTTCGTAGAGACTGAGGGAGGTGAAGACCTGACAGTGAGCCGGACGGAACCGCCGGAAACGGGAGAACAGTGGAGGAATGGGCCACGACCGGGCCTCCGGAGGGGTCAGCCAGTCTGACCGGGACAGGTGCAGGGAGAGGAGTGAGGGTGGTGCTGTCACGAAAGAAACAGCGCGAGGCGCCTGAGTCCAACGTGAAGGTGTGCAAGGCCTCAGCAGGTGCAGTACCAGGGAGAGTACCAGACTCACTAGCACCTAGAGCAGCAGCGGCTATAGCAGGGTCAGGCGGCACACACCGGTATCATTCACCCTCAGCACTAGCAGACAAAGCATACATTGCAGAAAGAATAGCATCAAAGTCTAGGTTAAAGATAGCAACCCTAGACCTAAGAAGATCCGCCCAGCGAGGGAGCTCGACGTCGTCACCAAACTCAGCACGCCAAGCGTTGTCGAGGCGGGAGAAGCAGCAGTGCTGAGTGTGGAGCCGCCCGCATGTCTGACCGGCACGGTCACCCGTGCGAATGACATACGGGCAGATGACACTACCCCTAGACGCCCCACTCTGCAAAAACCACTCACGAAGCTGCTGGGGCGACTGGGTCTCGCTCCGACGCTGCTGCTGCTGACGCTGGCCACCCCTAGAAACACCACGCCGAGTGCCAGTCCCTTCTCCACCAGTCCCACCGCCTCCACTGCAGCCACTCCCACCGCTGCCTCCACCGCCGCCACCAGAGCCCCCACTCCTGCCACCAGTCCCACCGCCACCACCACCTCCACTGCTGCCCCCACCGCTACTCCCGCTGCCACCTCCACCACCACTGCTGCAACCCCCACCACCCCTGCCACCCTTGCCCTTGCTGCTGCGGTGCTTCGCACTAGCAGAAGCAGCCCCGACGTCCTCAGCAACAGAGATGTCTGCAGCAGCAGCAGAGGCGTAGGAGGGGGCAAGGGGGGAGGGGGAGCACCCCTCAAAGAAGGGCGGGCGCGGAGTGCCACGAGCAGCACCTACAGCAACTGCACTAGTCTCAGCTACGAGGAGATGATGCTCGAGGAGGTTAATAGTGAGGGAGGTGGGGTCAAGAGAGAGAAAGTGGTTCCTGACAGAGCGAAGAGAGTCAGGGAGGCGAGTGACTATGAAGTAGAGGGTGATGAACATCGGAGGCTGGTTCTTGTCAAGGAACTCAGTGGGGGCGGCAGCGCTGTAGCGAGCGTCGCTAGCGCAAAGGTGGGAAACCAGGTCCTCGACTGTGGCAAAGGCGGATAGCTCAGGGAACAGGTAGGGCAGAAGCAGGCGGCCTAGAGCAGCAGTGGCAGGGGAGGAGTAGCGAGCGACTACAGCATCGTACAGTGCTTGTGCTGTCCGGTGCTGTCCGAAATGAGCGCATTCGGCTAACTGCAGGTGGTTGCAAATGGCTAAGCGGGCAGCAGCGTCGTGGGTAAGCCACTGTGAGCGGGTCGCACTGTCAGCTGTGGCGGGAGGGGCAGTAGCAGCGCCTGACGCTAGGTCAAACAGCAAGACACTGTCCTTAGAATCGGTCTACCCTCATGATCAAACGCGAGAACTCGAAGCGAGGCCATAGTGGCGCAGTACGCAGGAGCAGCAGTAGCAGCAAGAGCAGCAGTAGAAATAGCAGTAGTGGTAGTAGCAGCAGTAGCAGGGGCAGAGAAACCAAGGGGCCGAGGGGCCTGGGGCCTAGGGGCCGGGGGGCCGAGGGGCCGGGGTCGAGGGGCCTAGGGGCCGAGGGGCCAAACACGAAGGGGGGGGGGGGGGGGGGGGGGGGGGGGGGGAGGGCCAAGGGGCCGAGGGGCCAAGGGGCCGAGGGGCCTGGGGCCTAGGGGCCGAGGGGCGGGGCCGAGGGGCCTATTGGCCGAGGGGCCAAACACGAAGGGGCCTAGGGGCCGAGGGGCCTAGGGCTGAGGGGCCTGGGGCCTAGGGGCCGAGGGGCTGAGGGGCGGGGCCGAGGGGCCTAGGGGCCAAGGGGCCAAACAGGAAGGGGGGGCCAAGGGGCCGAGGGGCGTGGGGCCTAGGTGTTGGTGCAACCCTACGGTTTGCATTCGGCTCGTTGTCCGTGTGCGTGCATGCGTGTGTGCATGGAATGGTATGAGGGCATGAAATAATATATTTTATGCTTACAATAGTGTGTGAATGATGAGGCATGATTTTGAATGTGTGTGTCGAGTCAATAGCGAGTTATCGCTAGTCGCGTGTCACGTCGTCGTTTGCGTGTCGTGTGCGGTTTTTCTATTTTGTCGTGTGTGGAACGTTCGGCGTATCGCAGGTGTGCGCAGCAGACTTCCAAGAACTCAAGGAAGAATTTAGCTTGAAGAACCAGAGCCTTGGTTTCAAGAATCAAGTGATTTCGAAGCTCTCCAAAAGGGTAAACTTTAAGATAGTGAGAATAGTTGCATTACTTTGTGTAGTGTAACATTTCTCTTGGTGTAGGCCCTTGTGGAGGGTAGTTTCGAGATCCTTCGTGGTTGGGGATAGTGTGGCACTGTTCCACATCACTGTACCTCGGCTCTTGGGGTTTGTAGGAGCTGGGAGTCATTCCCAACTCGTAACTCTTCCTATCTTGTGTTCTAAGACAATAGTGGCTGCCATAGTACCGTTCGTTCAAACCAACGCTGTGTCGTTAATACTTTATCAAATCGTGCAATCTAAATTGCTTATTGTAAACGACGTGAAGACGCTCCAGATCCAATTTGAATCAAGTCATTTGCAGCTGTGAGCAGAACGCTATCAACGTTTGAAGCCGCTGTGCAGAAATCCGTCTGTGCTCTCTATCTTTTGTTTTAGGCACATTCAAGCCTATTGTGACTATAACAAGTGGTATCAGAGCCCCTTGGAGCAGTTTCGACAATGGCTGGACCTGAGGAAAGGGGTGGCAGAGGTGCTGGTGGCAGTGGAGAAGCTCAAGCTCAAGGCCAACCCCGTGATTCAGCCATGGCGCCCATGCAACCAAGTCTTGGCCCACCTAGGGATGAGCCTAGGGTGTTTGGGCTTGACAAGTTCAACGGTGACAACTTTGCTGAATGGTCCTTCAAGATGGAGAACATATTTGACCACTATGACCTGCTAGAGGTGATGGAAGGAACGGAGAAGCGCCCCGAGAACGACCCGGAGAAGAGCCCGTGGGTGCGGAAGAGCGCACAAGGCTATCTCCTACTTGGGCAAGCGTTGGGGAGCAGCCAGATCCGTCACATCAAGCCATTCCAGCGTAAACCACAGTAGGGACCAAAGGCATGGGCTGCTCTCAAGGGTGTACACGCTCCTGCAACAGCGGCGGTAGCGGTGGTGTTGGAACGGCAAATGGCGGCACTACGAATTGAAGAAGACGAAGCGGTTGAAGAAGGGGTGCCGAAATTCTTCGACTTGTTGACGCGGCTTGAGGGAGCTGATTTGAACTACAGTGAGCTCCAAAAGAAGAGCAAGTTGCTGGCCTTACTCCCAGAGTCATGGTCCTCTCTCATCATCAACCTCAATCGTGACTTGCCCCGCCTCTCGCTCGAAGACGTGAAGCGAGCGATCCTTCAAGAGGATTTCCGTCGCCGTGAGTTGGCGAGTGCGGATGGCGCCGGGGCAGCAAGCATCGGCCGTGGATATGGCCGTGGAAGGGGCAGAGGACGTGGAGGAGGAAGGTTTGGAGGCAGCAACTTCAACGGAGGCCGCGGGAGTAGCGGACACGGCAATGATAACAAGAACAACGGACGCGGTCGCGGACGGTTCGACGGCGAGTGTCATTTTTGCCACAAGAGCGGACACATGTGGCGCGATTGCTACAAACTCCCTGATGGATGGACTCCTGCTCAAGGCCAAGAGGGTAGAGGAGCAGGAGGAGGGAGAGGAAGAGGCCGTGGAGGCCGTGGCGGTCGCGGAGGTGGTGCTGCAAGTATGAAGAGTGCCGGCAATGAGAGCGAGTCGAGGGACGATCGCTTTCCGGGTCAATTCTTCTTCGTGTCCACACAAGCACCGGCTGGTCCAGAGAAGGATGAAAGCTTTGAGGAGCCAGCAGCTGTGGGGAAAGTCACCCTACACTCCCTGGACTAATGGGTGATCGATAGCGGCGCTACCTATAGCATGACACCTCGTGCGGACTTGCTCACCGAACTTGAGCCGTCACCGGTGAAGCATGTGACATCGGCTTTGGGGCAGCGAGCAGAGGTGAAAGGCATGGGCAAGGCCATGTTCAAGGGTGCTGATGGGAAGATGGTGGGCCTCAAGAACGTGCTTTGGGTGCCCAACCTTGCTGCCAACCTGATTTCCGTGCGGCGGTTGCAAAAGGCCGGCATGGACACGAGCTCGAAGGGAGCTAAGACCTACACCGCGAGGCTTGGCGAGCGGATTCTTTGGGACCTTCACGAGGATAGAGATGTCTACATGTGGTCCCCATGCCTAAGGAGAGGCAAGTGGCAGCAAGCATCAGCACCAAGGGTGAAGCGGTTGGTAGCGGCGATGGCACGAACGGTCGCGCTAAGCAGATTGAGTCTAAGAAGTGCAATCTTGGAGGGACCAGCAAGCTTGGTGAACATGAGGAGAGTGGTGCAGCAGCCAAGGAGCAGCACAAGGGTGAGGAGAACCCTAAGGCAGTAGCGGAGGAGGAGTACGGAGAGAGCATGTGGGGCACCATTGCGAGTGCGGCATTCTCCAATCCGACTTCGGCTACGGGGGAGTGTGATTGGCTCACCTTGCATCGGCCAATGGGGCATGTGGCCCTGCCCATCTTGCAGCAGCTAGTGAAGGATGAGATGGTTGCTGGCATACGTGTGAAGGGGGAGCCCGATGAGGTACTTGGCTGCCTGACGTGCATGCAAGCCAAATTCACCCGTTACCCGTTCTCTAGTTCGGAGGCAACGCCTAAGGCACCACTTGATGAGGTGGTGATGGACGTGGTGGGCCCCTTGAAGCTTGGAGCTGCTGGAGCTGAGTACTTTCTCACCATTGTGGATGTCTACACTCGCATGACTTGGGTGTACGTGCTGTCCAAGAAGAGTGACGTGGCTGAAACGGTGAAGACCGATTGGTTGCCGATGGTGGAGCGGCAACAAGACCGGTTAGTAAAGGCAATTCGCACCGATCGAGGGGGAGAGTTCCTGAGCAAGGAGTTCTCATTGTGGCTGAAGAAGAATGGCATAAGGCACTCCCTTACCATGCCATACTCCCCTGCAATGAACGGCATCGCCGAGCGAGCGAACCGGACAATCACGGAGACGGCGCGTAGGTTGCTCATTGAAGCCGGGCTACCCGAATAATTCTGGCCTGATGCGGTGCGGAGTGCGTGTGTGGCCAAAAACAGAGCCTTGAATCATGTGGGAGCAGACAAATGGGTGCCCTATGTGGAGTGGATTGGAAGGAAGCCAAAGGTGGATATGCTTCGGGTGTTCGGGTGCATGTGCATGGCGCTCGTGCCTAAGCATCTTCGGCACAACAAGCTCCGTGCCAAGGCGATATGGGCTGTGCACTTGGGCATGGCTCAAAACAGCAAGGGGTGGCTTCTTTGGGACCCATTCACTAAGAAATTCTTGGTGAGCATTTACTGCAAATTCATGGAGAATCTGATGTACAAGGATTGGAAGGCGCAGAATGAGGCGAAGATAGGCATGCGGTTTGGGGAGGTGAAGAGTTCCGGTTTGGAGCATGTGGAGCTGCCCTTGGAGCTGAGCAGTGGCAGCACCACCACAAGGCAATCTTCCCTTGTGAATGGGGGAGAGGAGGCCAAGGATGCAGAGGAAGAAG
Organism: Closterium sp. Naga37s-1; assembly: GCA_947471745.1. Classification (NCBI taxonomy): domain Eukaryota; kingdom Viridiplantae; phylum Streptophyta; class Zygnematophyceae; order Desmidiales; family Closteriaceae; genus Closterium; species Closterium sp. Naga37s-1. The sequence goes on along the minus strand of CANJKZ010000084.1, from coordinate 4,081,833 downwards.
AGGAGGAGGTGCAGCAAGTGAGCGAGCGTGCACCGACACTTCCTTCTCGCACTACGAGTGCTCCACGGATCCGAGTCACCCCGCAGCAACGCCAAGGCCTTCATGTCCCTGCAGCTGAGGAAGAAGGAAGGGGCAAGAGGAGAACCCAAGCCCCAAATAGGCTGACCTATGAGGCACTGGGAAAGCCAGCCAAGTCAGCTCTGGCCGGAGCGGCACTTATAGTTGGAGATGACGAGGAGAGTGACTACGACGAGTGTGCCTTCGTGTTCTTCTCTCCGGTCGAAATGCCGGGAGAACCAGAAACTCTCAAGGAGGCCTTGGAGAGTAGTGATGCTGAGGAGTGAGCTGAAAAGCATTGAGGAGAACGGCACGTGGGAATTGGTGGAGCTACCGGAGGGGCGTAAGGCGATTACGTCTAAGTGGCTCTTCAAGATAAAGTCCGACGCCAACGGCAATATCGAGCGCTACAAGTCTAGGCTTGTGGCCAAGGGGTACCAGCAGAAGGAGAAGGTGGACTATAAGGAGTTGTTTGCTCCAGTGGTGAAGCCGACGACGCTGAGAACCCTACTCGCGGGAGCTACCATCAAAGGATGGGTGGTGAAACAAATGGATGTCACAACGGCATTCCTCAACGGCGTCCTTGAGGAAGAGTTTTTTATGGCGCAGCCAGAGGGGTTTGATGATGGTAGTGGCAGAGTTTTGAAGCTGAAGAAGGCCCTTTATGGACTGAAGCAGGCCCCTAGGCAGTGGTACTTGAAGCTGCGAGGAGTTTTGGAGGAGATAGGCTTCACTCCCTCAACGGCCGATCACTCATTGTTCATGCTTGGCGAGGGGGAGCAGAGGAGTTTCATGGTAGTTTATGTGGATGACATCCTCATTTTCTCACCCTCTTCTGACCTTGTGAAGGAGGTGATGCTGAAGCTTCAAGACAAGCTTAAGTGCAAGGCACTTGGTGACGTGAGCTTCTACCTTGGGCTCCACATCGAACGAGATGTGGAGAAGCGGTGCATGCGGGTGCATCAACGAAAGTACCTGGAGGCATTGGCTGCCAATTTTGGGCAGAGTGAAGGCCATGTGGCTACACCCTTTCCCTCTGGGTTCAAGTGTGTGAAGGGACCAGAGGAGGAGAGCGTTGGTGAAGAGGAGAGGCGCCGTTTTCACTCGTTGGTGGGCAGCCTCATGTACGCGGCGGTAAACACCCGACCGGACGTCGCGTTTGCTACCGGACAGTTGGCTAGGGTTGTGCAATGCCCTAATGAGGAGCAGGTAGCAGCTGGAATGAGGGTGGCCAAGTATCTTGGCCAAACACCGACCGTTGGGCTGCAATATTCGGCGGCGGCGCAAAGGCGCCAAAAGGGCGCGGATAGTGTTGAACCCGGGCGTTTGTTCCTCACCGCATTCTCGGATGCTTCTTTTGCATCAGAACCAGAGGACATGACAAGTGTTGGAGGGTTCATTTGCTGTGTTGGTGGAGGCCCAACTGCTTGGGAGAGCAAGAAGCAGGTGGATCAAGCATTGAGCTCGGTGGAGTCCGAGTATATGGCACTCTTCCGTGCCGTACGAGAGATTGTGTGGCAGCGGCGTTTGTTGGCTGAATTGGGGGAGGAGCAGCAAGGACCTACCCCACTCTACTGTGACAGCCAGGGTGTCATTGCTCTTGCTAAGAACCCTGTGTTGCATGGCCTCACCAAGCACATGAGGGTGAAGTGGCATTGGACGAGGAGCATGGTGGCCGCGGGTGAAGTTGAGTTGCACTATGTGAAGACGACAAGGCAGCCAGCTGACATGATGACCAAGAGGCTGGTGGAGCAGCAGCATTGGAAGTGTTGCAAGCTGGCTGGGATGGCTCTGAACTGAGAGAGCAAGATCCTAAGGCCAACAATCCGAGGGGTAGTTTGTTGGTGCAACCCTACGGTTTGCATTCGGCTTGTTGTCCGTGTGCGTGCATGCGTGTGTGTATGGAATGGTATGAGGGCATGAAATAACAATAGTGTGTTGAGGCATGATAGTGCGTGTATGCTTACAATAGTGTGTGAATGATGAGGCATGATTTTGAATGTGTGTGTTGAGTCAATAGCGAGTTATCGCTAGTCGCGTGTCACGTCGTCGTTTGCGTGTCGTGTGAGGTTTTTCTATTTTGTTGTGTGTGGAACGTTCGGCGTGTCGCAGGTGTGCGCAGCAGACTTCCAAGAACTCAAGGAAGAATTTAGCTTGAAGAACCAGAGCCTTGGTTTCAAGAATCAAGTGATTTCGAAGCTCTCCAAAAGGGTAAACTTTAAGATAGTGAGAATAGTTGCATTACTTTGTGTAGTGTAACGTTTCTCTTGGTGTAGGCCCTTGTGGAGGGTAGTTTCGAGATCCTTCGTGGTTGGGGATAGTGTGGCACTGTTCCACATCACTGTACCTCGGCTCTTGGGGTTTGTAGGAGCTGGGAGTCATTCCCAACTCGTAACTCTTCCTATCTTGTGTTCTAAGACTATAGTGGCTGCCATAGTACCGTTCGTTCAAACCGACGCTGTGTCGTCAATTCTTTATGAAATCATGCAATCTAAATTGCTTATTGTAGACGACGTGAAGACGCTCCAGATCCAATTTGAATCAAGTCATTTTCAGCTGTGAGCAGAACGCTATCAACGTTTGAAGCCGCTGTGCAGAAATCCGTCTGTGCTCTCTATCTTTCGTTTTAGGCACATTCAAGCCTATTGTGACTATAACACTAGGGGCCGAGGGGCCGAGGGGCCGAGGTCGAGGGGGGGGAGGGGGGGGGGGGGCAAGGCTAGGGCGACGGGTTGCTATGGGCCGAGGCTAGGGCGACGAGGCGACGGGGCCGCGGCTAGGGGCGACGGGTCGCGATGGGCCAAGGCGAGGGGGGGGGGGGGGGGGGGGGGACGGGGCGACGGGTCGCGGGTCGCTAGGGGCCGAGGCTAGGGTGACGGGGCGATGGGGCCGCGGCTAGGGGCGACGGGTCGCGGGTTGCTAGGGGCCGAGGCTAGGGCGACGGGGTGACGGGGCTGCGGCTAGGGGTGACGGGTCGCGAGGGGCCGTGGGGCCGAGGCTAGGTCGACGGGGCGACGGGCCCGCGGCTAGGGGCGACGGGGCAACTGGTCGCGAGGGGCCGCGACTAGGGGCGACGGGGCCAAGGGGCCGCGGCTAGGGGCGACGGGGCCAAGGGGCCGCGGCTAGGGGCGACGGGGCCAAGGGGCCGCGGCTAGGGGCGACGGGTCGCTAGGGGCCGAGGCTAGGGCGACGGGGCGACGGGTCGCTAGGGGCCGAGGCTAGGGCGACGGAGCGACGGGTCACTAGGGGCCGCGGCTAGGGGCGACGGGTCGCTAGGGGCCGAGGCTAGGGCGACGGAGCGACGGGTCACTAGGGGCCGCGGCTAGGGGCAACGGGTCGCTAGGGGCCGAGGCTAGGGCGACGGGTCGCTAGGGGCCGAGGCTAGGGCGACGAGGCGACGGGTCGCTAGGGGCCGAGGCTAGGGCGACGGGGCGACGGGTCGCTAGGGGCCGAGGCTAGGGCAACGGGGCGACGGGGCCAAGGGGCCGCGGCTAGGGGCGACGGGTCCAAGGGGCCGTGGCTAGGGGCGACGGGGCCAAGGGGCCGAGCTAGAGGCGACGGGTCGGGGCCTAGGGGGCCTACGGGTCGCGAGCGTGGCTAGCAGGGCAGCAGGTGGTGGGCCCAAAAAACGGTCCTAGAAGGGACCTGCTCTGAAACCATGTCAGAATAATGAACGAGAATGAATGAACTATGAAACAGTTGGGTACAAGTACTAACTCTAATTGGGTTGTACCCCTTATGGGCTACCCCACTATAGCCTACACAATGTAAGCTATATATGAGTTTGACAAAGATGAATTGATTATAGCAAAGAGATACAAAGACATATATATGATTACAAGGAATCTGAAGGGTTTAACTGTATATGCCGTTGCGGTTCGATACAGCGACGACTCGGGTAACTGCTCAATAACGATTCAGTTATTTGTCCTTGCTGTCGCGCTGCCTTTGTCAAGTCAAAGTTCGCTGACCTTTGACCTTCGCTTCAACCTCCTGCTGTTGTCGTTCAGTTAACCGCTTTAGTCGACTCGGTGTTGCTTTGCTGTGAGTATACTTCTCCTTATGTTATAGTGCTCGATACTTCAAAAGTGCAAACTAAATGTTTCCAACACTCCCCTTCGCTTCTGAAGTGTCATCGCCTTCGTTGCTGGTGACGTGGCTCTGTCCAGTCAGCAGCATGCAGTATTCGAAAACAAGTTGTGCAACAGCACATCGTCGTCCATCGCCTCAGGCCACTGATGGTTGGGTAGCCGCTGTCAGAATGTTATAGTGCTTACATTTGTGTAGGCTATAGTGGGGTAGCCCATAAGGGGTACAACCCAATTAGGGTTAGTACTTGTAGCGCGGGCCGCCAATGCTGCCCTGCACGCTGCCCCTGCAGCCCCGCGCTTCGCCCCTGCAGCCCGCGAACTGCCCCTAGGCCCCGCGCGCAGCCAGTGCTGCCCTGCTTGTTGAGGTGCTGGAGCTGCAGGTATTGGCACTATCAGTGCTGGTTCTGGGGGTGCTGGCAAGGGAGGTGCTGGTTCAGGGAGTGCTGCCGCTGGAGGTGCTCGAGCTGGAGGTGCTGACACTGGAGGTCCTGGCACTGGAGGAGCTGGTTCCGGGGGTGCTGGAGTTGGAGGTGCTGGTTCTAGGGATGCTGCTGCGGCGTGTGCCCTGGACGTCCCCTATTATCTGACAAGGTTTCGGTTTCTACGGCAGCAGCAGCCGCAGCAGCAGCAGTTGTTTGCACCTGTGAGTGATCTTCGGACTATTGGTATTCCTTCTCCTTCTCCAGACCGATCGCCATCTCCTCTTGTTAACGTTCCTACGTGTCCTCCCCCGGACTTGTCTCCACCTCGTTCTCCTCCTCGGTCACAGCTGTCTCCTCCTCTCATTTCTTCTCTGCCTCTGCCTCCATTCCTTGGTCTTGTTGTCCTCCGGGTGCTCATTATTTGTCCCAAGTTTCGGACCTCCACTCCCTACTTCTTTGTACTCTCCCTCCCCATGCTCCGCCTCTGTATGTCCTCCCGTTACCTCCTTCCTCTGCTCACGCTGTTTCCTCACAGCCTCCCTCTGACTAGTACCATACTGTTGTGTCTCAAATGTTCTCTCTACTCTTGTGATGGACCCTACTGCCTCCCCGTTGTCTGTCTTGGCTATTGTTGCCGCTGTCACTGACTTTGCCGCCACCAGCTGCCTTGTCTATGCCTCAAGCTTGGCAGTTGCTCCTCCTACCCGTCCGCTGTCCGCCGGGGGTGAGTTTTCCCTTGGCTGTGACGTCCTAGAGGACAGGCATTTTGAGCTAGACACCTTGCGGCCACTTCTCCCCACCTCTGTGCCATGATGCTAACCCCTGAGGGGGCTGACGCTCCAGACATCTCGATTCCTCGTACGCACGTTGAGGCAGTTTTGAGACAGTTGGTTTCTTAGTGGATAGCAGCCATGGGCCTAGAGATGGCGTCTTGGAGGTCCATAGGCATATACGTCGACGTTGTTCCCCCTTCCCAGGGAAACGTAGTCGATGGCATGTGGATCTTCAAGGTGAAGCGACCGCCTGGATTGTCGCCTATCTTTAAGGCGCGTTACATGGCTAGAGGCTTTAGTCAGCATGAGGGAGTAGACTTCTTTCATACCTTCTCCCCCACCCCAAAGATGACCACTCTTCGGTTACCGCTGCACATTGCAGCCCAGCAAGACTACGAGCAGCACTCGCTAGACTTTTCCACTGCCTTCCTCTAGGTTAGCCTGCACGAGGAGATATGGCTGTGCCGTCCTCCTAGCCTTATTGGCACTTCTCAAGGGTAGCCTGCACGAGGAGATCTGGCTGCGCCGTCCTCCTAGCTTCATTGACACTTTCCCTCCTAGGACCCAATGGAGCTTGAGACGACCAGTCTACGATCTGCGCCAGGCACCTCATGAGTGGCACGACACTGTGCGCACCATTCTTGCTGACCTCGGTTTCCGTCCTTTGTCCGCTGACCCATCATTGTTCATTTGGTCTGGGTCCACTCCTTTCTTCATCCTCGTTTTCGTCGATGACTTGGTCTTCGCTACAGCAGACGGGGTTGCTCTGGCTTCAGTGAAGTTAGAACTAAAGAAGCGACACTCCTGCACTGACATGGTGAGCTGCGCAGCTATCTTGGCTTGCAGATCACCAGGGACAGGGCAGCACGCACCATCACTCTCACTTAGTCACACATGGTGCAGCACGTCCTTCAGCGGTTCGGCTTCTTGTTTTCCTCCACACAGCCCACTCCTCTTGTTGTTGACCACAGGCTCGCTACTCCTGTTCCCGACGAGCCCGTTGAGCCTAGTGGTCGCTACGCAGGGCATGTGGGTTGCCTCATGTACCTAATGACGTGCAATTGACCGGACCTTACCTATCCTCTCCGGATCCTTGCTCAATTTGTTGCGACTAGGAGACACCGTCCTGTTCACTGGACGGCTTCTGAGGGGGTAACGAAGTACCTAGCATGTGGCTTATTCTTGGAGGGAGCCAGCCAGTGCGACTTACCGGGCACAGCGACTCGCCGTGGGCAGACGACGAGGAGACTCGCAGGTCTATACAGGTCTACTAATCCAGCCTGGGCTTTGGAACTGTGTCGTGGAGGTTGACATGAGCGTCTTCTGTGGCTTCTTCCAGTGCTGAGGATGAGATCTACGCCAGTGCCATGGCTGCTCAGGAGCTCCGCTGGCTGGCTTTCTTGGTCACTGATTTAAGTGAGTGGCCTAGCTCTACACCGACCTTGTTCGCTCACAAAAAGGACATGATCCTCCTGTATTGAGAGCCTTGACTAGAGAGTAGAGTGAAGCACATCAAGCTACGGCACTTCCTGCTGCGAGGGTTGCAGTGGCGCGGTCAGGCACGCTTGGTCTGTGTGACCTCAGAGGCCAACACTGCATACATCTTCACACAAGACCCTCCCATCTGGTGACCACCACAGGTTATGTTCGCAGCTTGGCCTTATTTATACATGGCCTCGTTTGTTGTAGACTTGCCTCGTGTTTCTTGTACTGCTTGTTTTGTTGTTTTTATTTTTCTATGAACTCTTGAACTGGCCTTATGGTTGTTTGTCTCATAGGCTGGCTAGTTGTACCAGCCTGAGTTGCATCTCTTGCTTTGTTGCTTTTTTGACTGGTCTTGTGACCGCGTGTCTCAGTGTCTGAACTAGTTGATCCGCCCTGGGATGTTTCTTGCCTTGCTTGCTTGATGCCCCTCACCTAGCCTATGGGGGTGTGTTATATTATATATCTACATGCTATAGTGAGGTGCATATTAGAGAGTACAACCCATTTGGGGTTGGCAACAAATCGAAGCCATCAAGAATTGGAAAGTTTCTGAGAACGTCAAGAAGTTGCAAGGGTTCCTAGGCTTTGCCAACTATTACAACAGGTTCGTGCCACAGCACGCTAAGATAGCAACACCACTGACGAACTTGCTGAAAAAGGATACACCCTATAAATGGGATACTCCTTACCAGCAAGCTATGGAGCAGCTACAGTAAGGTCTGACCTCCGCCCTAGTACTGATCCTACCAGATCCGGACAGAGAATATGTGGTGGAAGCAGACACTATTGACCAGCCAGTTGGAACAGTACTGATGCAGGATCACGGACACAGTTTGCAACCTATCGCTTATCTATGTAAGAAGCTACAAGGAAGCATTGGCAATTGTCACAGCCTTCAAAGCATGGAGGTGTTACTTACATGGGGCCAAGACCACTGTCTACACCGACCACTGCAGTCTCAAATACATCAAGTCGCAGCATACGCTCTTACGACGACAGGTGCGGTGGATGGACTTCCTCGAGACACACTTTCACTACGACATCATCTACACGCTAGGGTTACACAACAAAGCATACGCACTGAGCCGACCCGGGCATGTAGCAGGGATTCGTCTCGAGGGGATGAACCCCCTTCTCCAGGGCTTGTTCCAACATGGGTACTCAGTGGACGCAGAAATTGCTACAGCAGAGAAGCAGAAACTACTACAATGGGAGAAGGACTTAGGGAAGATTCCTCACTTCATGTCATCCGCACTTCGTGTCATCCGAATTTTTTTTTTTCCCGTGCCAAGGGTTTTCCGACTCGACTTTGGGTCATCCGACGCAGCACATTTGAGTGGTCCCACATGTCAGGATGACACAAGGCCGGATGACACGAGGACAAGAATCCACCCTTAGCAGTACGGAAGGGTTCAAGAAAAAATTGGGTTCCAAACTACGCCCCACTCCGACAGATCCTACTGGAGGAGTTCCACGATGTGGAAGTATGCGGGTCACTTCGGAAGTAACAAAACCCTTGCAAGAATAGCAAAGTATTACTACTGGCCCCGGATGGCAATGGATGTGCAGCAGTTCGTCACCTTGCGCGACTCGTGCCAGCGGGTGAACAGTAGCAAGCAGAAAAAAGTCGTATTGCTTCAGCCTCTACCCATACCGGAGCAGCCATGGCAAGTTGTCAGTCTAGACTTCATCACTAGACTGCCATCGACCACACGAGGGCATGATGCTATACTCGTAGTGGTCGATAAATTCTCTAAAATGGGACACCTCATCCCAACCAACACCACGGCTACAGCTGAAGCTACAGCACGCCTCTTCTTTGACTACATCGTCACCATCCACGGCATTCCCGCCACACTCATATTGGACATAGACCCAAATTTGACTAGTAAGTTCTGGAGGGAACTCATGGGTTTGTTGGGGACACAACTTGCAATGTCTTCGGCATACCACCCCCAGACTGACGGAAAGACGGAGCGACTCAATCAGGTGGTGGAGCTAATGCGTACAGCATGCAAAGACGACATCAGCCACTGGGATCTACAATTACGGACCCTAGAGTTTGCTTACAACAACGCTTCACACGCGGCCACAGGGAAGTCACCTTTCTTCCTGTGCTACGGACATGAATCTACCACACCACAGCAGCCAACCACACCAGGACACATCCGAGCCGCACATGACTTCGTCACCACTATGTAGCAGCTATAGGAGAAGACTCAGCGACATCTCACCACTATACGGAACTCCGAGAAGCAATATGCAGATCGACAGCAACGTGATCACTCAGTAGCAGTCAGAGATCATGTTGTTTTAGACTGGTCTCATCTTTTGTCCAAGCTCCGGCCTCGCTTCAGTGGTCCTTTTCGCGCTGAGACCATGGTGACACTAGTAATATTCCGCTTGCGCTTACCTACTACGTGGAAGCTTCACAAAGCTTTTCATATTCAGCTAATGAAGCCCTACAAGGAACCCAACCAACAGTACTGGACGTCAGCTACCGCTGTTATAGTCACTGTAGGCTTGAATGTGCCTAAAACGAAAGATAGAGTGCACAGTCGGATATCATCACAGCAGCTTTAAACGTTCATAGCGTTCTGGTCACAGCTCCAAATGACCTGATTCAACTTGGATCTGGAGCGTCTTAACGTTGCCTACAATAGTCAATTTAGATCGCACAATTTTATTAAGAATGGACGACACAACATTGGTTTGAACAAACGGCACTATGGCAGCCACTATAGTCCTAGAACACAAATTAGGAAGAGTAACGAGTTGGGAATGACTCCCAACCTCTACAAACCCCAAGAGCCGAGGTACAATGATTTGGAACAGTGTCACACTGTCCCCAACCATGACGGTTCTCGAAACTACCCTCCACAAGGGCCTACACCAAGAGAAACGTTACACTACACATTGTAAAGTAAATGTTCTCACTATCTTGAAGTTTACCCTTTTGGAGAGTTTTGAAATCACTTGAATCTTGAAACTAAGGCTCTGGTTCTTCAAGATAATTTCTTCCTTGAGTTCTTGGAAGTCTGTTGCACACACCTGCGACACGCCGAACGTTCCACACACGACAAAATAGAACACCGCACACAACACGCAAACGACGACGTGACACGCGACTAGCGATAACTCGCTACTGACTCGCAACACACATTCAAAATCATGCATCATCATTCACACACTATTGTAAGCATTAAATATATATTATCTCATGCCCTCATACCATTCCATGCACACACGCATGCACGCACACAGACAACAAGCCGAATGCAAACCGTAGGGTTGCACCAATAAACTCCCCCTCTCATGTTGGCCTTAGGATCTGGTTCTCTCAGTTCAGGGCCATCCCAAGCAGCTTGCAACACTTCCAATGCTGCTGCTCCACCATCCTCTTGGTCATCATGTCAGCTGGCTGCCCCGTCGTCTTCGCGTAGTGCAACTCAACTTCACCCGCGGCCACCATGCTCCTCGTCCAATGCCATTTCACCCTCATGTGCTTCGTGAGGCCATGCAACATAGGGTTCTTAGCAAGAGAAATGGCGACCTTGCTGTCACAGTAGAGTGGGGTAGGTCCTTGCTGCTTCTCCCCCAATTCAGCCAACAAACGCCGCTGCCACACAATCCCCCGTACGGCACGGAAGAGTGCCATGTACTCTGACTCCACCGTGCTCAATGCTTGGTCCACCTGCTTCTTGCTCTCCCAAGCAGTTGGGCCTCCACCAACACAGCAAATGAAGCCTCCCACACTTGTCATGTCCTCCTGTTCTGATGCATAAGAGGAATCGGAAAAGGCTGTCAGGAACAAACGCCCGGGTTCAACACCATCCGCGCCCTTTTGACGCCTTTGTGCCGCCGCTGAGTATTGCAGTCCAACCGTCGCTGTTTGGCCAAGATACTTGGCCACCCTCATTCCAACTGCTACCTGCTCCTCATTAGGGCATTGAACAACCCTAGCCAGCTGCCCGGTAGCAAGGCGACGTCTGGTCGGGTGTTTACCGCCGCGTACATGAGGCTGCCCACCAACGAGTGAAAACTGCGCCTCTCCTCTTCGCCAACACTCTCCTCCTCTGGTCCCTTCACACACTTAAACCCAGAAGGAAATGGAGTATCCACATGGCCATCAATCTGCCCAAAGGTTGCAGCCAAGTCCTCCAGGAACTTCCGTTGGTGCACACGCATACACCGTTTCTCCACATCTCGTTCGATGTGGAGCCTGAGGTAGAAGCTCACATCACCAAGGGCCTTGCACTTGAACTTGTCTTGAAGCTTCAGCATCACCTCCTTCACAAGGTCAGAGGAGGGTGAGAAAATGAGGATGTCATCCACATAAACCACCATGAAACTCCTCTGTTTCCCCTCGCCAAGCATGAACAAGGAATGATCGGCAGATGAGGGAGTGAACCCGATCTCCTCCAAGACTTCACGCAGCTTCAAGTACCACTGCCTAGGGGCTTGCTTGAGCCCATAGAGCGCCTTCTTCAGCTTCCACACTCTGCCACTACCATCATCAAACCCCTCTGGCTGCGCCATCAAGATCTCCTAGTCTAGGACGCCATTGAGGAATGTTGTTGTCACATCCATTTGTTTCACCACCCATCCTTCGATGGTAGCTCCCGCGAGCAGGGTTCGCAGCGTCGTCGGTCTCACCACAGGAGCAAACATCTCCTTATATTCCACCTTCTCCTTCTTCTGGTACCCCTTGGCCCCAAGCCTAGACTTGTAGCGCTCGATTTTGCCGTCGGCGTCGGACTTGATCTTGAAGAGCCACTTGGACGTAATCGCCTTACGCCCCTCCGGTAGCTCCACCAATTCCCACATGTCGTTCTCCTCAATGCTCTTCAGCTCACTCTCCATTGCCTTCTTCCACTCCTCAGGATCACTACTCTCCAAGGCCTCCTTGAGAGTTGCTGGTTCCCCCGGCATCTCCACCGGAGAGAAGAACGCGAAGGCACACTCCTCGTAGTCACTCTCCTCGTCATCTCCAACCATAAGTGCCGCTCCGGCCAGAGCTGACTTGGCTGGCTTTCCCGGTGCGTCATAGGTCAGCCTATTAGGGGCTTGAATTCTCCTCTTTCCCCTTCCTTCCTCCTCAGCTACAGGGACATGAAGGCCTTGGCGTTGCTGCGGGGTGACTCGGATCCGTGGAGCACACGTAGTGCGAGAAGGAAGTGTCGGTGCACGCTCGCTCACTTGCTGCACCTCCTCCCCTTCTTCCTCTGCATCCTTGGCCTCCTCTCCCCCATTCACGAAGGAAGATTGCATTGTAGTGGTGCTGCCACTGCTCAGCTCCAAAGGCAGCTCCACATGCTCCAAGCCGGAACTCTTCACCTCCCTAAACCGCACGCCTATCTTCGCCTCATTCTCCGCCTTTCTATCCTTGTAAATGAGGTTTTCCATGAATTCACAGTCCCTGCTCACCAAGAACTTCTTGGTGAATGGGTCCCAAACAAGCCATCCCTTCGTGTTTTGAGCCATGCCCAAGTGCACACCCCATATCGCCTTGGCACCAAGCTTTTTGTGCCGAAGATGCTTAGGCACGAGCACCATGCACATGCACTCGAACACCCGAAGCATATCCACCTTTGGCTTCCTTCCAATCCACTCCACATAAGGCACCCATTTGTCTGCTCCCACATGAGTCAAGGCTCTGTTCTTAGCCACACACGCAGTCCGCACCGCATCAGGCCAAAAGTAATCGGGTAACCCGGCTTCAATGAGCAACCCGCGCGCCGTCTCCATGATTGTGCGGTTCGCTCGCTCGGCGATGCCGTTCATTGCAGGGGAGTATGGCATGGTAATGGAGTGCTTTATGCCATTCTTATTCAGCCACATAGAGAAGTCCTTGCTCAGGAACTCTCACCCTTGATCAGTGCGAATTGCTTTCACTAGAAGGTCTTGTTGCCGCTCCACCATCGGCAACCAATCGATCTTCACCGTTTCAGCCACGTCGCTCTTCTTGGAGAGCATATACACCCAGGTCATGTGGGTGTAGACATCCACAATGGTGAGGAAGTACTCTGCTCCAGCAGCTCCAAGCTTCAAGGGGGCCACTACATCCATCACCACCTCATCCAGTGGCCTCTTAGCCATTGCCTCCGAGCTAGAGAACGGGAATCGGGAGAACTTGGCTTGCATGCATGTCGGGCAACCAAGTACCTCATTGGGCTCCCCCTTCACACGTATGCCAGCAACCATCTCTTCCTTCAATAGGTGCTGCAAAATAGGCAGAGCCACATGCCCCATGCGCCGATGCAAAGTCAACCAATCACACTCCCCCGTAGCCGAAGTCGGATTGTTGAATGCCGCACTCGCAATAGTGCCCCACATGCTCTCTCCGTACTCCTCCTCCGCTACTTCCTCGGGGTTCTTCTCACCCTTTTGCTGCTCCTTGGCTGCTTCACCACTCTCCTTATGCTCACACTGCTTGCTGGTCCCTCCAAGATTGCACTTCTTGGACTCTTTCTCCTTGATGACATCGCCGTCGCCGCTACCAACCGCTTCACCCTTGGTGCTGACGCTTGCTGCCACTTGCCTCTCCTTAGGCATTGGGACCACAGGGATCTGCCACATCTCGTTGTAGACATCCTTGTCTTTGTGAAGGTCCTAAAGAATCCGCTTGCCAAGCCTTTCGGTGTAGGCCTTGGCTCCCTTTGAGCTCGTGTCCATGCCGACCTTTTGCAATCGCTGCACGGAAATCAGGTTCGCAGCAAGGTTGGGCACTAAAAAAACGTTCTTGAAGCCCACCATCTTCCTATCAATACCTTTAAACATGGCCTTGCTCATGCCTTTCACCTCTTCTCGCTGCCCCAAAGCCGATGTGACATGCTTCACCGGTGACGGTTCAAGTTCGGTGAGCAAGTCCGCACGAGGTGTCATGCTATGGGTAGCGCCGCTATCGATCACCCAATAGTCGAGAGAGTGTAGGGTCACCTGGTGCAGGCTCCTCAAAGCCTTCCACCTTCTCTGGTCCAGCCGATGATTGCGTTGAGACGAAGAAGAATTAACCCGGGAACCAATCGTCGCTCGAGTCGTTGTCGTTATCTCCACTCTTCATGTTTTGCAGCTCCACCTCCACGACCGTCACGGCCTCCACGGCCTCTTCCTCTCCCTCCCCCTGCTCCTCTACCCTCTTGGCCTTGAGCAGGAGTCCATCCATCAGGGATTTTGTAGCAATCGAGGCCACATGTGTCTGCTCTTGTGGCAAAAATGGCACTCGCCGTCGAACCGTCCGCGACCGCGTCCGTAGCTCTTGTTGTCATTGCCATAGCTGCCACTTCCGCGGCCTCCATTGTGTTGGTGCAACCCTACGGTTTGCACTCGGCTTGTTGTCCGTGTGCGTGAATGTGTGTGTGTATGGAATGGTATGAGGGCATGGGATAATATATATTTCATGCTTATAATTGTGTGTGAATGTTGAGTCATGATGTCGAGTGTGTGTGTCGAGTCAATAGCGAGTTATCGCTAGACGCGTGTTACGCGGTCGTTTGTGTCTCGCGCGCGGTTTTTATTTTGTCGTGCGCGGTTTCTATTTTGTCCTGTGTCGAACGTTCGGCGTGTCGCAGGTGTGTGCAGCAGACCCATCAAGAACTCAAGGATGAGTTTGTGATGAAGAGCCCGAGCCTTGGTGTCAAGCCTCAAGTGATTTCGAAGCTTGCCAAAAAGGGTACACCTCAAGATATTGAAGATAGTTACATTACTTTGTGTAGTGTAACATTTCACTTGGTGTAGGCCCTAGTGAAGGGTAGTTTCGAGACCCTTCGTGGTTGGGGACAGTGTGGCACTGTTCCACATCACTGTACCTCGGCTCTTGGGGTTTGTAGGAGCTGGGAGTCATTCCCAACTCGTAACTCTTCCTATCTTGTGTTCTAAGACTATAGTGGCTGCCATAGTACCATTCGTTCAAACTGACGCTGTATCGTCAATTCTTTATCAAATCGTGCAATATAAATTGCTAATTGTAGACGACGTAAAGACGCTCCAGATCCAATTTGAATCAGGTCATTTGCAGCTGTGAGCAGAACGCTATCAACGTTTGAAGCCGCTGTGCAGAAATCCGTCTGTGCTCTCTATCTTTCGTTTTAGGCACATTCAAGCCTATTGTGACTATAACACATTGTAGTTGCTGCCTCCAAACCTTCCTCCTCCTCGTCCTCTACCCCTTCCACGACCATATCCCCGGCCGATGCTTGCTGCCCCGGCGCCATCCGAACCCCCCAACTCACGGCGGCGGAAATCCTCTTGAAGGATTGCTCGCTTCGCGTCTTCAAGCAAGAGGCAGGGCTAGTCACGATTGAGGTTGATGATGAGTGAGGACCATGACTCTGGGAGTAAGGCCAGAAACTTGGTCTTCTTTTGGAGCTCACTATAGTTGAGATCCGCTCCTTCAAGCCGCATCAACAAGTCGAAGAGTTTCTGCATCCCATCTTCAACCGATTCATCTTCTTCAATTCGTAGTGCCGCCATTTGCCGCTCCAACACCACCGCTTCCGCCGCTGTTGCAGAAGCATGTACACCTTTGAGAGCAGCCCATACCTTTGGTCCCTTCTCTGGTTCACGCTGGAATGGCTTGATGTGACGGATTTGGCCGCTCCCCAACACTTGCCCAAGTAGGAGATAGCCTTGTGCGCTCTTCCGCACCCACGGGCTCTTCTCCGGGTCATTCTCGGGGTGCTTCTCCGTTCTTTCCATCACCTCCAGCAGGTCATAGTGGTCAAATACGTTCTCCATTTTGAAGGACGATTCAGCGAAGTTGTCGCCATTGAACTTGTCAAGCCCAAACACCCTAGGTTCGTCCTTAGGTGGGCCAAGACTTGGTTGCACGGGCGCCATGGCTGAATCACGGGGTTGGCCTTGAGCTTGGGCTTCTCCACTGCACCTTTGCCACCCTTTTCCTCAGGTCCAGCCACCCCTTTCCTCAAGTCACAGTAGGCTTGAATGTGCCTAAAACGAAAGATATAGTGCACGGTCGGATTTCTGCATAGCGGCTTTAAACGTTCATAGCGTTCTGGTCACAGCTGCAAATGACCTTTTTCAACTTGGATCTAGAGCGTCTTAACATTGCCTACAATAGTCAATTTAGATCGCACGATTTCATTAAGAATGGACGACACAACGTTGGTTTGAACGAACGGCACTATGGCAGCCACTATAGTCTTAGAACACAAATTAGGAAGAGTTACGAGTTGGGAATGACTCCCAGCCTCCACAAACCCCAAGAGCCGAGGTACAGTGATGTGGAACAGTGTCACACTGTCCCCAACCATGAAGGGTCTCGAAACTACCCTCCACAAGGGCCTACACTAAGAGAAATGTTACAGTACACATTATAATGTAACTATTCTCACTATCTTGAAGTTTACCCTTTTGGAGAGTTTCGAAATCACTTGAATCTTGAAACCAAGGCTCTCGTTCTTCAAGATTAATTCTTCTTTTAGTTCTTGGAAGTCTGCTGCGCACACCTGCAACACGCCGAACGTTCCACACACGACAAAATAGAAAACTGCACACGACACGCAAACGACAACGTCACACGCGACTAGACACATTAAAAATCATGCCTCATCATTCACACACTATTGTAAGCATGAAATATATATTATCTCATGCCTTCATACCATTCCATGCACATACGCATGCACGCACGCGGACAACAGGCCGAATGCAAACCGTAGGGTTGCATCAACAACCGCCACCGCCACCTGTTTCCGTACAGGATGAACCAGAGTGGTGTGACCGCATTGCGATATCATGTTGAGGCTCTTGAGACTTGCTCTAGTGCTCTGTTGTGTCACGAGGTAAGGTGGAATTTTCTGCAGTGTTGTGTATTCTCTTGCTTGGATGGTACTGCATTATTCTCATGTTGAGGCTCTTGAGACCTGCTGTACTGCTCTGCTGCATCACTAGGTGAGGTGGGATATGCTGCAGTGTGGTGTATGCTCTTGCTTGGATGGGACTGCATTGTTCCCATTTTAAGGCTCTTGATACTTGCTCCACTGCTCTGCTACGACCCGAGCTAAGGGGTCTTTCTTACGTGGAACATGCTGACGTATGGAGCATGCTGGGTTGGGGGATGTGTTGATATGGGAGGATATAAGGAGATGGGAGATGTGCAGTGGCGTGTCCTTGGCTGTGCAACAGTATTTTGGTGTCATGGTGAGGCGCTTGAGAGACCTGCGTCAGGGCTCTGTTGCACCCCATGGCGCATGTCCTGTTAGAATCCTAGCGTGACTTAGGAGCCATGGCTAGTGAGTGTCGAGAGGATTGAGTGTCGAGAGGATTGAGTGTCGAGAGGATTGAGTGTCGAGAGAATTGGAAAGGAGAATGAGGGGTTTCACTATATGAAGTTGGGATACAAATAGCAAACCCTAAATTGGGTTGTACTCACATAGAGTACCCCACTGCAGGCTAAACAACAAATACATTCTGACACACCCCCATAGTCAAAGTGGGGTATAATCAGCAGAGCAAGCAGTCATAGAGTAGGTTCACAAGTACAAGCAAAACTAGAGGCATTCACAAAGGGCAAGTGAGGAGGAGGCTGGACTGTAAGAGGAGAGTAGATAGGAGGCGGCTGCTGATGCTGCTGACACTCGGGCAACAGGAGCGGCGCGCACTGTGGCTACCAGGGCCGTATCCCCGGACTACAGGAGTAACTGGCTCTGCGGCTAACTCTGAGCGGCAGGAGCAACGGACCCACAGGCGACAGGCGCAGCAGGCTCTCTGAGCTACCAGAAGCAGAGCCCCGGACTACAGGTGCTGCGGACGACAAGACGGCAGCCTCCGCTCAACCTCCCCCAACTGTCCCACCCCCCTTACACACACCCCTTGCTGTACCCCTAGCTCCACTCCCACGTCACCCCCCTAGCACCAATCCCTCGGCTCCCACACACCCACCCCCCTCAGCGGCAGCTGCAGCAGTGGGAGACGAAGGTGGAGGAGGAGGAGGGGACGGTTCACACACCCGCCACCCCCATACCCGCCACCCCGCAGTTGCACCCACACCCGCCACCCCCATACCCTCCCCCCACTGCTGCACCTGCAGCAGGGGATGGAGGAGAAGGGGGGGGGGGGGGGGGGGGCCGGGGGGGGGGGCTGGTGCTGTAGATCCCCTCCCCCCCACTGCTGCACCCGCAGCAGGGGGAGGTAGGAGAAGGGAGGGGGGGGGGGGGGGGGGGGGGGGGGGGGGGGGGTTGTGCATGGCGCGTGCAGAGGGCAGCAGGGCGTGCGAGGCGCACAGGGCAGCAGGGCAGCAGGGCGCACAGGGCTGCAGGGTAGCAGGGCGTGCGGGGCAAACAGGGCAGAAGGGCGCACAGGGCTGCAGGGCAGCAGGGCGCACAGGGCTGCAGGGCAGCAGGGCGCGCGGGGCGCGCAGGGCTGCAGTGCGCGCAGGGCGCGCAGGGCTGCAGTGCGCGCAGGGCGCGCAGGGCTGCAGTGCGCGCAGGGCGCGCAGGGCAGCAGGACAGCAGGGCACGCAGGGCTGCAGGGCGCACGGGGCGCAGCAGGGCTGCAGGGCGCGCGGGGCGCGCAGGGCAGCAGCAAGGGCTGTAGCGGAAACAGCAAGGGCTGTAGCGGCAGCAGCAGGGCAGCAGGGCGCACAGGGCTGCAGGGCAGCAGGGCGCACAGGGCTGCAGGGCAGCAGGGCGCGCGGGGCGCGCAGGGCTGCAGGGCGCGCGGGGCGCACAGGGCAGCAGGGCAGCAGGGCGCACAGGGCTGCAGGGCAGCAGGGCGCGCGGGGCAAACAGGGCAGCAGGGCGCACAGGGCTGCAGGGCAGCAGGGCGCACAGGGCTGCAGGGCAGCAGGGCGCGCGGGGCGCGCAGGGCTGCAGTGCGCGCAGGGCTGCAGTGCGCGCAGGGCGCGCAGGGCAGCAGGACAGCAGGGCGCGCAGGGCTACAGGGCGCACGGTGCGCAGCAGGGCTGCAGGGCGCGCGGGGCGCGCAGGGCAGCAGCAAGGGCTGTAGCGGCAACAGCAAGGGCTGTAGCAGCAGCAGCAGGGCAGCAGGGCGCACAGGGCTGCAGGGCAGCAGGGCGCACAGGGCTGCAGGGCAGCAGGGCGCGCGGGGCGCGCAGGGCTGCAGGGCGCGCGGGGCGCACAGGGCAGCAGGGCAGCAGGGCGCACAGGGCTGCAGGGCAGCAGGGCGCGCGGGGCAAGCAGGGCAGCAGCAAGGGCTGTAGCGGCAGCAGCAGGGCAGCAGGGCGCACAGGGCTGTAGGGCAGCAGGGCGCACAGGGCTGCAGGGCAGCAGGGCGCGCAGGGCTGCAGGGCGCGCGGGGCGCACAGGGATGCAGGGCGCGCGGGGTGCACAGGGCAGCAGGGCAGCAAGGCGCACAAGGCTGCAGGGCAGCAGGGCGCGCGGGGCAAACAGGGCAGCAGGGCAGCACAGGGCTGAGGGGGGGGGGGGTGGGGCTGATGCTGCAACTCCCCTCCCCTCCCCTGCTGCTGCAGATCCCCTCCCCCCCACTGCTGCGCCCGCAGCAGGGGGATGGAGGAGAAGTGGGGGGGGGGGGGGGGCTGGGGGGGCCTGGTGCTGCAGATCCCCTCCTGCCTCCCCCTGAACCTCCAAGCTCCCCCCCCCTCCCAACACAGGGAGAGAGAGAGAGGAGAAAAGGGTCGGGGGGGGGAGGGGGGGGCTGATGCTGCAAATCCCCTCCCCCCACTGCTGCTGCAGATCCCCTCCCACCCACTGCTGCACCCACAGCAGGGGTGGAGGAGAAAAGGGGGGGGGGGGGGGGGGGGGGGGGGGGTGCTGCAGATCCCCTCCTGCCTCCCTCTGAACCTCCAAGCTCCCCCCCCCTCCCAACACAGGGTGCGGCAGGGAGAGAGAGAGGAGAAAAGGGCGGGGGGGGGGGGGAGGGGGGGGGCTGATGCTGAAAATCCCCTCCCCACACTGCTGCTGCAGATCCCCTCCCCCCCACTGCTGCACCCGCAGCAGGGGTGGAGGAGAAAAGGGGGGGCGGGGGGGGGGGGGGGGGGCTGGTGCTGCAGGTCCCCTCCCTCCACTGCCGCATCCGCAGCAGGGGGAGATAGGAGAAGGGGGGAGGGGGGGCTGGTGCTGCAGGTCCCCTCCCCCCACTGCCGCATCCGCAGCAGGGGGAGATAGGAGAAGGGGGGGGGGGGGGGCTGGTGCTGCAGATCCCCTCCCCCCCCACTGCTGCACCCGCAGCAAGGGGGGAGGTAGGAGAAGGGGCAGTGCAGGAGCCGCTTGGGCGACAGCAGGTGGCCACACCCGCCACCCCCATACCCTCCCCCAACTGCTGCACCCGCAGCAGAGAGATGGAGGAGAAGGGGGGGGAGGGGGGGGGCGGGGGGGGGGGGCTGGTGCTGCAGATCCCCTCCTGCCTCCCCCTGAACCTCCAAGCTCCCCCCCCCTCTCCCACCACAAGGTGCGGCAGGGAGAGAGAGAGGAGGAGGCGTGGCGGCAGCTGCTGCTGCTGAGGCACATCCGCCACCCCCTCACACCCTCTCCCCGCCATCCCCATGGAGGTGGGGGAGGGGGGGGAGGGGGGCGGGGGCGGAGCTGTGCGTGCGACTGTAGGGCACACGGGCAGGAGGAACCCCCTCTTGCCACCCCCTCACCCACCATGTTGCAACAGGGCACTGGGGCCGCGGTTAGGGGCGGCAGGTCGCGAGGGGCCATGGCTAGGGGCGACGGGGCCATGGCTAGGGACGGGGCCGGGCGCTGGGCAGGTACGGGGCCGGGCGCTGGGCAGGTACGGGGCCTGGCGCTGGGCAGGTAAGGGGCCGGGCACTGGGCAGGAACGGGGCCGGGCGCTGGGCAGGTACGGGGCCGGGCGCTGGGCAGGTACGGGGCCGGGCGCTGGGCAGGTACGGGGCCGGGCGCTGGGCAGGTACGGGTACGGGGCCGGGCGCGGGCTAGGTACGGGGCCGGGCGCTGGCTAGGGTCGGGGCCGTGCGCTGGGCTAGGTACGGGCCGGGCGCGGGGCTAGGAACGGGCCGAGCGCGGGCGAGAGACGGGGCCGGGCGCGGGCAGGGTACGTGGCCGGGCGCGGGCGAGGTACAGGGCCGGGCGCTGGCTAGGTACGGGGCCGGGCACTGGCTAGGGTCGGGGCCGTGCGCTGGGCTAGGTACGGGCCGGGCGCGGGGCTAGGTACGGGCCGAGCGCAGGCGAGAGACGGGGCCGGGCGCGGGCAGGGTACGGGCCGGTCGCGAGGCTAGGTACGGGCCGGGCGCGGGGCTAGGAACGGGGCCGAGCGCGGGCAGGGTACGGGCCGATCGCGGGCTAGGTACGGGGCCAAGCGCGGGCGAGGTATGGGCCGGGCACGGGGCTAGGAATGGGGCTGAGCGCGGGCTAGGTACGGGCCGATTGTGGGCTAAGTACGGGCCGGGCGCGGGGCGATGGAGTCGACGGGGCCAGCGGGGCCGAGGGGCACAGCTAGGGGCGACGCCTAGGGGCGACGGGGCCAAGGGGCCGAGGCGACGGGGCCAAGGGGCCGAGGCGACGGGGCCAAGGGGCCGAGCCTAGGGGCTAGGGGCGACGCCAAGGGGCGACGGGCCGGGGCCTAGGCTAGCAGGGCAGTAGGTGGTGGGCCCATTAAGATTAGGTCCTAGAAAATTGTTGCTCTTAATACCATGTTAGAATCCTAGCGTGACTTAGTAGCCATCCTAGCGTGACTTAGGAGCCATGGCTAGTGAGTGTCGAGAGGATTGAGTGTCGAGAGAATTGGAAAGGAGAATGAGGGGTTTCACTATATGAAGTTGGGATACAAATAGCAAACCCTAAATTGGGTTGTACTCACTACAGAGTACCCCACTGCAGGCTAAACAACAAATACATTCTGACATATCCTGGTTCAGCAAACATCACGCTTAAGTTCTCAATTCAATTCAGTAAACTAAATTGCTGAAACGCCTATGTCATGGGCTAGCTACAGAACAAAGCTGCTGCCCAGGCACTTGTTAGGGCGCTAGAAGACACTTCATGCGACGCCATGGTTTGGCATGAAGCTGCAGTGGCGCTAGGCTCTGTTGCAGGTATGGAAACGCATGTGTACTGTATCGGCTTTATCAGAAACCTATTGAAGTTGTTCTCTACGAGCGTGTATGTGTTTATGCGGTGCTATAACCTCGTATGTGCCTTGCAGACCTATCGACACTGCAGCTTCTAAAAGGGTTGTAAAAGGACCCTGACCCTATTGTAGCTGAGAGCTTTGACATGGCCATTTAATCCAGTTTGAACTGCCCCCAGATGCATTCCACGTAAACATATTTGGTGGCTCCTTTGTTCATGTAACTGTGTATGGTTGTTTGATAACTTATGTATTCATCCTCCCCTGCTGAAATTGCTTTTGTTCCTCTTGCAGTATGCTGGTGTTTTGGAAAACGATGCTCACTGAATTCAAACGAAATTATTATCACGATGCTACCACGGGATGCACACTGCATATGGTTATAGGTTTCTTTGGATCGGACTTGGTAAAAAAGGGAAGTCAAGTAAAAACATAACACTTTCTTGGGCAGTAA
Source organism: Closterium sp. Naga37s-1 (assembly GCA_947471745.1). NCBI lineage: Eukaryota > Viridiplantae > Streptophyta > Zygnematophyceae > Desmidiales > Closteriaceae > Closterium > Closterium sp. Naga37s-1. Next base: position 4,059,518 of record CANJKZ010000084.1, on the reverse strand, counting down.
TGTTACCTACCGGTACCAGCTCCCGTCAGTTTTGTACCATTGGTATGTCCAATATAACACCTGCATCCTAAAGCAACGAATACAGCATGCTCTACTTGATGGAATTATCGACTCATGTTTGCTTGCTTGCTCTGCACCGGAGCACAGAAACCTGGAGTGGACGGGTGCCCCTTGTCAGCTGTGCTCCTTGTTGCTGTATATCCAGGCAATCTGGTGCTGGCCTCGGGCAGCACAAAGACTTTATCCAGCAGCAGCAAGGGCTTACATTTCAGGTTTTGTTGCTCTGCCTGTTAGAGAATTCTTGACAAAACTTTGAAAATCAGACTTGAGTAGGGGCGTTCTCTATTTTCTCGTAAAACTGTGTTTGGGAAAATACTAGTACAGTAACAAAATTTCAATACCGTGAGGGGTGCGGTCAAACTGAATGTTCCCAATTCATAATGAAACTATATTGAAATTTGTTACAATCCCACGGGGGACTTTGCCAGGATCATCAGGGTTGTTCGCAGAGGGGTATTGCAGCGGAAGTGAGTGACCTCCGATCATAGTGAATGTAAATGATTGAAGTGATTATAGCAAAGGCATACATTGGTTTATATAGAAATGCAGAGGAACACGAAAAGTCCTAGCTAGCCATGTACTCTACTGGGTAAATTTCCTTATTACAGCAAAACTCAACTGTGCGGCGCAGGAACCCGATTCAAACCTGTTCCCGCCATTTCCAGTTCAAATATTTCTGCCTGCATCGGTCCTTGCCAAAGAACCGCTTCCGTCCCTTCGACTCGCCTGACTCCTCGTCTTCGTACACGGTAGTGTTAGCTCCTGTTGCGTACTGGAATGTACTTCACTTAACTCCATATCAGAACACCCCCGTTCAATCCTGGGCGTAGCAGGTGCTGCCTTGCTTGACTACCCCGGTGAGGTTGGAGCAGTGCTAGTACTGCTGACGTGGCAGTCGCTTGGTGAGAAATTCAGCTACCATGTCAGTCGTGGGGCAGTACGTCAGATCGACCTTTCCTTGGTCGATTTCATCCTTAATGAAGAAGTACCATAGTGCGATGTGCTTCATTCTGTTAACGAAGACGGGCTTGTTTGCGATCTTGATCGCGCTCTGATTGTCGCAGCGGAGGCGAAATGTCGGCGATGTTGGGATTTTCGCCTCCTGCATGAGCTCTTGCAGGTAGAGTCCTTCACGAACTGCAGCGGTTGCGGCGATGTATTCCGCTTCAGCTGACGACAGGGCAACCAGCTACTGATTCTGGGTATCCAGGAGATTGGCCCGGTTGGCTTGAGGCGAAAAACGAAGCCCGTTCGTGACCATCGATTGGCAAGATCAGCGGCGTGATATCCGTCCACGTAACCAGCGAGGTTGAAGGATGGTGTTGTCAGCGTTTGAGTAGGAGAGGCCGATGTCAGGCGTGGAGATGAAGTACTGCAGGGCACGCTCGAGGTCCAGCAGGTTCTCTGCCACTGTGGAAAGGTCGGGTCTGCAGGTGACAGAGGCGAAGAGCAGGCAACCCAGTTGCTGCTGGTAAAGATGGAGTCATGCGGGCGACAGAGGTTTGTTGTCCGGTTTGTGGTTGGCACCAGGTGAGTGGTAGGGGGTTGAGAGCGGTGCGGGTGGAATCTTGAATCGCTCACCTAGTGACTCTGGGAGATGGATAGCTTCTACCGCATAGGAGATGTTGAGCCCCAGGAATTGCGTCACGTTGTGGTTGGTGGTGATGTCGATGCGCAGCGCCAGGTTCGTTTTGAACTGGTCGAGTAGCGCGTTACTTGTTCCCGTGTATAGTATATCATCGACGTACACTGTCAGAAGAATATAGTTCCCGCAGAAGTGGAGGTGATACATCCCCGGGTCGTGTGGCAATTACTTGAAGCCTATCTCAAGCAGAATTTTGTGCAGGTGCTGCTGCCACAGTCGCGTTGCCTGCTTGATCCCGTAGAGGGATTTCTTCAACTGGCAGACCCTCAGGTCTCCTTCCCCATAGGTATGCGGCTGCTCCACGAAGATTTTTGCATCGACCTGCGCGTATAGGAACGCGTTCTTCACGTCGATCTATCGTAGCGATAGGTGCCTTGCGGCAACGATGGCGAGTAGTATCCTCACAGAGGTGTGGTGGCTTACGGGAGCGAAGGTTTGGTCGAAGTAGATGTTGTGGCGCTGATCGCAGCCGCCTACGACCCACCTAGCCTTGAAGCCCTCGACGGCATCGGTTTTTACACGAAAGACCCACTTTCCTGATAGTACCCTCTTGCCTTTTACTGTTGCTTGACCGACTAGGACCCAGATGTCCCGCGATTCCATTGCTTTTAGTTCGGCGTCCATGGTTGCGCGCCATTCCTTGGCGTGGGGTCCGGTCAGAGCCTGCCTTGGGTTCTTAGGCTCGATGACCGTGAGGCATTGGTTGTGGCGGTGTATAGGCCAAGCAGCTATAGTCCCGTGACGTTTGTGTCGTGACGCTCCTCGATAGTTACCTCATGAACGGCGTCGTCATCGCTTTCAGGTGCAAGCGAGGGGCTCCTTGTCGGGTCTCTGCATCTTGATGGTCCGGGCGCGTTGTCGTTATCGTTGTCATCTTAGTCGTTGCGCGGTCAAAGGGGTACGCCAGGGTGTTCGTCGTCAAAGTCGCGGTCGAGAATCGCCGCTGCAGCTTCATCTTGTGAGGAGGCGAAGCTCCTACCTCCGTTGGTGTAGACTTGTGCCGCTCATGTGTGCTCGTCTGCACGGTATCTAGCAAGGGTGAGGCGTTCGTAGAACAGGACGTCTCGTGCAGGTGCGATCTTGTTTGTGTGCAGGTCCAGGATGAGCCACCCCTCGTACTCCTGAGGTGGATTCCCCATCGCGCGCGGTCGGTGAACTTGCCGATGGTTGCGAAGGTGGGCCTGTACTACACCATGCAGCCCCAAACTCTCAGCATTGAGGTATCTCCCTTCTTCCTGGTCCACTTCACATGAGGTGACAGGTTCCCCGTGTTTTCCGTGGTGGAGAGGAGGTTGTGCAGCCTCACGGCGTGGTGCATCGCGTAAATCCAGTACTTAGCAGGGAGTCCGGTCTGCTTCAGCAGTGCGTGCACCTTCGTCATGAGCGTGCGGTTGGTGCGTTTGGTGACGCCTTGCTGTGGGTGCGCGTAGGGGAGCAATATGTGGTGCAAGATCCCTTTCTCTGCAAGTAAGTTTTGCAGCTCGTTGCTGCGGAACTCAGATGCGCTGTCAGTCTCGCAGATTTGTAACTTCTTCCGTGATTGTCGCTGCGTGAGCCAGCCTGATGCGGAATACTTCAAAGGCCATGTGGCGGGTGTGCACTTGCTACCTAGACATAGCGTGTGCTTGCTTCCACGAAGGTGAGAGTATAGCACTCGTCGTTAATGCCTCCGTGGCTGACAACGAGGATGTCACTCTAGACCTTGTGCATCTTCTTGTAGCGGTTGGTGTTGCGCTCGAGCGAGGGGTAAGGCTGGTGCAACAGAGCGGCTGTGGGGCAGACAGTGCAGGTGTGAGGCAGTGAGGTGTTTCGCAGTTCTGATCCGTTGGGTCTTAGTATAGCTCCATGTAAGAAGACTTTGGTTGTGATGCAGTTGTTGAGCGTTTGGCACGAGGGATGTCCGGGACGCTGATGCCAGAGGTCATCGTATGCCAGAGGTCATCGTATGCGCGTGCCACGCATGCCTCTTCAGGTGTTTCGTCTGGAATTGCTGCTGTTGCTGTTGCTTCTTCTGCTTCTTCTTCTGCCTGTGCTTCTGATTCTGCTTCTGTTGGCAGTGTTGACAAAGTGAGGGCCAGGAAGCTACGGTCGAGGATGACAGAGAGTGGTGTGGTGGTGCCTTCGATGAACCCTCCAAGTGGGTCGATTGATTTAGGGAGAGCTCCGAAGGCATCGCGTCGTGGGGTTGTTGGCTCGCTACCCCAGTTGATGTAGGTGCAGTGATAGTGGCTTTGCAGGGGTTCACGAGGAGGTGATGGGAGATTTCGAGGTGGTCGCCTGAGAGGAACTACAGTTGGAGATGCTTCTTCTTCCTCCTCTACCCCCCTTAGTTCTTCTCGAGTAGGAGTGCCCCATCCGGTAGTTTGGCCAGTGCCCCAATTTCCCCAGGTTCCTGTTGTAGTTGCCCATGTTCCGCCTGTGTCCGCCCTGTCGCCTCCGCCCCACCCGGTTGCCTCGTTGGATGCTCCCTACCCCCCTTCAGTGTCCCAGCCTAGTGCGGCTCGAGCTTGTCTTCGACGATCCTCCTCTTTGGATTGAACCTGCTCTTCTTCTTCTTTGATACTGAGCTCTTCTGGCTTGTCGAGGTCGTGCCAGTCTTTATGGACGCGGCGATGGGTTTCCCTGGTGTAGGGTCGTGCCTACCCCTTTTCATCCTATGTTCCTTTTGATTCTCCTTCCAGGATTCAGCGGAGGCAGTCGATGGCGGGGCCGGGGCGATGTTGTTCCTACGTGCCGAGGGCGTGCGGCTGCGTACCGACGATTCAGTACGATGCGGTGCCGAGTTCGATTTCGATCATCTTTTCTTCAGGCAGCGCGAGGCTTTCGGCCTCTTCGATCTCGTCCAGTCCTCTGCCAGAGACGTTAGTGCAGGAGGCGGTGGGTGTGAAGCAGCTGGTGCAACGTCCGTCAGGGCCGGGATTATGCAGGTCCGTTTCACGCGGGTGAGGTTTGCGCTTGATCCAAAGTCGGTCGTCTGGGTTTTTCCAGGAATTTTCTGACATTACTCGAACTCCAGCGGCACGAGGTCGATGAGTTCGCCGAAGGAGCCACTCCAGTCGGGCAGGTCAAATTCGATGACATATACCCCGTTGATTGATCGCGCTTGGCCGATGTATTTGCACGGTTTGTCGGGGGGAGCGAAGTGAAGTTCGATGTCGCGCGTGATTGGGTCGGTGCTAAGTGTGACCCCGCAATCGGAAAGTTGTCCTACGGATAGCAAGTTGAAGCGAGGGTCTGGTACAATGAGCACGTCATTGAAGGTGATGTGCGTGTTGGTGTCTCGTGCTTTCAGTACGACCATTCCTTGTGCGTTTGCTCACAACTTCTCGTTGTTCGCCACGGTGATGTAGGTGACTGTGGGGATGGCGACGACGTTGGAGATATAGCACCGTGATCCCACCATGTGCTGCCTGCAGCAGCTGTCCAGATACCAGGTGTTGTAATTGTCGTTGTGGCCGCACGAGAGCAGGGCGAGCCGCGGCGTGACAATGGTTAGTGTGTCAATCTTAAGAAATTCACTGCGGTCGTTCCAGTTTGTGGGTGCTGGTCACGGGTCGTAGTAGTGCGAAGGGCTCTCGATTAGTGGGATCAGCATATTCCAGTCCTGACCGTCATCATCGTTGTATTCGTGGTCATCGGTGAAGGGGTTGTTGTACTCTTCTGGGTCGGGCGTAGATAACCGTGCGCAACGTTCCCTTGTGCGGCGCATCGCCATGTTGCTGATTATGTTCCTCGCTTTTTTTTTTTTGTTTATGTTGCTTGTGGTTGCTGGTGCGCAGGTGGACGGGGAGCTTGTTGAGGCTGACATGCGTCTTGTCGGCCAACCCAATTGTTGTGGTGAGTGGAGTTTGGGTGGCGTGTGTTGGATCAAAACCTGCATCGACCCGTTGAGTGCCCAAAAGTCTTGAAATTTTTGCAGTGGTGGCGCTGCAGTTGTCGTCGCTGTCAAAACATATTTATATGTTCTTAGTTCTTCTAGGCTACTGTGAGGTGCTCATTATAGAGTACAACCCCGGTTAGGGTTTACTACTTGTATCTCCCTGTTGCTAGTCATTCATCATTCCTGTTCATGGATTCTAACATGGTATTAGAGCAGGATCGTTCTCAAGGCCCACCGAACGTTCCGCCCTGCCCTGCCCGTAAACTTTTTCTGCCCTCTGCCCAGCTCTCGCGCGCTGCCCTGCCTTGCAGCCTGCGCGCTGCGCTGCCCTGCCCTTAGGCCCACGCGCCGCCCTGCCCTTAGAGCCGCGCTGCCCTGCCCTGCAGCCCACGAGCCGCGCTGCCCTGCCCTTAGGCCCACGCACCCTGCCCTGCAGCCCGCGAGCCGCACTGCCCTGCCCTTGGGCCCGCGCGCCGCCCTGCTCTGCAGCGCGCGCACCTGCTGCCCAGTGCGCCGCTCGCGCTACCCGCCAGCTGCTTGTGCCTGGCCTGCGCCCTGCCCGTGCACAAGCCATGCGCACCACACGCGCACCCTGCCTGCGCCCTGCCCGTGCGCACTACTGCTGCTCCCCCCTACGCAGCTACTGCTGCTGCACGTGCTTTTGCTAAGCGCGCTACTTCTGCTAAGCGCGCTACTAAGCACTGCTGCTAAGCGCGCTGCTGCTGCTAAGTGCACTTGTACTACTGCTGCTGCTGCTGCTGCGCCCTGCCTTGTCTCGCCGCGCCGCCCAGCCTGAGCCGCACCGCCCAGCCCTGCCGAGCCGTGCCGCCCTGCCCTGTCAGCTTGCAGCGTCTTGCTCGTGTCGGGTACTTTCCCACCAGACTCTCCTCTGGCACCACCGACTTGGTCACCCCTCTCTGCAGCGTCTGCGTAGCATGCACTCCCGTCTCCTTGTCTTTGGCCTTCCCAGGTCTCTGCCCCCCCTCCCGCGCTCGCCTGCCCCGCCGTGCCTTCCCTACGTCGAGGGGCGGCAGTGCGCCGCTCCTCACTCCTCCTCGTTTCCTCCGACCATTGCTCCTCTGCAGACTCTCCACATGGATGTGTGGGACCCCGCCCGCGTCAGTGGGACGGACCAGGAGCGCTACTTCCTGCTGGTCGTTGACGACTACACGCGCTACACCACGGTCTTCCCCTTGCGCAGCAAGGCGGTCGTCAACGGTGTTTTGATCCCCTGGATCCGCGCTACTCGTTGTCAGTAGATCTGCACTGTGGATGCCCGATTGATCCTAGGGAAGGGTTACAAGTGCGTTCGCCTGGGGGGTTATGGGCGCACTGACCCGCTACTTAACAAGCCCTTTTATCCCAATGGTCTAGTGGTTGGGATTCTGACATGGTATCAGAGCGAAGGTCTCGGGTTCGAATCCCAGTGTGTGCACTTCGGGCATCCCAGTGCGGGGGGGTGTCAGTAGATCTGCATTGTGGATGCCCGATTGATCCTAGGGAAGGGTTACAGGCGTGTTCGCCTGGGGGGTTATGGGCGCACTGACCCGCTACTTAACAAGCCCTTTTATCCAAATGGTCTAGTGGTTGGGATTCTGACACTCGTCACCAGCTGCGTGAGCGGTTCCGACGGGACCTTCCAGTCCTGCATCTGCACTCTAACAGGGGTGGTGAGTTCTCTTCCGGCCTCCTTGCGGAGTTCTGTCGAGACAATGGCATCGTCCAGTCGTTCACGCTTTCGGCCTCTCCACAGCAAAATGGGATTGCTGAGCGTCGCATTGGCTTGATCATGGCGGTTGCTCGTACCTCCATGATCCATGCGGTTGCTCCCCATTTTCTGTGGCCGTTTGCGGTCCGATACGCCGCGCATCAGCTCAACCTCTGGCCCCGTGTCTCTTTGCCAGAGACCTCGCCCACACTCCGTTGGACGGGAGAGGTTGGCGATGCGTCGGCGTTTCGGGTCTGGGGCGCGCTCTCTCTTGTTCGCGATACCACCGCGAGCAAGCTCTCTCCTCGCACTCTCCGCTGCGCCTTCCTGGGCTTCCCTACCGACGCCCCGCCGTGGCAGTTTTACCACCCTTGCTCGCGTCGAGTCCTGTCCTCCCAGGACGTCACCTTTGACGAGTATGTCTGTTACTACAGGCTCCACCCGCACGCATCCCACCCAGTCCCCCTGGCGCCTCTCTTCCTAGTACCAGTTCCCTCCCCCGGTAGCCCCCCTCCCCCCACAGGGTCTTGCTCCCTCAGGTGTGTCTCGGGTAGACCCACCCCCTTTGGTTGAGCCTTTCGTGATCTCCTCTGACACCTCTGGCCCAGCTGAGGGGGGTGACCCCGCTGCTGACAACACAGCAACCACTCGTCACTCTCCACGCTTGGAGACCCCTCCTGGTTTTCCGCCTCGACCGTCTTCGCCGCCTCTGCAGCCTGTAGGTGTGGACACTTGTGCTGCTGGGGGTGGTGACACTGGAGGTGAGGACGCAGGAGGTGCTGGTCCTGGGGGTGCTGAGACTGGGGGTGCTGGTCTTGGGGGTGCTGAGACTGGGGGTGCTGGTCCTGGGGGTGCTGAGACTGGGGGTGAGGGTTCTGGGGGTGCTGACTTTGGGGGTGCTGACTCTGGGGGTGCTGCGAGTCCTAGTGGTGGTGGGGCCGTGGGTGCTCCTGCTGCAGGTCCTGGCGTTGGACAGCAGCAGCCGCCTAGTCGACTCGAGACGCCCTCACCGCAGCAGCTTCGTGAATGGGTCGTTCGGCAAGGCCGCTCTGGTGCTAGAGCTTGGATTTTTACAGATCCTCGAGCTGCTGCTACTGGGGGTGCTGGAGGTGCTGGTGCTGCTGGAGCTGGAGGTACAAGAGGTACTGGAGGTGCTGGTGCTGCTGGTGCTGGAGGTGCTGGAGGTGCTACTAGAGCTGCTGGAGCTGCTTGCACTGGAGGTGCTGGTTCTGGAGGTGCTGGAGGTGCTGCTAGTCTTGGTGGCGCTGCTAGTGCTGGAGGCGCTAGAGCTAGAGGTACTGGAGGTGCTGGAGCTGCTGGTCCTGGAGGTGTTCATACTGGAGGTACTGGAGCTGCAAGAGCTGGTGGTGCTGCTGGTGCTGGAGGTGCTGGAGGTGCTACTGGAGGTGCTGGGGGTACTGGAGCTGCTGACAATGGAGGTGCTGGTGCTACTGGTGCTAGAGGTGCTGGAGCTGCTGCTGGTGCTGGAGGCGCTGGAGCTGGAGGTACTAGAGGTGCTGGAGGTGCTGCTGGTACTTGAGGCGCTAGAGCTGGAGGTACTGGAGCTGCTGATGGTACAGGTACTGCGCCGCGCTGACCGTTTTTCTACCCGAAGCCACAGTCGTCCCTGCCACCGCCTGACTCCGCCCTTCACCAGGTTCTTAGTCTCCCGTCTTTCACTGGCTTCACTCCACCTCTCATGTGTCCACCAACAAACAGTCTCAGCCACAGCTACTGCCTGGCTCCCTGATGCCTGCTCTTGCTCCTCACACTGAGGTGACTGAGTCCCTGACTGAGCGTCGGGAGCCTCAGACTCATGCTTCAACACCTGTTCGTGCTCGTTGTGTCGCCCGTTCTTGTCCTCCTGCTATCCCATGCACTCACGTTATGGCAATTTGTCCTTCTTCTGTTCCATAGTGTGTTGCCCTACCGTCTCATCCGGCGTCTTCTGTTCCTGACATTCCTGACCCTGAGTCAGACCTTGCTCGTGCTGCCAGTTCTAGTGTCACTCGTCTTTTCTCTACTGTCGTCACTGAACCGAACTTTGAGTCTACTCCTGCGTTTTCCCTAGTCACTGAGCTAGTCGACTTTGCTGCTAGGAGTCGTCTCGACTACGTCGCGAGTCTTGTTACTGACTCTGAGTATGTCTGTCCTCCGTCCGTCGGGGGTGAGCCTGCCCTTGGCTGTGACGTCCTTGAGGACAGGCAGTTTGAGCTTAAGTGTCTTGCGACCGGTTTATCTCGTTTCGCATCCATGCTGCTTTGCCCTTGGGGAGACCCGGATGCAATTGACATCCCTACCCCGCGCTCTTACGCTCAGGCGATCGCGGGTGAGTACTCCTCTCAGTGGCAAACAGCCATGGACGCAGAGATGGCTTCCTGGAAGTCCACATGCACCTACGTCGAGGATGTTATAGTCACAGTAGGCTTGAATGTGCCTAAAACGAAAGATCGAGTGCACAGTTGGATTTCTGCACGGCGTCTTCAAACGTTGATAGCGTTCTGTTCACAGCTTCAACTGAATTTCTATCAATTAGATCTGGAGCGTCTTGAGGTCGCCTACAATAGGCAATTTACATCGCAGGATTTTATCAAGTATTCACGACGCAACATTGGTTTGAACGAATGGCACTATGGCAGCCACTATAGTCTTAGAACACAAATTAGGAAGGGTTACGAGTTGGGAATGACTCCCAGCTCCTACAAACCCCAAGAGCCGAGGTACAGTGATGTGGAACAGTGCCACACTGTCCCCAACCACGAATGGTCTCGAAACTACCCTTCACAAGGGCCTACACCAAGTGAAATGTTACACTACAAAAAGTAATATAACTATTCTCAATATCTTGAGGTGTACCTTTTTCGCAGGCTTCGCGATCACTTGAGTCTTGAAACCGAGGCTCTGGTTCTTCATCATAAACTCATCCTTGAGTTCTTGATGGGTCTGCTGAACACACCTGCGACAGCCGAGCATTCCACATACGACAAAATAGAAACCGCGCGAGACACACAAACGACGAAATAGTAACCGCGCGAGACACTCAAACGACAACATAACACGCGACTAGCGATGACTCGCTATTGACTGGACACACACACATTCGACATCATGACTCATCATTCACACACTAATATAAGCCTGAAATATATATTATCTCATGTCTTTATACCATTCCATGCCCACACGCATGCACGCACACGGACAACAAGCCGAGTGCAAACCATAGGATTGCACCAACACACGAGGTTCCTCCTCCTAGGGCGAACATAGTCGATGGCATGTGGATTTTCAGGGTGAAGCGGCCGCTAGGTTCTCCGTCTGCCTTCAAGGTGCGTTACATTGCTCGAGGCTTTAGTCAGCGACAGGGGGTCAACTTCTTCTAGACCTTCTCCCCCACCCCGAAGTTGACTACTCTTCGGGTGTTGTTGCACGTTGCAGCACAGCGTGACTACGAGCTGCACTCCCTCGACTTCTCCACAGCTTTCTTGCAGGGCAGCCTTCACGAGGAGATCTAGCTGTGCCGCCCACCTGGCTTCACTGGGTTGTTTCTTGCGGGTACCCAGTGGAGCCTCCAGCGGCCAGTCTACGGTCTACGCCAGGCGCCCCGCGAGTGGAACGACACAGTGAGGACGACACTTGCGGCTCTTGGGTTTGCTCCTTCCTCTGCTGACCCGTCGCTGTTTCTATGCACCGCCACTACCCTGTCGCCGTTCTACGTTCTCGTGTACGTCGACGACTTGGTTTTTGCTAATCTGCTGACACTGAGGCACTGGCCCTAGTGAAGGCGGAGCTGCAGGAGAGACACACCTGCACTGACCTGGGTGAGCTGCGAAGCTATCTTGGCTTGCAGATCACTCGGGACAGAGCACAGTGCACCAGGTCCTTCAGCGCTTCGGCTTCTAGTACTCCTTGCCACAGCCCACTCCTCTGCCTACCGGCCATTCGCTCTCGGCTCCACCTTCGGACGAGTCGGTAGAGCCGAGTGGTCCGTATCCAAAGCTTGTGGGTTGCCTCATGTACCTGATGACATGCACACGACCTGACCTCGCGTACCCTCTCAGCCTTCTGGCTCGCTACGTGGCTCCCGGTAGACACCGAAAGGTGCAGTGGGATTGCTGTGAAGAGGGTACTTGCGTTACTTGTGCTGTACATTGAGTATGGGGCTCGTGTTTGGAGGACAAGTTTCAGTGGTACTCACAGGACACTCCGACGCTTCTTGGGCCGACAACTAGGCGATTCAGCGTTCGTCATGTGAGAGAATAGACGAAAGAATGATTGAATTAGGAAATGAGAAGGGTACAAGTAGGAAACACAAGTGTTGTACCCTCTAAGGACTACCCCACTACAGCCTAGACAGACTATAGTAAATATATGTTTGACACACCCCCATAGGCAAAGTGGGGGAGAACAAGGGGTCACAAGACCAGTCAAGAAAGACAAAGCAAACTCAGGGTGGATCACAAAGTCACCACACAGTCTGAGCACAAGCAAAGGGCCAGAAGGCCAGTTCACATGCAGAGTTATATAAAGGAAAGCAAACAATACAGTGAACACAACCTAGCAAGTGTAAGCATGCAGGTAGAAGTATATAGAGTACAGTACAAGCAGAGTCAAGAAGTCAACAAGTGAGGCACAGTAGGTACAAGGCCTAACACAGTACAGAAACGCTGATGATCACAAGGCTGAAGTGCCTTGGTGAAAACATCAGCAGTGTTGGCCTGAGAGGCCACGTAAGCAAGACGAAGCTGGCCACGCTGCTGCAACTCTCGAGCAAGGAAGTAACGCAGAGCAATGTGCTTCGTTCTGTGCTCCAGTCTGTGCTCCTGACACAAGGCCAGCATGGCCTTGTTGTCGACGTATAGAACTGGAGGAGAACGAGGCGCCTCTCCCAAGTCGGTCAGCAGGTAGGTGAGCCAGCGAAGCTCCTGTGCAGCCATGGCCCCAGCGTAGATCTCAGCCTCGCAACTGGAGCTGAGAACAGAAGAAGAGCGGGTAGACCGCCAGGAGACAGAACCGGAGCCAAGGCTGAAGGTGTAACCCTGTGACGACCGCTGCGTAGCCAAGTCGTCAACCCAGGAGGCGTCAGCGTGACCAGTGAGGACAACTCGAGCCCGTCCTCCAAGCACGAGCCCCATGCCCGATGTACTGCACAAGTATCGCATCACCCTCTTCGCAGCATCCCAGTGCACCTTTCGGTGCCTGCCGGGAGCCACGTAGCGAGCCAGAAGGCTGAGAGGGTATGCGAGGTCAGGTCGTGTGCAAGTCATCAGGTACATGAGGCAGCCCACAAGCTCTGGATACGGGCCACTCGGCTCTACGGACTCGTCCGAAGGTGGAGCTGAGAGCGAGTGACCGGTAGGCAGAGGAGTGGACTGTGGCGAGGAGTAGGTGAAGCCGAAGCGCTGAAGGACCTGCTGCACCATGTGTGACTGAGTCAAGGTAATGGTGCGCTGTGCTCTGTCCCGGGTGATACGCAAGCCAAGATAGCTTGTGAGCTCACCCAGGTCTGTGCACGTGTGTCTCTTCTGCAGCTCGGATTTCACGTGGGCGAGTGCCTCCGTGTCAGCAGTAGCAAAGACAAGGTCGTCTACGTACACAAGAACGTAGAACGGCGGCAGAGTAGCGTCAGTGCGTAGAAACAGAGAAGGGTCAACAGTGGAAGGAGCAAAACCAAGAGCAGCAAGAGTCGTCCTGAGCGTGTCGTGCCACTCACGGGGCGCCTGGCGGAGACCGTAGACTGGCCGCCGGAGGCTCCACTGGGTACCAGTAGGAAACGACCCAGTGAAGCCAGGTGGGCGGCGCAGCCAGATCTCCTCGTGCAGGCTGCCTTGTAGGAAGGCTGTGCTGAAGTCAAGCGAGTGGAGCTCGTAGTGACGCTGACCAGCAACGTGCAGCAGTACCCGAAGAAGGGTCATCTTCGGGGTAGGGGAGAAGGTCTGAAAGAAGTCAACTCCCTGTCGCTGACTGAAGCCACGTGCAACGTAACGCGCCTTGAAGGCAGGCGGAGAACCCGGCGGCCGCTTCACCCTGAAGATCCACATGCCACTGACGATGTTTGCCCCAGGTGGGGGAACCTCGTCTACGTAGGTGCCTGTGGACTTCCAGGAAGCCATCTCTGCGTCCATGGCTGCCTGCCACTGAGAGGAGTAGGGACCCTCTATCGCCTCTGCGTAAGAGCGCGGGGTCGGGATGTCTAGTGCATCCGGGTCTCCCTCAGGGGCAAGCAGCATGGACACGAGATGAGGTGAAGCAGCAGCAAAACACTCAAGGTCCTCCTGTCTGTCCTCAAGGACGTCCGTGCCAAGAGCACACTCACCCCCGACGGACGGAGGACAGACAGACGCAGACGCAGACTCAGCAACAAGACTAGCAGCATAGTCTAGGCGACAGGCTGCAGCAAAGTCAACAAGCTCAGCAACAAGAGCAGACGCAGCACGAAAGCGGGTCAGTGACAGCAGTGGCCAGAAAGCGGGTGACAGTAGGACTAGCAGCACGAAGGGAGTCAGACTCCGGGTCCGGACCGTCAGGAAGAGAGGACGCAGGAGGAGAGGGCAGAGGGACACGCTGTGGAGCAGTAGAAGGATGCAGTGTCATAGAGTGAGTGCCTGGGACAGGAGGAAGACGCGGACGCGAAACACGACCAGCGCGAACAGTACGGACAGGCGACGCAGGACGAGACTCAGGCTCACGATGCTCCGTAAGACCTCTAGTCGGACCAGAGTAAGGAGAAGGACCAGGCAGTGGAGAGGCCGGCTGCAACTGCGACTGGGACTGGACAGGCGGTGGACTCAGGAAAGGAGGAGGAGGACCAGGAGAAGGCGGGGAGCCAAGAACCTGCTGAAGGAGCGGAACGTAGTAGGGCCGCGGCCGCACAGCGCCTCCAGCAGCTCCAGCACCAGCACCACCAGCAACAGCAGCACCTCCTGCAGCTCCAACACCAGCACCACCTCCAGTAGCACCAGCACCTCCAGCAGCTCCAGCAGCTCCAGCACCAGCAGCACCTCTAGCAGCTCCAGCACCAGCACCACCTCCAGCAGCACCAGCACCTCCAACAGCTCCAGCAGCTCCAGCACCAGCAGCACCTCCAGCACCTCCAGCACCAGCACCACCTCCAGCAGCGCCAGCACCTCCAGTAGCTCCAGTAGCACCTCCAGCACCAGCAGCACCTCCAGCAGCTCCAGCACCAGCACCACCTCCAGCAGCACCAGCACCTCCAGCAGCTCCAGCACCAGCAGCACCAGCAGCACCCCCAGCAGCAACCCGACAGCGCCGAGAGTACCACTCACGAAGCCGCTGTGGAGAGAGGGGCTCCCGCCGCGACGGGACACCTAGAGCACCTCCAGACGCAGCACGTGCAGGCTCAGCACATCCAGACACAGTACCCTCAGGCGCCACACCCCCAGGCTCAGCACGCCCAGTCTCAGCACCCCCAGACTCAGCACCCCCAGTCCCCGCACCCGCAGGGTCAGCACCCCTAGCCGCACCTGAGTCGACAGCTACCTCGACCGGCTCGGCAGGGTCTACCTGGGACACACCTGAGGGGGCAGGACCCTGGGGGGGGAGGGGGTGTACCAGGGGAGTACCTGGTGCTAGGAAGAGCGGCGGGGGGGGGGGAGAGGCAGTGCGGTAGGGAAAGAGACGGTAGTACGACACCGACTCGTCGAACGTGACGTCCTGAGAGGACAGAACACGACGCGAGGTGGGGTGGTAGAACTGCCACCCGGGTGCGTCTGGAGGGAAGCCAAGGAAGACACAGGGAAAGGCACGGGAGGACAGCTTGTCCGCTGTAGTATCGCGGACAAAAGCTCGAGATCCCCAGACACGAAACGCGGACGCATCGCCAACCTTCCCCGTCCACCGCAGAGTAGGTGTGGTCTCCGGCAAGGAGACACGAGGCTGAAGGTTGATCTAATGCGCAGCGTACTGAACCGCGAACGGCCACAGAAAACGGGGAGCAGCCGCATGGATCATGGACGTGCGAGCGACATCCATGACCATGCCAATGCGGCGCTCAGCAATCCCATTTTGCTGCGGGGAGGCCGGAAGCGTGAACGTCTGGCGGATGCCCTCCAAACGACAGAAGGCTCTCAGGAGGTCGGAGGAAAACTCCCCGCCTCTGTCTGAGTGCAGACGCAGAACAGGAAGGTCGGAGCCGAAACTCTCACTAAGCTGGCGACGAGCACCGCGGATCCAGTCGATCAACACCTCAGTGACCTCACCCTTGCTGCGCAAGGGGAAGACTGTGGTGTAACGCGAGTAGTCGTCAACGACCAGCAGAAATTAACGCTCGTGACCCTGTCCACGGACGCGGGCTGGGCCCCACACGTCCATGTGAAGAGTCTGCAGAGGGGCCTCAGTCGGAGGAAACGAGGAGGAGTGAGGAGCGGCGCGCTGCCGGCCCTCGACACAAGGAACACAGGTGGGGGCAGGCCCCGGAGGAAGGGGAGGGAGGGACCTGGGGAGGCCAGAGACAAGAGCACGGGAGGCCATACCTCGAAGACGAGGCAGGGAGGGGTGACCAAGGCGGTGGTGCCAAAGGAGAGTCTCGTGCGCCAGAGGACGACACGAGCAGGGGGCAGACGCAGGACTAGACCTGGACGCAGCAGCAAACACCTGACTTGACGCAGCTACCTGACCAGACGCAGGGACCGGAGGAGGCGCAGTAGTCAGTGTGTACAGACTCGACCCTGGCCGACGGGTGAACGTGGCCAGGTGGCGGCCCGTCCGAGAGCAAGTGCAGTGGGTCACACGCTGACCTCCAGGGGTGAACTGGTCAACCCACGTGTCCTGGAGGTCAGCTCCACTCACCAAGTTCGTAGAGAACGAGGGGAGGTGGAGTCCCGACAGCAAGCCCGACGGGGCCGCAGGACACGGTAGAACCGTGGAGGAGTGTGCAAGGACTGGGCCCCCGGAGGGGTCAGCAAGGGAGACCGCAACAGGCCGACGGAGCGGCGTGAGCATGGTGCTGTCTCTGAAGAAAGAGCGCGAAGCACCAGAGTCAAGTGTGAAGGTGTGAAAGGACTCAGTAGGTGCAGTACCAGAGAGAGGAGACGTACCAGCACCTGAAGCAGCAGACGCACTAGCACCTAGAGCAGCAGCCGCACTAGCACCCAGAGCAGCAGCCACAGTGCCCGGGTCGGGCGGGACACGCAGGTAACAGTCACCCTCAGTAATATTAGCAAAAGCATACATGGCAGCAAGGATAGCATCAAAGTCTAGATCAAAGATAGGCACATTCTGCAGAAGCAGATCATGCCAACGAGGAAGCTCAACAGCGTCAGGAAACTGGGCATGCCAAGCATCAGTCAAGCGGCCGAAGCAGCGCTGCGTGGTGTGTGGGAGACCACACACCTCCCCACTCCGAGTGCCGGTGCGAAGAACGTAAGAGCAGGGACCCGCACCCCCAGACCTCCCACGCCCAGCGTACCACTCACGAAGCTGCTGAACCGACGGGGTCTCACGGGTGCCCTGCTGCTGCTGGCGCTGGCTGCCACCAAGGCCTCCACGCGGCGTAGCTGCACCGCGACCAGCACCACCTCCTCCGCTACCTCCACCACCGCTGCCGCCGCCTCCACCCCCTCCGCTACCGCCGCCACGGCCTCCACTGCCGCCACCGACTCCCCCACTCCCGGTACCACCCCCACCACCACCTCCACCTCCTCCACCGCCCCCACCGCTTCCCCCACCGCCCCCTCCACCACCCCTGCTGCCCTTGCCCTTGCCGGGGCGGCGTCGCCCAGTAGAGGCAGACGCAGCGCCAACCTCCTCAGTGCCAACGAGGTCGACAGCAGCAGCAGAGGCAACAGAGGGGAGAAGGGGGACAGGGGAACACCCCTCAAAGAAGGGGGTGCGACGGTCGCCGCGAGAAGCACCTACAGCTAAGATACTCTTCTCAGCTGCAGCAAGGCGCTCCTCTAGCAAGTCGACAGTCAGCGCAGTGGGGCAAAGGGAGAGGAAGTGATCCCTGACTGAGGAGAGAGAGTCAGGGAGGCGGGTGACTAGGTAGTAAAGGGTGATGTACATGGGGGGGGAGTTCGTGGGAAGAAACTCAGTGGGAAGGGCAGCGCGGTAGCGAGCGTCACTAGTGCGGAGGTGAGCAACTAGGTCAGCAACAGTGGCAAAGGCGGCAAGGTCAGGAAAGAGGTACGGCAGCATGAGGCGGCTGAGGGCAGCAGTGGTAGGGGAGGAGTAGCGTGCAACTACAGCGTCGTACAAAGCCCTAGCACTCTTGTACTGACTAAAGTGCGCGCGCTCAGTAGACGGCAGGTGATTGCGCACAGCAAGACGAGCAGCAGCATCGCGCGTGAGCCACTGCGAGCGAACAGTACTGTCAGCATCAGCATCAGGGGCAGTAGAGGCGCCAGACGTGAGATCGAACAGTGAGAGGCCATCCTTGCTATGGCACTGTTGGAAAAGCTGCAGATCATCTAGCCAGACCTCAAAGTCAACAGCACGACCCTCAGCATCAAAGGTAAGAACATTGAGACTAGCCATGACAGGTGCAGCAGCAGGCTAGCAGTAGCAGCAGTGCAACTCGGCAGGGCAGGCTAGGCAGGGCGGCGCGGCTCGGCAGGGCGGCACTCTTACCAGTGGCGAGGCCGGGGCAGGGCCGGGGTAGGGCCGCGACAGTGCAGGAGCAGGGCAGGGGCAGGGCCGGGGCAGAGCCGGGGCAGGGCCGGGGCAGGGCCAAGGCAGGGCAGGGGCAGGGCCGGGGCAGGGCAGGTGCAGGGCCGTGGCAGAGCCGGGGCAGGGCCGAGGCAGGGCCGAGGCAGGGCCGGGGCAGGGTCGGAGCAGGGCCGGGGCAGAGCCGGGGCAGGGCCGGGGAAGGGCCGGGGCAGGGCCGGGGCAGGGCAGGTGCAGGGCCGGGGCAGAGCCGGGGCAGGGCCGGTCCAGGGCCGGGGCAGGGTCGGAGCAGGGCCGGGGCAGGGCCGGGGCAGGGCCGGGGCAGGGCAGGTGCAGGGCCGGGGCAGAGCCGGGGCAGGGCCGAGGCAGGGCCGGGGCAGGGCCGGGGAAGGGCCGGGGCAGGGCCGGGGCAGGGCAGGTGCAGGGCCGGGGCAGAGCCGGGGCAGGGCCGGGGCAGGGCCGGGGCAGGGTCGGAGCAGGGCCGGGGCAGTGCCGGGGCAGGGCCGGGGCAGGGCCTGGGCAGGTCCTGCAGCAGAGCCGGCGCAGGGCCGCGACAGGTTGGGGTAGGGCCGGGCGGGGCCTTACGGGGCCACTAACGGGGCCTGACGGGGCCATTCGGGGCCTCTAACGGGGCCTGACAGGGCCTGACGGGGCCTTACGGGGCCTTAAACGGGGCCTGACGGGGCCGTACGGGGCCTCACGAGGCCTTACTGGGCCTTAAACGGGGCCGTAAACGGGGCCATACGGGGCCTTACTGGGCCTTAAGGGGCCTTACGGGGCCTTAAGGGGCATTACGGGGCCTTACGGGGCCTAAAACGGGGCCTTACGGGGCCTTAAACGAGGCCTTACGGGGCCGTAAACGGGGCCTTACGGGGCCTGAAACGGGGCCTTACGGGGCCTTAAGGGGCCTTAAACGGGGCCTTACGGGGCCTTAAACGGGGCCTTACGGGGCCATACGGGGCCTTACGGGGCCTTACGGGGCCTTACGGGGCCTGACGGGGCCTTACGGGGCCTTAAACGGGGCCTTACGGGGCCTTAAACGGGGCCTTACGGGGCCATACGGGGCCTTACGGGGCCTTACGGGGCCTTACGGGGCCTTACGGGGCCTTAAACGGGGCCGTAAAGGGGGCCTTAAGGGGCCTTACGGGGCATTCCGGGGCCTTACGGGGCCTTACGGGGCATGAAAACGGGGCCTTACGGGGCCGGCGCTAGCTCTAAGGGCTGGCGCAGGGGCCACTACGGGCCTCGAAAGGGTAGGCGCGACGCGCGCGTCGAGTAGGTACGAAAAAATCAGTGGTGGGCCCTTAAAAAAAAAAAAACTCGAAACTAGCTCTATACCATGTGAGAGAATAGACGAAAGAATGATTGAATTAGGAAATGAGAAGGGTACAAGTAGGAAACACAGAAGTGTTGTACCCTCTCAGGACTACCCCACTACAGCCTAGACAGACTATAGTAAATATATGTTTGACACGTCACGGGGTTACAACTTCAGTCTTGGCTCTGGTTCTGCCTCGTGGAGGTCCACTCGTTCTTCTTCTGTGCTTGGTTCCAGCTGTGAGGCCGATATCTACGCTGGGGCTATGGCTGCACAGGAGCTACGCTTGCTGACCTACCTGGTGACCGACTTGGGGGAGCGGCCTCGTTCTCCTCCAGTTTTGTACGTCGACAACAAGGCCATGCTTGCCTTGTGTCACGAGCAGAGACTGGAGCATAGAATGAAGCACATTGCTCTTCTCTACTTTCTTTCTTGAGAGCTGCAGCAGCGTGGTCAGCTTCACCTTGCTATTATAACTCTGCATATGAACTGGCCTTGTGGCCGCTTGTTTGTGCTCAGAATGCGTGGTGATCTTGAGATCCACCCTAAGCTTTGTTTTGCTTTGTTCTCCTGCCTGACTGGCCTTGTGACCGTTTGTTGTGTTGGCTATCCCTCACTTTGCCTAGGGGGGTGTGTCAAAACATATTTATGTGTTCTTAGTTCTGCTAGGCTATAGTGAGGTGCTCAGTATAGAGTACAATCCCAGTTAGGGTTTACTACTTGTATCTTCTTGTTGCTAGTCATTCATCATTCCTTTTCACTGATTCTAACAGTCGCTATTCATGTAGAAGGCGAGGTGTTCTTGTCGCGACGCGGAATTTTTCTTGTTGTTTGAATCCATGTCTTTCTGTTCGTGAAGAAGGGCGGCGCAAAGGGAGGCTTCTGAAACTGCTCCCTGCTATCGGAGCAGCGCCTTGAAGGGCCTGTACTCTGGCCCGAGTCCGGCGAGCACAATGTTGACGAAAATTGTCAAAACATATGTGTTTACATTTCTCTAGGCTGTAGTGGGTTTAGCCTTAGGGGGTACAGAATCTCTCTCGACATTCTACTTGTACCCTCCCCCATTCACCTAATGCCATCATTCTCGTCACTATTCTAACATGGAATCAGAGTAGGTAACTTTTGGGCCCACCACCTGCTACTGCGCCTACCTCGTTCCTAGCCCCGCGCCTGGCTCGTACCTCGCCCGCGATAGGCCCGTACCTAGCCCGCGCCCGGCCCAGTCTCACGCCCGCGCCCGGCCCGTACCTAGACCGCGATAGGCCCGTACCTAGCCCGCGATCGCCCCGTCGACACCCGCGCCCGGCCCGTACCTAGCCCGCATCCCGTCGACACCCACGCCCGGCCCGTACATAGCCCGCGCCTCGTAGACACCTGCGCCCGGCCCATACCTAGCCCGCGCCCCGTCGACACCCGCGCCCGGCCCGTACGTAGCCCGCGCTCCGTCAACACCCGCGCCCGGCCCGTACCTAGCCCACGCCCCGTCGACACCCGCGCCCGGCCCGTACCTAGCCCGCGCCCCGTCGACACCCGCACCCGGCCCCTTCTCTCGCCATCGCCCGGCCCGTACCTAGCCCGCGCCCGGCCCCGTCTTACGCCAGCGCCCGGCCCGTACCTAGCCCGCGACCCGGCCCCGTACCTAGCCTGCGCCCTGTCGACACCCGTGCCCACGCCCCGTTGACACCCGCGCTCGGCCCCGTACCTCGCCCGCGCCAGGCCTTGTACCCAGCCCGCACCCGGCCCAGTACCCAGCCCGCGCCCGGCCCCGTACCTGCCCAGCGCCCGGCCCCGTTCCTTGTTTGGCCCCTCGGCCCTGCCCCTCGGCCCCTCGGCCCCTAGCCTCAGCCCCTAGGCTCGGCCTCCTCGGCCCTAGTGTTTGGCCCCTCAGCCCCCCCTAGGCCCCTCAGCCTCACTTCAGAGCCCAGCGCCCGGCCCCGTACCTGCCCAACGCCTAGCCCAGTACCTAGCCCGCGCCTGGCCCCGTACCTTGCCCGCACCCGGCCCCTTGTTTGGCCCCTCGGCCACGCCTCTCGGCCCCTCGGCCCCTAGCCTCGGCTCCTAGGTTCGGCCTCCTCGGCCCTCTTGTTTGGCCCCTCGGCCCCCTAGGCCCCTCGGCCCCGTACCTAGCCCGCACTTGGCCCCGTACCTAGCCCGCGCCCGGCCCCTTGTTTGGCCCCTCGGCCCCCTAAGCCCCTCGGCTCCGTACCTGCCCAGCGCCCGGCCCCTTGTTTGGCCCCTCGGCCCTGCCTCTCGGCCCCTCGGCCCCTAGCCTCGGCTCCTAGGCTCGGCCTCCTCGGCCCTCTTGTTTGGCCCCTCGGCCCCCTAGGCCCCTCGGCCCCGTACCTAGCCCGCGCCCGGCCCCGTACCTAGCCCGCGCCCGGCCCTTTGTTTGGCCCCTCGGCCCCTAGGCTCGGCCTTCTCGGCCCCTCCCCTTGTTTGGCCCCTCGGCCCCCCTAAGCCCCTTGGCTCCGTACCTGCCCAGCGCCCGGCCCCTTGTTTGGCCCCTCGGCCCTGCCTCTCGGCCCCTCAGCCCCTAGCCTCGGCTCCTAGGCTCGGCCTCCTCGGCCCTCTTGTTTGGCCCCTCGGCCCCCTAGGCCCCTCGGCCCTGTACCTAGCCCGCGCTTGGCCCCGTTCCTAGCCCGCGCCCGGCCCCGTACCTAGCCCGCGCCCGGCCCCTTGTTTGGCCCCTCGGCCCCTAGGCTCGGCCTCCTCGGCCCCTCCCCTTGTTTGGCCCCTCGCCCCCCGAAGCCCCTCGGCTCCGTACCTGCCCAGCGCCCGGCCCCTTGTTTGGCCCCTCGGCCCTGCCTCTCGGCCCCTCGGCCCCTTGCCTCGGCTCCTAGGCTCGGCCTCCTCGGCCCTCTTGTTTGGCCCCTCGGCCCCCTAGGCCCCTCGGCCCCGTACCTAGCCCGCGCCCGGCCCCGTACCTAGCCCGCGCCCAGCCCCTTGTTTGGCCCCTCGGCCCCTAGGCTCGGCCTTCTCGGCCCCTCCCCTTGTTTGGCCCCTCGGCCCCCCTAAGCCGCTTGGCTCCGTACCTGCCCAGCGCCCGGCCCCTTGTTTGGCCCCTCGGCCCTGCCTCTCGGCCCCTCGGCCCCTAGCCTCGGCTCCTAGGCTCGGCATCCTCGGCCCTCTTGTTTGGCCCCTCGGCCCCGTACCTAGCCCGCACTTGGCCCCATACCTAGCCCGCGCCCGGCCCCGTACCTAGCCCGCGCCCGGCCCCTTGTTTGGCCCCTCGGCCCCTAGGCTCGGCCTCCTCGGCCCCTCCCCTTGTTTGGCCCCTCGCCCCCCTAAGCCCCTCGGCTCCGTACCTGCCCAGCGCCCGGCCCCTTGTTTGGCCCCTCGGCCCTGCCTCTCGGCCCCTCGGCCCCTAGCCTCGGCTCCTAGGCTTGGCCTCCTCGGCCCTCTTGTTTGGCCCCTCGGCCCCCTAGGCCCCTCGGCCCCGTACCTAGCCCGCGCCCGGCCCCGTACCTAGCCCGCGCCCGGCCCCTTGTTTGGCCCCTCGGCCCCTAGGCTCGGCCTTCTCGGCCCCTCCCCTTGTTTGGCCCCTCGGCCCCCCTAAGCCGCTTGGCTCCGTACCTGCCCAGCGCCCGGCCCCTTGTTTGGCCCCTCGGCCCTGCCTCTCGGCCCCTCGGCCCCTAGCCTCGGCTCCTATGCTTGGCCTCCTCGGCCCTCTTGTTTGGCCCCTCGGCCCCCTAGGCCCCTCGGCCCCGTACCTAGCCCGCGCCCGGCCCCGTACCTAGCCCGCGCCCGGCCCCTTGTTTGGCCCCTCGGCCCCTAGGCTCGGCCTTCTCGGCCCCTCCCCTTGTTTGGCCCCTCGGCCCCCCTAAGCCCCTTGGCTCCGTACCTGCCCAGCGCCTGGCCCCTTGTTTGGCCCCTCGGCCCTGCCTCTCGGCCCCTCGGCCCCTAGCCTCGGCTCCTAGGCTCGGCCTCCTCGGCCCTCTTGTTTGGCCCCTCGGCCCCCTAGGCCCCTCGGCCCCATACCTAGCCCGCGCTTGGCCCCGTACCTAGCCCGCGCCCGGCCCCGTACCTAGCCCGCGCTCGGCCTCGTGTTTGGCCCCTCGGCCCCTAGTCCCCGCGGCCCCTCGGCCCCTAGGACCCCTGGCCCCTCGGCCCCTAGGCCCCGCCACCCTTTTGTTTGGCCCCTCGACCCCTAGGCCCCTTGGCCCCTAGTCTCCTTGGCCCCTCGGACCCTCGGACCCTTGGCCCCTCGGCCCCTCGGCCCCTCGGCCCCTCGGCCCCTCGGCCCCGCCACCCTTGTGTTTGGCCCCTCGGCCCCTAGGCCCCTCGGCCCCTAGGCCCCTACTGCTACTGCTGCTCCTGCTGCTCCTACTGCCGCCCCTCTCACAGCCCCTGCCGCCCCGCGCGCCGCCTAGATTGCCCACTATGACTTCTCTTAGTCGTAGCGGTAGAAGTGGTGACGGCGGTGGTGGCAGCAGTGGGGGTGGTGGCGGCCGTCCCAGCAGTCACTGTGGAGCTGTTCGGTGGGGAGCTTCTGGCGATGGCCAGCAGCGTCAGCGCGAGTCCCTTACACCCCAGAAGCTACGTGAGTGGTGCACTAGTAGGGGTGGTGGCGGCGGCAGTAGTGCCAGTCACTCTGCAGCTATTCAGTTGGGAGTTCTTGGCGGTGGCCTGTTGCACCTGCAGCGGCATCCGCGCGAGACCCTTACGCCTTAGCAACTTCGTGAGTGGTATGTTCAGCGTGGGGCGTCTCCGAGTAGTACTCGCTGCCTATACGTCATTCGCACAGGTGACCAGGCTGGTCAAACTTGCGGGACAGTTGGTCACACACAATCTCGCTGCTTCTCCTGAATGAGCGACACCTGGCGTGCAGAGTTTGGCAACGCGACTGAGCTTCCCCGCTGGCTCGAGCTAGTTAGGCAGCGTGTGGATATCTTTGCTCTAGACTATGATGTTATTCTCACTGCTATGTATGCTTTGTCTGCTAGTGCGGAGGGTGGCTGTTTTCGGTGTGTGCCACCTGACCCAGGTGTAGCGGCTGCTGCTCTAGGTGCTAGTGCGTCTAGTACTCCCCCTGGTACTGCGCCTGCTGAGGCCTTGCACACCTTCACGTTGGACTCCGGCGCCTCGCACTGTTTCTTTCGTGACAGCACCACTCTCACTCCTCTCCCTGCACCTGTCCCGGTCAGATTGGCTGACCCCTCTGGGGGCCCGGTCGTTGCCCGTTCCTCCACTGTCCTCCCGTGTCCGGCGGTTCCGTCCGGCTCACTGTCAGGTCTTCACCTCCCCTCGTTCTCTACGAACTTGGTGAGTACCGCTGCCCTTCAGGATGCGATGGTCACTACCACCACTCCTGGGGGTCAGTGTGTGTCGATCTGCACGTGCACACGGACGGGGCGTCACCTGGCTACGTTCACTCGTCGGCCAGGGTCGAGTCTGTACACGCTGGCTACCGAGCCTCCTCAGGTCGCTGCGTCTGCTCAGGTGTCCTCGTCAGGTCAGGTAGCCGCCTCTTGCTCGTGTCACCTCTTGTCGCACCAGACTCTTCTTTGGCACCACCGCCTAGGTCACCCCTCCCTGCCACGCCTTCGTGGCATGCACTCCCGTCTCCTTGTCTCTGGTCTCCCCAGGTCTCTGCCTCCCTTACCGCCCTCGCCTGCCCCGCCCAGTCTTCCTTGCGTCGAGGGGCGGCAGCACGCCGCTCCTCACTCCTCCTCGTTTCCCCCGACGACTGCTCCCCTGCAGACCCTCCACATGGACGTGTGGGGCCCAGCCCGCGTCAGTGGACAGGGCCGCGAGCGCTACTTTCTGCTGGTAGTTGACGACTACACGCGGTACACCACAGTCTTCCCCTTGCGCAGCAAGGGTGAGGTCTCTGCTGTCTTGAGCCCTTGGATCCGCACAGTCCGTCTCCAGCTGCGCGAGCGGTTCGGCCAGGACCTCCCTGTCCTGCGTCTGCACTCTGACAGAGGTGGTGAAATCTCCTCCGACCTCTTGCGGGACTTTTGTCGTGGGGAGGGCATTCGCCAGTCGTTCATGCTTCCGGACTCCCCTCAGCAAAATGGGATTGCTGAGCGCCGCATTGGCTTAGTCATGGAGGTCGCTCGTACCTCCATGATCCATGTGGTTGCTCCCCATTTTCTGTGGCCGTTTGTGGTCTGGTACGCTGTGCATCAGCTCAACCTTTGGCCACGTGTCTCCTTGCCGGAGACCTCGCCCACACTGCGTTGGACGGGGAAGGTTGGCGATGCGTCGGTGTTCCGGGTCTGGGGTTCTCGTGACTTTGTTCGCGATACGTCCGCAGACAAGCTCTCTGCCAGCGCCATTCCCTGCGTCTTCCTTGGCTTTGTCCCTAACGCGCCTGGCTGGCAATTTTACCACCCAACCTCGCGCCGTGTCCTCCCGTCTCAGGACGTCACGTTCGACGAGTCGGTTCCCTTCTACCGTCTCTTCCCCTACCGCTCTGCCCCTCCCCCGCCCCCGCCGCTCTTCCTTGCTCCCGGTCCACCTCCGGTAGACCCCCTCCCGCCCCAGGGTCCTGCTCCCTCGGGAGTGTCTCAGGTAGACCCTCTCCCTGGTACTGCGCCTGTTCAGGTAGCTGTCGTCTCAGGTGCTGCTCCAGGTACTGCGTCTGGGGGTGCTGCGTCTGGGTGTGCGGAGCTGGGGGGTGCGGGGTCTGAGGGTGCTGGGTCTGGGGGTGCTGAGCCTGAGGGTGTTGAGCCTGGGGGTGCTGAGTCGGAGGGTGCGGAGCCTGGGGGTGCTGAGTCGGAGGGTGCGGAGTCTGGGGGTGCTGAGCCTCGGGGTGCTGCTTCGTCTGGAGGTCCTGCTTGTGGTTCACCGCGACTGTCCTCGCAGCAGCTGCGTGAGTGGCTTGATCAGCGCGCACACCGTCGGAGTGGAGCTCCCGGAGCTGGCGAGCCTAGAGACACTGGAGCTAGAGATGCTGCTGTTACTACTGGAGCTGGAGACCCTACGGAGCCAAGAGCAGCTAGCGCCGGAGGTGCTGGAGCTGGTGTAGCTGGAGTTGGAGGCCCTGGCGCAAGAGGCGCAGGAGGCGCTGGAGCTGCAGGAGTTGGAGCTGTTGACCCTGGAGCTGGAGGTGCTGGAGGCACAGTGCGGCTGTGCCCGTACTTTGTTCCTCTGCTTCAGCAGGTTCTTGGTGTCCCGTCTTCTACTGGTCTTCCTCCTCCCTTCCTGTGCCCATCGCCTGACCAGTCGCAGCCGCCGTTACAGCCAGCCTCCCCACTGCCTGTTCCCTCTCCTTACACTGAGCAGTCCGGAGGTCTTACAGAGCGTCGTGAGCCTGCGTCTCGTCCTGTCTCGCCTGTTCGCACTGCTCGTCGCGCTCCTCGTTCGCGTCCTCCTCCTGTCCCAGGCACGCACACTATGGCACTCCGTCCTTCCTCTGTTCCACTGCATGTTCCTCTGCCTGCTCCTCCTGAGTCCTCTCTTCCTGAGGTCCCTGACCCTGAGTCTGACCGAGCGCGTGCTGCCAGTCCCACTGTCGCTCGTCTCCTTGCCATTGCTGTCACTGACCCGTCTTTTGAGTCTGCTGCTGCTTCTCCTCTCATTGCTGAGCTGCTTGACTTTGATGCTGCCTGTCGTCTCGACTACGCCTCTGCTCTAGTTGCTGAGTCTGTGCCTGCCAGTCCTCCGTCCGTCGGGGGTGAGTGTGCTCTTGGCACGGACGTCCTTGAGGACAGGCAGGAGGACTTTGAGTGTCTAGCAGCTGTTGTACCTTGTTTCGCTTCCATGCTGCTTGCCCCTGAGGGAGACCCGGATGCTCCAGACATCCCGACCCCGCGCTCTTACGCAGAGGCGATTACGGGTCCTTACTCCTCTCAGTGGCAGGCAGCTATGGATGCCGAGATGGCATCGTGGAAGTCCACAGGCACCTACGTCGACGAGGTTCCCCCACCTGGGGCGAACATAGTCAATGGCATGTGGATTTTCAGGGTGAAGCGGCCGCCGGGTTCTCCACCTGCCTTCAAGGCGCGTTACGTTGCTCGAGGCTTCAACCAGCGACAGGGAGTTGACTACTTCCAGACCTTCTCCCCCACCCCGAAGATGACTACTCTTCGGGTGTTGCTGCACGTAGCTGCTCAGCGTGACTACGAGTTACACTCCCTGGACTTCAGTACAGCCTTCCTGTAGGGCAGCCTGCACGAGGAGATCTGGCTGCGCTGACCACCTGGTTTCACTGGGACGTTTCCTGCAGGTACTCAGTGGAGCCTCCGCCGGCCAGTCTACAGTCTCCGCCAGGCGCTGACACACTCAGGACTACACTTGCGGCTCTTGGGTTTGCTCCTTCTACAGCAGACCCGTCGCTGTTTCTACGCACCGACACCTCGCTGCCGCCGTCTACGTCCTAGTGTACGTCGATGACCTCGTCTTTGCCACAGCTGACACTGAGGCACTGACCCTTGTGAAGTCCGAGCTGCAGAAGAGACATACCTGCACTGACCTGCGTGAGCTGCGCAGCTATCTTGGCCTGCAGATCACCCGGGACAAAGCACGACGCACCATCACACTGACTCAGTCACACATGGTGCACCAGGTCCTTCAGCGCTTCGGCTTCCAGTACTCTTCGCCACAGCTCACTCCTCTGTCTACCAGCCACTCGCTCTCAGCTCCACCTTTGGACGAGTCCATAGAGCCGAGTGGTCCGTACCCAGAGCTTGTGGGTTGCCTCATGTACCTGATGACTTGCACACGACCTGACCTCGCGTACCCTCTCAGCCTTCTGGCAAGTGCAAGCATGCAGGTATATATATAGATCACAGTACAAGCAGAGTCAAGAAGAAAGCAAGTGAGGCACAGTAGGTACAAGGCCTAACACAGTACAGAAACGCTGATGATCACAAGGCTGAAGTGCCTTGGTGAAATCATCAGCAGTGTTGGCCTGAGAGGCCACGTAAGCAAGACGAAGCTGGCCGCGCTGCTGCAACTCTCGAGCAAGGAAGTAGCGCAGAGCAATGTGCTTCGTTCTGTTCTCCAGTCTGTGCTCCTGACACAAGGCCAGCATGGCCTTGTTGTTGACGTACAGAACTGGAGGAGAACGAGGCGCCTCTCCCAAGTCGGTCAGCAGGTAGGTGAGCCAGCGTAGCTCCTGTGCAGCCATGGCTCCAGCGTAGATCTCAGCCTCACAACTGGAGCTGAGAACAGAAGAAGAGCGGGTAGACCGCCAAGAGACAGAACCGGAGCCAAGACTGAAGGTGTAACCCTGTGACGACCGCTGCGTAGCCAAGTCGCCAACCCAGGAGGCGTCAGCGTGACCAGTGAGGACAACTCGAGCCCGTCCTCCAAGCACGAGCCCCATGCCCGATGTACTGCACAAGTATCGCAACACCCTCTTCGCAGCATCCCAGTGCACCTTTCGGTGCCTGCCGGGAGCCACGTAGCGAGCCAGAAGGCTGAGAGGGTATGCGAGGTCAGGTCGTGTGCAAGTCATCAGGTACATGAGGCAGCCCACAAGCTCTGGATTCGGGCCACTCGGCTGTACGGACTCGTCCGAAGGTGGAGCTGAGAGCGAGTGACCAGTAGGCAGAGGAGTGGACTGTGGCGAGGAGTACGTGAAACCGAAGCGCTGAAGGACCTGCTGCACCATGTGTGACTGAGTCAAGGTAATGGTGCGCTGTGCTCTGTCCCGGGTGATCCGCAAGCCAAGATAGCTTGTGAGCTCACCCAGGTCTGTGCACGTGTGTCTCTTCTGCAGCTCGGACTTCACGTGGGCGAGTGCCTCAGTGTCAGCATTAGCAAAGACGAGGTCGTCTACGTACACGAGAACGTAGAACGGCGGCAGAGTAGTGTCAGTGCGTAAGAACAGAGAAGGGTCAGAAGTGGAAGGAGCAAAACCAAGAGCAGCAAGAGTCGTCCTGAGTGTGTCGTGCCACTCACGAGGTGCCTGACGGAGACCGTAGACTGGCCGTCGGAGGCTCCACTGGGTACCAGCTAGAAACGACCCAGTGAAGCCAGGTGGGCGGCGCAGCCAGATCTCCTCGTGCAGGCTGCCCTGTAGGAAGGCTGTGCTGAAGTCAAGCGAGTGGAGCTCGTAGTCACGCTGGGCAGCTACGTGCAGCAGTACCCGAAGAGTGGTCATCTTTGGGGTAGGGGAGAAGGTCTGGAAGAAGTCAACTCCCTGTCGCTGACTGAAGCCACGTGCAACGTAACGCGCCTTGAAGACAGGCGGAGAACCCGGCGGCCGCTTCACCCTGAAGATCCACATGCCACTGACGATGTTCGCCCCAGGCGGGGGAACCTCGTCGACGTAGGTGCCTGTGGACTTCCAGGAAGCCATCTCGGCGTCCATGGCTGCCTGCCACTGAGAGGAGTAGGGACCCTCTATCGCCTCTGTGTAAGAGCGCGGGGTCGGGATGTCTGGTGCATCCGGGTCTCCCTCAGGGGCAAGCAGCATGGACACGAGATGAGGTACAGAAGAAGCAAAGCACTCAAACTCCTCCTGTCTGTCCTCAAGAACGTCCGTGCCAAGAGCACACTCACCCCCGACGGACGGAGGACAGACAGACACAGACGCAGACTCGGCAACAAGACTAGCGGCGTAGTCTAGGCGACAAGCTGCAGAAAAGTCAACAAGCTCAGTAACAAGAGCAGACGCAGCAGTGGACTCAAACAGAGGGTCAGTGACAGCAGTGGCCAGAAAACGCGCGACAGCTGGACTAGCAGCACGTAGGGAGTCAGACGCAGGGTCCGAACCTGCAGGAAGAGAGGACACAGGAGGAGACGGCAAAGGGACACGCTGCGGAGCAGTGGAAGGACGCAGAGTCATAGAGTGAGTGCCAGGGACAGGAGGAGGACGCGGATGCGAAACACGACCAGCACGAACAGGACGGACAGGGGACGCAGAACGAGACTCAGGCGACACAGGACGAGACTCAGGCTCACGACGCTCCGTAAGACCTCTAGTCGGTCCAGAGCAAGGAGAGGGACCAGGCAGTGGAGAGGCTGGCTGGACAGGCGGTGAACTCAGGAAAGGAGGAGGAGGACCAGGAGAAGGTGGGGAGCCAAGAACCTGCTGAAGAAGCGGAACGTAGTACGGCCGCGGCCGTGCAGCGCCTCCAGAAACAGCAGAGACAGAACCAGTACCCTCAGCCCCAGGGTCTCTCGTCCCAGTAGCACCTCCAGCAGCTCCAGCACCAGCAGCACCTCCAGCAGCTCCAGCACCAGCAGCACCTCCAGCAGCTCCAGCACCAGTAGCACCTCCAGCAGCTCCAGCACCAGCAGCACCTCCAGCAGCTCCAGCACCAGCAGCACCTCCAGCACCTCCAGCAGCTCCAAAAGCTCCAGCACCGGCAGCACCTCCAGCAGCTCCAGCACCAGCAGCACCTCCAGCACCAGCAGCACCTCCAGCAGCACCAGCACCAGCAGCACCTCCAGAAGCTCCATCAGCACCTCCAGCACCAGCACCAGCAGCACCTCTAGAAGCCCCAGCAGCACCTCCAGTAGCTCCAGCAGCACCCCGACAGCGCCGAGAGTACCACTCACGAAGCTGCTGTGGAGAGAGAGGCTCCCGCCGCGGCGGGACACCTAGAGCACCTCCAGACTCAGCACGCGCAGGCTCAGCACCTCCAGACACAGTACCCTCAGGCTCCACACGCCCAGGCTCAGCACCCCCAGGCTCAGCACGCCCAGACTCAGCACCCCCAGACTCAGCACCCCCAGTCCCCGCACCCGCAGGCTCAGCACCCCCAGACTCAGCACCTGAGTCGACAGCTACCTCGACCGGCTCGGCAGGGTCTACCTGGGACACACCTGAGGGGGCAGGACCCTGAGGGGGGAGGGGGTCTACCGGGGGAGTACCTGGTGCCGGGGGGGGGGAGAGGCAGTGCGGTAGGGAAAGAGACGGTAGTACGACACCGAATCGTCAAACGTGACGTCCTGAGAGGACAGAACACGACGCGAGGTGGGGTGGTAGAACTGCCACCCGAGTGCGTCAAGAGGGAAGCCAAGGAAGACACAGGGAACGGCACGGGAGGACAGCTTGTCCGCTGTAGTATCGCGGACAAAAGCTCGAGATCCCCAGACACGGAACGCGGACACATCGCCAACCTTCCCCGTCCACCGCAGAGTAGGTGTGGTCTCCGGCAAGGAGACACGAGGCTGAAGGTCGATCTGATGCGCAGCGTACTGAACCGCGAATGGCCACAGAAAATGGGGAGCAGCCGCATGGATCATGGACGTACGAGCGACGTCCATGACCATGCCAATGCGGCGCTCAGCAATCCCATTTTGCTGCGGGGAGGCTGGAAGCGTGAACGTCTGGCGGATGCCCTCCGAACAACAGAAGGCTCTCAGGAGGTCGGAGGAAAACTCCCCGCCTCTGTCTGAGTGCAGACGCAGAACAGGAAGGTCCGAGCCGAAACTCTCACTGAGCTGGCGACGAGCACCGCGGATCCAGTCGATCAACACCTCAGGGACCTCACCCTTGCTGCGCAAGGGGAAGACTGTGGTGTAACGCGAGTAGTCGTCAACGACCAGCAGGAAGTAGCGCTCGTGACCTTGTCCACGGACGCGGGCTGGGCCCCACACGTCCATGTGAAGAGTCTGCAGAGGAGCCTCAGTCGGAGGGAACGAGGAGGAGTGAGGAGCGGCGCGCTGCCGGCCCTCGACACAAGGAACACATGTGGGGGCAGGCCCCGGAGGGAGGGGAGGGAGGGACCTGGGGAGTCCAGAGACAAGAGCACGGGAGGCCATACCTCGAAGACGAAGCAGGGAGGGGTGACCAAGGCGGTGGTGCCAAAGGAGAGTCTCGTGCGCAAGAGGACGACACGAGCAGGGGGCAGACGCAGAACTAGACCTGGACGCGGCAGCAAACACCTGACTAGACGCAGCTACCTGACCAGACTCAGGGACCGGAGGAGGCGCAGTAGTCAGTGTGTACAGACTCAACCCTGGCCGACGGGTGAACGTGGCCAGGTGGCGGCCCGTCCGAGAGCAAGTGCAGTGGGTCACACGCTGACCTCCAGGGGTGAACTGGTCAACCCACGCGTCCTGGAGGTCAGCTCCACTCACCAAGTTCGTAGAGAACGAGGGGAGGTGGAGTCCCGACAGCAAGCCCGACGGGGCCGCAGGACACGGTAGAACCGTGGAGGAGTGTGCAAGGACTGGGCCCCCTGAGGGGTCAGCAAGGGAGACTGCAACAGGCCGACTGAGCGGCGTGAGCGTGGTGCTGTCTCTAAAGAAAGAGCGCGAAGCACCAGAGTCAAGTGTGAAAGTGTACAAGGACTCAGTAGGTGCAGTACCAG
Organism: Closterium sp. Naga37s-1; assembly: GCA_947471745.1. NCBI lineage: Eukaryota > Viridiplantae > Streptophyta > Zygnematophyceae > Desmidiales > Closteriaceae > Closterium > Closterium sp. Naga37s-1. The sequence goes on along the minus strand of CANJKZ010000084.1, from coordinate 4,027,067 downwards.
AGAGAGTAGACGCACCAGCACCTGGAGTAGCAGACGCACCAGCACCTGGAGCAGCAGACGCACTAGCACCTAGAGCAGCAGCCGCACTGGCACCTAGAGCAGCAGCCGCAATGCCCGGGTCGGGCGGGACACTCAGGTAACAGTCACCCTCAGCACTATCAGCAAGAGCATACGTGGCAGCGAGGATAGCATCAAAATCTAGATCAAAGATAGGCACATTCTGCAGAAGCAGATCATGCCAGCGAGGGAGCTCAACGGCGTCAGGAAACTGGGTACGCCAAGCGCCAGTCAAGCGACCGAAGAAGCACTGCGTGGTGTGTGGGAGCCCACACACCTCCCCACTACGAGTGCCGGCGCGAAGAACGTAAGTGCAGGGACTTGCACTCCCAGACCTCCCACGCCCAGCGTACCACTCACGGAGCTGCTGAACCGACGGGGTCTCACGGGTGCGCAGCTGCTGCTGGCGCTGGCTGCCACCAAAGCCTCCACGCTGCGCTGCTGCACCTCGCCCAGCACCACCGCCGCCGCCACCTCCACCATCGATGCCGCTGCCGCTGCCTCCACCACCTCCGCCACCGCCGCCACGACCTCCACCGCCGCCACTGACGCCCCCACTCCCGGTACCACCCCCACCTACACCGCCACCTCCCCCACCGCCTCCACCTCCTCCACTGCTTCCCCCGCCGCCCCCTCCACCACCCTTGCTCCCCTTGCCCTTGCTGTTGCGGCGTCTCCCACTAGGGGCAGACGCAGCTCCGACCTCCTCAGTGCCAACGAGGAGCAACAGAGGGGAGAAGGGGGACAGGGGAACACCCCTCAAAGAAGGGGGTGCGACGGTCTCCGCGAGAAGCACCTACAGCTAAGATACTCTTCTCAGCTGCAGCAAGAAGCTCCTCTAGCAGGTCGACAGTCAGCTCGGTGGGGCAAAGGGAGAGAAAGTGGTCCCTGACTGAAGCAAGGGAGTCAGGGAGGCGGGTGACTAGGTAGTAAAGGGTGATGTACATGGGGGGGGGGTTCTTGGCACAGAACTCAGTGGGAAGGGCAGCGCGGTAGCGGGCGTCACTAGTGCGAAGGTGAGCAACTAGGTCAGCGACTGTGGCAAAGGCGGCAAGGTCAGGGAAAAGGTACGGCAGCATGAGGCGGCTGAGGGCAGCAGTGGCAGGGGAGGAGTAGCGTGCAACTACAGCGTCGTACAAAGACTGAGCAGTCTTGTACTGGCCAAAGTGTGTGCGCTCAGCAGGCGGCAGGTGACTACGAACAGCAAGACGAGCAACAGCGTCACGAGTGGTCCACTGCGAGCGAACAGTACTGTCAGCAGTGGCAGCAGGAGTAGTGGAGACACCGGACGTGTGATCGAAAAGGGATACCCCATCCCTAGAATCACACTGAAGAAAGAGCTGTAGGTCGTCAACCCACACGTCAAAATCAACTGCACGTCCCTCAACATCAAAGGTGAGAACGGTAGGACTAGCCATAGCAGCAGTAGGAGCAGTAGCAAGAGTTGCAGCAGTAGAAACAGTAGCAGCAGGGCAGTGCAAGGCAATGCTGCTCGGTAGGGCAGTGCGGCTCGGTGGGGGCGGCGCGGCTCGGCTGAGCGGCGCGGCTCGGCTGGGCGGCGCGGCTCGGCTGGGCGGCGCGGCTCGGTTGGGCTGCGCGGCTCGGCTTGCCAGAGACGGGTGCAGGGGCGGGCCGGGACTGTAGGGGCCGCGCCATTAGGGGCCGGCAGGGGCTCGTCAGCAGGGGCAGGCAGAGGCTCGTCAGCAGGGGCCGGCAGGGGCGCGCCAGCAGGGGCGCGTCAGCAGGGGCCGGCAGAGGCGCGCCAGTAGGGGCCGCGCCAGCAGGGGCCGGCAGGGGCTCGTGAGCAGGGGCCGGCAGGGGCTCATCAGCAGAGGGGCGCGCCAGTAGGGGCGCGTCAGCAGGGGCCGGCAGAGGCGCGTCAGCAGGGGCCGGCAGAGGCGCGTCAGCAGGGGCCGGTAGGGGCGCGCCAGTAGGGGCCGGTAGGGGCGCTCCAGCAGGGGCGCGTCAGCAGGGGCCGGAAGGGGCCGCGAAGAGCCGCCGAAGGGGGGGGCCGCGAAGGGCCGCTAAGGGGCCGCGAAGAACCTCGGAGAGGGCTGCGAAGGGCCGTGAGGGGGTCCGCGAAGGGCCGCGAAGGGCCGCGAAGGGGCCTCGAAGGGCCGCGTAAGGGGCCGCGAAGGGCCGCGAGGGGCCGCGAAGGGCCGCGAAAGGGGCCGCGAAGGGGGCCGCGAAGGGCCGCTAAGGGGCCGCGAAGGGCCGCGAGGGGCCGCGAAGGGCCGTAAGAGGGGCCGCTAAGGGCCGCGAAGGGCAGGCGCACGGGGCGCAGCTAGGACAGACGCGAAACGCGCTTCGGCCAGGTAAGGAAAAAAAAATGCGTAGTGGTGGGCCCTAAAAAAAAAACAGTCCCACTAGGGAACCTGCTCTATACCATGTGAGAATGATGAGAGGAATGAGATGAACTAGAAAGCAGGTGGGTACAAGTAGCAAACACAAAAGTGTTGTACCCTCTAAGAACTACCCCACTACAGCCTAAACAGACTATAGCATATATAAGTTTGACAAGGCATACATTGGTTTATATAGAAATGCAGAGGAATACAAATAGTCATAGCTAGCCATGTACTCATACATTCCCCTATTATAGCAAAACCCAACCGTGCGGCGCGTAAACTCGTTTCAAACCTGTTCCCGCCATTTCCAGTTCAAATGTTTCTACCTGCATCGGTCATTGCCTGACAACCGATTCCGTCGCTTTGACTCGCCTGACTCCTCAGTAGTGTTAACTCCTGTTGCGTTAAGGAATGTACTTCAATTAACTCCATATCGCAACAAAAATTACACCGAGGCATCAAGTCAAGATAGGCACTGGAAATGTATGAATAAGTTCACTGGTATCACGTCATCAAACGTGAGCTTTGAAGCAAGAGGTCATTTCTCAGCAAAATGACGCCTCTAACTAAAAGAAGACGAGTTGATGAGTTTCTATTTCTTTCATGAGTAGTCGTTTATGATATACCGGTACACTGTATTATTACAGTGTATCACGTCTAGACTCAAATACTCGATTGGTTGCATCTGGTCTTGTTCTTGACCGACGTGACTGGTCATGCAAGTAAGGATTCTGCTGTACAGCACCACAAGACATGGCGTGGCTGTAGGACCACCACGCCATGCCTTGCCTGTGATGTCTCACACCGACCTTTGACTGCATTGATTGGGCATTGCGGTTCGCAGGCAGTTCGAATATCCCCTTTTTCCAAGAAACACGATTGGTCGTGCAAAGTGAATTCTGATTCGTCCATGAGATTTTTGAGCTCAAAATGACGTGGCAAGGCAGATTGATGCACCGACTAGGAATGGTGATTGGGCGGAGGCCATTACTTGACGTACCATGCAACCATGTAGGGTAGCCCCGTAAATTGTTGAAAGAACTGAGTGGGAGTTCGCGAGTGAAGAATGTGGGTGAGGGGGGGAAAGGAGGGCAGTGATGGGGGAGGAGAGACAACATGCTTATCCTTTTCTTCCTTTTATCGAAATTTTGTTCATTCGTATAAACGGGCATTGGGGGAATGAGGAGCACTTGCTCTTGCAACATATCGCAAACCTTATCCTTAGCGCGCGGCTCGGTTACTTTCTTGCAATCACAGGGAGAAGCACATGCGATGGGGAGGTGAGCCCCCCCCACTTGCAAGACCATCACCATAGCCATGTATTCGGGCGCACGTGGGGCGACGCATTCAAACACATGGGTGCGCGGTTCGCGAGCGCGGCGTTGGCGATTCCCGCCGTCACGGCTCGCAATTGACTGCGACGCACCGATTCCAACCCAGCCCATTTCAAAACACGTGTGAAAACCAAGAAATGTTTGCGTGAATGAATTTCTGTACATAACCAGGGACATGCGAGACGGTCATTCACTCAGCAATTTCGTTTCTCCCCAGCCTCACTCTGCAAATCCTGCCTCCTTCGCTCCGTGGCTAGCTTGCACTTGCCACTAGCCCTCTGCAGTCGCCTCGAGTCAGGCGTTCGACGGAGTCGAAGCGTGAGGAGAGGAAGAAGCGCGCGTTATTCGAGTCGGCACTAACCACTCCAACCTCGTTGCCATGATGAACTTCTTTGGCGGGGGCTCGTCAGAGGAACAGTCGAACGCGAACGCTGAGGGAGGCGAGTCGTATGGCGCGGAGAAGCTCTCTCTGAATGAGGAGAACACTTACGGGTCTTCCGGTCAGGAATCCGAGGGGTGTGACGGAAAGCGTGGTGAAGAAAACTGAGGGCTATGGGGGGCAGGAGTCTGAGGGGTATGCCGCACAGGAGAGTGGGGGTTTCTCGGCTGATAACAATGAGGAGAGCAATGCAGAGGGCGGGAGCGGGTATAACGCGGAGAGCGGCAGCGGATATAACGCGGAGAGCGGCAGCGGATATAACGCGGAGAGGGGCAGCGGGTATAACGCTGAGCGGAGCAGTGAGGATAACACGGAGGGGGGAAGCGGGTATAACGCGGAGAGCGGTAGCGGGTATAATGCGGAGAGGGGCAGCGGGTATAACGCGGAGCGGAGCAGTGAGGATAACACGGAGGGAGGAAGCGGGTATAACGCGGAGAGCGGCAGCGGGTATAATGCGGAGAGGGGCAGCGGGTATAACGCGGAGCGGAGCAGTGAGGATAACACGGAGGGAGGAAGCGGGTATAACGCGGAGAGCGGCAGCGGGTATAACGCCGGGGGGGGCAGCGGGGATAACGAGGAGCGTGGAAGCGGGTATAACGCGGACGGGGGCAGCGGGTATAATGCAGAGGAAGGCAGCGGGTATAACGCAGGGGGAGACAGCGGGGGCGGTTACTAAGAGGCAGTTAGTATCCCTCTACGTGGAGCCGCTCCGGCGAGGCGAGGCGGCTCCGGTTGGAGACAATGGAGGAGCAAAGTCGAAGACGCGGGCATGGAAGCGGGTGACGGGAGTGGCGGAAGTGGTGGAAGTGAGTGGAACGGGAAGGTAGAGGAGAAGCTAAATGCTTTTTATTCTCTTTCTTTCTTGCTGCTTTGTTTGCATTGCTGTTGCATGTTGCTTTTATGTGTGGGCAAGGGATTTGGAAGATTGTAATGTGTTCCCTTTTTAATATTTGAATTCCACAATCGTTCACACATCAACAAAGAAGGGTATGGTAGCGGGTCTATACCATACAATCCCCCACCACATTGGTGGCAAATCTCCTATGGTGGCACTCTTTGCCTAAGCCAAGCCTGTGAGCCGTGCATTCAATGTGAGGGTCACTACTACGAGCGAGGAGCAAGTGCACAGATCACAATGTCAAGAATGCTATTTGACAGGTCAACACAGGAAGTAGCAGATTAATCAACTCCAAAAGTGAAAGAAAGAGGTTGCTTTTATGCAGAAGATTACTGAAAGGCTGGTGCCTAAAAACATAGCCTGAGCATCCACAAACCTAAAAATGCTGGCAATAATCCCTTCAGCAAACAACATCAATAGGGACATCAACACCGTCACCCACAGCACCACCAGCTGCAGCGACCAAGTATGCGTGACTGCACCCCCTCGAGCAGCCAACTTTGTTTCTGATAGCTCCTACATCCTTTACTGTGGGTCTTGGCGCCCAAGCCATGGTTTACGGTCTACCACAACCCATACACCCCACTGCCTGCACCCTGCTGCAGCATGCTGGGCACCCCGCACTCATCATTGCACCCCGCACTCATCATTGCACCCCGCTCGCAGCCACTGCCTCCTCACCACCAGTCAGGTCTGCATCCCTTGGAATGCTTATCCTCTCCTCTAGCCCCACACCATGTCCTGCTACACCCTGCTACACCCTGCTGCACCCTGCTGCACCCTGCTGCGCGACTTCCTCCTCATCATTGCGCCACGCTCGCAGCCACAGCCTCAGCACCAGCAGGAGCAGCAGTAAGGTCCGCATCTCTGAGGAGGCTGATCCTCTCCTCCAGCCCCACGCAGTGTGCCTTGGGCCCCAGGGCCTTGTCCGCTGCTGCGTGCTGCAGCATGGCGAGCGTCTCCCCCACGTCCGGCCCGTGCATGCACCCCGTGAGGAGAATGCGGATGGGCATGAAGAGACGCTTTCCCTGCCAGGGGGTGGGGATGGGGAAGGGGGAAAGGGAGGAGGTAGAAACGAGGGACGGATAAGCAGAGTGTGAGGGGCATGGCGAGCGTCTCCCCCACATCGGGCCCGTGCATGCAGCTTGTGAGGAGCATGCGTAGAAACATAAAGAGATGCTTGCTCACAAATCCAACCACACCACTCCCCTTCTCCCCTCCTCCCCCACCTCACACTCCTCTCCGCCCCTCCCCCCCACGCACGTGCCTTCTAAGCCGACACAAATCTCACCTCTCTCCCTCCCCTCCCCCTTCTCACCTTGCGCCCAGTGGCCTTCCCGAACCCCTTGATCCACTTCTTCCACGTCGCAGCACTCCCTTTCCTCAATACCGCCTCTACCCTCTTCACCCTGCCCCTCTCCCCCTCCTCACATCTGACCTCAACACTCCCCTTCCACCACCACCCCTTTCACTTTGCGCTCCTTCCTGTCCCCTCACCTTCTGCGGCACCCCCCTTCCTCACCTTGCGTCCAGTGGCCTTGCCGAACCCCTTAATCCATTTCTTCCACGTGGCTGCACCGCCATCCACCGCTGCCAGCAGCGCCCCACTCCCAGACTCACCTTTTCCCTCCCCCATTACACACCTTCCCCCTCTTCCTCACCTACTCCCCCCACCACTGCCCTTACCTTGCGTCCAGTGGCCTTGCCGAACCCCTTGATCCACTTCTTCCACGTGGCTGCACCGCCATCCACCGCTGCCAGCAGTGCTCCGCTCTCCCACTCCGCCAGCAGTGCCGCCCTCACTTCGACAAGCCCGTCCTCCACCACTGCCTTGGCTTCCTCACTGGAGGAAGAGGGTAAGGGATGGGCATGGGGGACAAAATGAAGAGAGTGCGGCGAGAGAGCAAGAAAGGCGAGAGAGAAAGCGGGAAGGAGGGAGAAGCAGGTCATTAGCAGCACTTGTGAGAAATAAAAAAAGTGACTCCAACATAATTGGCATCCGTGCGTTTGTTCTGCGCCTCAATGAGATTTCCCAAAACTGGCTTCAACAGATTTGCCACCCCTGCCAGTGCACCCCTCCCACTGCCTTCCTACAAGAGAACAAACAGCTGTCTGCTGCTCACTCCTCATCTGACTAGCCTCCGTGAGAGGGTAGGGCAGCAGCACCTTCTGCCCCTTCTGCCCCAATGGGATCCCATACTGGCACCGGCATACCAGGATGCACAACGGCATACCAGGATGCACAATGGCAAAATCGTGTCACTGCTGCTCGCTGCTCACCTGGCAAGTGTCTCCTTGAGAGGGTATGCCAGCAGTGCCTCCAGTGTCGCATCCGCATCTGTAACGAGCTCCAGCCCATTGCGCACCAGCGCTGCTGCTGCCTGGTGGGGAAGTGGAATGGAGAAGGTGTGGTGATGTGGAGGGGAGCAGTGGGAATGGGGAGAGCATTAGTAAGGCGATTGGCATCCGTGACCAGCTCCAACCCGTTGCGCAACCAGAGAATCTGTTAGGCAATCAGAGAATCTGTTAGGCAATCAGAGAATCTGTTAGGCAATCAGAGAATCTGTTAGGCAATCAGAGAATCTGTTAGGCAATCAGCTCCAACCCGATGCTAACCAGTGCTGCTGTGCTCTGACAGTGGTGGGTGAATTCCCACTTCCCTCCTCCCCCACCTCCCCTTTCCCCCCACCTGTGCGGTGCGGCTGCTCGCCCTAAACCCCACTTTCCCCCTCCTTTCCCCACAACCCCTCCCCACCCCACCTCCCCCAATCCCCCTCACCTGTGTGGTGCGGCTGCTAGCATCTGCTGACGCCAGCAGCCCGCTGGCGTGCCACTGCTCGGCGAGCAGCTGCGTGGAAGCTTCCTCGGACAGCTGGCGGAAGTGCTGACCATTGATCCACCTCAGCTTGGCGTTATCGAATATGGCGGCCGATTTGGTGACGCGTGAGAGGGAGAACTTCTCAACTGCAGTTGGGTGAAAGAGTGGGAAGGTACGCAGTGGGAGGAGAAAGGGATGGGGGAATGCAGGGGTAGGAAATGGCCGGTGATCCACTGCAGCTTGGGTTGTCGAAGATGGCCGCGTTCCTAGTGACACGGGAGAGGGAGAACTTCTCGACTGCAAGAGACAAGAGGGGGGTTGTGCAATGGGGTAGCGGGGAAGGGAGTGAAAGGGACAAGGGGAAACTAATGATCCACCGCAGCTTGGCGTTGTCAAATCTGGCGGCCGACTTGGTCACCCGCGACAGGGAGAACTCTCAACTGACAGAGGGGGGGTGAGGGGGGTTGCGCAATGGGGTGGCAGAAAGAGGGAGCGACAGGGGGGAAGGCGTTGTTCCACCGCAGCTTGGCGTTGTCCAAGATGGCGGCGCTCTGGCTGGGTGACCCGGGAAAATTACAACTCCACTGGGGTGAGAGACAAGAGAGGAGGTGTTGGGGGTGGGAGGAACAGTGCGAGGACAGGACAGGTGAGGGGCCCTCAATGCAGGGGCAGTAGATGGCCGTTGGCCACGCACGCTCTATGGTGACCTGCGAGGAGAACTTTAGACTGCACTGAGAGGGGAGCATTCTGTGTGGCGGATTACCTTTGAGGCGCCTCAACTCAAAATACTTCAGCTGATGCCATTGAGCACGCACCTGATGCCATTGAGCACGCACCTGATGCCATTGAGCACACACCTAAGCCACCACCTAGCGACGCACCGAGCTGCGAGGGTGTGAAGATCTCGTCCTCTGTGCCGTCGTTCCACCCCAGCAGCGCCAGGTAGTTCACCATGGCCTCTGGTAGGAAGCCCAGATCCTTGAACTGCACGCAGGGGGGGGCGGCGGGGCGAGAGTGGAGGGGCATAAAGTGAGTGACGAACAAAAGACTCTAGCAGCGCGGGATAGTTCACCATGGCCTCTGACAGGAAGCCCAGATCCTGGAACTGAAGAGGGGCGGATTGAGGTGTGAAAGCGGGAGAGAAGGGAGGGGAAACGGATGATGGTTAGAAAGCGAGAGAAGCACAATACGAGTAGCGGTGCGCACCATGGCCTCGGGCAGGAAGCCCAGGTCCTGGAACTGGACAACAAAGGGTGAGGGGTGGTGGTTACAGAGGAGAGGGATGGATAAGGGGCAGGCGTGAGTGTAAGCACATGCGCATTGCGCTCCACCCCAGCAGCGCGAGATAGTTCACCATGGCCTCGTGCAGAAAGCCCAGGTCCTTCAACTGTACGAAGGGGATCTGGTCTAAGGTTAAGGGAGTAGAGAGGGGTGACCGAAAAGCAAAAGTGAGAGCACAGATGCGTACACTCGGGTTGAGCAGTGCCAGCTGGTTCACCATGGCCTTGGGCTGGGATACGATCCACCGTCCACGTGGACCAAGGTTCAAGACAGGGGCGCTCAGAGGTGGCTGGCTGTGACTTGGAGAGCTTGAGGCGGCCAGGGAGCAGGACACGAACGAACCACGTAATTCAAGGCACACAAGTCCGCCTTCCTCCCCCCCTTATCACTCATTTATCTTTCCCCCTCTTCTCCTCTTCCCCCCCCTCCCCCCCCCCCATCCTACCTGTCCAACAGAGGTGGCGCCATGGCGCTTGGAGAGCTTGGAGCGGTCAGGGGCGAGGATGAGCGACACGTGGCCGAATGTGGGCATGGGCAGACCCAGGGCCTGTCAGACAGGCGGGATGAAGGGCGAAGGGAGGGGACGAGGGAGGGGGGTGAGTGGGCTGAAGGGGAGGGGCGAGGTGCGGTGTGGTGCGGTGAGGTGCGGTGAAGGGAGGGGGCGAGAATGAGCGACATGTGGCCGAACGTGGGCATAGGCAGACCCAGGGCCTGGTGGTTGTTGTGGACGGGAGATTGAGTTGACACGTTGGGAAAAAATGGGGATTGAAGGCCACTTGTGCTTGGTAGAGCATGAAAGGCGGGTTCAAGGGCATGGGGTGAGTGGGCAAGCATGCATGCAGGGGCATGGCCCATGGGCTCTGAGGGTCCTATCCCATGGTACGAGCACGGCAAGTAGGGCAAGCAGGGCAAGCAGGGCAAGCTGACAGAGCAGGCACGTACCTCGTAGATGAGCGCCTGACGCAAAGTGTTGGGCAGATGCTCCTCCGCTCTGATTGGTGGGAGGGAAGGGAAGCGAGCAAGGGAGGAGCGAGGAAGCTGAATGTGCATGCGCGGGCACGGGTGTGTGTGTGTGTGTGTGTGTGTGTGTGTGTGTGTTCGTGCGCGTGGGTTTGTCTGTGGTGTGTGTGGTTGCCATGTGTGCGTGGGTGGGTGGGGGATGGGAGGGGGGAAGAGGGGAGGCATGGTGACCTGGCAGCACCCTGATGTGGCAGCACGCTGACGTGGCAGCACATTGACTTGACTCACCTGATGACGTGGGAGATCTTCATGGTGGCGTCATCCACAGTGACACAGAAGTTGTACACCGGCTGCCCGTTGCTCCTCAGCACCACAAAGTCGCCCAACGTGTCCGTGTTCCACACCACCTGGCATCAAGAACAAGTCAACGGAAGGCAACACAAGTCAACGCCAGTCAACAGAGGCTACAAGTTGTACACTGGCTGCCCGTTGCTCCTCAGGACCACGAAATAGCCAAAAGCCAAGGTATCTCTGTTCCATGCCACCTGGCAAAAAGGGTCAACACAAGTCAACCCAAGTCAGCGCCAGTCAACATGTTGTACACCTGCTGCCCGTTGCTCCTCAGCACCATAAAGTCACCTAGCCTAGAGGATCCGTGTTCCACGCCACCTGGCAGTAAGGAGGGTCACAACACAAGTCAACAGGGTCAACAGTGGCCAACGCACGTCAACAGAGCGTTGACCCCTTAGCACCCCAGCGTGTCTGTGCTCCACGCAACCAGGCAGAATCAAGTCAAGTCAACAAAGGTCAACAACAGTCAATGCAGGTCAATAAACACCAGTCACGGGAGATCAACAAAAGTCAATCCAAGTCAGCACACCGTTGCTCCTCAGCACCACAAAGTCCACCACGCGTCTACTCCATTCCACCTGGCAGCTGGGAGTCAAAACAAGTCAACAGTGGTCAACAGAGGTCACCACATGATGTATACCAGATGCATGGTTCACACCACATGATGTATACCAGATGCATGGTTCACACCACATGATGTATACCAGATGCATGGTTCACACCACATGATGTATACCAGATGCATGGTTCACACCACATGCGCTTGCCTCACCTCGCCTCGCACGAGGTTGTTGATCTTAATGAGCTTGTTGGGTGGCACTCGGAACCGGAACGAGTGAGGTGAGCCCGTGACTAGCTCACGACTCACCATCTCATCGATGTATGTATGTATGCACACCACACCACGTGCGATTCTCACCTCGCCTCGCACGAGGTCGTTGATCTTGATGAGCTTGTTGGGCGGCACTCGGAACCGGAACGAGTGCGGCGTGCCCTTTGCCAGCTCAGCAGCCACCTCGTCCTCGCTGGCACGCGCCCACTTGCCCGCGTACTTGGGAGGAAGCTTCTTCGCCTCCTGCTCCGCCTTCATTGCTGCTAGCTCCTGCACAGTGGGAACGCGGGAGGCGGAGCGAAGAGGGATGGGGGGATTGGGAGCGAAGAGGGATGGGGGGATTGGGAGCGAAGAGGGATGGGGGGATTGGGAGTGAAGAGGGATGGGGGGATTGGGAGCGAAGAGGGATGGGGGGATTGGGAGTGAAGAGGGATGGGGGGATTGGGAGTGAAGAGGGATGGGGGGATTGGGAGCGAAGAGGGATGGGGGGATTGGGAGCGAAGAGGGATGGGGGGATTGGGAGCGAAGAGGGATGGGGGGATTGGGAGCGAAGAGGGATGGGGGGATTGGGAGTGAAGAGGGATGGGGGGATTGGGAGCGAAGAGGGATGGGGGGATTGGGAGTGAAGAGGGATGGGGGGATTGGGAGTGAAGAGGGATGGGGGGATTGGGAGCGAAGAGGGATGGGGGGATTGGGAGCGAAGAGGGACGGGGATGGGGAGGGGGGGATCGGGGGCAAAGAGGAGTAAGCCTAGATGAACAGCATCACAAGTCATTAACGATTCCCTTACGCTTCTTCCTTCGCGTCTCCCTTTGTTTCCACATCAAGGCCTCGGCACCTCATGACTGTTCAGCTTGCACACCACGCCCCTCCCTGCATTCACCTCATGCGCCACACCTCCTCCCTTCCCTTGCCTCATCAGAAGCAGCACTTTGTATAGCAACTCACCCACCTCATCAAATCCCCCACGACCTCCTCCCACCACCGTTCTCCACCTCATCAAATCCCCCACGACCTCCTCCCACCACCGTTCTCCACCTCATCAAATCCCCCACGACCTCCTCCCACCACCGTTCTCCACCTCATCAAATCCCCCACGACCTCCTCCCTCCACCGTTCCCCACCTCATCAAATCCCCCACGACCTCCTCCCTCCACTGTTCCCCACCTCATCAAATCCCCCACGACCTCCTCCCTCCACCGTTCCCCACCTCATCAAATCCCCCACGACCTCCTCCCTCCACCGTTCCCCACCTCATCAAATCCCCCACGACCTCTTCCCACCACCGTTCCCCACCTCATCAAATCCCCCACGACCTCCTCCCACCACCGTTCCCCACCTCATCAAATCCCCCACGACCTCCTCCCACCACCGTTCCCCACCTCATCAAATCCCCCACGACCTCTTCCCACCACCGTTCCCCACCTCATCAAATCCCCCACGACCTCCTCCCACCACCATTCCCCACCTCATCAAATCCCCCACGACCTCCTCCCACCACCGTTTTCCACCTCATCAAATCCCCCACGACCTCCTCCCACCACCGTTCCCCACCTCATCGGAGCAGAAGCAACGGTACACCATGCCCTCCTCACTTCAATACACCCCATCACCTCTCAGCACCGCTCCCCACCTCATCCGAGAAGAGCGATACACATACACCATGCCCAACCCCTGCGGCTTCTCTGTCAGCTCGCGGTAGATCCTGCTGCAAACCTCCTATACCTTCCCAGCCCTCCCCATGAAAACCCCCATCAACTCACCTCACCGCACAAGAGAGCCCCATCACCTTTCACCACCCGTCCTCACCTCAGCAGAGCAGAAGCAGCGGTGCACCATGCCCGAGGCCAGCAGCGTCTCTGTCCACTCGCGATAAATCTCATTGCAACCCTCTTACTGATTCCCAGCTCACCTCATCAAAACCCCCACCACCTCACCTCACCGCAAAAGAATTCGGAACTCCCCATCACCTCTCAGCACCGCTCCCCACCTCATCAGAGCAGAAGCAGCGGTAAACCATGCCCGAGGCGAGCAGCTTCTCTGTGAGCTCGCGATAGATCTCATTGCGCTCCGACTGGCGGTACGGACCCAGGGGACCACCCACGTCCGGGCCTGTCACGGTGACAAGTGGACAGGGCGCAGAGTACAAGGGGGAAGTGGACAGGGGGCAGGGGGCAGGGGGCAGGGGAAAAGGGGAAGGCGGTAAGCAGAGGGCCCGTGGTAAATCTCGTTGCGCTCTGAATGTAAGTATGAGCCCAGAGGGGGCCGCCCACGTCCGGCCTGGTGGCAGGAGAAGCTGGTTTGGAAGAGAAGAAGAGGAAATGAACAATTTCGGCTCAAGTCCTTTGGATCCTCACAACAACACCAACTCCCCCTCTTCCCCATCCCTCAAGCTTCATGCCTCCACGCCATCCCAGCCAGGTCTCGCATCATACACGCCCCCTCACGCCTCTCGCGCCTCTTTCTCCTCCCAGACTAACCCCCCAGTTGTTTCCCCCGCTTGCTCCCAGACTCCCAGTTTCTCACCCCTCTGTCCAGTCCCCCTCTTCCCTCACCCCTGGCGTTTCCTACTCTCGTCCCTGTCCCTTCCCCCCACTTCGCTCACCTTAGACTCATAGGCTTCCCCTCCTGTGCACCCGCGTCCCATCTTCTCCTCCTCCCCCCGTCTTCCCTGCTCACCCTCGTCCCAGTCCTCCTCTCCTCTCACCTCCCTTTCTGCTCACCCTTGTCCCCTCTCCCCCCCACCCTCTTCCCCCCACCCTCTCCCCCCCACCCTCTCCCCCCCACCCACACCAAGCTCACCCTCGTCCCAGTCGAGCCCCAGCCAGCGCAGGTCGCGCACCATGGCGGCCTCCGACTCCGGTGTGGAGCGGTTCAGATCGGTGTCCTCCACGCGCAGCACGAACTTGCCGCCCGTCGCCCTGGGTGAGGAGAAGCGGGAGGACAGACGAGGGGGATTGGGGGAACGCGGGGGCGCGGAATCGGGGATTTTGGGGGAGGGGATTGGGATTGGGTTTAGAAGAAAGGAGAATGGGTTGCAGGGAAGGGGAATGCCGTATGGGGGCAAACGAAGAAGCCACAGCCTCGATCGGCCGCAGGAGCACCTGCTGACGGCTCGCCATCAACCCTCGCAACCGCAGTCTGCTCTGACGGCTGGCCGTCAACCCTCAATGTAGTCTCCAGTGACGGCCGTCCGTCGAACCTCGCAATCGCAGTTCCTCAACTCAGGAACGCGCAGACGGACGCTTACAATCACGCGCACCCCATCTTCCGCTGGCACTTTCAGGTAAGCAATACTTACTCACTGTTCGGTATGAAACTCGTCAAAACTAGAAAATAATCCCATCCGTGCTCACCAGCTATCGACACTACCTGCATGCACTGCGTGTGCGTTATAGGCGCCTTGCGTTTCAGCAGTCTGAATCGCCTCCGGATTCGACCACCCTGCGTTCTGCAAACGTCCACTATAGCTGACGCGAGGCGTCTGAAACAGCGAAACCGCTCATCACAGGCTAAATCACGATGATCGCGTCGCCACATTCCCACGAGGGAAAATTGGGTGATTTATGCGTGCTTTCTTTTTGTTGCCGTTTTTTTGTTAGGCAAAAATCACTAATCTGCTTTGTCGCATACAGTCGCACGCGCACCTCGCGAAGAGCCAGTTGAAGAGCGCCGTGCGAGCCCCGCCCACATGCAGGTTCCCCGTCGGCGACGGCGCGAATCGCACGCGCGGCTTCCCGTCGCTCCCCGCCGTCGCAGCATCGCAGCGAGCGCCACGACGGCTGGCGACGTGCCTCTGAGCGACGTGCGACGATTTGGATTCACCCGAAAGGCTCACTTGGCTCAGGCTGAGCCCCGAAAAGAAGGCCTTTGGAAAGGCATGGGTGCTCTGCGCAAATCGCTGCGCGGCCCTTCCGCCGAGCGACATCGCGCGACGGAGTAAGGCGCTCTCGCCGCCGCCTGCGATACTGTCGCCATGGTTACCGCTTTTCGGCGTAAAAGCAGATTTGAGAATCGCGCAAAGCGAAACTATAATCGTCAAGCGCGAGGGTCTGGTCTCTACGCACGTGCTGCTACGGGGGTCGAGGTGAGACGAGACGAGACGAGTGTGAGTGAAGCTCGTCGGACCAGTGCAGCCGGGAATGGGAAATGCATGAGTATGGGGGAAATGGCTGCTGCTGGGGGAACTGGAACTAGTAGGTTGGGAAAATCTCGAGAATCCCAGCTTGCCCGAGTTGCTGAGAATCCTGAGGAAATGCTGTTGAGGCATGTCATTAGAGTCTACCGCGGTGAAGTGCGATGTTGGACGTAATAGAGAGGCTCGTCTATACTTTTTGAAGTTTGGGTAGGGTTCGAGCAACCCTCAAATGCGTTTGATGCTGCATTGTTGGTGGAAAAGGATGGCGAGGTGAAATCGTGAGGCTGACGGTGCGTGGCGAAGCCTGAAACGAGAGAGCGCCACGTGGAGCTCCAACATCGCGAGCTGATAGGGCGTTGCGTGGAAAGAGGATGTGACTCAACCCAGTTAGTGGCAGGCTCTGCAAAACTGTTATACGCTTGTAAATTGTGTTTAGATGCATATTCCTAATGCTTAGATGCATATTCCTAATGCTTAGATGCATATTCCTAATGCTTAGATGCATATTCCTAATGCTTGCATATTCCTAATGCTTAGATGCATATTCATAATGCTTCGAAGCATAAATCAGTCAAATTAGTGAATAAGGCACTCAACTTACATGGTAGAAGTAGAAGACATTGCTAACCGATGATGAAGCTTGGAATAACCAACCCATACATATGATCCCACGATTTTCACTCAATCTTCTCAACGCTGCTCAAATACCGACCAATCTCAACAGCGTTCTCATACCCTCCCTCAACACACCAACTCAGAGCAACACCCGTCAAATAATTTCCCCCAAGAAACACCCCCTCCATCCCCGCCTCTTCGATCCCTCTCTTCGCCGCCTCTATTCTTGCAAGATGGCCGATATTCAGCTGGGGAACGGCACGCGGCCACACACGCACTCCGAGCGCCAGAGGTGGAGGGGCGGAGGAATGGAGGAGCGTGGTGCGCATGTCATAGTCCACTGCTGCTATGAGGTCTGTGCGGGACTGCAATGGAGAGAGGCAGGGCATAGAGAGGGCGGGGTGACAGAGAATGCTGAGGAGAAGAGAGCGGTGAGAGTGTTGGGAGGATGAAAAGAAGCCTGGCATCTGGCTGGGTCTAGGAAAAAAGCTGGTGTGGCACCCAGCTCGGGTGGGAGCTGTGCACGTGGAGGTGACAGGTAGGGAGGCGGGCAGTCCTTGACCAGGAAACAGCTTACAGTAAGAGGCGCACTCAGCACGCAGCAAGACCAATTGCTCGCACAAGTAGCCCCTGCTACACACGCCACAACGGCACTCACCATCTGAGCTACAGAATCGTTCCCTGCGCCGCCCACGTAGCAGATGAGCAGCACGTGGCCGTCGGGAGCTCTGTTGGGGAAAAGAGCCGAGCTGTAGATGCAGCCTGGGGAAGGGGGTAAGGTGGGGGGGAGGGGGGTAAGGTGGGGGGGAAGGTGGGGGAGAGAAGGGGGGGAGCAGAACCTCACGTAGCAGATGAGCAGCACCTAACCATCGGGAGCTCTGTTGGGGAAGAGGGCGGAGCTGTAGATGCAGCCTGGTGGAAGGGGGGGGAGACGAAGGGCAGCGATGGGGGGGCGCAGGTGGTGCAACGGCTGTGAGGTGCTGCGAAAATCTCTGAGGCGCCTCACTAAGCAAGTGCGTCCATACGAGAAGAGGCTGCAAGGTAGGTGCAACGGGGAGTCGGTGTGTGTGGGTCGGAAAAGGAGTGTGTGAGAGAAGAGCACCTCTCACACACTTCCCACGTGTAGAAAGTAGATTTTTGAGACGTCTCAAAAATCTACTTTCTACAAAAATCTACTTTCTACAAAGGAGAGCACCTCTCACACACTTCCCCCCGCGTTCCCCAAATCTCCCGCTTTCTCCCTCTCATCCCCCATCTCAGCTGTAAGAATAGCCACGTGATGAAAGAAGTGTGTTGAGACATCTCTCAAAACCATTCTCCCTCTCATCGCCAATCGCAGCTGTAACCAGTTCTTGGGAGCGAGCGTGCAGCTGTCCAAACCCCTCAACTCCCCAGCCTCCCTGTCCCCACTCACCCGCTCGCTCCATTCTCACCCACCACTCCCTCAAGACCCAAACCCCACCTCT
This sequence comes from Closterium sp. Naga37s-1, assembly GCA_947471745.1. Classification (NCBI taxonomy): domain Eukaryota; kingdom Viridiplantae; phylum Streptophyta; class Zygnematophyceae; order Desmidiales; family Closteriaceae; genus Closterium; species Closterium sp. Naga37s-1. The sequence continues at coordinate 4,009,530 of CANJKZ010000084.1, read as the reverse complement.
ATCTTCCACCCCCCCCCTCCTCCCCCCCCCCCCCCATGGCACCAGTGCAGCCATTCCCTGCAATCGAGGGTGCAGCCAAGACTGCGAGGCCCTCCCTGCCCACGCTCATTTACTCGCCCCGACAATTTTTTCTCCATCTCACCCAGTGTCGCCAGTCCCTGCGATCGCGGGTGCAGCTGCCCATACCCCTGCAGCCTTCCTACCCTCCTTGCATCTCCATCCATATTCGCCCGTTCTCCAACTCTCTCACTCTCTCTCAATCTCTCCCACACTCTATACCCTCTCCCACCTCTCTCCATCTAACCCAGTGTGGCCAGCCCCTGTGAGCATGGGTGCAACTGCCCATTCACTCGCCCACTTTCGCCCACACTCTTTTGTTATCTCCCACTTCCTCTCATCTCACCCACTGTTTCCATTCCCTGCGATCGTGGGTGCAGCTGCCCATACCGCCGCACAGCCCCCCTGCCCGCCCTCCTCCACTCTTACCACTACTACACTAAATTCAACTCTCTGAGATGTTCATATGTGAAACGTGCCAGTGGTCTAGTGGTAGAATAGCACCCTGCCATGCAGCTCGGTGCAGACCCGGGTTCGATTCCGGCTGGCACAATGTTTTGCTTTGTTTTGTCTTTTTTTTTTTCTTCTCCTTCTCTTCTTCTTACTTTTTAGTAGCGTCAGAGTTAGGGCATATTTTGCATAGCAAAAAAACGCTGCCCCAAACTTACCCAGCCCACACAGCACACCACACTGCCACATACAAACATCGTCTGCCCTTCACCATCGCGCCGCACCCGATTCGACACACATTTCAATTCCGCTTTTGAGGCGCCTCAAAAGTCGATTCGAGATACATTTTAATTTCAAGCCCAACGGCCCAAATTTCTCCTGATTTCGCGTCTCTGCGTTCGCAACCTCGCCTTGACGCCTGGCAGTGTGAAAATGTATTTGTTGAAAAGCACTCCCCAGCTTTGTACTCTCGCACCTCCCCACACCTCCCCCCACCTCCCCCCATCGCACCTAGATTCGTCAGTACCTGCGAGCGCAGATGCAGCTGCCCATATCCGGTCAGCCCCCCTGCCCTCCCAGACCACACCCACCCACCCGCTCCCACTCTCTCCCACCTCGTGCTCTTGCATTCTCCATAAATCCCCCAACCTTTCCCAACTCCCCCTCCCACCTCCCCAAATCCCACCTAGCTTCGCCAGCCCCTGGGAGCGCGGGTGCAGCCGCCCATACCCCTTCAGCCCCCTTGCCCTCCCCGCCCCACCCATCCCTCTCCCTCCCACTTCCACCCGTCTCACCTAATGTAGCCAGCCCCTGGGAGCGCGGGTGCAGCTGCCCATACCCGCGCAGCCCCCCTGCTTGTCCTGCCCCCTCCCTGATGGCAGCAGCAGGGTAGGAGAGAGCCACAGATGCCATGGGCGGGTAGGGTATGGCTGCCAGGGCTGCTGCTGCTGTGGGCTGGAGTGGGGGCGAGGGAACAGGAAAGTGAGGGACACAGGTGCCTTGTAAGTCCGCTTATACTGCCCTCTGCCTGCCACGCCCTGCCCCCTCCCTAATGGCAGCAGCTGGATGCGAGAGAGCCACAGATGCCATGGGCGGGCAGGGTATGGCTGACATGATAGCGCTGCTGCTGCTGTGGGTTGGGGGGAGGAAGCCGGGAAGGGAATGAGGGACAGAGAGTAGGGGAAGGGCGTGGTGATGCAGCAGCTGGGTAAGTAGTAGAGAGCCACAGATGCCATGTCGTGACAATTGGAATTGGCGGAGTGTGAAATTAGAGGAGGGCATGAGCGGGTGAGAGTAAAGGGGTGGGGTTGGAGCAGTGGGAGGTTTGGTTTAGATTGAGAGGAAAGAGAGCGAGGGAGGAAGAAAGCAATCTCTGAGCTGCTTCTTGCACTGTATGCCTGCCTCCTCCCAGAGACAGCTCATATACAAACTGCTGGCGGGAAGCGGGAAGGGAATGGCCCTCACAGAAAAAGACCTGATGACGTCAGCTGCCACATAAGCAGGCACGGTGAGCAGCACGGAGCGAGCAGCCACTCGTGTGGTGCCACGTGGCGTGTCGTACGTCAGCACAGCGCCCCCTCCTGCCCGCTGCTGCATGCCCACCAGCCGCCACCCCACCCGCACCCTGCTCCCTAGGCTGTGGGCACATGCCGAGGTGCCTTGGTCATCTGTCTACGACGATCCTTCGTCCTTGTTGGCCGCAACCGAGCTCTTGAAAGCTTCGAAATCTGCCTTGATCCGAGCGTTTTCCTCCTTGAGTTTCGCGTTCTCCATCGCCATCTGCATTTCATGTCCTTTCGACTTTCCAAGATCCTCCCTGAGCAGATTGGTGGTGAGGTACATCCTCTGCATCTTTTCCTCGGCGGTCGTGCGAAAGATAGCATCCTGTAGAAACAAACACGTCAGAACTCTGCTGAGACGGATAACCCTCTCTACCACGAAAAGCATATACTTACTGCATTGGCGGTGGTTTGGCTGGTCTTCCGAAGATTCTCGCCCTCGAAGTGCATGCTAGCGAACAAGTACGCCCACTTTTGGAACAATGGGTGGTTGCACAAGGGGCTCATCTGCACATATGGATACCGCTCGCAATTGCACCGCGGGGTTATCACGCCGTGCTGATGGCAGAACACCCACATCATAGCCAGATCCTGTGCAACAACGAGGCGTCCGATGGCCCCGAGGGTCTCGAGGAACCTCACCCCCGCATAGTGCCTCTTCAGCGCGTCGGTCTGCGCGGCGTTCCATGCATGGACATGAGGAGACGAGTATGCAGGGGAATTGTGACGATTCATAATTGTGTAGAAATGTTCATATACGAACGCGCATACTCTATACTGGTACGTACCTTCTTCAAATCCTCCTCGACCCTGGGGAAGATGTGTTTCCTCATGAGCCCCAGCAGCTGCCACCACTCATCCTTATCTTTATCCTCATGACGCGGAAGCTTAGCGCGGGCTCTGCCGATGTAGTAGTCTCCACGATCCCAGCTGAATCCTGCCTGCAGAAAAACCGGCTTGAATGGAATGCCCATCACATAAGACCTCCGCATCTCCCCCTGCTGCCATCCGCCCAGACTGCCAATGTCGTTGTCGGAGCAACCGTCGTCATGGAGTTGTTGGGCTCCAGATCTGCGGAACGCTTGTGTCACCTTGCTCAGAATCCATTTCGCCTTTTGCATGGCCGAGTGAATCCAGGTGTAGTGCGTTTTTTAGTGCATCTCATCTTGCTTCTGCTTTCGCTTGTCCCTTGTCTTCAAGGAAATGAAGAGGTGCGCTTTACTCCACTTGAGCGGTTCAGAAAAGTCAAGAGGCTCGACGATACCGGGGCCGTAGCGCAGAGGGACGAGGTCGTAGATGAAATGAAGCCACAGGAAAACATGGCCCATTCCGCAGAGCCGCCAGTCCCTATGCCTTGCAAGAAACTGTTGACTCAGCTTGTTGCCGATGTTGGTCTTCGATTTCCTGGAAACGACGACGAGTACCAAGACGTCCAGATAGTCGTCGAGGTGTGAGGTGCTCCGTGTCATGCGGACAAAGAGGTTTGCAAGGCGAATCTTTCGAATGCTGCACCCCCTTCCTAGAAATTGGTGTCCGAGCTGAATCATAACCGGCACTTGCAGAGCCTTCCAGAGAGGAAGTGAGAGATGTGCCGGAGGCGACCGCCACCAGATTTGTTGGAGTTCTACTTGTAGAACAGTGTGATGTAGCGTCCTATACTAGCTTGCCGCTACCAGTCGGAGATTGATCCGTGGGTTTGATCACGGCCATCTCTGCATAAAAGACAAGAGTAATTATATAGCAATGTAGAGAAACATGTACACAAGCAGGAGCAGAAAGCACACCTCGAAAAAACTCACGCGACTTGCTCGTCATTCAGCTCCTTCAACTTCACTTTGAGAAAATCCCGAGCCTCCTTGATCCAGTCCTTGGTCATTGTGATGGAGAAGCCGTAGAGCCTCGCCTCGCATCTAGCGAGGCATCCCACCTCGCCTCGCCTCGCGTTCATCTTTGTCTTGATCATGGAAGTCGTGCTCCTCTTTGCCTCCTTCCCCGCGTAAATCTGAACGCCTGGCCGTATTTTATCACGCAATATCTTTGCCTGCTCGTCTGTTTTGCGGAAGAGGAACTCGATGTATCGGTTGATCCTCCAATTCATGACTCGCGGCCCATGCAGATGAATCTGCCACTCGTCAGAGCTGCTCGCCCACCCATCGTTTCCCAAGTTATTGTTCATATGAAACCCAACCTCGTCGTGCAGAGAGGGAGCCAGCCTATCGACCACAGGGGCACCCTTCTCTGCCATCGTTGCCATGAAGATTATCACCCACCACTTGAAGTGGAGAAAGTGGAAACAATAGTGCCTCCTCGTGTTGGCCTCTATCAGTCGAAGCGGGATTGTTGAGCGCCCGATCCTGCTCGTATTTTCTGCAACGTCTTCCTGCCGTTGCCCATTTCCTGCCGCCGCACACTGCTCGACATGGCTCACAGAATTTATTGGTTGTCCTCGCCGCGATGGTTCTCCCCCCTCTTCCGTGTTAGAGTGATCTTTATCCTCGTACACTTCTACGGGCTCACCGGGTCGTCGGCGCACTTCATTGCCTCTCGGCCCTTCACCCCCTTTGACTTCCTCAATTAGGATGGTCGGTGCGTAGGGACCACCTTGAAACAAATCCTCCTCGGTCGTGTCAAACTCGAGATCGTTCTCGCGATCCTGTGCGTAGTCATCTACGGTATTTTCTTCGTCCTCCAGGTATTCTTCTTCATCCTGTGCGTCCTGGGCAGACATTGGGCGAGGCTGGACCATTGCGTCGGCCATTAGCAGATGCCTATTTTATATGCAAAACACCGGGACTAGACGAAAGAATTGGGAGGTGTCAGAAACAGTAGGTGGAAAGGATTCGCAGGTATGCAGAGAAATTAGGCAGAATGCATAGTGGGCTAAGCGCAGAAGCCTTAAGAGCGTCTGTGCTTCAGACGAAGAAATATTGGTCAACGAATGCCGACACTTCAACCTGTAGATCTATCTGCGCCTACAACTTGCATATAGAGAACCGGCTGAATGTCACGGACTGTAGAGCTCGGCACCCCTTTGTTCTACCGCTATAATTCCCTACAACGAATCACCGGAAACAAGTTCCAAATATTCTACCGAGCGAGTTCTCTACGACAACCTTATGCTTGTACATGAACGTCCTAAGTTCGACGATAGTATGGATCGAGAGCGAATACTTCTACCGAGAAAAATCTCCACGACTAAGCTCTGCGGCTACAGAAGCGGGCGACATACGACAAATGTATAGGTCGAAAACCTACAGTTCTACCGATCATATGCTCTACCACATACATATGCGCCTACACAAGCGACCGAATATGCGCGACTAAAGAGATCCTAAACCGGGCTGACCCAAAAAAAAAAAAAAAAAAAAAAACGCAATCTATACGACACTACGTCACTACGTCGAGGACGCAAGTGTTCTGCCGGTGGGTCCAGCAGGCTTACAAGACTACGCGGATGCGTAACAGGTACTGGATGAAAAGATCTCAAAGAGCTTGCGGACCATGAAATGCAAATGAAAAGGAGCAAATGAGCACGAAAACAACCATTCATACCCATCCACCACACACAAGCCCTTGTGCAGATCTGGTCATCCAACCCTGGGTTGGATGATTCACCCGCCAAAAAACCACCGCGAGATAGTTTGCTATTCGTCGATTATTAGCTCCTGCAGTCGTGGATTACTGACAAGAACGGTTGCCATGGCCACGTGTGCAGATCAACTACACTTGGTAAGAAACGACTATAAAACACAAAGAGCAATGGTATAGAAGAACACAACAACATCGGCTTTAAGATGACAATAACACAATCAATCAAGTTAAAGCCCTAAACGATGTAGAGACGGCCAGGTTGTTGCAACCGGCCTTGCGACCGGCGACCGTCATCTGTTGGCCAAAGAGTTACGATGGCAAAATATGTCCTTCCTGTTATGTGATGCTATCATTTGCATTCACGTCTGTCTGCCTCCCATCATATGTTCGTGTGTTGCATGCGTGGTGTGAGCGTGTGCAAGAATTTGTGTTTGGTGTTGTTTAGATTTTCTGAGTGTGTGTGAATGTTATTTGTCTTGAGCAGATATCTGAAGTGACTCCTCTGCTCAAGAGCTTCCCGACGAACCGAGAATCGCTGCGATCGAAGCAAGAACGAGAAAGATATGATCGTTCGAAGTTTTGATTGAGATGCGGCGACTATGGGAATTTGCGGGTTGACTCAATATGGGGTACAGACTTTTGGGGGTTGGGAAATTCGTCACCATCACTGTAGATGATGCCAAGTGGTTGGGAGAAGCCAAACCAGGTTGGCAAGTGTGGCCAAGTTGGGTGAGGTGGATGGCATGAGTTGGGAAAGTGACAAATGTCAAAGTTGGGGTGCCTATAGAGAGGGGAATTGTGTGGAATGGGGTTTCCTTGGTTGGGGACTCCCTTGGGACCTTCCCTCTCGTCCTCCTCATCCCCTCCTACCTGGTTCTATTGCTACTCTAACTTTCTTGTGTGAACTTGTGAGATAATTGTGATTGAGTTACGTTTTCTATGGCAGCATACCCCCTAGTGCGCCGAAGTTCATAACTCGAGTTATACTCCATATTTTGATACTATTCAAATTGAGAAAGATAGCCACAGTGAAGGGCTACAACATACTCGAGTTTGAGAGAATTATAACTGTGCGTTAATCGTTGACTACGTTTCTTGTGACGACGACTTTTCTGTCCAGAATTGTAGTTGACGATTTTGAGATATTTCAGCCCCTAATCTTCATAGACTCCGTCCTTAGTCTCTAACACTTCCCGACCACCATCATTCGCAAAGGGGGTCACGGGCAGGTTGGTTGGAACTCAGTTTTCACGGTCAGGTGGGCGTGGAGCTGTGCACGGTTTGCCTTGTCGTATGCGGCGGAGCCTTGCGCCCATGCCCTTCGGGATCCGGATCACAGGGATGCAAGGCCTCGGATCGTGGGGCAAACGCTCTTGGAACTCCACTTCAACATAATCAGAGTCCCATTGACCCCGCCTAGACTGACCCTTGGCGCTGACTAGTAGAGTTGCATGACTTAGTTTTCACTCGTTCACTCACTGCGAGGCGAAAGCTGCCGTCCTTTTTTTTTTTTTCAGGCCCTGGACTCTGCTACTATGGAACCTTTCACTCGCAAATCAGATCAACCAATGGCCCACCAACCGTCGAGAAGTTTTCCCCGACCGCCTCTCACACGCCGCTCTCACACACCCGTGCCACGTGGCACGCTCACCGCCCGTCCCATTGCCTGTGCAAATTCCTGCTACATACGTACCATTCGCTTCAAGCCGTATGAACCAACCAATTTTTATATTTAGATCCTTGGCGCTAACATGTCGTCCTATTGCCGTTTTCGTATCAAACTCCCAATTTGGATTGGTCACTCACTGAGAGCGAATCTGCCGTCTTTTTGCCTTAGTAGAAACGAGGTGGTGGACTGCCATGTGTCATGGAGTCCTCCTTATCCCAAATCACCTGCCGTGGGCGTAGTTGGATGTCACCTATAAAACGACAGTACTTGCTGATCTTAAATCACACTCTTGAGTTCTCCTCGACCGCCTCTCAGGGGAAGCCGCTCTGACACACACCCACCAACATCCTCTTCTCGCCTTCGCATCCGTCTCATCTCAGACCATCATGGCCTCCTCGCGGCACCGCTTCTCCCTCCTAGCAGTGTCGCTCGCAGCGCTTTTGTTCCTCGCCGTGGCCAGCAGCGCATTCGCGCGACGCGACATTCGGCGGCGTGGTGCTGCTGATGGGAGCACCCTGTCGGGGCGGCGGCACTGGCGTGATGCCGCTGATCATGGGAGCACCCTGGCCGGGCGGCGGCGCCAGCGCGATGCCGCGGATCATGCGAGCACCCTCGTGCATGGAGCCGGCCAGCCGGCTGGGCGGCGGCGGCGGCGGTCACCGCAGGCCAGCCCCTCGTGCATGAAGATGGACCTCAAGTTATACACCAAGGCTGTCAAGCTCAGAGACGACGGGTATGAGCCTGAATCCTCTTACTAGCACGATAAATTTTAACTAAAAACTCGAGATTTGTCATATCAAGACTTGTCGGTGCCGTGGCTGGGCAAGTCTGATTACACTCCCGTTTAACAGCTTTCTTACACCTGTCGTGTTCCCATGCTCCCTTCCCGCTAGCAAGTTCCTCCTGCACTGGAACATCACCAAGGCGAATGATAGATTCATTGCAGCAATTGAGGCGAAGAAGGGCAGTGGCGCCGAGGCGAGCTGGATGTCCATTGGCTGGACCAAGACAGCTGGCAAGGCGTTTCCGTCGGATGTTGTGGTGGGGAATCATGTGTTCGGTGCAGCCATTGCAAAGGACGTGGTGGCATACTCAATGATGGGCAATGCTTTGAAGGCGATCAAACAGACCAAGGCCGTGATGCTCACGAAACCATCTACAGGCACGACTGCTGACGGTGGCACGATTGTCAAGTAAGCTCGTCGAATTTGCTGTGCGACAAGCATTAACCATGTGCCATGCGCCATGTGCCATGTGCCTTGTGTTGTCATTACTGCTTGTATACATACACTCTGTGCGGATTATTGGTGCATTTCCGCTTCACTCGCAAAGGCAAGACTCCCGGTCAGATGGCACCTGTTGACTATACGGGCGTCAACAACATGATATGGACCTTCTCGAGCAGCCCGAAGTTTGTCACCCACACCCAAAAGTAATGCCTCACACTAGTAACAAGCCTCGCAAATGCTATTCACGTATTCGACCTGTAGCATGTGCATTTTTTCTTCCGGCTATGGTTTCATTGCCCCTCCTTACCCATTACCACCCGCCTTCTCCCCCACATCCATCCTCCCTCTTCATTTCCTCCCCTCCGCCCCTCCCTCAGCCCCAATTCTCATCCCCTTTTCTTCTGTTTCTTTCCTCGTTCAACAGGGGGTTAATCAAGGTCGACTTTGGGTGCACCGTGCACTAATGGCCCCACACAGATTTGTGACTGGCATGGCATGGTACCCTCGTGGGTAGTGGGATGGGAATGTGTAGCATCTACTGAATGGAAGGCTTCAGGTGTTACATAGGCAGGGAGTGAAGGTGACACAGCCAGCATTGACGCTATTGGACTATGGCATACCACCACCACCAGCAGCATCACCACCACCACCACCACCCAGTTGAATTGAGAAGTGTGCAACTCCTGTTGAGTGTTGTTGTTTATATCAGTAGTATTTTGAGCAATGGAGATAATTCGCCACAAAAGAGCTGAAATCACATGGTTTCACATGAAAATACATCAGATTCGTGTAGGACCATCATATCCCTGCCACAAATTAGAGGGAAATCAGTTGTACAGAATCCCCCATTTACGGTAGTATTTACAGCAATGGTTCAACATACCGTGTTGTGTGCATGAAAGGTTCAGTTAAAAGCTTCCGTTCTGCTGCACAAGAATCAGGGCATACAGGGGATTAATCAAGTCGACTTTGGGTGCACCGTGCAGTAATGGCCGCACACAGATCTGCGATGTGACTGGCATGGCATGGTACCTTAGTGGATAGTGGGATTGGGTAGCATCCACAGGTACTAGAATCATCTGTTGCCCTTCAGACCAGTGGAAGGCTAAAGGTGTTATCCAGGGGGTGCAGTGACTCGGCCGGCTTTAACGCTTGTTGTAATATTTTGGGCAATGGATGGAGATAACCACTGCTGCGATCAGAAGTTGATTGCCCCTAGGATCACCTCGGAAGGTTGACACAGAGTTGATTGGTAGTGGTGGGCCCTTGACCTCAAAGCAGAGTGAATGAAAAATGCTTGAGATGATTAAAACATGCAAATACAAAGGTATAAATAAGAGTACAGCGTGGAATACGAAACGACCTAGCTAGCCATGTACTCTAAGGGGTACATTCCCTTATTGCAGCGAAACTCAACCGTGCGACTCCAGACGGTTACGAACTGCCTGGGCAGAATCCTCGCCACTACTGCTGCCTGATGCTGTCTGCCCTAGCGGTCCAGATGCTTCATAACCGTACGACCCTTCGCGTCACTTTTGTCTTTTCGTCTTCAGCCTCGATACTGCATGCTTCGATAGCTACTGTCAGGAGTGCACAGTAACGTTTCATCTTTCACTATTCGTAACACCCCCCTTCACTCCTGGCCGTAGCAGGTCTTGACCCGCTTGACTACTCCGCTAAGTTCGGAGCAGTGCGGTACTGCTGACGTGACAGCCGCTTCGTGAGGAAGTCAGCTGCCATGTCACCCGTCGGGCAATAGGTTAGGTCAACCTTGCCCTTGTCAACTTCGTCCTTGACGAAGAAGTACCGCAGCGCAATGTGTTTGGTGCGGTTGACGAACCCAAGTTTGTTCGCGATCTTGATTGCGCTCTGGTTGTCGCAGTGCAGGCGAAAGGTGGGCGAAGATGGGATTTTTGCCTCCTGTAGGAGCTCCTGCAGGTAAAGCCCTTCGCGAACGGCTGCCGTCGCGGCGATGAATTCAGCTTCCGCTGACGACAAGGCAATCAGCTCCTGTTTCTGCGAATTCCAGGAGATAGGTCCTGTTGGCTCGAGGCGGAACAAGAACCCAGTTCTGGACCGTCGATTGTCGGGATCAGCAGCATGATCGGCGTCCACGTAGCCGATGAGATTGAAGGAGGAGGCTGGGACTGTGGAGTAGCAGAGTCTGACATTGGGTGTTGAGATGAAGAACTGCAGGGCGCGCTGAAGATCCAGGAGATTTTCAAATGAAAAAACAACATGCGCTTATAATAAATCATCCTTTTTTAGGGGGTGGGCTTATAATCGAGGACCAGGTATAAGCGCTGTCATCCTTTTATAAGCGCCGGCGCTTATCCGAGGCCTGCGCTTCTATCAGGGGGCTTACGGTATCCTCAGCGGGTCCCGAGAAGCTCCCGTCGAAATAGTGGAATATATGCGCGTTTTGCAACAGCAGCTCCAGCTGGAAGCTCCACGTATAGAAGTCTCTGCCGTCAAAGCACACACTTGTCTTTATTTTTTATATGCTCAAAAACCTTGATTGCGCAGAGAGAATTGCATCTTTGCTGGGACGAGGAGTTTTGGGAGTTGAGCCATTAGTGTCGAGGGAGAAGGTGTGCGGGGCGGTATTGTGGCCGTTCGAGGCCGGTTGAGAGGGTTGGGAAAAAGTTCCCGCGTCGCCATTCCGCAATGTTTGGAGTCCTTGCTCCAAGCTAGTGAGTCGTTGAAGCAATTGTGCAAGGACGACGGTTCCAATCGTTGTCGTTTCCTCGCTTGTCGCAGCTGGGTTGGGCTGCGCTTCAACCGTCAGATTCGTTTGACCACCAGATCCTCTGGCCATTCTCATACGCGAGCGTGTGCCGGACGCCACTTTCCGTTCGTCGAAGATTTCGGAGGTGGCAATGCGAAGGATTCCCGAGTCTCTATCATACCATGCTGCGATCAGAAGTTGATCGCCCCTAGGATCACCTCCGAAGGTTCGCACAGAGTTGATTGGTAATGGTGGGCCCCAGGGCCTATTTTATCAGTGTAAATCACACTGCTATACTGATGAGAAGGGTGAAATTTAGGGCCTACACTGATGTGTTTGGGTAATTTTTTTGAAACTTAGTATTACACTGATTTGACAGTGAAACGATTTAAGCCACACTGATGCTCTGGGGTAAATTTTCCCTTAGCGAAGATTACCCTTAAGGGCGTACAGGGCACCCCCCCCTTCATTCCCGAAATTTGTCGGAGCGTGATTTCCGTCAATCACGCAAGTACCGAAGCGGCCTTCCCTGCAGAATATGCGTTGGCAGCAGTCATGGGTGTAATTGGTCAGTTTTTTTATGTTTCGATATCCTGCACGCCAAGGAAAGGACTGTTGGCATCACGTACATTTGATGCTGCCTGCACTTAGTTAAATCCCATACCACATTCATACTGACGGTGGCACAGATGCAAGCCGCGTCACCCAACGAAGCGACCTGATGCTTTGCCGTGTTGGTTCAGCAAGCTCAGCAGAGTGGGTCAACAGTTTCGCAACACTCAGCCATTCCTCCAGCCAACTCCGAAAACCACTGTTTGTTTTTTTGCCACTCAGTCTAGCATCCACACGTTCTCCACCCTTGCCCCCCCTGCCCTTGCCGCTGCGGCGCCTCCCACTAGGAGAAGGCGCAGCCCCGACCGCCTCGGTGCCAACGAAGTCGACAGCAGCAGCAGAAGCAACAGAGGGCAAAAGGGGGACGGGGAGCACCCCTCAAAGAAAGGGGCGCGAGGGTCGCCGCGAGACGCTCCTACAGCGACTATGCTAGTCTCCTCGAGCAGGTCGACGGTGAGCTCAGTGGGGCAAAGGGAGAGAAAGTGGTCCCTGACTGAGCGGAGAGAGTCAGGGAGACGGGTGACTAGGTAGAAGAGGGTGATGTACATGGGGGGGGGGGGGGGTTCTTGGCGCGAAACTCGGAGGGAAGCGCAGCGCTGTAGCGGGTGTGACTAGTGCGGAGGTGAGTGATGAGGTCGGCGACTGTGGCAAACGCGGCTAGGTCAGGGAACAAGTACGGCAACATGAGGTGGCTGAGGGCAGCAGATGCAGGGGAGGAGTAGCGTGCGACAACATCATCATACAGAGACTTAGGAGTCTTGTACTGGCCAAAGTGCACGCGCTCAGCAAACGGCAGGTGACTACGAACAACAAGGCAAGCAACAGCGTCACGAGTAGTCCACTGCGAGCGCACTGTACTGTCAGCGTCGGCAGCAGGTGCAATAGATGTTGGTGCAACCCTACGGTTTGCACTCGGCTTGTTGTCCGTGTGCGTGAATATGTGTGTGTATGGAATGGTATGAGGGCATGGGATAATATATATTTCATGCTTATAATTGTGTGTGAATGTTGAGTCATGATGTCGAGTGTGTGTGTCGAGTCAATAGCGAGTTATCGCTAGACGCGTGTTACGCTGTCGTTTGTGTCTCGCGCGCGGTTTCTATTTTGTCGTGCGCGGTTTCTATTTTGTCCTGTGTCGAACGTTCGGCGTGTCGCAGGTGTGTGCAGCAGACCCATCAAGAACTCAAGGATGAGTTTGTGATGAAGAGCCCGAGCCTTGGTGTCAAGCCTCAAGTGATTTCGAAGCTTGCCAAAAGGGTACACCTCAAGATATTGAAGATAGTTACATTACTTTGTGTAGTGTAACATTTCACTTGGTGTAGGCCCTAGTGAAGGGTAGTTTCGAGACCCTTCGTGGTTGGGGACAGTGTGGCACTGTTCCACATCACTGTACCTCGGCTCTTGGGGTTTGTAGGAGCTGGGAGTCATTCCCAACTCGTAACTCTTCCTATCTTGTGTTCTAAGACTATAGTGGCTGCCATAGTACCGTTCGTTCAAACCGACGCTGTGTCGTCAACTATTTATCAAATCGTGCAATCTAAATTGCTAATTGTAGACGACGTGAAGACGCTCCAGATCCAATTTGAATCAAGTCATTTGTAGCTGTGAGCAGAACGCTATCAACGTTTGAAGCCGCTGTGCAGAAATCCGTCTGTGCTCTCTATCTTTCGTTTTAGGCACATTCAAGCCTATTGTGACTATAACAAGTGGTATCAGAGCCCCTTGGAGCAGTTTCGACAATGTCTGGACCTGAGGAAAGGGGTGGCAGAGGTGCTGGTGGCAGTGGAGAAGCTCAAGCTCAAGGCCAACCCCGTGATTCAGCCATGGCGCCCATGCAACCAAGTCTTGGCCCACCTAGGGATGAGGCTAGGGTGTTTGGGCTTGACAAGTTCAACGGTGACAACTTTGCTGAATGGTCCTTCAAGATGGAGAACATCTTTGACCACTATGACCTGCTGGAGGTGATGGAAGGAACGGAGAAGCGCCCCGAGAACGACCCGGAGAAGAGCCCGTGGGTGCGGAAGAGCGCACAAGGCTATCTCTTACTTGGGCAAGCGTTGGGGAGCAGTCTGATCCGTCACATCAAGCCATTCCAGCGTGAACCAGAGAAAGGACCAAAGGCATGGGCTGCTCTCAAGGGTGTACATGCTCCTGCAACAGCGGCGGTAGCGGTGGTGTTGGAACGGCAAATGGCGGCACTACGAATTGAAGAAGACGAAGCGGTTGAAGAAGGGGTGCAGCAATTCTTCGACTTGTTGACGCGGCTTGAGGGAGCTGATTTGAACTACAGTGAGCTCCAAAAGAAGACCAAGTTGCTGGCCTTACTCCCAGAGTCATGGTCCTCGCTCATCATCAACCTTAATCGCGACTTGCCCCGCCTCTCGCTTGAAGACGTGAAGCGAGCTATCCTTCAAGAGGATTTCCGCCGCCGTGAGTTGGCGAGTGCGGATGGCGCTGGGGCAGCGAGCATCGGCCGTGGATATGGTCGAGGAAGAGGCAGAGGACGAGGGGGAGGAAGGTTTGGTGGCAGCAACTTCGGCGGAGGCCGCAGGAGTGGCGGTTACGGCAGCGACGACAAGAGCTACGGACGCGGTCGCGGCCGATTCGACGGCGAGTGTCACTATTGCCACAAGAGCGGACACATGTGGCGCGACTGCTACAAACTCCCTGATGGTTGGACCCCTGCTCAAGGCCAAGAGGGTAGAGGAGCAGGAGGAGGGAGAGGACGAGGCCGTGGAGGCCGTGGCGGTCGCGGTGGCGGAGCTGCAAACATGAAGAGCGGAGACAACGACAAGGACCCGAGCGACGATCGATACCCGGGTCTATTCTACTTCGTGTCGACGCAAGTACCGGCTGGTCCAGAGAAGGATGAAGGCTTTGAGGAGCCAGCAGCTGTGGGGAAGGTGACCCTACACCCCCTGGACTATTGGGTGATTGATAGTGGCGCTACCTATAGCATGACACCTCGCCCGGACTTGCTCACCGAACTCGAGCCGTCACCGGTGAAGCATGTCACATCGGCTTTGGGGCAGCGAGCAGAGGTGAAAGGCATGGGCAAGGCCATGTTCAAGGGTGCTGATGGGAAGATGGTGGGCCTCAAGAACGTGCTTTGGGTGCCCAGCCTTGCTGCAAACCTGATTTCCGTGCGGCGGTTGGCAAAGGCCGGCATGGACACGAACTCGAAGGGAGCCAAGACCTACACCGCAAGGCTTGGCGATCGAATTCTTTGGGACCTTCATGAGGACAGGGATGTCTACAACGAGATGTGGCAGATCCCAGTGGTCCCTATGCCTAAGGAGAGGCAAGTGGCAGCAAGCATCAGCACCAAGGATGGAGCGGTCGGTAGCGACGATGGCGCGAACGGTCGCGCTAAGGAGAATGAGCTCAAGAAGAGCAAACCTGGAGGGACCAGCAAGTTCAGTGAACCTAAGGAGAGTGGTGCAGCAACCAAGGAGCAGCAAAAGGGTGAGGAGAACCCAGAGGCAGCAGCGGAGGAGGACTACGGAGAGAGTATGTGGGGCGCTATTGCGAGCGCGGCATTCTCCAATCCAACTTCGGCTACGGGGGAGTGTGATTGGCTCACCTTGCATCGGCGCATGGGGCATGTGGCCCTGCCCATCTTGCAGCAGCTAGTGAAGAATGAGATGGTTGCTGGCATACGTGTGAAGGGGGAGCCCGATGAGGTGCTTGGCTGCCCGACGTGCATTCAAGCCAAGTTCACCCGGTTTCCGTTCCCTAGTTCGGAGGCAACGGCAAAGGCACCGCTTGATGAGGTGGTGATGGACGTGGTGGGCCCCCTGAAGCTTGGAGCTGCTGGAGCTGAGTATTTTCTCACCATTGTCGACGTCTACACCCGCATGACTTGGGTGTACGTGCTGGCCAAGAAGAGCGACGTGGCTGAAACGTTGAAGACGGATTGGTTCCCGATGGTGGAGCGGCAACAAGACCGTCTAGTCAAGTCAATCCGCACCGATCGAGGGGGAGAGTTCCTGAGCAAGGAGTTTGGGTTGTGGCTGAAGAAGAATGGTATTTGGCACTCCCTCACCATGCCATACTCCCCTGCAATGAACGGCATCGCCGAGCGAGCGAACCGCACAATCACGGAGGCGGCACGCGGGTTGCTCATTGAAGCCGGGCTACCCGACTATTTCTGGCCTGATGCGGTGCGGAGCGCGTGTGTGGCCAAGAACAGAGCCTTGACTCATGTGGGAGCAGACAAATGGGTGCCCTATGTGGAGTGGCTAGGAAGGAAGCCAAAGGTGGATATGCTTCGGGTGTTCGGGTGCATGTGCATGGCGCTCGTGCCTAAGCATCTTCGGCACAACAAGCTTGGTGCCAAGGCGGTGTGGGCCGTGCACTTGGGCATGGCTCAAAACAGCAAGGGATGGCTTCTTTGGGACCCATTCACCAAGAAGTTCTTGGTGAGCAGGGACTGCAAGTTCATGGAGAACTTCATGTACAAGGATTGGAAGGCGGAGAATGAGGCGAAGATAGGCGTGCGGTTTGGGGAGGTGAAGAGTTCCGGTTTGGAGCATGTGGAGCTGCCTTTGGAGCTGAGCAGCGGCAGCACAACCACAAGGCAATCCTCCCTTGTGAATGGGGGAGAGGAGGCCAATGATGCAGAGGAAGAAGAGGAGGAGGTGCAGCAAGTGAGCGAGCGTGCTCCGTCACTCCCTTCCCGTACTACGAGTGCTCCACGGATTCGAGCCACACCGCAGCAACGCCAAGGCCTTCAAGTCCCTGCAGCTGAGGAGGAAGGAAGGGGGAAGAGGAGAGTTCAACCCCCTAATAGGCTGACCTATGATGCGCCGGGAAAGCAGGGCAAGACAGCCCTGGCCGGAGCGGCAATGATGGTCGGAGACGACGAGGAGAGTGACTACGAGGAGTGTGCCTTCGCGTTCTTCTCTCCGGTGGAGATGCCGGGAGAACCAGCAACTCTCAAGGAGGCTTTGGAGAGTAGTGATGCTGAGGAGTGGAAGAAGGCCATGGAGAGTGAGCTGAAGAGCATCGAGGAGAATGACACGTTTGAATTGGTGGAGCTACCGGAGGGGCGTACGGCGATAACGTCCAAGTGGCTCTTCAAAATCAAGTCGGATGCCGACGGCAAGATCGAGCGCTACAAGTCTAGGCTTGTAGCCAAGGGGTACCAGCAGAAGGAGAAGGTGGACTTCAAGGAGCTGTTTGCCCCTGTGGTGAAGCCGACGACGCTGCGAACCCTATTCGCGGGAGCCGCCATCAAAGGATGGGTAGTAAAGCAAATGGACATCGTAACGGCATTCCTTAACGGCATCCTTGAGGAGGAGATTTTTATGGCGCAGCCAGAGGGGTTTGATGATGGTAGTGGCAGAGTGTGGAAGCTGAAGAAGGCCCTCTATGGGCTGAAGCAGGCCCCTAGGCAATGGTACATGAAGCTGCGCGAAGTGTTGGAGGGGATCGGCTTCACTCCCTCAACGGCCGATCACTCCTTGTTCATGCTTGGCGAGGGGGAGCAGAGGAGTTTCATGGTGGTTTATGTGGATGACATCCTCATTTTCTCACCCTCTTCTGACCTTGTGAAGGAGGTGATGCTGAAGCTTCAAGACAAGTTCAAGTGCAAGGCCCTTGGTGACGTGAGCTTCTACCTTGGGCTCCACATCGAACGAGATGTGGAGAAGCGGTGCATGCGGGTGCATCAACGAAAGTACCTGGAGGCATTGGCTGCCAACTTTGGGCAGAGTGAAGGCCATGTGGCTACACCCTTTCCCTCTGGGTTCAAGTGTGTGAAGGGACCAGAGCGTTGGTGAAGAGGAGAGGCGCCGATTTCACTCGTTGGTGGGCAGCCTCATGTATGCGGCGGTAAACACCCAACCGGACGTCGCGTTTGCTACCGGGCAGCTGGCTAGGGTTGTGCAATGCCCTAATGAGGAGCAGGTAGCAGCTGGAACGAGGGTGGCCAAGTATCTTGGCCAAACACCGACCGTTGGGCTGCAATACTCGGCGGCGGCACAAAGGCGCCAAAAGGGCGCGGATGGTGTTGAACCCGGGCGTTTGTTCCTCACCGCCTACTCGGATGCTTCATATGCATCAGAACCAGAGGACATGACAAGTGTGGGAGGCTTCATATGCTGTGTTGGTGGAGGCCCAACTGCTTGGGAGAGCAAGAAGCAGGTTGACCAAGCTTTGAGCTCGGTGGAGTCCGAGTACATGGCACTCTTCCGTGCCGTACGGGAGATTGTGTGGCAGCGGCGTTTGTTGGCTGAATTGGAGGAGGAGCAGCAAGGACCTACCCCACTGTACTGTGACAGCCAGGGTGCCATTGCTCTTGCTAAGAACCCTGTGTTGCATGGACTCACGAAGCACATGAGAGTGAAGTGGCATTGGACGAGGAGCATGGTAACCGCGGGTGAAGTTGAGTTGCGCTACGTGAAGACCACGGGGCAGCCGGCTGACATGATGACCAAGAGGCTGGTGGAGCAGCAGCATTGGAAGTGTTGCAAGCTGGCTGGGATGGCTCTGAACTGAGAGAGCAACATATCCTAAGGCCAACAATCCGAGGGGGAGTTTGTTGGTGCAACCCTACGGTTTGCACTCGGCTTGTTGTCCGTGTGCGTGAATGTGTGTGTGTATGGAATGGTATGAGGGCATGGGATAATATATATTTCATGCTTATAATTGTGTGTGAATGTTGAGTCATGATGTCGAGTGTGTGTGTCGACTCAATAGCGAGTTATCGCTAGACGCGTGTTACGCGGTCGTTTGTGTCTCGCGCGCGGTTTCTATTTTGTCGTGCGCGGTTTCTATTTTGTCCTGTGTCGAACGTTCGGCGTGTCGCAGGTGTGTGCAGCAGACCCATCAAGAACTCAAGGATGAGTTTGTGATGAAGAGCCCGAGCCTTGGTGTCAAGCCTCAAGTGATTTCGAAGCTTGCCAAAAGGGTACACCTCAAGATATTGAAGATAGTTACATTACTTTGTGTAGTGTAACATTTCACTTGGTGTAGGCCCTAGTGAAGGGTAGTTTCGAGACCCTTCGTGGTTGGGGACAGTGTGGCACTGTTCCACATCACTGTACCTCGGCTCTTGGGGTTTGTAGGAGCTGGGAGTCATTCCCAACTCGTAACTCTTCCTATCTTGTGTTCTAAGACTATAGTGGCTGCCATAGTACCGTTCGTTCAAACCGACGCTGTGTCGTCAATTCTTTATCAAATCGTGCAATCTAAATTGCTAATTGTAGGCGACGTGAAGACGCTCCAGATCCAATTTGAATCAAGTCATTTGCAGCTGTGAGCAGAACGCTATCAACGTTTGAAGCCGCTGTGCAGAAATCCGTCTGTGCTCTCTATCTTTCGTTTTAGGCACATTCAAGCCTATTGTGACTATAACAATAGACGCGCCGGACATGTGATCGAGTAGCGAGGCTCCGTCCCTGGAGTCACACTGAAGATAGAGCTGCAAGTCAATATCGACCGCACGGCCCTCAGCATCGAAGGTAAGCACTGTAGGACTAGCCATGGTGGCAGTAGCAGGGCGGCACGGCAGGGCGGCGCGGCACGGCAGGGCGGCACGGCTTGGCAGGGTGGCGCGGCACGGCAGGGCGGCGTGGCTCAGCAGGGCGGCGCGGCACGGCAGGGCGGCACGGCTTGGCAGGGTGGCGCGGCACGGCAGGGCGGCGTGGCTCAGCAGGGCGGCGCGGCTCTGCAGGGCGGCGCGGCTTGGCATGGCGGCGCGGCTAGGCTAGGCGGTGCGGCGCGGCAAGCAAGCAGGCGCAGCAGCGCGCTTGGCAGGGCGGGCGCTTACCAGGGGCGGGTGCAGGGCAGGGCCGTGACCGGCGGGTAGGGCAGGGCCGGTACAGGGCAGCAGCTGTGCAGGGCCGCTACGAGGCAGCGGTAGAGGAGGGCCGCGACGGGGCGGCTGCAGGGCAGGGCCGCGACGGGGCGGCTGCAGGGCAGGGCCGCGACGGGGCGGCTGCAGGGCAGGGCCGCGACGGGGCGGCTGTAAGGCAGGGCCGCGACTGGGCGGCTGTAGGGCAGGGCCGCGACGGGGCGGCTGTAGGGCAGGGCCGCGACGGGGCGGCTGTGGGGCAGGGCCGCGACGGGGCAGCTGAAGGGCAGGTCCACGACTGGGCGGCTGAAGGGCAGGGCCGCGACTGGGCGGATGCAGGGCAAGGCCGCGACGAGGCGGCGTATGGGCAGGGCCGCGACGGGGCGGCAGCAGGGTTGGGCCGCGACGAGCGGCAGCAAGGCAGGGCCGCGACAGGCGGCAGCAAGGCAGGGCCACGATAGGCGGCGGTGCCAGGCCGCGGCGGGCGGCTAGGGCAGGCCGCGAAGGGCTGCGACAGGGCAGGGCCGCGACGGGCGGCTAGGTCAGGGCCGCGACGGGTCGCGAAAGGGCAGGGCCTCGACGGGCCGTTAGGGCAGGGCCGCTACGGGCGGTAGTAGGGCAGGGCGCGCGACGGCGCTGGTGAGGCAGGCGCGAAGCGCGCTTTGGGCAGGGCAGGAAAAAAAAATTATCGTGGTGGGCCCTAAAAAAAAAACATTCCCACTAAGGAACCTGCTCTGAATCCATGTCAAGTTTAGGAACGAAGAATGACTAGAAACACCGCAGTACAAGGTTTGTATATGCAAAACCTAAATGGGCTGTACCCCTTAAGGAGTGCCCCACTACAGCCTAGAGCATAATGCTGACAGTTTTGTAACGTCCACCATCGTTGCCATGCACTTGGTTTCCTCTGCAGGTTCTCCAATTTTCTCCAACGTCCCGCTGTCACACACCGAGTGAGATGCACCGCTGTCCACCAGTGCCTGGAGGCGTCATTCTTTGCATATCACCTCGAGGAGTAGTGGTTCCTGCTGCACTGAGTAGCCAAAGAAGGTCTCATTAATAGGATCATAGGGTACATCAAAATGAATAACATCCCTATTCCCTGCCTCCACCATCAGTTGCATGGAATGGGAACCGAGTGAACTTGCTCAAAAGGCAAGTTTCACACTTGTGGGTTTCTGCTGCACCTGTCAGCTTCAGCCCCTTGACCCCTTCATCCTTGTGCAGTTGCTGTAGTGCGGGCATAGCAATGTGCCCGAGGCGACGGTGGGCTGTCATCCAGTCCATTTCACCTCCCCTTGCTGAAACTTTCAGCTCCTCTGCAGCTACATCGTTGCACTCCCCCTGGAAACCATTCCCCTTATCCCAAGGCACCACCGGCAGCTGCCACATGGACTTGCATATGTCCCTATTCTCGTGCAAATCCCAAAGCATCCGCTCCCCCAGCTGCCCCTTGTATGTTTTGGCACCCTCGGTACTTGTGCTCACCCCACACTTGCCCAACTTCCTCAAGGAGATGAGGTTTGCCTTCAAGTCAGGTACTAGCAGCACATCACTTAGCACCACCGGTTTGCCGTCAGCCCCACCCCCGTCACCTTGAGCGCATGCCCGGAAGCCGACTTCACTTCAGCAATTGGTGCTGCTCCCACATTGTCTAGGAGATCAGCCCTTGGCGTCATAGTCCATGCTGCTCCGGTGTCCAAAATCCACGTGTTGAGCGGGTGCAGCTCGGCTCCAGCATAGGCGATTACTGCGACCTCATCCGGCTCACCAACGTGGAAGAACTGACCGGCTTCCCTCTCCTCTTGTTCAGCCGGTTCATCATCGGCAATAGCTCCGGCGCCGCTCCCATCTTGAGTCCTATTGGAGGGGGTCCACCATGTCAGAATGTTATAATTGTCTATCTCTCTCTCTTTCTCTCTCTTCGTCTCTTTTTCTTTCTCCTTTTCCGGTGTCTTACTTTGCAGTGTGGGGTGATGGGCAGAGCTCGTCGTCCAGTGATGGCTACCTTTTGTCCAACTTAGTGATGGGTTGGGTGGGCGTGGGCATGTGTGCGCCACCGTACCGTTCAACCTCCTCCTCTCTCTCTCTCTCTCTCTCTCTCTCTCTCTCTCTCTCTCTCTCTCTCTCTCTCTCTCTCTCTCTCTCTGTCTGTCTCTCTCTCCCCCCCTCCTTGGCCTTTCCTTGTGATTTGTGGCGTGGGTGTGCCGAGCCTTGGCACCTCTTAATCTGCCCCCTTGGCGGCCCCTCCTTTTGGAACCCCTTTGTCACCTTGCTTTCTCGCTCCTTCCATCCCATCCCCCCCCCCCCCCCCCCCTTTTTTTTTTTTTTGAGCGAGCTTGCATGTGATTTTGCCTCTTGATTTTCCTTCTTGCTGCCATTGCTCGTGGCTTTTCCTTTTGACATTCCCTGAGTAGGCTTGCCAACTCTTAATTTCCAAAGTACAGCTCCAACCAAGAGCCCGTGGTTTAATATGAGGAAGTAAAAACAACTTGCAAGTCCCCCCTTTTTTTTTTTTTTTTTTTTTTTTTTTACAACAAGAAATACATTTCAGAGCCATCCATCAGCCACCCTGGCCTTAATCTAAGGGTCCCCTGACCTCTTTAAGTCCCTAGGCTGCTCCACAGCCGTGCACCCCCTGGTGCAATCCCCTATGCTCTTTCGGCAAGCGGGGGAAGGGGCATCGCCCTTGGTTACTCCTCACACCACGGGTGTGGGGCCTTGTCCGCCACGCCCCCCCATGGGGCAGGCATTTGCTATGTGCCCGGGCTGGCCACAGCGAAAGCAGGTGCCCTTGAAGGCCCTGTTTTGGCATGAGCCTTGTCCGGCACCTTTGTTGCCAATTTCCCCGTTGTCGAGGCCGTTACCGCGCACGGTGCGATTATAGCTCATGCGGGCGTGCTTCGATGCAGCCACGTCTGCCACGGCCAGCTTGTAGGAGCGGGAGGTGAGCAAACTCTTCGATTGATAGAGTTGGAAGCGGTCGGCCGCTTCAAAACCCGCCTCGTCCGCCACCAAGAGCACCTCGAAGCGCTTGTTAATGAGCGTTTCAATTTAGTGACGTTGGCGAGCGCTCCTTCCGCATCGCCTTGCTGCAGCTGGAGCTCCATGAGCCTGAGGTGGGCTTGGATGGCAGAGAAAACCTCTGCCTGATCACGCGCACCCTTGCGGTTGAAAGTGGTAGTTGCGGTTGAGGGAGCGAGCGAGGGGAGAGTGGAGCGAGGGGCATTGGAAAAAATTGGATTGCGGCAGCGAGGAGCCTCACCAGCAGCATCTTCGGACTCGTCGCTGTCTTCTTCGGCGGGTGCCGGAGCGGGGTTCTTCTCGATGCGAGCGGCCTTAGGCGGGCGAGGGGCGACTGCATTTTCTTCCTTCTTGTTATTTTTTGCAGATGCTGTAACTTCGTCATTGTTAGAAGTCCCCGCAGTTACAGGTGCTTGCTGCTGTAACATCGCCAGCAGTGCCTGAACCTGCGCAGTGGTCAAGGCAAGGGGGTTGGCGTCAGTAGGGGCCGAGGGTGCCAAGGGCGCCGAGGGTGCTGCTGGCGCGTGCTCCATGTCGCGTGCGCCAGAAGGGCCGGCCTGGCCGGCCGAAGCGATGATGACAGCCGCGTCAGCGGCTGTCTTTTTCGCCATGTCGCGCGGCTGCTTGGAAGCAGCGCGCGCGGCAAGAAGCTCCTCGGAAGGCGCCGAGGAGGTCGCGCCAAACAGGACTTCGACGCCAGTGGCGAGGTCCTCGCGTGCCTCCTCGGCAGGACGTTTCGCACGACGCGCGGTTGCCCCGGGCAGACTTCCGGAGTTTTGCGCGCCTGGGGTGTTCGCCGTCTTGTTTCCTTCGTGAATAGAAACGTTGTTGACGGGCGCCATTGAAGCAATGTTGTGCTTAAGTATGTCGGCGAGAAGTGTTGTCGGAGCAGTAAAACGTGGAAGTGACTGAGTCTTCGCCAGATTGGACGAGATTGAGAGGAACTCAAACCGAAAATCTGAAAAGAAGAAAGTGGGTGAGGCCAAATGGCCTCCAACCCCTCTTTTGTAGCCAAAAGAGGGCGAGTAGCGATGCGACGCTGCCTTTGCTGCGTTGGCAATCGCTTCACTATCACAATACAAAATTTTAGAAAGTGAATACACTTTCAAAAATTATCACTTTAATAATCTCAAGCATTTTACATTTACTCTGCTTTGAGGTCGAGGGCCCACCAGGGCCTATGTTTGGTTTTTGGCTACTCACGATTAGCAGTGTAGCATTTTCCAAAACCCTTCTGATTAGTGTGAAATTTTTCGTTACACTGATACATCAGTGTAACATTGAGTTTCAAAAAATTTACCCCAGAGCATCAGTGTGGTATATTTGTGTACCCTTATCGCAAAAAAATATTACTAATCGTTTTAGAAATTGGGAAACAACATTTTATTAATATAGCCATTCAGTCACATGTATGTACGCTCATCCTCGCTACCATCAGACGACTCCTCTCTTTTCTTTCCTTTTCCAAAGCACGACTTGTATGGGGCAGGTGTTTTTGCGGATCTTCTCTTTTTTTGCTTCCGCCAGATATCCACCACCTCGGGCCACTTGTACTCATAGCTTAACATGTTCAGGGTCATCAGTTCGGATAGCCGGGCGTCGCCAAGCGATGTCCGCAACCAGCTTTTGATCACGTTTTGGCGGCTGAATCCGCGCTCGCACTCTACGGTACTTAGCGGAATTATTGCCAGCGCCTGCCACATGGACATCAGGTTGGGAAAACAGCGCGGCCAATCCTTGGTCCTCAACATTTTGTTAAGACCCTGGTAGAAGTCATCGTCCTGGTAGTGGCGAGACATGACGTGGCAGAAGCTGGCCAGCTCGAGCTCTGCCGCTCGGTGGTTGAAGCCTGCCACGTGTGATGGAGGGACAACATTTTGTGAGTAGAAAGGCCGAAACAAAACAAAACAAAACATGCTCATACAAGACAACATCCACGTGTGGATAATTACCTGGCAGCCGGTTGTTGAAGAGCTGCGCGTTGGCATCCAGCCAACTCAGCACCCGATGCTCCCGCTTGTCTGACGCTTCCGGCCACGTTTCAACTTTGTAAAGCTTGCTGCCCTCCATTTGCTTCAAGCTCCACATGCGAGTGTACATGTTTGTCGCCACCTCCAGTGCGAACGCTTTGCACAACTTGATGCAGTCGGCCATCGAGCTGCCGTATTGGTGTCCTGGTATTGGCGCCTCGCTCAGCACGATCTGATGTGAAGATGGCTCACCATCCGCATCCGTGCTGTCCACGCGGATCGTTCGCCTGCCGCTGCCAAGGCGTGCGATGAATGGCGACAGCAGCTTGCAGCCAATCCGATGAATAGCCCGCGCTCGGCCCCCCGTCGACCCCTAGCCCCGCGCCACGGCCCCCGTCGACTTTAGCTCGCGCCACGGCCCCGTCGACCCCTAGCCCGCGCTCGGCCCCCGTCGACCCCTAGCCCCGCGCCCGGCCCGTCGACCCCTAGCCCGCGCTCGGCCCCCCGTCGACCCCTAGCCCCGCGCCCGGCCCTGTCGCCCCTAGCCCGCGCTCGGCCCCCTGTCGACCCCTAGCCCCGCGCCACGGCCCCCGTCGACCCCTAGCCCGCGCCACGGCCCCATCGACCCCTAGCCCGCGCTCAGCCCCCGTCAACCCCTAGCCCTGCGCCCGGCCCGTCGACCCCTAGCCCGCACTCGGCCCCCCATCGACCCCTAGCCCCGCTCCCGGCCCTGTCGCCCCTAGCCCGTGCTCGGCCCTGTCGCCCCTAGCCCGCGCTCGGCCCCCCGACGACCCCTAGCCCCGTGCCTGGCCCCGTCGACCCCTAGCCCCGCGCCTAGCCCCCGTCGACCCCTAGCCCTGTCAAACATTCATCATATAGCTTGTCTAGGCTATAGTGGGGTAGACACTAAAGGGTACAGTTTCCTAGGGTTTCCTACTTGTACCCAACCTTGTTCTAGTTCATCCATTTTTCCTCTTTCTTCACATGGTATAGAGCGGGTTCCCTTGTGGGACCGTTTCTTCCTAAGGGCCCACCATTTTTTTTTTTTCCTAACCTGCCCGAAGCGCGCTTCGCGCTCTGCCCTGCCCTACCCTTTCGCGGCCCCTTAGCGGCCTGCCCTGCCCCTTCGCGGCCCCCTTCGCGGCCCCTTAGCGGCCCCTTCGCGGCCCCGTTGCCCGTAGCGGCCCCTTCGCCGCCCCGTTGCCCGTAGCGGACCCTTAGCGGCCCCGTACCGTCGCCGGTCACGGCCCCGCCCCGTCGCCACCCGGGTGTCGCCCCTGCCTCGTCGCGACGCCCCTGCGGGACCCGCGCGGCGTCGCCCCTGCCCGCCGCGGCTCTAAGCCGCCCCGTCGTCGCCACCCCTGCAGCAGCTGCCGTCGCCCCTGTTGTCGCCGTAGCGGCCCTGCCGCCCCGTCGTCGCCGTCCCTGCAGCAGCTGCCGTCCCTGCAGCAGCTGCCGTCGCCGTCCCTGCTGCAGCAGCAGCTGCCACCGTAGCGGCCCTGCTGCCGCTGCCGAGCCTGCAGCCGCCCTGCCGACGCGCCTGTCCCGGCTCTGGTCTGCCGCCTCGCCGCGGCCCCGCCCCCCCTTCCTTCTGGCGGCCCCCTGCCCTGCTGGCGCGCCCCGGCCCAGCCCCACCAGTAGCGGCCCACCTCTTCCACCACTGGTAAGTGCACCGCCGCCCCGGGGGGTGCTGCACCCGCGCCGCCCGGCCTAGCCGAGCCGCCCTACCGAACCGCCCCGCCCTGCCGAGTCGTGCTGCTACTGCTGCTGCTGTAGCTAGGCCACTGCTGCTGCTCCTGCTGCTATGGCAAACCCTAATGTACTCACATTCGATGCTGAGGGTCGAGCGGTCGACTTTGAGGTCTGGGTAGATGATCTGCAGCTTTTCCTACAGTGCGATAGCAAGGATGGCCTCTTACTGTTCGATCTCACGTCTGGTGCCTCTACTGCCCCTGCTGCTGATGCTGACAGTACTGTTCGCTCGCAGTGGACCACGCGCGATACTGCTGCCCGCCTTGCTGTGCATAGTCACCTACCGTCCACTGAGCGCGCGCACTTTAGTCAGTACAAGAGTGCTAAGACTCTGTACGACGCTGTAGTTGCACGCTACTCCTCCCCTGCCACTGCTGCCCTTAGTCGCCTCATGCTGCCGTACCTGTTCCCTGACCTCGCCGTCTTTGCCACAGTCGCTGACCTCATTACGCACCTCCGCACTAGTAACACCCGCTACCGCGCTGCGCTTCCTGCTGAGTTCTGCACCAAGAACCCCCCCCCCCATGTACATCACCCTCTACTACCTAGTCACCCGGCTCCTTGACTCCCTTCGCTCGGTCAGGGACCACTTCCTCTCTGTTTGCCCCACCACACTCACTGTTCACCTCCTCGAGGAGCGCCTCCTTGCAGCTGAGAAGAGTATAGTCGCTGTAGGAGCCTCTCGTGGTGACCCTCGTGCCCCTTTCTTTGAGGGGTGCTTCCCGGTCCCCCTTTTGCCCTCTGTTGCCTCTGCTGCTGCTGTCAACCTCGTTGGCACCGAGTCGGTCAGCGCTGCGTCTGCTCCTAGTGGGAGGCGCCGCAACGGCAAGGGCAAGGGGGGCAAGGGCGCTGGAGGAGCTGGCGGGGGCGGCGGTGGTGGCGGTGGAGGCGGCGGAGGGGGTGGGGGTGGGAGTGGTGGTGGGGATGGGGGCTTCAGTGGCGGCGGTGGAGGTGGAGGCGGAGGCGGCGGCGGCGGTGGGGGTGGAGGCGGCGGCGGCGGCGGCGGTGGCGGAGGTGGAGCTGGTCGGGGTGGAACTGTGCAGCGGGGAGACTTTGGTGGTGGTCAGCGCTAGCAGCAGCAGCGCTCTCGTGAGACTCCGTCGCCCCAGCAGCTTCGTGAGTGGTACGCTGCACGCCAGCGGCCTGGGGGTACTGGTCCCTGTACCTACGTCTTGCGTACAGGCGACCGCACTGGGGAGCCGTGCGGCGGGCCGCACGCCACCCAGCGCTGCTTTGGCCGCCTGACGGGCGCCTGGCGTATCTAGTTCCCTCACGCCACTGAGATCCCTCGCTGGGGTGATCTGCTCAAGTCGGGTGTAGCTATCTTTGATCTTGATTATGATGCTATTCTTGCTGCCATGTATGTTGTGTCTACTAGTGCTGAGGGTGAATGTTACCTGTGTGTTCCGCCTGACCCGGGCATTGAGGCCGCTGCTCTAGGTGCTTGTGAGTCTGCTGCTTCAGGTGCTGGTGAGTTTGCTCTCTCAGGTACCGCGTCGGCTCAGGTTTTGCACACCTTCACCCTCGACTCGGGTGCTTCCCGCTCCTTCTTTCAAGACCGCACCACACTCACGCCGCTCAGTCGGCCGGTTGCAGTCTCCCTGGAAGACCCCTCTGGGGGTCCTGTCCTTGCCCACTACTCCACTGTCCTACCGTGTCCGGCGACCCCTTCTGGCTCCTTGTCGGGTCTTTACCTCCCCTCGTTCTCTACGAACTTGGTGAGTGGTTCTGACATACAGGATGGGGGGGTTGACCAGTTCACTCCTGCGAGTCAGCGAGTGACCCACTGCACGTGTGCTCGGACGGGCCGACACTTGGCCACGTTTACCCATCAGCCGGGGTCGAGCCTGTACACACTGACTACCGAGTCTCCTCCGGTTCCTGCGTCTGGCCAGGTAGCTGCGTCGGGTCAGGTGTTTGCTGCAGCGTCCAGGTCTGGTCCTGAGTCTGCCCCCTGCTCGTGTCGTCTCCTGTCTCACCAGACTCTCCTCTGGCACCACCGCCTTGGTCACCCCTCCCTGCCTCTTCTCCGAGGCATGGCCTCCCGTGTCCTTGTCTCTGGTCTCCCCCGGTCCCTCCCTCCCCTTCCCCCGGGGCCTGCCCCTACCTCCGTTCCCTGCGTCGAGGGGCGGCAGTGCGCCGCTCCTCACTCCTCCGAGTTTCCTCCGACAGAGGCTCCGCTGCAGACTCTCCACATGGACGTGTGGGGCCCAGCCCGCGTCCGTGGACAGGGTCACGAGCGTTACTTCCTGCTGGTGGTTGACGACTACTCGCGTTACACCACAGTCTTCCCCTTGCGCCGCAAGGGTGAGGTCACTGAGGTGTTGATCGACTGGATCCGCGCTGCCCGTCTCCAGCTCAGAGAGAGTTTCGGCTCGGACTTTCCTATTCTGCGTCTGCACTCCGACAGAGGTGGAGAGTTTTCCTCCGACCTTCTGCGAGCCTTCTGTCGTGCGGAGGGCATCCGCCAGACGTTCACGCTTCTGGCCTCTCCACAGCAAAATGGGATTGCTGAGCGCCGCATTGGCATGGTCATAGACGTCGCTCGTACGTCCATGACCCATGCGGCTGCTCCCCATTTTCTGTGGCCGTTCGCGGTTCAGTACGCGGCGCATCAGATCAACCTTCAGCCCCGGGCCTCGATGCCGGAGACCTCCCCTACTCTGCGGTGGACGGGGAAGGTTGGCGATGCGTCTGCGTTCCGTGTCTGGGGATCTCGAGCTTTCGTCCGTGACTTGTCTGCGGACAAGCTGTCCTCCCGTGCTGTTCCTTGCGTCTTCCTTGGCTTCCCCCCTGACGCGCCTGGTTGGCAGTTTTACCACCCCACCTCGCGCCGTGTTCTGTCCTCCCAGGACGTCACGTTTGACGAGTCGGTTCCGTACTACCATCTCTTCCCCTACCGCGCTGCCCCCCTCCCACCACCGCCGCTCTTCCTCGCGCCCGGTCCCCCCCCCGGTAGACCCCCTCCCCCCTCAGGGTCCTGCCCCCTCAGGTGTGTCCCAGGTAGACGCAGTCGAGCCTGTCGAGGTAGCTGTTGACTCTGGTGCTGCTAGGGGTGCTGAGCCTGAGCGTGCGGAGCCTGGGGGTGCTGGGTCTGGGGGTGCTGAGCCTGAGCGTGCGGAGCCTGGGGGTGCTGGGTCTGGGGGTGCTGAGCCTACTGGAGGTCTTGCTGAGCGTCGTGAGCCTGAGTCGCGTCCTGCGTCACCTGTTCGTGCTGCTCGCACTGGTCGTCGTGTTCCACGTCAGCGTCCTCCTGCGGTCCCGGGCACGCACCAGATGGCACTGCGTCCTTCCACTGCTCCGCAGCGTGTCCCTTTGCCGTCTCCTCCAGAGTCCTCTCTTCCTGCTCTTGCTGACCAGTTTGACTCCCTTCGTGCTGCCAGTCCTACTGTCACGCGTCTCCTGACTACTGTTGTCACTGACCCTTCCTTCGAGTCCACTGCTGCGTCTGCCTTAGTTGCTGAGCTTGTCGACTTCGCAGCCCACTGTCGTCTAGACTACGCCGCTAGTCTTGTTGCTGATTCTGAGTCTGTCTGTCCTCCGTCCGTCAAGGGTGAGTGTGCTCTTAGCACGGACGTCCTTGAGGACAGGCAGGAGGAGTTCCAGTGTTTTGCTGCTGCTTTACCTCATCTCGTGTCCATGCTGCTTGCCCCTGAGGGAGACCCGGATGCATCAGACATCCCGACCCCGCGCTCTTACGCAGAGGCGGTAGAGGGTCCGTACTCCTTTCAGTGGCAGTCAGCCATGGACGCTGAGATGGCTTCCTGGAAGTCCACAGGCACCTACGTCGACGAGGTTCCCCCACCTGGGGCGAACATCGTCAGTGGCATGTGGATTTTCAGGGTGAAGCGGCCGCCGGGTTCTCCGCCTGTCTTCAAGGCGCATTACGTGGCTCGAGGCTTCAGTCAGCGGCAGGGAGTTGACTACTTGCAGACCTTCTCCCCGACCCCGAAGATGACCACTCTTCGGGTTCTGCTGCACGTCGCTGCTCAGCGTGACTACGAGCTTCACTCTCTTGACTTCAGCACTGCTTTCCTACAGGGCAGCCTGCACGAGGAGATCTGGCTGCGCCGCCCACCTGGCTTCACTGGGTCGTTTCCTGCTGGTACCCAGTGGAGCCTCCGGCGGCCAGTCTACGGTCTCCGCCAGGCGCCCCGTGAGTGGCACGACACACTGAGGACTACGCTTGTGGATCTTGGGTTTGCTCCTTCTACTGCTGACCCGTCGCTGAATCTGCGCACCGACACTTTGCTGCCGCCGTTCTACATCCTCGTGTACGTCGACGACTTGGTCTTTGCTACTGCTGACACTGCTGGACTTGCCCACGTGAAGTCCGAGCTACAGAAGAGACACACTTGCACAGACCTGGGTGAACTGACAAGCTATCTTGGCTTGCAGATCACCCGGGACAGAGCTCGGCGCACCATTACCCTGACTCAGTCACACATGGTGCAGCAGGTCCTTCAGCGCTTCGACTTCACGTACTCCTCGCCTCAGGCCACTCCTCTGTCTACTCGCCACTCGCTCTCAGCTCTGCCTTCGGATGAGTCCGTAGAGCCGAGTGGCCCATACCCAGAGCTTGTTGGCTGCCTCATGTACCTGATGACCTGCACTCGACCTGACCTGGCATACCCTCTTAGCATCTTGGCACGCTATGTTGCTCCTGGGAGACACCGACCAGAGCACATGGCTGCAGCGAAGAGGGTGTTGCGCTACTTGTGCAGTACGTCGGGCATGGGGCTAGTGCTTGGAGGGCGGGGTCCAGTGGTCCTCACTGGTCACGCAGACGCGTCTTGGGTTGACGACCTGGCTACGCAGCGGTCGTCACAGGGTTACACCTTCAGCCTTGGTTCCGGCTCTGTTTCCTGGCGGTCTACCCGCTCGTCTTCTGTTCTCAGCTCCAGTTGTGAGGCTGAGATCTACGCAGGGGCCATGGCTGCACAGGAGTTACGCTGGCTCACCTACCTGCTGACTGACCTGGGAGAGCCGCCTCGTTCTCCTCTAGTTCTGTACGTAGACAACAAGGCCATGCTGGCCTTGTGTCGGGAGCACAGACTGGAGCACAGAACGAAGCACATTGCTCTTCGCTACTTCCTTGCTCGTGAGCTGCAGCAGCGTGGTCAGCTGCGCCTTGCTTACGTGGCCTCTTGGGCCAACACTGCTGATATCTTCACCAAGGCACTTCAGCCTTGTGATCATCAGCGCTTCTGTACTATGTTAGGTCTTGTGCCTACTTGGCCTCACTTGCTCACGTCTTGACTTTGCTTGTACTGTGATATATATATATATACATGCACTTGCATGTTTACCTTTCTATATATATAATCCTGCATGTGAACTGGCCTTGTGGCCTTTGAACTTGTGCTCGGAATGTGTGGTGACGTTGTGATCCACCCTGAGCTTGCTGTGCTTTGCTTGACAGGTCTTGTGACCTCTTGTTCTCCCCCACTTTGCCTATGGGGGTGTGTCAAACATTCATCATATAGCTTGTCTAGGCTATAGTGGGGTAGACACTAAAGGGTACAGTTTCCTAGGGTTTCCTACTTGTACCCAACCTTGTTCTAGTTCATCCATTTTTCCACTTTCTTCACAAGCCCCGCGCCCGGCCCCGTCGACCCCAAGCCCGCGCCCGGCCCGTCGACCACTAGCCCGCTCTCGGCCCCCCGTCGACCCCTAGCCCCGCGCCCGGCCCCGTCGCCCCAAGCCCGCACTCGGTCCCGGTCGACTCCTAGCCCAGCGCCCGGCCCCGTCGCCCCTAGCCCGCGCTAAGACCTCGTCGACCCCTAGCCCGCGCCCGGCCCGTCGACCCCTAGCTTGCGCTCGGCCCCTCCCGTCGACCCCTAGCCCCGCGCCCGGCCCCGTCACCCCTAGCCCCGCGCCCGCCCCCCCCCCCCCCCCCCCCCGTCGACCACTAGCCCCGCGCCCGGCCCCTCCCCCCGTCAACCCCTAGCCCCGCGCCCGGCCCCGTTGACCCCTAGTCCGCGCGCCCGGCCTAGTTGGCCCCTAGGCCCCAGGCCCCTCGGCCCCTTCTCCTTATTGTCACTACTGCTGCTACTACTACAGCTTCTACTACTGCTTCTGCTGCTCCTGCCGATTGCATAGCTATGGCCTCGCTTCGGTTTCTCGCATTCGATCATGAGGGTAGACCGGTTCAGTTTGACACGTGGCTCGACGACCTGCAGCTGTACCTCTTTAGCGATATTAAGGACGGTGTTTCCCTGTTTGACCACGTGTCCGGTGCCGCTGCTGCCCCTCCCACCACAGCTGACGGTGCGACTCGCTCACAGTGGCTTTCTCGCGACGCTGCTGCCCGCTTAGCCATTCGCAACCACCTGCCGTTAGCTGAATGCGCTCACTTAGGACAGCACAGGACCGCACAGGCACTGTACGACGCTGTAGTCGCTCGCTACTCCTCCCCTGCCACTGCTGCTCTAGGCCGCCGACTTCTGCCCTACCTGTTCCCCGACCTATCCGCCTTTGCCACAGTCGAGGGCCTAGTTTCCCACATTCGCGCTAGCGACGCTCGCTACCGTGTTGCCGTCCCTGCAGAGTTCCTTGACAAGAACCAGCCCCCGATGTTCATCATTCTCTACTTCATAGTCACTCGCCTCCCTGACTCTCTTCGCTCTGTCAGGGACCACTTCCTCTCTCTTGACCCCACCTCCCTCACTGTTGACCTCCTCGAGCAGCATCTCCTTGCAGCTGAGACTAGTGCAGTTGCTGTAGTTGCTGCTCGTGGCACTCCGCACCTCTTTGAGGGGTGCTCCCCCTCCTTTGAGGGGTGCTCCCCCTCCCCCCTTGCCCCCTCCTACGCCTCTGCTGCTGCAGACGTCTCTATTGCTAAGGACGTCGGGGCTGCTTCTGCTATTGCGAAGTGCCACAGCAGCAAGGGCAAGGGTGGCAAGGGTGGTGGAGGTGGCGGTGGTGGTGGAGGTGGTAGCGGGAGTAGTGGTGGGGGCAGCAGTGGAGGTGGTGGCGGCGGTGGGACTGGTGGAGGGAGTGGGGGCTCTGGTGGCGGTGGTGGAGGCAGTGGTGGGAGTGGCGGTAGTGGCGGAAGTGGGACTGGTGGCGGTGGGACTGGCGCTCGGCGTGTTGATTCTGGAGGTGGCCAGCGTCAGCAGCTGCACGTCGGAGCGAGACCCCGTCGCCCCAGCAGCTTCGTTAGTGGTTGTTTCAGCGTGGGGCGTCTGGGGATAGTGTGAGCTGCCCGTATGTCAGTCGCACGGGTGACGGTGCTGGTCAGACATGCGGGAAGGCGCACACTCAGCACCGCTGCTTCTCCCGTCTCGACGACGCTTGGCGAGCTAAGTTTGGTGACAAGGTCGAGCGCCCTCGCAGGGCAGATCTGCTTAGGTCTGGAGTTGCTATCTTTCACCTAGACTTTGATGTTATCCTTACTGCTATGTATGCTTTGTCTGTTAGTGCTGAGGGTGACTGTTACCGGTGTGTGCCACCTGACCCTGGTATAGCCGCTGCTGCTCTAAGTGCTAGTGAGTCTGGTACTCTCCCTGGTACTGCGCCTGCTGAGGCCTTGCACACCTTCACGTTGGACTCAGGCGCCTCGCGCTGTTTCTTTTGTGACAGCACCACTCTCACTCCTCTCCCTGCACCTGTCCCGGTCAGACTGGCTGACCCCTCCGGGGGACCGGTAGTGGCCCGTTCCTCCGGAGTCCTCCCGTGTTCGGCAGTTCCGTCCGGCTCACTGTCCGGTCTTCACCTCCCCTCGTTCTCTGCGAACTTGGTGAGTACCGCTGCCCTCCAGGATGCGATGGTCACTACCACCACTCCTGGGGGTCAGCGTGTGACGATCTACACGTGCACACAGACGGGGCGTCACCTGGCCACGTTCACTCGTCGGCCAGGGTCGAGTCTGTACACACTCGCTACCGAGCCTCCTCAGGTAGTTGTGTCTGCTCAGGTGTCCGCGTCAGGCCAGGTAGCCGCCTCTTGCTCGTGTCGCCTCTTGCTCGTGTCGCCTCCTGTCGCACCAGACTCTTCTGTGGCACCACCGCCTGGGTCACCCCTTCCTGCCACGCCTTCGTGGCATGCACTCTCGTCTTCTTGTCTCTGGTCTTCCCAGGTCCCAACCTCCCCTGCCGCCCTCGCCTGCCCCACCCTGCCTTCCTTGCGTCGAGGGGCGGCAGCGCGCCGCTCCTCACTCCTCCTCGTTTCCCCCGACGACTGCTCCCCTGCAGACTCTCCACATGGACGTGTGGGGCCTAGCCCGCGTCAGTGGACAGAGCCGCGAGCGCTACTTTCTGCTGGTCGTTGACTACTACACGCGGTACACCACGGTTTTCTCCTTGCGCAGCAAGGGTCAGGTCCCTGATGTCTTGATCCCTTGGATCCGCACGGTCCGTCACCAGCTCCGCAAGCGCTTCGGCCAGGACCTTCGTGTCATGCGTCTGCACTCTGACAGAGGTGGTGAGTTCTCTGCCAACCTCTTGCGGGACTTTTGTCGTGGGGAGGGCATTCTCCAGTCGTTCACGCTTCCGGACTCCCCTCAGCAAAATGGGATTGCTGAGTGCTGCATTGACTTAGTCATGGAGGTCGCTCGTACCTCCATGATCCATGGAGCTGCTCCCCATTTTCTGTGGCCGTTTGCGGTCCGGTACGCTGCGCATCAGCTCAACCTCTGGCCCCGTGTCTCCTTGCCGAAGACCTCGCCCACACTGCGTTGGACGGGGGAGGTTGGCGATGCGTCGGTGTTCCGGGTCTGGGGATCTCGTGCCTTTGTTCGCGATACATCCGCGGGCAAGCTCTCCGCCTGTGCTATCCCCTGCATCTTCCTTGGCTTTGTCCCTGACGCGCCGGGCTGGCAGTTTTACCACCCCACCTCGCGCCATGTCTTCCCCTCTCAGGACGTCACTTTTGACGAGTTGGTTCCCTTTTACCGTCTCTTCCCCTACCGCTCTGCCCCTCCCCCGCCCCCGCCGCTCTTCCTTGCTCCCGGTCTTCCTCCGGTAGACCCCCTCCCGCCCCAGGGTCCTGCTCCCTCAGGTGTGTCTCAGGTAGACCCTCTCCTTGGTCCTGCGCCCGTTCAGGTAGCTGTCGGCTCACGTACTGCTAGAGGTGCTGTGTCTGGGGGTGCTGCGTCTGGGGGTGCGGAGCCTGGGGGTGCGGAGTCTGAGGGTGTTGAGACTGGGGGTGCTGAGCATGGGGGTGTTGAGACTGGGGGTGCTGAGCCTGGGGGTGGTGAGCCTGAGGGTGTTGAGCCTGGGGGTGCTGCGTTGGAGGGTGCGGAGTCTGGAGGTGCTGAGCCTCAGGGTGCTGCTTCGTCTGGAGGTTCTGCAGGTGCTTCGCCGAGACTGTCTTCGCAGCAGCTGCGTGAATGGCTTGTTCGGCGTGCACGCCTTTGGAGTGGGGCTACCAGAGCTAGAGGTTCTGGAGCTGCTGGAGCTGGAGGTGCTGGAGTTGCTGCTGGAGCTGGTGTTACTGGTGGTACTGCGGCCACTGGTCCTGGAGGTGCTCGTATCCGGGGTACTGGAGCTGCCGGGACTGGTGGTGTTGAGGGTGCTGGAGCTGGTGACCCTACGGAGTCTAGATCTACTGGTACTGGTGGCTCTGGCGCTGGTGGCGCTGGAGCTGGAGGAGCTGGAGCTGGAGGCATTGGCGCAGGAGACGCTGGAGTTGGAGGCCCTGGTGTTGGAGGTGCTGGAGCTGGAGGAGCTGCTGCTATTGACCCTGGTGGCACTGTGCGGCCGCGACCGTACTTCGTTCCCCTCCTTCAGCAGGTTCTAAGTACCCCGTCTTCTACTGACCTTACTCCTCCCCTCCTGTGTCCCCCGCCTGACCAGTTGCAGCCGCCGTTACAGCCGGCCTCTCCAATGTCTGCTCCTTCTCCTTACACTGAGCAGTCCGACGGTCTTACAGAGCGTCGTGAGCCTGCGTCTCGTCCTGTCTTGCCTGTTCGCACTGCTCGTCATGTTCCTCGTTCGCGTCCTCCTCCTGTCCCTGGCACGCACGCCATGACCCTTCGTTCTTCCTCTGTTCCCCTGCGTGTTCCTCTGCTTGCTCCTCCTGTATCCTCTCTTCCTGAGGTCCCTGACCCTGAGTCTGACCGTGCTCGTGTTGCCAGTCCCATTGTCTCTCATCTCCTCGCCACTGCTGTCACTGACCCTTCGTTTGAGTCTGCTGGTGTGTCTGCTCTCGATGCTGAGCTGCTTGACTTTGCTGCTGCCTGCCGTCTAGACTACACCACTGCTCTCGTTGTTGAGTCTGCGTCTACCAGTCCTCCGTCCATCGGGGGTGAGTGTGCTCTTGGCACAGACATCGTTGAGGACAGGCAGGAGGACTTTGAGTGTCTTGCAGCTGCTGTACCTCGTTTCGCTTCCATGCTGCTTGCCCCTGAGGGAGACCCGGATGCTCCAGACATCCCGACCCCGCGCTCTTACGCAGAGGCGATTATGGGTCCTTACTCCTCTCAGTGGCAGGCAGCCATGGATGCCGAGATGGCATACTGGAAGTCCACAGGCACCTACGTCGACGAGGTTCCCCCACTTGGGGCGGACATTGTCGATGGCATGTGGATCTTCAGGGTGAAGCGGCCGCCGGGTTCTCCGGCTGCCTTCAAGGCGCGTTACGTTGCTCGAGGCTTCGATCAGCGACAGGGAGTTGACTACTTCCAGACCTTCTCCCCCACCCTGAAGATGACTACTCTTTGGGTGTTGCTGCACGTCGCTGCTCAGCGTGACTACGAGTTGCTTTCCTGGACTTCAGTACAGCCTTCCTGCAGGGCAGCCTGCTCGAGGAGATCTGGCTGCGCCGACCACCTGGTTTCCTTGGGACGTTCCCTGCAGGTACTTAGTGGAGCCTCCGCCGGCCAGTCTATGGTCTCCGCCAAGTGCCTCGCGAGTGGCACGACACACTGAGGACTACACTTGCAGCTCTTGGGTTTGCTCCTGCTACTGCTGACCCGTCGCTACTTCTACGCACCGACACCTCGCTGCCGCTGTTCTACGTCCTTGTCTACGTCGACGATCTAGTCTTTGCCACTGCTTACACTGAGGCACTGATCCTTGTGAAGTCGGAGCTGCAGAACAGACACACCTGCACTGACCTGGGTGAACTGCGCAGCTATCTTGGCTTGCAGATCACCCGGGACAAAGCTCGGCGCATCATTACCCTGACTCAGTCACACATGGTGCACCTTGGCTTCCAGTTCTCCTCGCCACAGCCCACTCCTCTGTCTACCAGCCACTTGCTCTCAGCTCCACCTTCGGACGAGTCCGTAGAGCCGAGTGGTCCGTACCCAGAGCTTGTGGGTTGCCTCATGTATCTGATGAAGTGCACTCTACCTGACCTTGCGTACCCTCTCAGCCTTCTGGCTCGCTACGTGGCTCCCGGTAGGCACCGAAAGGTGCACTGGGATGCTGCGAAGAGGGTACTGCGCTACTTGTGCAGTGCGTCAGGGATGGGGCTCGTGCTTGGAGGACGGGGTCCAGTTGTCCTCACCGGTCACGCAGACGCTTCCTGGGTTGACGACTCAGCTATGCAGCGGTCGTCACAGGGTTACACCTTCAGCCTTGGCTCCGGCTCTGTTTCCTGGCGGTCTACCCGCTCGTCTTCGGTTCTCAGCTCCAGTTGTGAGGCTGAAATCTACGCCGGGGCCATGGCTGCACAGGAGCTACGCTGGCTCACCTACCTGCTGACTGACTTGGGAGAGGAGCCTCGTTCACCTCCAGTTCTGTACGTAGACAACAAGGCCATGATTGCCTTGTGTCAGGAGCACAGGCTGGAGCACCGAACGAAGCACATCGCTCTTCGATACTTCCTTGCTCGAGATTTGCAGCAGCGTGGTCAGCTTCGTCTTGCTTATGTTTTCACCAAGGCACTTCAGCCTTGTGATCGTCAGCGTTTCTGTACTGTTCTAGGCCTTGTACCTACTGTGCCTCACTTGCTTACTTCTTGACTCTTCTTG
The DNA here is from genome assembly GCA_947471745.1 of Closterium sp. Naga37s-1. Lineage (NCBI taxonomy): Eukaryota > Viridiplantae > Streptophyta > Zygnematophyceae > Desmidiales > Closteriaceae > Closterium > Closterium sp. Naga37s-1. The sequence continues at coordinate 3,971,171 of CANJKZ010000084.1, read as the reverse complement.
TACTGTGATCTCTATACATATGCCTGTATGCTTACACTTGCTAGGTTGTGTTCACTGTATTGCTTGTTCTCCTTTATATAACTCTGCATGTGAACTGGCCTTGTGGTGACGTCGTGATCCACCCTGAGCTTGCTTTGCCTTTCCTGACTGGTCTTGTGACCACTTGTTCTCCCCCACTTTGCCTATGGGGGTGTGTCAAACTTATATGCTATAGTCTGTCTAGGCTGTAGTGGGGTAGTTCATATAGGGTGCAACACTTTTAGGTTTCCTACTTGTACCCACCTGCTTGCTAGTTCAGTCATTTTCTTCCTTAACTATTCTGACATGGTATTCTGAGCAGGTTCCCTCGTGGGAACGTTTTTTTTAGGGCCCACCACGATAACATTTTTTTTTCCTGCCCTGCCTGAAGCGCGCCTCGCGCCTGCCTCACCTGCGCCGTCGCGCGCCCTGGTCTAGTGCCGCCCGTCGCGGCCCTGCCTTCTCGGCCCGTCGCGGCCTTGCCCTCTCGCCGCCTCGTCGCGGCCCCGACCTTGCCGCCCGCCGCGGCCTGTGCCCTGCCGCTGCTCGTCGCGGCCCTGCCCTACCCTGCCGTCCAGCCGCGGCCCTGTTTCGGCCTTGCGCTGCCGCCGACGCGTTGCGGCCCTGCCCTTCAGCCGCCCCAATCGCGGCCCTGCTCTACCGCCGCAAAGTAGCGGCCCTGCCCTGCAGCCGCCCCAGTCGTGGCCCTGACCTAGCCGCCAGCTGCGGCCCTGCCCTGCACCCGCCCCTGGTAAGCACCCGCGCCGCCCAGCCGAGCCGCGCCGCTCCTCCGAGCCGCGCCGCCCTGCCGTGCCGCGCCGCCAGGAGCCGAGTCGCGCCGCCCAGCCGAGCCGTGCCGCCCTACCGAGCCGCGCCGCCCTACCGAGCCGCGCCGCCCTGCCGAGCAGCGCCGCCCTACTGAGCTGCACTGCCCTGCCCGCGCTGCTCCTGCTGCTATTGCTGCTTCTGCTGCCACTGCTGCTACTGCTGCTACTGCCGCTATGGCTAGCCCTAATGTTCTTACCTTTGATGCTGAGGGGCGTGCGGTTTACTTTGACGTGTGGGTTGACGACCTGCAGCTCTTTCTTCAGTGTGACTCTAAGGACGGAGTATCCCTTTTCGATCACACGTCCGGTGTCTCTCCTGCACCTGCTGCCACTGCTGACAGTACGGTTTGCTCGCAGTGGACCACTCGTGACGCTGTTGCTCGCCTTGCTGTTCGTAGTCACCAGCCGTCTGCTGAGCGCGCGCACTTTGGCCAGTACAAGACTGCTAAGTCTTTGTATGACGCTGTCGTAGTGCGCCACTCCTCCCCTGCCACTGCTGCCCTCACCCGCCTCATGCTGCCGTACCTTTTCCCTGACCTTGCCCCCTTTGCCACACTCGCTGACCTCACTGCTCACCTCCGCACTAGTGACGCCCGCTACCGCGCTGCGCTTCCCACTGAGTTCTGTGCCAAGAACCCCCCCCCCAATGTACATCAACCTTTACTACCTAGTTACCCGCCTCCCTGACTCCCTTGCTTCAGTCAGGGACCACTTTCTCTCCCTTTGCCCCACCGAGCTCACCGTCGACCTGCTAGAGGAGCGCCTCACTGCAGCTGAGAAGAGTATCATTGCTGTAGGTGCTTCTCGCGGCGACCGTCGCACCCCTTTCTTTGAGGGGTGTTCCCTTGTCCCCCTTCTCCCCTCTATTGCTTCTGCTGCTGCTGTCGACCTCGTTGGCACTGGGGAGGTCGGGGCTGCGTCTGCTCCTAGTGGGAGGCGTCGCAACAGCAAGGGCAAGGGGGGCAAGGGTGGTGGAGGGGACGGTGGGGGCGGCGGTGGAGGCGGTGGAGGAGGCGGAGGGGGTGGCGGTAGAGGTGGGGGTGGTGGCGGGAGTGGGGGCTTCGGTGGCGGCGGTGGGGGTGGTGGAGGCAGCGGCAGCGGCGGTGGAGGCAGCGGCAGCGGTGGTGGAGGTGGCGGCGGCGGTGGTGCTGGTCGAGGTGGAGCCGCGCAGCGTGGAGGCTTTGGTGGTAGCCAGCGCCAGCCGCAGCCGCGTTCCCGTGAGACCCCGTCGGCCCAGCAGCTTCGTGAGTGGTACGCTGGGCGTGGGAGGTTTGGGGGTGTTGGTCCCTGCGCTTACGTTCTTCGCACCAGCGGGCGCCGTGGGGAGACGTGCGGGCTGCCACACACTACGCAGCGCTACTTCGGTCGCCTGACTGACGCCTGGCGCGCCCAGTTTCCTGACGCTGTTGAGCTCCCGCGCTGGGGTGATCTGCTTAAGCAGAATGTTGCTATCTTTCATCTTGATTTCGATGCTATGCTTGCTGCCATGTATGCTGCGACTGATAGTGCTGAGAGTGACTGTTACCTGTGTGTTCCGCCCGACCCAGGCATTGAGGCTGCTGCTCTAGGTGCTAGTGAGTCTGCTGCTCCAGGTACTAGTGAGTCTGCTGCTCCAGGTACTAGTGCGTCTGCTGCTCCAGGTGCTGGTGAGTCTGCTCTCTCTAGTCCTGCACCTACTGAGGCCTTGCACACTTTCACACTTGACTCTGGTGCTTCGCGCTCCTTCTTTTGTGACAGCACCACGCTCACGCCGCTCAGTCGGCCTGTCGCAGTCTCCCTGGCTGACCCCTCTGGGGGCCCAGTCCTTGCGCACTCTTCTACGGTTCTACCAAGTCCTGCGGCTCCGTCGGGCTTGTTGTCGGGACTCCACCTCCCCTCGTTCTCTACGAACTTGGTGAGTGGAGCTGACCTCCAGGACGTGTGGGTTGACCAGTTCACCCCTGGAGGTCAGCGTGTGACCCACTGCACTTGCTCTCGGACGGGCCGCCACCTGGCCACGTTCACCCGTCGGCCTGGGTCGAGTCTGTACACACTGACTACTGCGTCTCCTCCGGTTACTGCGTCTGGTCAGGTAGCCGCGTCTGGTCAGGTGTTTGCTGCCGCGTCCAGGTCTAGTCCAGCGTCTGCCCCCTGCTCGTGTCGTCCTCTGTCACACGAGACTCTCCTTTGGCACCACCGCCTTGGTCACCCCTCCCTGCCTCGTCTTCGAGGCATGGCCTCCCGTACCCTTGTCTCTAGTCTTCCCCGGTCCCTCCCTCCCCTTCCTCCGGAGCCTGCCCCTACCTGTGTTCCTTGTGTCGAAGGCCGGCAGCGCGCCGCTCCTCACTCCTCCGAGTTCCCTCCTACAGAGGCTACCCTGCAGACTCTCCACATGGATGTGTGGGGCCCAGCCCGCGTCCGTGGACAGGGTCACGAGCGTTACTTCCTGCTGGTCGTTGACGACTACTCGCGTTACACCACAGTCTTCCCCTTGCGCCGCAAGGGTGAGGTCACTGACGTGTTGATCGACTGGATCCGTGGTGCCCGTCGCCAGCTCAGCGAGAGATTCGGCTCGGACCTTCCTGTCCTGCGTCTGCACTCAGACAGAGGTGGTGAGCTTTCCTCCGACCTTCTGAGGGCTTTCTGTCGTGCGGAGGGCATCCGCCAGACGTTCACGCTTCCGGCCTCCCCGCAGCAAAATGGGATTGCTGAGCACCGCATTGGCATGGTCATGGACGTCGCTCGTACGTCCATGATCCATGCGGCTGCTCCCCATTTTCTGTGGACGTTCGCGGTTCCGTACGCTGCGCATCAGATCAACCTTCAGCCTCGTGTCTCCTTGCCGAAGACCACACCTACTCTGCGGTGGACGGGGAAGGTTGGCGATGCGTCTGTGTTCCGTGTCTGGGGATCTCGAGCTTTTGTCCGCGATACTTCCGTGGACAAGCTGTCCTCCCGTGCCGTTCCCTGCGTCTTCCTTGGCTTCCCCCCTGACGTACCTGGGTGGCAGTTTTACCACCCCACCTCACGTCGTGTTCTGTCCTCTCAGGACGTCACGTTTGACGAGTCGGTATCTTACTACCGTCTCTTTCCCTACCGCACTGCCCCTCTCCCCCCCCCGCCACTCTTCCTAGCACCAGGTGCTCCTCCGGTAGACCCCCTCCCCCCTCAGGGTCCTGCCCCCTCAGGTGTGTCCCAGGTAGACCCTGTCGAGCCTGTCAAGGTAGCTGTCGACTCTGGTGCTGCTAGGGGTGCTAAGCCTGCGGGTGCGGGGCCTTGGGGTGCTGAGCCTGGGGTTGCTGAGTCTGAGGGTGCGGAGCCTAGGGGTGCTGAGCCTGAGCGTGTGGAGCCTGGGGGTGCTGAGCCTGGGGGTGCTGAGTCTGGGGGTGCTGAGCCTGGGGGTGCTGAGCCTGAGCGTGCTGATTCTGGAGGTCCTCCGGGTGTCCCGTCACCTGGCTTCACTGGGTCGTTTCTTGCTGGTACCCAGTGGAGCCTCCGGCGGCCAGTCTACGGTCTCCGCCAGGCACCCCGTGAGTGGCACGACACACTGAGGACGACTCTTGTTGCTCTTGGGTTTGCTCCTACCACTGCTGACCCGTCGCTGTTTCTATGCACCGACACCTCTCTGCCGCCGTTCTACGTTCTCGTGTACGTAGACGACTTGGTCTTTGCTACTGCTGACACTGAGGCACTTGCCCACGTGAAGTCGGAGCTGCAGAAGAGACACACGTACACAGACCTGGGTGAGCTGACAAGCTGTCGTGGCTTGCGGATCACCCGGGACAGAGCACAGCGCACCATTACCTTGACTCAGTCACACATGGTGCAGTAGGTCCTTCAGCGCTTCGGCTTCACGTACTCCTCGCCACAGTCCACTCCTCTGCCTACCGGTCACTCGCTCTCAGCTCCACCTTCGGACGAGTCCGTAGAGCCGAGTGGTCCATATCCAGAGCTTGTGGGCTGCCTCATGTACCTGATGACCTGCAGTCGACCTGACCTTGCCTTCCCTCTTAGCATTCTAGCACGCTATGTTGCTCCTGGCAGACAAAGGAAGGAGCACATGGATGCAGCTAAGAGGGTGTTGCGCTACTTGTGCAGTACGTCGGGCATGGGGCTCGTGCTTGGAGGACGGGCTCGAGTTGTCCTCACTGGTCACGCAGACGCTTCCCGGGCTGACGACTTGACTACGCAGCGGTCGTCACAGGGTTACACCTTCAGCCTTGGCTCCGGCTCTGTCTCTTGGCGGTCTACCCGCTCGTCTTCTGTTCTCAGCTCTAGTTGTGAAGCTGAGATCTACGCAGGGGCCATGGCTGCACAGGAGTACCGCTGGCTCACCTACCTGCTGACCGACCTGGGAGAGGTGCCTCGTTCTCCTCCAGTGCCGTACGTCGACAACAAGGCCATGATTGCCTTGTGTCAGGAGCACAGACTGGAGCACAGAACGAAGCACATCACTCTGCGCTACTTCCTTGCTCGAGAGTTGCAGCAGCGTGGTCAGCTTCGTCTTGCTTACGTGGCCACTCGGGCCAACACTGCTGATGTTTTCACCAAGGCACTTGAGCCTTGTGATCATCAGCGTTTCTGTATTGTTCTAGGCCTTGTACCTACTGTGCCTCACTTGCTTACTTCTTGACTCTGCTTGTACTGTGATCTCTATACATATACCTCTATGCTTACACTTGCTAGGTTGTGTTCACTGTATTGCTTGTTCTCCTTTATATAACTCTGCATGTGAACTGGCCTTATGGCCATTTGCATGTGCTCAGAATGCGTGGTGACGTCGTGATCCACCCTGAGCTTGCTTTGCCTTTCCTGACCGGTCTTGTGACCTCTTGTTCTCCCCCACTTTGCCTATGGGGTTGTGTCAAACTTATATGCTATAGTCTGTCTAGGCTGTAGTGGGGAAGTTCATATAGGGTACAACAGTTTTAGGTTTCCTACTTGTACCCACCTGCTTGCTAGTTCAGTCATTTCCTTCCTTCACTATTCTAACACCGAAAGGTGCACTGGGATGCTGCAAAGAGGGTACTGCGCTACTTGTGCAGTACGTCAGGCATGGGGCTCGGGCTTGGAGGACGGGGTCCAGTTGTCCTCACCAGTCACGCAGACGCTTTGTGGGTTGACGACTCAGCTACGCAGCGGTCGTCACAGGGTTACACCTTCAGCCTTGGCTCTGGCTCTGTTTCCTGGCAGTCTACCCGCTCGTCTTCGGTTCTTTGCTCCAGTTCTGAGGCTGAGATCTACGCCGGGGCCATGGCTGCACAAGAGTTACGCTGGCTCACCTACCTGCTGACTGACTTGGGAGAGCAGCCTCGTTCACCTCCAGTTCTGTACGTTGACAACAAGGCCATGATTGCCTTGTGTCAGGAGCACTTAACGAAGCACATCGCTCTTCGATACTTCCTTGCTCGAGAGTTGCAGCAGCGTGGCCGGCTTCGTCTTGCGTACGTGGCCACTAGGGCCAACACTGCTGATATATTCACCAAGGCACTTCAGTCTGGTGATCATCAGCGCTTCTCTATTGTGTTAGGCCTTTTGCCTACTTTGCCTCACTTGCTTACAGCTTGACTCTGCTTGTACTGTGATCTATATATATATACCTGCATGCTTGCACTTGCTAGGATATGATCACTGTATTGTTTGTTCTCTTTATATAACTCTGCATGTGAACTGGCCTTGTGGCCCTTTGTTTGTGCTCGGACTGCGTGGTGACTTTGTGATCCACCCTGAGCTTGCTTTGCTTTTCTTGACTGGTCTTGTGACCACTGGTTCTCCCCCACTTTGCCTATGGGGGTGTGTCAGAACATTATAGCTTTTACATTTGTGTAGGCTATAGTGGGGTAGCCTATAAGGGGTACAACCCAATTAGGGTTAGTACTTGTACCAAACTCATTGCTAGTTCATCCATTCTCGTTCATTCTCTTAACACCTTCACCATCTCCGTGAAGCCGTATCTGCATGGTGCGTAAAAAGAAAGGTGTGTATCGTACCGGAAGCTATGCACCAATACGGCAAAAACGTATTCAATTTCACTCACTGCGTGATATATATACCGTAGGTCTGCTGAGGAATGTCGAAAACGCCTTCCTTCGCGAGGAACTCTACGAGCCTCGGGAACATTGCGATCGGAGCGTCCTCGTCGCACACAAACTGGATGCTGCGCATAAGTCTCGTCACGCGTGCACCCTCGGGGTCAGCCCTCTCGTAGTCGTTGATTTTCTTCTGCGCCGCCAGCTTGTCCAGAAGACCCTTCTGGCGATCAATGCATTCGTGATGGCGGGAGCTCGCTTGGTGTTCCTGCATCGACGCTGGGTGCAGGTCCCGTCCGCCGCTGCCATTCCGCCCGTAGCGTGCATTGTCGGGACCGTGCTCGCTGCACACTCTGCACCGCAAACAAGGCAGACCATCATCACCGTTGTCAAGCAACAACCAATCAAATTGCGGCAGCCATTTGGTGATGTAATTCCTCTGTGCTTCAAGGAACTTTTCTTCCGCGCGTTCGGCTGGAGTCTGCTTCAGCGTGACGGTGATGGCGTCACAACGGGAGGTGGCGGAGGAGCAGGTTTCACGAGAGGTGAGCCGCCGCCGTAACCAAGAGTAGACTGCGTGTACCGGCGTTTTTTCAGCGACACGGAGTTAGAAGACTCCGGGACTTCATAGACGATTTCCGTCGAGGCGACGAAGTCGTGCACAACGGGGTCCGCCTCATCGCGTTCCGGACGCTGCCATCCAGCGTCATGACACTCAGCTTGAGGCTGGTGCGGTGGTGATTCTTGGGCCGCTTTGCGCACAGGGTACCTCCATCCCTCACTTTCATCAGAATTCTCGGGCAAAGGACGGGGTGCAGGTTCTGAGACTGGGCCTCGTAAGAAATCAAGGCCTGTTCTTGGCAATTATAACATTATAACATACGAGTTCGCGGTGACAGACACAACCATTTTCGTGATGCAAGGCCGGCTGCGCCAAGCACTCCACTGGTGGTGCTCATGGTGCGATAGCAGCTTCATCTTATCCATCATCGCACGTGGCTATTGGTTCCCATGGAAGAACGAGGCCCCCACGCCTTTTGAATGGAAAAACCACGCCGGCACACAAGCCCATGGTGATTTCACCCGAACAGCAGTCGAGGACCTCCTTCGCACGGGTGCCGCTGCAGAGGCACCCGATCGAGCCGCACTTTCATGTGTCAGCCCGCTCAACGTGGTCGAGCAACGCGAAAAATGTCGCCTCATACTGGATCTTCGGAAGGTCAACGAGCACCTGCGCGTGCCCAAGTTCAAATACGAAGGACTGCTTCGCGTGGCAGAGTTGATCAAGCCGAACGATTGGATGTTCTCCGTCGACCTCAAATCGGGGTATCACCATGTGGACATACACCCAACTTGCTGGCGATACCTTGGCTTCCAGTTTGACGGAGCATATTATTACTTCCGCTCCTTACCATTCGGGCTAGCCATAGCCCCGTTCGTCTTTACCCAACTTATCAAGCAGCTCGCTCGACGATGGCGTGCACGTGGATGGCGAGTGATCCCATACGTCGACGACATCTTGGTGCTATCCGAGTCAGCCCAACAAGCCCGATCGACATCCACCATGATCGTGCAGGACCTAAAGGACTCCGGTCTAGTGATCAACAAGAAGAAGTCTCAGCTGCTCCCAACCCAAGCACTCCGCTTCCTTGGCCTCGAGTTGGACACTCGAAGCGGCACATTCTCGGTGGGAGACGAACGTCGATCTCAACTAAAATCCACAATGGCGACGCTCATTACCGAGGGGCGTAGAGGCCGCCAAGTACACATCCGCCACGTCGCCCGAGTCACCGGCATGCTCGCATCAATGAGCCTCGCTCTGGGAGCAACTGCACGAGCCTTCAGCCACGAGCTGCTCCAAACCATCAACACCGCTCCATCATGGAACTCCCGGATATCGCTGTCATCAGAGGCAATCGACGAACTGGGCTTCTGGATGGAGCAATTCGACAAGTTTAATGGTGCCCCGTTCCACCAACCGCACCAGTACGATGCGGTCATCCAGGTGGATGCCAGCGCGCACAGTTGGGGCGCCACACTCGTCACGTTCCGCGGAGAGAGGAGCACAGCAAGCGCGAGCATGCCCTCACACTTGCCACCCACATCCAGCACCCGGCGGGAGCTGGAAGGTGTTTTGTGGTCACTACGCACCTTCATGCACCAGATCCAGGGTGGCCATACCCTAGTCCGTGTCGACAATCAAGGCGTCATGTTCATCCTACGCAAGGGCGGCTCAAGCACCACTGAGCTCACCCTCGCCTGCAAAGAAATCATCTCTCTTTGCACGGAACACTCGGTTCGCTTGGCAATCGAATGGATCCCCCGCGAGTTGAACACCCATGCGGACGAGCTCTCCAAGCTGCAAGACCATGATGACTACACTCTGAAACAACCTTGGTTTCGCCTCCTTGAACGTCGTTGGGGGCCCCACTCCATCGACCTATTCGCAAACACTCGCAACGCGTTGTTACCTCGCTTCTGCTCGAAGGTGCCCCATCCCAAGGCGGAAGCGGTCAATTCATTCTCGACGGATTGGAGTGGAGAGCACGGTTTCGCGTTCCCACCCCCCCACCTCATCCCAGCAACCCTTCGGCACGCGCAACGCACCCACGCTAAGATCACTCTTGTGATTCCACAATGGACAGGGGCTGCTTGGTGGCCCCTTGTGCAGCCGTCTCCCCAGACATGGGCCAAGGGGATCACCAGTCACCTAGCACTTGCAAGCGGTAGTCAATGCCTTCACCCAGGCACACACACATCTTCGTTCTCAGGCGCTGGATTTCCAAATAGTCCCATCCTTGCATTGGCTATAAATTTCTCGATGTAATTGCATGCTCTTATTGATGGCAGAAATATTAAACAACCTCCAAAAGCAACTCTTCGCGGTCATCAGCCAAGTGAGGGCACCCTCCACCATCCAAACCTACGAACCTTACTGGCTCAAGTTCCGAGCCTTCTGCAAGAAGGTTTCGCTGAGCTACCTGCCTACCACGGAATTGACACTCGCGCTGTACCTCGTGCACGCCCTCAAGCACAAAGCTACGCTATCTGCTATCACACTAACGTGCTCCGCGGTATCCTTCGCACACAAAATGACTGGGACGGCGTGTCCCACCGACGGCCCCTTCACATCGCAAGTACGCGAGTTCGCCAAGCGCCACGCACCGCGCCCCAACCGGACCAAAGAGCCAGTCTCGCTGCACCAGGTCCATAGCATGGCTCAGGAGTTTCTCACATCCCACACCCCATCCGAATTTCAGAAAGTTCTCATCCCCCTCTTGATGTACACTGGGTTCCTACGCTACTCCGACCTGGTCGCGATTCAGTGGCAGGACATTCAATTCGAGGATACGGCAATGTGGGTTCTAATCCCACACTCCAAGACTGACCAGGAGAGCAAAGGAGTGTGGGTCGCAGTCGCGGCAACAGATGGGCCATACTGCCCAGTCCAAACCACCCATAAATTCATCAAGATTGCCGGCTATGACTCATCAACCGAAGGCCCTCTCATCCGAGTTTTCCCACGTGGCGCAAAGGCAACACCACAAGACAAATCTCCCTCATACCCCACTCTTAGGAACTGGTGTTTGGAAGCCTGGAGTGATACAGGCACTGGTGCTGGTACTGGACTGCGTATCATGGATGGAACTTTCCTCATGGTTGGCTGGGATGCCTACTATAAAACGACTCTTTATGATAAGTTATATCCTAAGACACACTCTTATACCCTCTCCTCGACGCCTCCTCTCAGGGAACGCCGCTCTCTCACACCCGCCGGCCGACATCATCTCCTCGCCGCCTAGTCTCGCATCATCCGCCTGATCTCGCTTGCATCATCATGGCCTCCTCGCGCCGCTTCTCCCTCCTAGCAGCGTCGCTCGCGGCGGTTCTGCTCCTCGCCGCGGCGAGCGGCGCATTCGCACGGCGACACCGGCAGCCTCAGCCTCGCCCCATAGTTCACGCTGATGTGGCAAGCACCTCCGCCACCGTTAAGCCGCCCACCCTACTTAAATGCGTGAAGCCGCTTCTGAAGGACTACTCCAAGACCGTCGTGATCGTCAAGGGGTGCGTGATTCATGATTGACCCTCGATCATATTCTGTTTGTTCCTATAATTGTTTCGCGTTTTGGGGTATCCTCCCTTTCGTAACGAAATCATTGGATCGCGTGTCTGCGCTACTGGCTGACTAGTGGCAACGTTGCACCTCCCAACTGTATGTTCCCATACTCCCCCACCCGACTACTACCATTCTCCCCACCCCACCTGTCTGCGTGTACCGCAGCTTTCTTCTGCACTGGAACATCACCGCTGCGACGGACGGAATCATCGCAGCGCTCGAGGCGAATAAGGCAACGGCAGCGCCAACTTGCACCTCCTCATTCTCGGTTCCCATACTCCCCATACTCCCCACACCATACTCCCCACCCCACTACGTGTACCTCAGCCTATACCTGCACTGGAACATCACAGCGGAATCAACTTTTGAGGCGCCTCAAAACTCCTCACCCTCCCATTACTCCCCACCCTGCTACCATCATACTCCCCACCCCACTACGTGTACCGCAGCCTTCTCCTCCACTGGAACATCACCGACGCCAAGGATGGAATCATCGCAGTGCTGGAGGCAAAGAAGGGCAGCGGCGCCGAGAAGGGCTAGCTGTCCGTTGGCTGGTCGGGCGGCAAACCTGGCGGCCGCATGATGTATCCCTCGGACGTCGTGGTGGGGAATCATGCGGTGGTCGGATCGACCGTCAAGCCGACCGACGTGCTGGCATACTCGATGACTAAGGACGTCATGGCCGGGATACATAAGGCAACTACTGTGCAGGTCTCAGACACATCTGTGGTCTCTACCAGCGCTGGCCGGATTATCAAGTAAGTTTGTCGATGTGTCGGTTTCTCTGTGCGACAAGACGACCACTCGCCTTTGTGCTCTCTGTCACGTTTCCTGTTTTCTACTGGAAACTTATCAGCGCCGATTCCACCCTGCTTGTGCTCTTTTTTTCTCTCTCTCTATGTGCGTGTCCGTACATTTCAGGTTCACTCGCAAGGGCGCGGGCGGCGTGGCATCTCAGGCTGTCTCGTACCAGGCCGGCGTCACCACCAACATGATCTGGGCCTTCTCGACTACCACCGCGTTCAAAACCCACACCAAAAAGTAACTCGTCACACCTGCAACGCAATAGTTCTCGAAAGTGCTACTTACGGTTACTTCAATTCTACTCATAGCTGCTGTACATTTTTCCTCCTTGCTACTGTCATCCCCTCCCCCCCGCTCCCACCCTCCCTTCCCCCCTCATCCCCTCTTCCTCCCTCCCTTTCCCCCACCCTTCCTTTTGTTTCCTGTTTCGCCCACCAGGGGTGCCTTCTCTGTCAACCTTGGGTGCACCGTGTAGTCATGGCATGCAGGTCTGCGACTGGCATGGAAGGGAACTAGTGCAAGATGGGAGTGTATAGCACAGCATCTACCGTACTGTTCCGGTACCGGTACCACAATCAGGTGTAAGGGAGTGACGGTGTCCCAACCGGCATTACAAAGGGAACTAGTGAATGATGGGAGTGTGTAACATACGGTAGTACTGTACCTGTACCGGTACTACAATCAGGTGTTAAGGGGCGACGGTGTCAGGTCCGGCATTGACGCCATTGAACAATGGCACACCTCACCACCACCACCACCCACTTAAGAAGGGTCCAATTTTTGTTGAGTATTGATGTTTGCTGTAATATATTGGCAATGAAGACAATTCACACGAAAAATAGTACAAGATGTAGACGAATCCTGCATATTACGGTACCGTAAGCCCCCGGATAGTAGCGCCCCTGGGGGTATAAAAAAACACTGTTTTTTAGGGGGTGCACTTATAATCGAGGACTTTTATAGCGCCGGCGCTTATATAATGACATTTAGGAAATGCGTATTTCTTACACCAAATTGTAGATCACGTTCTTGCAATTTGAATCGAGTCGAAACTATACAGGGCTGGAATTGAGAATCTTGCGCCAGTTGGCAGGGAATGATTCCCTGCCAACACACACAGTCAGAATGAGTCAACTTACGCTGCCGACAGCTCATTCTGACTGGACGCGCAGGCACTGAGCCGAGCGAGGTGAAGGGCTTCGAAATTCAATCATGTGGGAATGGAAAATGTGAGTTTCGTTACAACGATTTCAGTACAATTATAGCAAAACAAAGCAGAGGGTGGCGCTTATAATCCGTAAGCCTTCAGGGGTGGGCTTATAATCGAGGACCGGATATAAGCGCCGTCATCCTTTTATAAGCGCCGGCGCTTATCCGAGGCCTGCGCTTACATCCGGGGGCTTACGGTAGCTGAAGTAATATTACTTCATATCACATGCACACTGCCATAGATGAGAGAGGAACCAATTCTGCGTGTTGGGCTGAAAAAAAATCCTTAAGATCGTTCAATACTAAACTCTCAGAGTAGTGATGTATTTAGCGGAAGCATAATGATGGATTGAGTGAACCACCTTGTACTAGTATGTGAGAACAAGGTGAATTGATTATAGCAAAGAGATACGGTACAAGGTTTTATATGATTACAAGGAATACGAAAGGTTTAACTGTAACTGCTGTTGCGGTTCGATACAGCGACGACTCAGGTAACTGCTCAATAGCGAGTCAGTTATTTGTCCTTGTTGTCGCGCTGCCTTTGTCAAGTCAAAGGTCGTTGACCTTTGACATTCGCTTCAACCTCATGCTGTTGTCGCCTAGTCAACCGCTTTGGTTGACTCGGTGTTGCTTCGCTTTTTGTTATAGTGCTCGATACTTCAAAAGAGTAAACTAAATGTTTCCAACACTCCCCTTCGCTTTTGGAGTGTCTCGCCTTCGTTGTTGGTGACATGGCCCTGTCTAGTCAGCAACATGCAGTACTCGAACTTCTGCCTTCCAAGTTTCTTGGTTAGATAATGTGCTGCCATCTCGGATGTGGGGCAGTAGGATAGCTCGAGTCTCCCTTTCTCGATCTCTTCCTTCACGAAGAAGGAATGTAGGGTGATGTGCTTCGTTCGGTTCGCGAACCCACTCTTGTTCGCTATGCGAATTGCAAATTGGTTGTCGCAGAAGAAGGAGAAGCTGGGTAACCGAGCCAGCTTTGCTTCTTCCAGTAGTTCGCGAAGGTACAGTCCTTCCTTGGTGGCTGAGCAGAGTGCTATGTATTCGGCTTCAGCAAAGGATAGTGCAATTAGTTCTTGTTTGCTCGACTGCCACGAGATAGGTCCGACGGGCTCAAGACGATAGATGTAGCCGGTGCGTGATTGCTTGTTGTCAGAGTCGCCTACGTGGTCAGCGTCCACGTAGCCGATTATCTTTGGAGTAGTGGTTCCGGTCTTGTGGTAGGTTAGGCCGATCGTTGGCGTGCTGACGAGATAGTGTAAGTGTCAGAATGTTATGTTTGTCTAGCCTGCAGTGGGGTACTCAATAGTGAGTACAGCCCAATCTAGGGTTTGCTATATGTACTCAACTGCCTGCTAGTGAAAACCCCCTTTTTCGTTTCTCACTTTCAACTGCTGTTTCCAACAGTAAGGTGCGGTCGAGTTCGTCCATATGCTCTACTTCGGGCCGCTTGAGGTGGGTAGCAAGCTGACTTGCTGAGTATGATAGATCCGGTCGGTAGGTGACGGATGCAAAGAGCAGACAGCCCAGTTTTCGTTGGTAGTTGCGTAGGCCGGTAGTTCCAAGCAGGTTGGATTTTTCCTAGTGATTTCCCGCGGTGTAGTGGTAGGGCGTGGAAATGGGGGCTGGTGTCAGTCCGAAGCGTTTTGCGATGGTGTCGGCGTATTTTGCGGCACTGAGGTAGATCACGTTCTCTCCGTCTAGAATGTTGAGTCCGAGGTACTGGGTCACGGTAGAAGAAACCGTGAGTGAGAGGTCTTGTTGCAGCTCCCCTTCAAACCAGTTGGTGATGCCGTTGGTGGAGCCTATGTAGAGTAGGTCGTCTACATACACGATTAGTAGAATGTACTCGGCTTCCTTTGTGAGCCTGTACATGCCCTGGTCGTGTGGCAATTGCTGAAGGCCGATGCGGATTAGTCGGGCTTGTAGGTACTGCTGCCACAACCGCGGAGCTTGCTTAATGCCGTACAAGGATTTCACCAGCTGACAGACTTGATTAGGGTCTGTATTGGACCCGTGTGGTTGCTTGACGAAGATTTCGGCATCGACGGGAGCGTAGAGGAATGCGTTGGCTACGTCGATTTGGCGGAGCTTCTTCTGTTTCATGGCGGCTATTGCGAGGAGAATTCGCAGGGAGGTATGTCGGCTGACTGGCGCGAAAGTCTCGGTGAAGTCTCGCCCGTGCTCTTGATCGAAGCCGCGTATGATCCATCGTGCTTTGAATTTGTCGATCGTCCCGTTAGCTTTCGTTTTCACACGGAAGACCCACTTTCCCATGAGGACGGTTTTGTTGCGTGCCACTCCGATGGGTACTATCTTCCAGGTGTTTCTGTCTTCCAGCGCTTTTAACTCCCAGTCCATGGCTTCTCGCCATTTTTCCTTGTGCTCCCCCCCCAGAGCCTGCTGAAACGTAGCAGGATCTCTCGGCATTGGTGCGCCATGGACTGCGGTGATGAGTACAAGAATCTGCAGCCCACTCTGTGTGTAGCGAGGGAGATTTGGGTGAAGCCGAAGCGCTGAAGGACCTGCTGCACCATGTGTGACTGAGTCAAGGTAATGGTGCGCTGTGCTCTGTCCCGGGTGATCCGCAAGCCAAGATAGCTTGTCAGCTCACCCAGGTCTGTGCACGTGTGTCTCTTCTGCAGCTCGGACTTCACATGGGCGAGTGCCTCCGTGTCAGCAGTAGCAAAGACAAGGTCGTCTACGTACACAAGAACGTAGAACGGCGGCAGAGTAGCGTCAGTGCGTAGAAACAGAGAAGGGTCAGCAGTGGAAGGAGCAAAACCAAGAGCAGCAAGAGTCGTCCTGAGCGTGTCGTGCCACTCACGGGGCGCCTGGCGGAGACCGTAGACTGGCCGCCGGAGGCTCCACTGGGTACCAGTAGGAAACGACCCAGTGAAGCCAGGTGGGCGGCGCAGCCAGATCTCCTCGTGCAGGCTGCCCTGTAGGAAGGCTGTGCTGAAGTCAAGCGAGTGGAGCTCGTAGTCACGCTGAGCAGCAACGTGCAGCAGTACCCGAAGAGTGGTCATCTTCGGGGTAGGGGAGAAGGTCTGAAAGAAGTCAACTCCCTGTCGCTGACTGAAGCCACGTGCAACGTAACGCGCCTTGAAGGCAGGCGGATAACCCGGCGGCCGCTTCACCCTGAAGATCCACATGCCACTGACGATGTTCGCCCCAGGTGGGGGAACCTCGTCTACGTAGGTGCCTGTGGACTTCCAGGAAGCCATCTCTGCGTCCATGGCTGCCTGCCACTGAGAGGAGTAGGGACCCTTTATCGCCTCTGCGTAAGAGCGCGGGGTCGGGATGTCTAGTGCATCCGGGTCTCCCTCAGGGGCAAGCAGCATGGACACGAGATGAGGTGAAGCAGCAGCAAAACACTCAAGGTCCTCCTGCCTGTCCTCAAGGACGTCCGTGCCAAGAGCACACTCACCCCCGACGGACGGAGGACAGACAGACGCAGACGCAGACTCAGTAACTAGACTAGCAGCGTAGTCTAGGCGACAGGCCGCAGCAAAGTCAACAAGCTCAGCAACAAGAGCAGACGCAGCAGAGGACTCAAACAGAGGGTCAGTGACAGCATTGGCCAGAAAGCGGGTGACAGTAGGACTAGCAGCACGAAGGGAGTCAGACTCCGGGTCCGGACCGTCAGGAAGAGAGGACGCAGGAGGAGAGGGCAGAGGGACATGCTGTGGAGCAGTAGAAGGACGCAGTGTCATAGAGTGAGTGCCTGGGACAGGAGGAAGACGCGGACGCGAAACACGACCAGTGCGAACAGGACGGACAGGCGACGCAGAACGAGATGCAGGCGACACAGGACGAGACTCAGGCTCCCGACGCTCCGTAAGACCTCTAGACGGACCGGAGTAAGGAGAAGGACCAGGCAGCGGAGAGGCCGGCTGCAACTGCGACAGTACTGGACAGGCGGTGGACTCAGGAAAGGAGGAGGAGGACCAGGAGAAGGCGGGGAGCCAAGAACCTGCTGAAGGAGCGGAACGTAGTACGGCCGCGGCCGCGCAGCGCCTCCAGAGACAGCAGAGACAGAACCGGTACCCTCAGCCCCAGGGCCTCCAGTCCCAGCAGTACCTCCAGCAGCTCCAGCAGCACCTCCAGCAGCACCAGCACCTGGAGCACCTCCAGCAGCTCCAGCTCCAGCACAACCTCCAGCAGCGCCAGCACCTCCAGTAGCTCCAGTAGTACCTCCAGTACCTCCAGCAGCACCAGCACCAGTAGCACCTCCAGCAGCTCCAGCACCAGCAGCACCTCCAGCAGCACCAGCACCTGGAGCACCTCCAGCAGCTCCAGCTCCAGCACCACCTCCAGCAGCGCCAGCACCTCCAGTAGCACCAGTAGCACCTCCAGCACCTCCAGCAGCCCCAGCACCAGCAGCAACCCGACCGCGCCGAGAGTACCACTCACCAAGGCACTGTGGAGAGAGAGGCTCCCGCTGCGACGGGACACCTAGAGCACCTCCACACGCAGCACGCGCAGGTGTAGTACCCCCAGACTCAGCACCCCCAGTCTCAGCACCCCCAGACTCAGCACCCCCAGTCTCAGCACCCCTAGCAGCACCTGAGGCGACAGCTACCTCGACCGGCTCGGCAGGGTCTACCTGGGACACACCTGAGGGGGCAGGACCCTGGGGGGGGAGGGGGTCTACCAGGGGAGTACCTAGTGCCAGGAAGAGTGGCGGGGGGGGGGGAGAGGCAGTGCGGTAAGGAATGAGACGGTAGTACGACACCGACTCGTCAAACGTGACGTCCTGAGAGGACAGAACACGACGCGAGGTGGGGTGGTAGAACTGCCACCCGGGTGCGTCAGGAGGGAAGCCAAGGAAGACACAGGGAACGGCACGGGAGGACAGCTTGTCCGCAGTAGTATCGCGGACAAAAGCTCGAGATCCCTAGACACGAAACGCGGACACATCGCCAACCTTCCCCGTCCACCGCAGAGTAGGTGTGGTCTCCGGCAAGGAGACACGAGGCTGAAGGTTGATCTGATGCGCAGCGTACTGAACCGCGAACGGCCACAGAAAATGGGGAGCAGCCGCATGGATCATGGACGTACGAGCGACATCCATGACCATGCCAATGCGGCGCTCAGCAATCCCATTTTGCTGCGGGGAGGCCGGAAGCATGAACGTCTGGCGGATGCCCTTCAAACGACAGAAGGCTCTCAAGAGGTCGGAGGAAAACTCCCCGCCTCTGTCTGAGTGCAGACGCAGAACAGGAAGGTCGGAGCCGAAACTCTCACTAAGCTGGCGACGAGCACCGCGGATCCAGTCGATCAACATCTCAGTGACCTCACCCTTGCTGTGCAAGGGGAAGACTGTGGTGTAACGCGAGTAGTCGTCAACGACCAGCAGAAATTAACGCTCGTGACCCTGTCCACGGACGCGGGCTGGGCCCCACACGTCCATGTGAAGAGTCTGCAGAGGGGCCTCAGTCGGAGGAAACGAGGAGGAGTGAGGAGCGGCGCGCTGCCGGCCCTCGACACAAGGAACACAGGTGGGGGCAGGCCCCGGAGGAAGGGGAGGGAGGGACCTGGGGAGGCCAGAGACAAGAGCACGGGAGGCCATACCTCGAAGACGAGGCAGGGAGGGGTGACCAAGGCGGTGGTGCCAAAGGAGAGTCTCGTGCGCCAGAGGACGACACGAGCAGGGGGCAGACGCAGGACTAGACCTGGACGCAGCAGCAAACACCTGACTGGACGCAGCTACCTGACCAGACGCAGGGACCGGAGGAGGCGCAGTAGTCAGTGTGTATAGACTCGACCCTGGCCGACGGGTGAACGTGGCCAGGTGGCGGCCCGTCCGAGAGCAAGTGCAGTGGGTCACACGCTGACCTCCAGGGGTGAACTGGTCAACCCACGCGTCCTGGAGGTCAGCTCCACTCACCAAGTTCGTAGAGAACGAGGGGAGGTGGAGTCTCGACAGCAAGCCCGACGGGGCCGCAGGACACGGTAGAACCGTGGAGGAGTGTGCAAGGACTGGGCCCCCGGAGGGGTCAGCAAGGGAGACCGCAACAGACCGACGGGGCGGCGTGAGCGTGGTGCTGTCTCTAAAGAAAGAGCGCGAAGCACCAGAGTCAAGTGTGAAGGTGTGAAAGGACTCAGTAGGTGCAGTACCAGAGAGAGGAGACGTACCAGCACCTGGAGCAGCAGACGCACGAGCACCTAGAGCAGCAGCCGCACTAGCACCCAGAGCAGCAGCCACAGTGCCCGGGTCGGGCGGGACACGCAGGTAATAGTCACCCTCAGTAATATCAGCAAAAGCATACATGGCAGCAAGGATAGCATCAAAGTCTAGATCAAAGATAGGCACATTCTGCAGAAGCAGATCATGCCAACGAGGAAGCTCAACAGCGTCAGGAAACTGGGCACGCCAAGCGTCAGTCAAGCGGCCGAAGCAGCGCTGCGTGGTGTGTGGGAGACCACACACCTCCCCACTCCGAGTGCCGGTGCGAAGAACGTAAGAGCAGGGACCCGCACCCCCAGACCTCCCACGCACAGCGTACCACTCACGAAGCTGCTGAACCGACGGGGTCTCACGGGTGCGCTGCTGCTGCTGGCGCTGGCTGCCACCAAGGCCTCCACACGGCGTAGCTGCACCGCGACCAGCACCACCTCCTCCGCTACCTCCACCACCGCTGCCGCCGCCTCCACCCCCTCCGCTACCGCCGCCACGGCCTCCACTGCCGCCACCGACTCCCCCACTCCCGGTACCACCCCCACCACCACCTCCACCTCCTCCACCGCCCCCACCGCTTCCCCCACCGCCCCCTCCACCACCCCTGCTGCCCTTGCCCTTGCCGGGGCGGCGTCGCCCAGTAGAGGCAGACGCAGCGCCGACCTCTTCAGTGCCAACGAGGTCGACAGCAGCAGCAGAGGCAACAGAGGGGAGAAGGGGGACAGGGGAACACCCCTCAAAGAAGGGGGTGCGACGGTCGCCGCGAGAAGCACCTACAGCTAAGATACTCTTCTCAGCTGCAGCAAGGCGCTCCTCTAGCAAGTCGACAGTCAGCTCGGTGGAGCAAAGGGAGAGGAAGTGATCCTTGACTGAGGAGAGAGAGTCAGGGAGGCGGGTGACTAGGTAGTAAAGGGTGATGTACATGGGGGGGGAGTTCGTGGGAAGAAACTCAGTGGGAAGGGCAGCGCGGTAGCGAGCATCACTAGTGCGGAGGTGAGCAACTAGGTCAGCAACAGTGGCAAAGGCGGCAAGGTCAGGAAAGAGGTACGGCAGCATGAGGCGGCTGAGGGCAGCAGTGGTAGGGGAGGAGTAGCGTGCAACTACAGCGTCGTACAGAGCCCTAGCACTCTTGTACTGACTAAAGTGCGCGCGCTCAGTAGACGGCAGGTGATTGCGCACAGCAAGACGAGCAGCAGCATCGCGCGTGAGCCACTGCGAGCGAACAGTACTGTCAGCATCAGCAGCAGGGGCAGTAGAGGCGCCAGACGTGAGATCGAACAGTGAGAGGCCATCCTTGCTATCGCACTGTAGGAAAAGCTGCAGATCATCTAGCCAGACCTCAAAGTCAACAGCACGACCCTCAGCATCAAAGGTAAGAACATTGAGACTAGCCATGACAGGTGCAGCAGCAGGCTAGCAGCAGCAGCAGTGCAACTCGGCAGGGCAGGCTAGGCAGGGCGGCGCGGCTCGGCAGGGCGGCACTCTTACCAGTGGCGAGGCCGGGGCAGGGCCGGGGTAGGGCCGCGACAGTGCAGGAGCAGGGCAGGGGCAGGGCCGGGGCAGAGCCGGGGCAGGGCCGGGGCAGGGCAGGGGCAGGGCCGGGGCAGAGCCGGGGCAGGGCCGGGGCAGGGCCGGGGCAGGGTCGGAGCAGGGCCGGGGCAGGGCCGGGGCAGGGCCGGGGCAGGGCAGGTGCAGGGCCGGGGCAGAGCCGGGGCAGGGCCGAGGCAGGGCCGGGGCAGGGTCGGAGCAGGGCCGGGGCAGAGCCGGGGCAGGGCCGGGGAAGGGCCGGGGCAGGGCCGGGGCAGGGCAGGTGCAGGGCCGGGGCAGAGCCGGGGCAGGGCCGGTCCAGGGCCGGGGCAGGGTCGGAGCAGGGCCGGGGCAGGGCCGGGGCAGGGCAGGTGCAGGGCCGGGGCAGAGCCGGGGCAGGGCCGAGGCAGGGCCGGGGCAGGGCCGGGGAAGGGCCGGGGCAGGGCAGGTGCAGGGCCGGGGCAGAGCCGGGGCAGGGCCAGGGCAGGGTCGGAGCAGGGCCGGGGCAGTGCCGGGGCAGGGCCGGGGCAGGGCCTGGGCAGGTCCTGCAGCAGAGCCGGCGCAGGGCCGCGACAGGTTGGGGTAGGGCCGGGCGGGGCCTTACGGGGCCACTAACGGGGCCTGCCGGGGCCGTACGGGGCCTCTAACGGGGCCTGACGGGGCCTGCCTGGGCCGTACGGGGCCTGACGGGGCCTTATGGGGCCGAACGGGGCCTTAAACGGGGCCTGACGGGGCCTTACGGGGCCTTACGGGGCCTTAAACAGGGCCTGACGGGGCCGTACGGGGCCTCACGGGGCCTTACTGGGCCTTAAACGGGGCCATACGAGGCCTTACTGGGCCTTAAGGGGCCTTACGGGGCCTTAAGGGGCATTACGGGGCCTTACGAGGCCTAAAACGGGGCCTTACGGGGCCTTAAATGAGGCCTTACGGGGCCGTAAACGGGGCCTTACGGGGCCTTACGGGGCCTGAAACGGGGCCTTACGGGGCCTTAAGGGGCCTTAAACGGGGCCTTACGGGGCCTTAAACGGGGCCTTACGGGGCCATACGGGGCCTTACGGGGCCTTTCGGGGCCTGAAACGGGGCCTTACGGGGCCTTAAGGGGCCTTAAACGGGGCCTTACGGGGCCTTAAAAGGGGCCTTACGGGGCCATACGGGGCCTTACGGGGCCTTACGGGGCCTTACGGGGCCTTAAACGGGGCCGTAAAGGGGGCCTTAAGGGGCCTTACGGGGCATTCCGGGGCCTTACGGGGCCTTACGGGGCATGAAAACGGGGCCTTACGGGGCCGGCGCTAGCGCTAAGGGCAGGCGCAGGGGCCACTACGGGCCTCGAAAGGGTAGGCGCGACGCGCGCGTCGAGTGGGTACGAAAAATTCAGTGGTGGGCCCTTTAAAAAAAAAAACTCGAAACTAGCTCTATACCATGTGAAAGAATAAACGAAAGAATGAATGGAATTAGGAAATGAGAAGGGTACAAGTAGGAAACACATAAGTGTTGTACCCTCTAAGGACTACCCCACTACAGCCTAAACAGACTATAGTAAATATATGTTTGACACCTACAGCGCCAGGGTCTCCAGCTCCAGCTCCTCCAGCTCTAGCGCCACCAGCGCCAGTGCCTCCAGCGCCAGGGTCTCCAGCTCCAGTGTCCCCAGCTCCTGCTCCTCCAACTCCAGCGCCTCCAGCGCCAGTGCCTCCAGCTCAAGAAGCTCTAGCTCCAGGGTCTTCAGCACCAGCTCCTCCAGCTCCAGCACCTCCAGCACCAGTGCCTCCAGCTCCAAGGTCTCCTGCTCTAGAGTCTCCAAAACCACCAACTCCGGTAGCTCCAGTACCTCTAGTACGAGCACCTCTAGGACCAGCAGCTCCAGTACGACCAGTGTGATCAGGGGAGGCAAGACGAGAAGCAGGCACACGACGCTCAGTAATACCTCCGGTCTGCTCAGTGTAAGGAGAAGGAGCAGGCAGTGCGGAGGCTGGCTGTAACAGCGGCTGCGACTGGTCAGGTGGTGGATTCAGTAAAGGAGGAGTAAGGCAAGGAGAAGACGGCACACCAAGAACCTGCTGAAGCAGGGGAACGAAGTACGGTCGCGGCCGCCTAGTGCCTCCAGCACCTCCAGCTCCAGGGTCAACAGCTCCAGCTCCTCCAGCTTCAGCGCCCCCCGCGCCAGTGCCTCCAGCTCCAGTGCCCACAGCTCCAGCTCCTCCAGCCCCAGCAGCTCCAGGCTTCGTAGGGTCTCCAGCTCCAGCTCCCCCAACAGCTCCAGTCCCGGCAGCTCCAGTACCCCTAGTACGAGCACCTCCAGGACCAGCAGGTGCAGCTGTTAGAATAGTAGGCGAGAATGATTGACTAGGAAAAGGGAAGGGGTACAAGTAGAATGTCGAGAGAAACTTTGTACCCCCTAAGGCTAAACCCACTATAGCCTAGACAACTATAAACACATAAACTAAGCCTAGATATAACTAGGCATATATGTTTGACACACCCCCATAGGCGAAGTGGGGGATAGCCAGAACAAGCAATGGTCACAAGACCAGTCAAGAAGAAGCAAAGCAAAGCAAGCTCAGGGTGGATCACAAAGTCACCACACAGTCCGAGCACAAGCAAAGGGCCAAAAGGCCAGTTCACAAGTACAAGCAAAGCTAGAGGCATTCACAAAGGGCAAGTGAGGAGGAGGCTGGACTGTAAGAGGAGAGTAGATAGGAGGCGACGGCTGATGCTGCAGACACACGGGCAACAGGAGCGGCGTGCACTGTGGCTACCGGAGCCGTATCCCCGGACTACAGGAGTAACTGGCTCTGCGGCTAACTCTGAGCGACAGGAGCAACGGACCCACAGGCGACAGACGCAGCAGGCTCTCTGAGCTACCAGAAGCAGAACCCCGGACAACAGGTGCTGCGGACGACAAGACGGCAGCCTCCGCTCAACCTCCCCCAACTGTCCCACCCCCCTTTCACACACCCCTTGCTGCACCCCTAGCTCCACTCCCACATCACCCCCCTAGAACCACTCCCTCGGCTCCCACACACCCACCCCCCTCAGCGGCAGCTGCAGCAGTGGGAGACGAAGGTGGAGGAGGAGAAGGGGACGGTTCACACACCCGCCACCCCCATACCCGCCACCCCGCAGTTGCACCCACACCCGCCACCCCCATACCCCCACCCCACCGCTGCACCTGCAGCAGGGGAAGGAAGGAGAAGGGAGGGGGAGGGGGGGGGGGCGGTTGGGGCGGGGGGGGGGGGGGGGGGGGGGGGTTGTGCATGGCGCGTGCAGAGGGCAGCAGGGCACGCACAGGGCAGCAGGGCGCACAGGGCAGCAGGGCAGCAGGGCGCGCGGGGCGCATGGTGCGCGCAGGGCGCGCAGGGCGCAGCAGGGCTGCAGGGCGCGCGGGGCGCACAGGGCTGCAGGGCGCGCGGGGCGCACAGGGCAGCAGGGCAGCAGGGCGCGCGGGGCGCGCAGGGCTGCAGTGCGCGCAGGGCGCGCAGGGCAGCAGGACAGCAGGGCGCGCAGGGCGCAGCAGGGCTGCAGGGCGCGCAGGGCAGCAGCAAGGGCTGTAGCGACAGCAGCAGGGCAGCAGGGCGCACAGGGCTGCAGGGCAGCAGGGCGCGCGGGGCGCACAGGGCTGCAGGGCGCGCGGTGCGCGCAGGGCTGCAGTGCGGCAGGGCGCGCAGGGCGCAGCAGGGCTGCAGGGCGCGCGGGGCGCACAGGGCTGCAGGGCGCGCGGGGCGCACAGGGCAGCAGGGCAGCAGGGCGCGCGGGGCGCGCAGGGCTGCAGTGCGCGCAGGGCGCGCAGGGCAGCAGGACAGCAGGGCGCGCAGGGCGCAGCAGGGCTGCAGGGCGCGCGGGGCACACAGGGCAGCAGGGCAGCAGGGCGCGCGGGGCGCGCAGGGCTGCAGTGCGCGCAGGGCGCGCAGGGCAGCAGGACAGCAGGGCGCGCAGGGCGCAGCAGGGCTGCAGGGCGCGCGGGGCGCACAGGGCTGCAGGGCGCGCGGGGCGCGCAGGGCTGCAGTGCGCGCAGGGCGCGCAGGGCAGCAGGACAGCAGGGCGCGCAGGGCGCAGCAGGGCTGCAGGGCGCGCGGGGCGCACAGGGCTGCAGGGCGCGCGGGGCGCACAGGGCAGCAGGGCAGCAGGGCGCGCGAGGCGCGCAGGGCTGCAGTGCGCGCAGGGCGCGCAGGGCAGCAGGACAGCAGGGCGCAGCAGAGCTGCAGGGCGCGCGGGGCGCGCAGGGCAGCAGCAAGGGCTGTAGCGGCAACAGCAAGGGCTGTAGCAGCAGCAGCAGGGCAGCAGGGCGCACAGGGCAGCAGGGCGCACAGGGCTGCAGGGCAGCAGGACAGCAGGGCGCGTAGGGCGCGCAGGGCTGCAGGGCAGCACAGGGCTGCAGATCCCCTCCCCCCACCGCTGCACCCGCAGCAGGGGGATGGAGGAGAAGTCGGGGGGGGGGGGGGGGGGCTGATGCTGCAACTCCCCTCCCCCCCCACTGCTGCTGCAGATCCCCTCCCCCCACTGCTGCATCCGCAGCAGGGAGATGGCAGATCCCTTCCCCCCCACTGCGGCACCCGCATACCCGCCACCCCCATACCCTCCCCTCTACTGCTGCACTCGCAGCAGAGAGATGGAGGAGAAGGGGGGGGCGGGGGGGGGGGGGGGGGGGGGGCAGGTGCTGCAGGTCCCCTCCCCCCCTCTGCTGCTCCCGCAGCAGGGGGAGGTAGGAGAAAGGTGGGGGGCCTGGTGCTGCAGATCCCCTCCTGCCTCCCCCTGAACCTCCAAGTTTCCTCCCCCTCTCCCCGCCATCCCCATGGAGGGGGGGGAGGGGGGGGAGGGGGGCGGGGGCGGAGATGCGCGTGCGACTGAAGGGCACGCGGGCAGGAGGAACCCCCTCTTGCCACCCCCTCACCCACCATGGCGCAACAGGGCACCGGGGCCGCGGTTAGGGGCGGCAGGTCGCGAGGGGCCATGGCTAGGGGCGACGGGGCCATGGCTAGGGGCGACGGGGCCATGGCTAGGGACGGGGCCGGGCGCTGGGCAGGTACGGGGCCGGGCGCTGGGCGCGGAATGGGGCCGGGCGACGGGCAGGTACGGGCCGGGCGACGGGCTAGGTACGGGCCGGGCGCGGGCAGGAGACGGGGCCAGGCGTTGGGCGAAGGACAGGGCCAGGCGCGGGCTTGGTACGGGCCGGGCGCGGGCTAGGTACGGGGCCAGGTACGGGCGAGGTACGGGCCGGGCGCGAGGCTAGGTACGGGCCGAGCAACGGGCTAGGTATGGGCCGGGCGACGGGCTAGGTACGGGCCGGGCGCGGGCAGGAGACGGGGCCGGGCTAGGTACGGGCCGGGCGACGGGCTAGGTACGGGCCGGGCGTCGGGCTAGGTACGGGCCGGGCGCGGGCAGGAGACGGGGCCGGGCGCGGGCTAGGTACGGGCCGGGCGACGGGCTAGGTACGGGCCAGGCGACGGGCTAGGTACGGGCCGGGCGCGGGCGACGAAGTCGACGGGGCCAGTGGGGCCGAGGCGACGGGGCCAAGGGGCCGAGCGCGGGCTAGGTACGGGCCGGGCGCAAGGCTAGGTACGGGCCGAGCGACGGGCTAGGTACGGGCCGGGCGACGGGCGAGGTACGGGCCAGGCGACGGGCTAGGTATGGGCCGGGCGACGGGCTAGGTACGGGCCGGGCGCGGGGCTAGGAACGGGCCGATCGCGGGCTAGGTACGGGCCGATCGCGGGCTAGGGGCGACGCCAAGGGGCGATGGGCCGGGGCCTAGGCTAGCAGGGCAGTAGGTGGTGGGCCCATTAACATTAGGTCCTAGGAATGTTATGCTCTTAATACCATGTTAGAATAGTAGGCGAGAATGATTGACTAGGAAAAGGGAAGGGGTACAAGTAGAATGTCGAGAGAAACTTTGTACCCCCTAAGGCTAAACCCACTATAGCCTAGACAACTATAAACACATAAACTAAGCCTAGGTATAACTAGGCATATATGTTTGACAGCAGCACCTCCGGTACCACCAGCTCCAGCAGTAACTCCAGCACCTCCAGCTCCAGTGTCTCCAGCGACAGAGTCTCCAGGTCCGGCAGCTCCACTCCGAAGGCAGGAGCGCTGAGCAAACCACTCGCGCAGCTGCTGTGGGAGAGAGGCTCCGACCGGGGAGACAGTCGTGGCGAAGCACCCGCAGGACCTCCAGAAGAAGCGGTACCCCTCGGCTCAGCACCCCCAGACTCCGCACCCTCAGACTCAGCACCCCGAGGCTCCATACCCTCAGGCTCAGCACCCCCAGGCTCCACACCCGCAGGCTCAGCATCCCCAGGCTCCGCACCCCCAGGCTTTGCACCCCCAGACACGGCACCCTCAGACTCAGCACCCCCAGGCTCCGCACCCCCAGACGCAGCACCTCGAGCAGCACCTGAGCCGACAACTACCCCAACAGGGGCAGTACCAGGGAGAGGGTCTACCTGCGACACACCAGAGAGAGCAGGACCCTGGGGGGGGAGGGGGTCCACCGGAGGGGGACATAGAGCAAGGAAGAGCGACGGGGGAGGGGAGGGGCAGAGCGGTAGGGGAAGAGACGGTAAAAGGGAACCGACTCATCAAACGTGATGTCCTGAGAGGGGAAGACACGGCGTAAGGTGGGGTGGTAAAATTGCCAGCCAGGCGCGTCAGGGGAAAAGCCAAGGAAGACGCAGGGAATAGCGCGGGCGGAGAGCTTGTCCGCGGACGTATCGCGAACAAAGGTACAAGAACCCCAGACCCGGAACACCGACGCATCGCCAACCTTCCCCGTCCAACGCAGTGTAGGCGAGGTCTCTGGCAAGGAGACACGGGGCCAGAGGTTGAGCTGATGTGCAGTGTAACGGACCGCAACGGCCACAGAAAATGAGGAGCAGCCGCATGGATCATGGAGGTACGAGCGACAGGAGGCGACACAAACAAGGGGGTGCTACCTGACCTGACGCAGACACCTGGGCAGACGCAGCTACCTGAGGAGGCTCGGTAGCTAGTGTGTACAGACTTGACCCTCGCCAACGAGTGAACGTGTCCATGTGACGGCCCGTCCATGTACACGTGCAGATCGACACACGCTGACCCCCAAGAGTGGTGGTAGTGACCATCGCGTCCTGGAGGGCTGCGGTACTCACCAAGTTCGTAGAGAACGAGGGGAGGTGAAGGCCTGACAGTGAACTGGACGGAACCACTGGACACGGGAGCACAGTGGAGGAATGGGCGAGGACTGGGCCCCCGGAGGGAACAGCCAGCCTGACGAGTACAGGTGCAGAGAGAGGAGTGAGGGTGGTGCTGTCGCGAAAGAAACAGCGTGAGGCACCTGAGTCAAGCGTGAAGGTGTGCAAGGCCTCAGCAGGCGCAGTACCAGGGAGAACAGACTCACTAGCACCTAGAGCAGCAGCCTCTATACCTGGGTCAAGCGGCACACACAGGTAACAGTCACCCTTAGCACGAACAGACAAAGCATACATAGCAGCAAGGATAGCATCATAGTCTAGGTCAAAGATTGCAACTCCAGACCTAAGCAGCTCTGCCCAGCGGGGACGCTCGGCCTCGTCACCAAACTCTGCGCGCCAAGCGTCGTCGAGGCGGGAGAAGCAGCGGTGCTGAGTGTGAGGCTTCCCGCATGTCTGACCAGCACGGTCACCCGTGCGAATGACATACGGGCAGCTACCACTACCCCCAGACGCCCTACGCTGAGCAAACCACTCACGAAGCTGCTGGGGCTACGGGGTCTCGCTCCGACGCTGCTGCTGCTGCCTCTGGCCTCCTCAAGAACCTCCACGCTGAGCTCCAGTCTGACTGTCACCACTCCCACTGCTGCCACTACCGCCACTCCCACCGCTGCCTCCACCGCCGCCACCAGAGCCCCCACTCCCTCCACCACTCCCACCGCTACCACCACCTCCACTGCCTCCACCATCTCCACTGCTGCCCCCACCACCACCCCCGCTGCCACCGCCACCACCCCTGCCACCCTTGCCCTTGCTGCTGCGGCGCTTCGCAGTAGCAGAAGTAGCCCCGACGTCCTTAGCACCAGGGACGTCGACAGCAGCAGCAGAGGCGTAGGAGGGGGCAAGGGGGGAGGGGGAGCACCCCTCAAAGAAGGGCGTGCGCGGAGTGCCACGGGCAGCACCTACAGGAAATACACCAGTCTCATCTGCAAGGAGGTGCTGCTCTAGTAGGTCAACACTGAGGACTGTGGGGTCAAGTGAGAGAAAGTGGTCCCTGACAGAGCAAAGAGAGTCAGGGAGGCGGGTGACTATAAAGTAGAGAGTGATGTACATCGGGGGCTGGTTCCTATCAAGGAACTCTGCTGGGAGGGCAGTGCGGTAGCAAGTGTTGCTAGTGCGAAGGTGGGAAACCAGGTCCTCTACTGTGGCAAAGGCGGACAGCTCGGGAAACAGGTAGTGCAGGAGAAGACGGCCTAGAGCAGCAGTGGCAGGCGAGGAGTAACGGGCGACTACAGCGTCGTACAGGGCCTGTGTTGTCCGAAGTGAGCGCATTCGGCTAACGACAGGTGGTTGCGAATGGCTAAGCAAGCAGCAGCGTCACGAGTAAGCCACCGTGAGCGAGTGGCACTGTCAGCTGTGGCGGGAGGAGCGGGAGCAGCACCAGACGTGTGGTCAAACAACGAAACACTGTCCCTAGAGTCGCTCAGTAGGTACAGCAGCAGGTAGTCAAGCCACGTGTCAAACTGGATCGGTCGGCCCTCATGATCGAACGCTAGAACGCGGAGAGAAGCCATTGCGGTGCAGCACGCAGGGCGGGCAGAAGCCGGGCAGCGCAGGCAGCAGAGAGGGCCGGCAAGCAGGGCAGCAGCGGCTGCGAGATGGCCTCAAGGGGCGGCTAGCAGGGCAGCAGGGGCGCGTAGAGGGCCATAAGAGGCGGCGCGCGGGGCCTAGGGTCGACAGGCCCGCCGGAGCCTAGGAGCGACGGGCGCGAGTCGGGGCTAGGGGCGACGTTCCGGGGCCTCGGGGTGACGGGTGCGAGTCGGGGCTAGGGGCGACGGGCCGAGGCCTAGGGGGGGGCGACGGGTGACAAGCCGAGGTTGGGGCGACGGGCCTAGGAGCGACGGGCGTAGGGCCGGGGTCCTAGGGGCGACTGGCAACGGGCCGGGGCGACGCGCTGAGGGGGGGGGGACAACGGGCCGGTGCGACGGGGCATAGGGGCGACGGGCCGTGGCGACAGGCCTAGGGGCGATGGGCCGGGGCTAGGTGCGACGGGCCGACGGTCGACGGGCCGAGGCGATGGGCTGGGGCGACGGGCCTAGGAGCGTTGGGCCGGGGCAACGGGCCTAGGGGCGACGGGCCGGGGCTAGGGGCGACGGGCCTAGTCGACGGGCCGGGGCGACGGGCTACGGGCCGGGGCGACAGGCCTAGGGGCGACGGGCCTAGGGGCGACGGGCCTACAGTCGACGGGCCGGGGCGATGGACGACGGGCCGGGGCGATGGGCCTAGGGGCGATGGGCCGGGGCCTAGGGGCGATGGGCAGGCCGCATGAGGGCGGCGCTAGGGGTAGTAGGTGCGGCACGAGGGTCGCTAGGGGCGGCTAGTGGGGCAGCGCTGTGGTGGGCAAAAAAAAAACAGTCCTAGCGGAGGACCTGCTCTGAAACCATGTCAGAATAACTAACAAGGATGAATGAACTATGAAACAGTTGGGTACAAGTACTAACCCTAATTGGGTTGTACCCCTTATGGGCTACCCCCACTAAAGCCTACACAAATAGAAGCACTATAACATTCTGACAATGATCAACCTCCATGATCAAGCCAATGCGACGCTCAGCAATCCCATTTTTCTGAGGAGAGGCCGGAAGCATGAACGACTGGCAGATGCCCTCGTCTCGACAGAACTCCGCAAGGAGGTCAAAAGAGAACTCACTGCCCATGTCAGATGTCAAACTTACATGCTATAGTATTTCTAGGCTGTAGTGGGGTAGTTCATATAGGGTACAACATTTCTAGGTTTCCTACTTATACCCACCGGCTTGCTAGTTCAGTCATTCATTCGTTCACTATTCTGACATGGTATTCTGAGCAGGTTCCCTAATGGGAACGTTTTTTATTTTAGGGCCCACCACGATTTTCTTTGCCCTGCCCGAAGCGCGCCTCGCGCCCTGCCCTAGTACGGCCCGTCGCGGCCCTGCCTTAGCTGGCCCGTCGGGGCCCTGCCTTCGCCGCCCGTCGCTGGCCCGTCCCGGCCCGTCCCGGCCCGTCGCCGCCCGTCGCTGGCCGTACCTGTTCCTTGACCTTGCCGCTTTTGCCACAGTCGCTGACCTCATTACTCACCTCCGCACTAGTGACGCCCGCTACCGAGCTGCGCTTCCCACTGAGTTCTGTGCCAAGAACACCCCCCCGCCATGTACATCAGGGACCACTTTCTCTCCCTTTGCCCCACCGAGCTCACTGTCGACCTGCTAGAGGAGCGCCTCACTGCAGCTGAGAAGAGTATCTTAGCTGTAGGTGCTTCTCGCGGCGACCCTCACGCCCCTTTCCTTGAGGGGTGTTCCCTTGTCCCCCTTCTCCCCTCTGTTGCTTCTGCTGCTGCTGTCGACCTCGTTGGCACTGCGGAGGTCGGGGCTGCGTCTGCTCCTAGTGGGAGGCGCCGCAACAGCAAGGGCAAGGGGGGCAAGGGTGGTGGAGGGGACGGTGGGGGCGGCGGTGGAGGCGGTGGAGGAGGCGGACGGGGTGGCGGTGGAGGTGGGGGCGGTGGCGGGAGTGGGGGCTTCAGTGGCGGCGGTGGGGGTGGTGGAGGCAGCGGCAGCAGCGGTGGAGGTAGCGGCAGCGGTGGAGGTAGCGGCAGCGGTGGTGGCGGCGGTGGTGCTAGTCGCGGTGGAGACGCGCAGCGTGGAGGCTTTGGTGGTAGCTAGCGCGAGCAGCAGCCGCATTCCCGTGAGACCCCGTCGGCCCAGCAACTTCGTGAGTGGTACGCTGGGCGTGGGAGGTCTGGGGGTGTTGGTCCCTGCACTTACGTTCTTCGCACCGGCGGGCGCCGTGGGGAGACGTGCGGGCTGCCACACACAGCGCAGCGCTGCTTCGGTCGCCTGGCGCGCCCAGTTTCCTGACGCTGTTGAGCTCCCGCGCTGGGGTGATCTGCTTAAGCAGAACGTTGCTATCTTTGATCTTGATTTCGATGCTATCCTAGCTGCCATGTATGCTGCGACTAATAGTGTTCAGGGTGACTGTTACCTGTGTGTTCCGCCCGACCTGGGCATTGCTGCTGCTGCGCTAGGTGCTAGTGAGTCTGCTGCTCTAGGTACTAGTGAGTCTGCTGCTCCAGGTACTAGTGCGTCTGCTGCTCTAGGTGCTGGTGAGTCTGCTCTCTCTGGTACTGCACCTACTAAGGCCTTGCATACTTTCACACTTGACTCTGGTGCTTCGCGCTCCTTCTTTCGCGACAGCACCACACTCACGCCGCTCAGTCGGCCTGTAGCAGTCTCCCTGGCTGACCCCTCTGGGGGCCCAGTCCTTACGCACTCTTCCACGGTTCTACCGTGCCCTGCGGCCCCGTCGGGCTTGCTTTCGGGACTCCACCTCCCCTCGTTCTCTACGAACTTGGTGAGTGGAGCTGACCTCCAGGACGCGTGGGTTGACCAGTTCACCCCTGGAGGTCAGCGTGTGACCCACTGCACTTGCTCTCGGACGGGCCGCCACCTGGCCACGTTCACCCGTCGGCCTGGGTCGAGTCTGTACACACTGACTACTGCGTCTCCTCCGGTCTCTGCGTCTGGTCAGGTAGCCGCGTCTGGTCAGGTGTTTTGTGCTGCGTCCAGGTCTAGTCCAGCGTCGGCCCCCTGCTCGTGTCGACCTCTGTCACACGAGACTCTCCTTTGGCACCACCGCCTTGGTCACCCCTCCCTGCCTCGTCTTTGAGGTATGGCCTCCCATACCCTTGTCTCTGGTCTCCCCCGGTCCCTCCCTCCCCTTCCTCCGAGGCCTGCCCCTACCTGTGTTCCTTGTGTCGAGGGCCGGCAGCGCGTCGCTCCTCACTCTTCCGAGTCCCCTCCGACAGAGGCTCCCCTGCAGACTCTTCACATGGATGTGTGCGGCCCAGTCCGCGTCCGTGGACAGGGTCACGAGCGTTACTTCCTGCTGGTCGTTGACGAATACTTGCGTTACACCATAGTCTTCCCCTTGCGCCGCAAGGGTGAGGTCACGGAGGTGTTGATCGACTGGATCCGCGGTGCCCGTCGCCA
This sequence comes from Closterium sp. Naga37s-1, assembly GCA_947471745.1. Lineage (NCBI taxonomy): Eukaryota > Viridiplantae > Streptophyta > Zygnematophyceae > Desmidiales > Closteriaceae > Closterium > Closterium sp. Naga37s-1. Next base: position 3,938,287 of record CANJKZ010000084.1, on the reverse strand, counting down.
GCTCAGCGAGAGTTTCGGCTCGGACCTTCCTGTTCTGCGTCTGCACTAAGACAGAGGTGGTGAGTTTTCCTCCGACCTTCTAAGGGCCTTCTGTCATGCGGAGGGCATCTGCCAGACGTTCACGCTTCCGACCTCCCCACAACAAAATGGGATTGCTGAGCGCCGCATTGGAATGGTCATGGATGTCGCTCGTACGTCCATGATCCATGCGGCTGCTCCCCATTTTCTGTGGCTGTTCGCGGTTCAGTACGCTGCGCATCAGATCAACCTTCAGCCTCGTGTCTCCTTGCCGGAGACCACACCTACTCTGCGGTGGACGGGGAAGGTTGGCGATGCGTCTGTGTTCCGTGTCTGGGGATCTCGAGCTTTTGTCCGCGATGCTTCCGCGGACACGCTGTCCTCTCGTGCCGTTCCCTGCGTCTTCCTTGGCTTCCCCCCTGACGCCCCTGGGTGGCAGTTTTACCACCCCACCTCGCGTCGTGTTCTGTCCTCTCATGACGTCATGTTTGACGAGTCGGTATCTTACTACCGTCTCTTTCCCTACCGCACTGCCCCTCTCCCCCCCCGCCACTCTTCCTAGCACCAGGTGCTCCTCTGGTAGACCCCCTCTCCCCTCAGGGTCCTGCCCCCTCAGGTGTGTCCCAGGTAGACCCTGTCGAGCCTGTCGAGGTAGCTGTGGACTCTGGTGCTGCTAGGGGTGCTGAGCCTGCGGGTGCGGAGCCCGGGGGTGCTGAGCCTGGGGTTGCTGAGTCTGAGGGTGCGGAGCCTTGGGGTGCTGAGCTTGAGCGTGTGGAGCCTGGGGGTGCTAAGTCTAGGGGTGCTGAGCCTGGGGGTGCTGAGCTTGAGTGTGCATAGCCTGGGGGTGCTGAGCCTGGGGGTGCTGAGCCTGAGCGTGCTGAGTCTCGAGGTCCTCCGGGTGTCCGGTCACGGTGGGAGACCCTCTCTCCGCCGTAGCTTCGTGAGTGGTACGCTCGGCGCTGTCGCCGTGCTGCTGGAGCTACTGGGCCTGCTGCTGGAGGTGCTTCTGGGGCTGGAGGTGCTGCTGGTGCTGCAGCTGCTGGAGGTGCTTCTGGAGCTGCTGGAGGTGCTTCTGGAGCTGCTGGAGGTGCTGCTGGTGCTGGAGCTGCTAGAGCCGCTGGTCTTGGAGGTGCTGGTGCTGGAGGTGCTGGCACTGTTGGAGGTCCTGCTGGTGTTGGAGCTGCTGGAGGTGCTAGAGCAGCTGGTCCCGAAGGTGCTCGTACTGGAGGTACTGGAGCTGCTGGGGCTGGTGGTGCTGCAGGAGTTGGAGCTGTAGTTGCTGGAGCTGTGGCTACTGGAGGTGCTGCTGGAGCTGGAGCTGTTGGAGGTCATGGAGCTGGTGGTGCTGTGGGAGGTTTAGCTGGAGACCCTGGGGCTGAGGGTACTGGTGCTGTCTCTGCTGTTTCTGGAATAGCGGCGCGGCCGCGGCCGTACTACGTTCCGCTCCTTCAGCAGGTTCTTGGTCTCCCGCCTTCTACTGGTCCTACTCCTCCTTTTCTGAGTCCACCGCCTGTCCAGTCACCGTCGCAGTTACAGCCAGCCTCTCCACTACCTGGTCGTTCTCCTTACTCTGGACCGACTAGAGGTCTTACGGAGCGTCGTAAGCCTGAGTCCCGTCCTGCGTCGCCTGAGTCTCGTCCTGCGTCGCCTGAGTCTAGCCCTGTTCGCACTGGTCGTCGTGTTCCGCATCAGCGTCCTCCTCCTGTCCCCGGCACTCACTCTATGACTCTGCGCCCTTCCACTGCTCCGCAGCGTGTCCCTCTGCCGTCTCCTCCTGCGTCCTCTCTTCCTGCACTTGCAGACCCGGAGTCTGACTCCCTTCGTACTGCTAGTCCTACTGTCACGAGTCTCCTGGCCACTGTTGTCACTGACCCTTCCTTTGGGTCCACTGCTGCATCTACCTTTGTTGCTGAGCTTGTCGACTTTGCTGCTCACTGTCATCTAGACTACGCCGCTAGTCTTGTTGCTGAGTCTGAGTCTGCGTCTGTCTGTCCTCCGTCCATCGGGGGTGAGTGTGCTCTTGGCGTGGACGTCCTTGAGGACAGACAGGAGGTGTTTGAGTGCTTTGCCGCTGCTGTACCTCATCTCGCGTCCATGCTGCTTGCCCCTGAGGGAGACCCAGATGCACCAGACATCCCGACCCCGCGCTCTTACGCAGAGGCGATAGAGGGTCCTTACTCCTCTCAGTGGCAGGCAGCCATGGATGCCGAGATGGCATCCTGGAAGTCCACAGGCACCTACGTCGACGAGGTTCCCCCGCCTGGGGCGAACATCGTCAGTGGCATGTGGATTTTCAGGGTGAAGCGGCTGCCGGGTTCTCCGCCTGTCTTCAAGGCGCGTTACGTTGCACGAGGCTTCAGTCAGCGACAGGGAGTTGACTTCTTCCATACCTTCTCCCCTACCCCGAAGATGACCACTCTTCGGGTGCTGCTGCACGTTGCCGCTCAGTGTGACTACGAGCTACACTCTCTTGACTTCTGCACAGCCTTCCTACAGGGCAGCTTGCACGAGGAGATCTGGCTGCGCCGCCCACCTGGCTTCACTGGGCCGTTTCCTGCTGGTACCCAGTGGAGCCTCCGGCGGCCAGTCTACGGTCTCCGCCAGGCACCCCGTGAGTGGCACGACACACTGAGGACGACTCTTGCTGCTCTTGGTTATGCTCCTTCCACTGCTGACCCGTCGCTGTTTCTACGCACCGACGCCACTCTGCCGCCGTTCTACGTTCTCGTGTACGTAGACGACTTGGTCTTTGCTATTGCTGACACTGAGGCACTCGCCCACGTGACGACGGAGCTGCAGAAGAGACACACGTGCACAGACCTGGGTGAACTGACAAGCTATCTTGGCTTGCGGATCACTCGGAACAGAGCACAGCGCACCATTACCTTGACTCAGTCACACATGGTGCAGCAGGTCCTTCAGCGCTTCGGCTTCACGTACTCCTCGCCATAGTCCACTCCTCTGCCTACCAGTCACTCGCTCTCAGCTCCACCTTCGGACGAGTCCGTAGAGCCGAGTGGCCTGTATCCAGAGCTTGTGGGCTGCCTCATGTACCTGATGACTTGCACACGACCTGACCTCGCGTACCCTCTCAGCCTTTTAGCTCGCTACGTGGCTCCCGGCAGGCATCGAAAGGTGCACTGGGATGCTGCGAAGAGGGTGTTGCGCTACTTGTGCAGTACGTCGGGCATGGGGCTCGTGCTTGGAGGACGGGCTCGAGTTGTCCTCACTGGTCACGCAGACGCTTCCTGGGTTGACGACCTGTCTACGCAGCGGTCATCACAGGGTTACACCTTGTGTCTCTTGGCGGTCTACCCGCTCGTCCTCTGTTCTCAGCTCCAGTTGTGAGGCTGAGATCTACGCTGGGGCCATGGCTGCACAGGAGTTACGCTGGCTCACCTACCTGCTGACCAACTTGGGAGAGGCGCCTCGTTCTCCTCCAGTTCTGTACGTCGACAACAAGGCAATGCTTGCCTTGTCCCAGGAGCACAGACTGGAGCACAGAACGAAACACATTGTTCTGCGCTACTTCCTTGCTCGAGAGTTGCAGCAGCGTGGTCAGCTTCGTCTTGCTTACGTGGCCTCTCGGGCCAACACTGCTGATGTTTTCACCAAGGCACTTGAGCCTTGTGATCATCAGCGTTTTTGTAATGTCCTAGGCCTTGTACCTACTCTGCCTCACTTGCTTACTTCTTGACTCTGCTTGTTCTGTGATCTCTATACATATACCTGCATGCTTAGACTTGCTAGGTTGTGATCACTGTATTGCTTGTTCTCCTTTATATAACTCTGCATGTGAACTGGCCTTGTGGCCATTTGCTTGTGCTCAGAATGTGTGGTGACTTTGTGATCCACCCTGAGCTTGCTTTGCCTTTCTTGACCGGTCTTGTGACCTCTTGTTCACAAAAGGAGACGAAAGTGCATGCTGCGGAGACGCGACAAGGAGGGGTGACCGAGGCGGTGGTGCCAAAGGAGAGTCTGGTGGGAGCGTACCCGACACGAGCAAGACGCTGCAAGCTGACCAGACGCAGACATCTGACTCGACGCAGCCACCTGACCGGCCTCAGCCACCTGAGCAGACGGAGTGGTCAGTGTGTACAGACTAGACCCAAGCCGTCGAGTGAATGTAGCAAGGTGACGGCCAGTCTGGGAGCACGTACAGATCGCCACACGCTGCCCTCCAGGAATAAAGGTATCAACCCAGACATCCTGAATGGCAGGGTTGATCACCAAGTTCGTCGAGAATGTGGGGAGGTGCAGACCTGACAGAGAGCCGGAGGGGACTGCTGGACACGGGAGGACAGTGGAGGCTCATGCGACTACTGGGCCCCTAGTGGGGTCAGCCAGTGAGACCGGTACCGGTGCAGCAAGTGGTGTGAGTGTGGTGCACTCACGAAAGAAGCAACGTGACGCGCCTGAGTCAATTGTGAAAGTGTGCAAGGCCTCATCTGAGGAAGGTCCTGTGGCGGGAGACGCACGAGCACCTAGAGCTGCAGCAGACTCACTAGCATCTGGAGCAGCAGCAGACTCACTAGCACCTAGTGCAGCAGCAGACTCACTAGTACCTAGTGCGGCAGCAGACTCACTAGCACCTAGTGCGGCAGCAAACTCACTAGCACCTAGTGCAACAGCCTCTACAAAACCAGTGACACATCGCTGAGGAAACAACTCACTAAGCACCTGCGGGGAGAAGGTCTCCTGCTGACTCTGCTGCCGCCTCTGTGTAGTACGTAGAAAGCCAAAGCCTCGACCACCTGGACGGGCTTGCTGAAGAACCCACTCGCAAAGCTGCCGATGGGTGGGGTCGTCCGGGAGAGGCAGTGACTGCCGCTGTCCACCCCTAGCCGCTGCAACTGCCGTGATAGTGGCCATGACAGGCAGTGACGGTCAGTAGTAGGTCCATCACCTCCAGCACCAGCAGCACCTCCAGCACCTCCAGCACTCCCAGTCGCACCTCCAGCACCCCCAGCACCAGCAGCACTCCCAACACTCCCAGCAGCACCTCCACCAGCAGCAGTAGAAGCACGAGCAGCAGCAGCAGCAGTAGTAGCAGCAGGGCGGCTCGGTGGGGCTGGTGATCGAGGTAGGGCAGCAGCAGCAGCAAGGAGCAGCAGCAGCAAGGAGGAGCAGCAGCAGCAAGGAGCGACAGCTGCAGCAAGTAGCAGCAGCAGCAAGGAGCAGCAACTGCAGCAAGTAGCACCAGTAGCAGCACGTAGAAGAAGGCGCACAGCAACAGCAGCAGCAGCGCGCGGGTTGGGTGCGTGCAGGCAGCGCGGGTAGCGGCAGCAGCTCAGGCGCAGCAGCAGGACCACTCGGAGCAGCAGTAGCAGCGGCAGCGCGTTTGGCAGCAGCAGCAGCAGCAGCGCGTTTGGCAGCAGCAGCTCAGGCGAAGCAGCAGGAACACTTGCAGCAGCAGTAGCAGCAGCAGCGCGTTCAGCAGCAGCAGTCGAGCTCAGCAGGAACAGCAGGTAGCAGCAGGAGTGGGCACGCAGGTGACAGCAGCAGCAGCGCACAGTAGGGCGCAGGCTGCTGGCGGGCAGCGCGAGCGGGCAGGAAGCGCGCTCGCGGGCGGGCAATGCGCTAGGCAGGGCAGCGCGATTGCGGGTGGGCCAGGCAGCAGCAGCAGCTCTGGGCAGCAGTGCACTTAGCAGCAGTAGCATCACTTAGCAGCAGCAGCAGAGCATGCAGCAGTGGCAGTAGCAGCAGAGCATGCAGCAGTGGCAGCAGCAGCAGAGCATGTAGCAGTGGCAGCAGCACGCTTAGCAGCAGCAGCAGTGCTTAGCAGCAGCAGCAGCGCTTAGCACCAGCAGCAGTGCATGCAGCAGTAGAATCTGCAGAAGTGACAGCAGCAGCAGCGCGGACGGGCAGGGAGCATGTGGAGTGCACGCGGGCAGGGCGCAGGCCGGGCGCAGGCTGCTGGCAGGCAGCGCGTTTGCGGGGCAGAACTCACTGGCGGGGCTGGCAAAGCGTGTTCGGGCAGCGGGCGGGTGGGCGTGCAAAGCGCGCAGGCAGGCAGGGCGGCGCAGCTGCAGGCAGAGCGCGTGCGGGTAGGGCGGCGCTCAGGCAGGGCAGCGGGGCAGCGAGGCTAGGCCGTGAAAATCGACGTGCCTAGGCTCGTTTTGGGCAGAATAAAAATGCGACGCGCCTAGGGGCGCGATTCGGGCAGGAACTCATGGTGGGCCCTATTAAATTTCTGTTCCTAAGGACCTACCGTACTAGCTCTTAATACCATGTCCAGAATCATGTGAGGAGAAATGGATTGCATTAGGTCAAAGGGGAGGTACAAGTACAATGTCGAGAGATATTGTGTACCCCCTACGGCTAAACCCACTAGAGTTTAGTACAAGATAAACATATAATGTTTGACAGGCTAGGCAAGAGGCAACGCCAATAAGCGGAGAAACAATTAGGGCAGCACTACGGTACCAGTTCAGTATTTGAGGCAAGATCCTTGCAAGTGAGGTCCTGCTGGAACATGACCAAGCTGTGTGCAAAGCCGCTGATGATCACGAGGCGGAGGTGCCTTGGTGAAGATATTTGCAATGTTGGCCCTTGAGGGCAAGTGTACTAAGCGTTCCTGGCCGAGCTGTTGCAACTCGCGCAACAGGAAGTACTGTCTTCCCCTGGATACAAGCGTTCCTGGGCTTATAATAAAGCACAGGTTGCGTGTCAAATGTTATATTTGTTGATAGGTTGTAGTGAGGCATGATGTAGGGAGTACAGCTTTGTTAGGGTTTGCTAAATGTACCCAGCCCTTGCTAGTTCATCGCATTCCGCTGTTTCACATTCTAACATGGTATCTGAGTAGGTTCGTTCCGACTGCGCTGCTGTCTCTGCGCGCGCACTGCCCTACTGTCGCGCTACTGCCACTACTGTGCCGCTGCTGCCGCGTGCCCCTTACTGGGCGCTGCTGCAACTGCTGAGCGCACGCGCTGCCTCGCGTGCTGCTCCGTTCTGCCCCAGTCTGCCCCGCGCTGCTGCCCGCGCAGCCGCGCCGCCGCCTGCGCTGCCCCGCTGTGCTGCCCCGCTGTGCTGCCCCGCTGAGCTACAGCCTGCCCCGCGTTGCCACCTGCCCTGCCGTCCGTGCTGCCCCGTGTTGCCCTGCGCTGCCGCACTGCCGCCTGCACTGCTGCTCGCGCTGCTGCGCCGCCACCTGCGTTGCCCCGCTGCGCTGCCCAACTGCGCTGCCCCACTGCGCTGCCGCCCGCACTGGCGCCTGCACTTCCGCCCGCACTGGCGCCTGCACTACCGCCCGTGCTGCCGCCCGCGCTGCCGCGTTGCCACCCGCACTGCCCCGCGCTGCCACACTGCCACCCATGCTACCGCTCACGCTAACGGCCCGCTGCCACCCTACCTACCGCCGCGCCGCATTGCTGCGCCGCCCTGCCTACAGCCAAGCCGCCCGCCGTGCCACCCTGCCCACCGACGCGCCGCGCCGCGCTGCCGCCGTGCCTGCCGCCGTGCCACCCTGATGCAGCACTGCCCGTTCTTGCCGTGCCGCCCCCTCTTCCACTGCACCCCGAGCTGTCGCCCGTGCCTAGACCCAAAGCTAGTTCCTAGTGCTGCCGCCTGACCTAGTGTCTTCCATGGCGACTACTATTGTGCTCGCATTTGACGCAGAGGGACGCCCTATCGAGTTCGAGTCCTGGCTAGAGGACCTGCACCTGTACCTGCAGAGTGTCACCAAGGATGGCGTCTCGCTGTTGAGCACACGTCGGGGTCCCTCAAGGCCCCCAAGACTCCAGTTGAGCCTGCTGCTACCGCTACGGAGGGTGTGCAGAAGCAGTACCGGGCTGACCACATTGCTTGCACGCCGTGGACGGCACTTGATGCCGCTGCCACACCTGCAGTCCGCGCTCACCTCTCACCTGACCAGAGGGCCCACTTTCGCCAGGTGAAGTCGTCCAAGGCCTTCTATTTTGCTGTAGTTAAGCACTACTCTTCCCCCTCTTCTGCCACCCTAGGCCGTCTTGCGCAGCCGTTTCTCTTCCTTGAGCTGTCAGACTTCACCGCTCTAGCCAACCTCATGACCCATCTGCGTTCCCTTGACACTCGCTACCGTGCAGAGAACTAGCCCCCCATGGACCTAACTCTGTACTTTCTCGTGACTCGCCTCCCTGACACCCTTCGTGCTGTTCGATACCACTTCCTCTCCCTACACCCCACTAGTCTCACCCTTGACTCGTTTGAGACTCGTCTCCTCGAGGCCGAGACATGTGCCCGCGTTGTCGCTGCCTCCCGTGGCGCCCCCGGCACCCCTTTTTTTTAGAGGTGCACTCCCTCTCTTCTAGCGTCCTCTGTTGCCTCTGCTGCTGCTGTTGACTTCCTCGGTGCTGAGGAGTTTGGCGCTGTGTCCCGCTCCTAGCGGGAGGCGCACCAGGGGTGGGCATCAGAGGAGTAGGGGTGGTGGGGGTGGTGGAGGTGGCGGAGGCGGTGGGGGGAGCGGGGGTGGTGGGGGTAGCGGGGGTGGCGTGGGTGGCGTAGGAGGTGGGGGTGGTGGTCGTAGTGGAGTTGGCGGGGGTGGTGGCACCCGTGCGGCACCATGTGAAGCTGCATCTGGTGGAGCAGCAGGTGGAGGTGGCGGTTCTAGGAGTGGACTGCAGAAGCAGCAGCAGCCGCATCGGCAGGAGACTCCTTCGCCGCAGCAACGTTGTGAGTGGGTTGCTCAGTGGGGCTCCACCAGCAGTGGTGGCTCTGCTACTGGCCCTTGCCCATACGTGCGTCGCACTGGCCTTCGGGCCGGCGACGCCTGCGGCAAGATGGGGCACGGTGAGGCTCGCTATTTCTACCGCCTCGAGGATGCTTGCAGTGGCGAGTTCGGTGAGCAGGCCTGGGTCCCTGATTGGTTAGGATTCCTCAGGAGGGGCGTTGATATCTTTTCGCTTTATTGGGACAAGATTTCTGTAGGCATGTATGCCATGTATGCTGCTGGTGCTAGTGATGAGGGTGACTATTATGCCTATGTGCCTAGGTCAGTCTGTGTAGAGGATGCTATTGTAAGTGCTTGTGAGACTGCTAGCACAGGTGCAGTTCCTGCGGAGGCGTTGCTCTCGTTCACGCTGGACTCCGGTGCTTCTTCCGCGACGGTACCACCGTCACACCGCTCTCGGCACCTGTCCCTGTCACTCTGGCCAACCCCAACCTCTGGAGCAGTCGTTGCACGCAGCTCCACTGTTCTCCCGTGTCCGGCAGTCCCTTCTGGCTCCCTCACAGGTCTCCACCTCCCCTCATTCGCTACAAACTTGGTGAGTGCCGGTTACATCCAGGATCTGTTGGTCACCACCATGATTCCTTGAGGCGAACACGTGGCAATCTGTACAGATACAGAGACTGGAGATCACCTTACCACGTTCACACGGAGGCCAGGGTATGGGCTGTACACACTGCACACTGAGTCCCCTCAGGTGGCTGCTTCAGGTCAGGTAGCAGTGTCTTTGTCGTGTCGGTTGCTCACGCACCAGTCTCTCCTCTAGCACCACCATCTTGGTCACCCCTCTCTTTCCCCCCTCCATAGCATGCACTCGCGTTGCCTTGTTTCTGGCCTCCCGCAGACCCTGGCCCCGCTCCTGCCGTTGCTTGCGCCGCCGTGCACTCCCTGCATTGAGGGGCGGCAGCGCTGTGCTCCTCACTCCAACACGTTTCCTCCGACCACTGCTCCTCTGCAGACGCTGCACATGGACGTGTGGGGCCCCGTCCCCATCCATGGGCTGCGCCGGGAGCGCTACTTTCTGCTGGTTGTCTACGACTTCACGCGCTACACCACGGTGTTTCCCTTACAGTAGAAGAGCGACGTCTGTGGTGTTTTGACCCCTTGGATCCACACTGTTCATCTCCAGCAGAGAGCTCGTTTCCAGCATGACCTCCCGATGCTTCGTCTGCACTCTGACCGTGGAGGTGAGTTTTCCTCCGGTCTCCTCCATTTCTGCCTCTCGCCACCCACCGCGCTTGGAGACACCTCCGAGTTTTCCACCTCGGACGTCTTCGCCTCCTCTGCAGCCTGTCGCTGTGGACTCCGGGGGCCCTTATGCTGTTGGGGGTGGTGACGTTGGGGGTCCTGGTTATGGGGGTGCTAACTCTGGGGGTGTTGGATCTGGGGGTGCTGACTCTGGGGGTGCTGGGGGTCCTCTTGTTGCTTTCTGCTACTGCAGCCATTGTCGCAGCGGCCGTTGTTATGGGACTAACAGCCGTCGTCGCTGCTACTTCGTGGTGTTGCTACTGGAGGTTCTGGGGGTGCTGTCGCTGGAGGTCCTGTCTGTGGGGGTACTGGCGGTACTGGTGCTGACACTGGAGGTGTTGGTGCTAGTGGTCCTGGTGCTGGAGTGGGAGGTGCTGGTGCTGGAGCTGGAGGTGCTGACTCTGAGAGTGTTGGTGGTGCTGGAGCTAGAGGCATTCCTGGGACTGGCGGTCCTCGTGTTAGTATTGGAGGAGGTGGGTATGGGGGTGCGTTGCGGCAGCTGCCACAACGGCAGTTGGTCTGGGAGCAGCAGCCGACGTTGCTACCGCTCCCCAGGTCGGTGCTTCACCACCTTCTCGGTCTCCTGCCTGCCTTTGCTGAGCCGACTGCTACTGGTACTACTCCTCCTCTACTGTTTCCGCTGCCTGGCCTGTCTTAGGCACCGTTGCCTTCGGTTTCCCCTCTTCTTGCTCCTCCTCGTTACTCCCCTTTGACACACTCCATGACCGAGCGTCGAGAGCCTGAATCTTGTGCTATCTCACCTCTTACCTCACGTGTTGTTCGTGTTTGTCGTCCTCGATGTGTTCGCCCTCCTCCTGTTCCCACTACACACACTATGGCACTTCGTCCTTCCTCTGTTTTGCAGCCTGTTGTCCTGCCGTTACCTCCCCCTTCTTCTCTTCCTAACGTTCCTGACCCTATGTCCGACATTGCCCGTGCTGTCAGTCCGACTGTCACTCGTTGTCTTGCCATGCTTGTGACTGACCCTAATTTTTTGTCGGCTTCTGCGTCTGCCTTGGTCGCTGAGCTCACTGACTTTGCTGCTACTTGCCGCCTTGACTACCTTGCGAGTCTGGTTTCCGACCCTTCCTGTCCTACGTCCGTCGGGGGTGAGCTTGCCCTTGGTTGTGATGCCCCCGAGGACAGGCAGTTCGAGTTGGAGTACCTCGCGGCTGCTGTACCTCATCTCGCTGCCATGCTGCTTGCATCTAAGGGAGACTCGGATGCACTTGACATCTCGATCCCTCACTCTTACACAGAGGCGATCACGTGTCCTTACTCCTCTTAGTGGGAGATAGCTATGGATGCAGAGATGGCATCTTGGAAGTCCATTGGCACCTACGTCAACGCAGTCCCACCACCTGGGGCGAACTTTGTCAGTGGCATGTGGATCATCAGGGTGAAGCGGCCGCCGAGTTCACCGCCTGCCTTCAAGGTGCGTTACGTTGCATGCGGTTTCAGTCAGCGTGAGGGGGTCGAATTCTTCCAGAACTTCTCCCCCACCCCCAAGATGACGATTCTTCGGGAGTTACTGCACGTTGCAGCACAGCGTGGCTACGAGCTGCACTCGCTCGACTTCTCGACGGCCTTCAATCAGGGCAGCCTCCACGAGGAGATCTGGCTACGTCACTCACCTGGCTTCACAGGGTCGTTTCCAGAGGGTACCCAGTGGATTCTCCAGCGCTCAGTCTACGGTCTGCGTCAGGCGCCCCGCAAGTGGCAAGACACACTGAGGACGACACTTGCGGCTCTTAGCTTCGCTCCCTCGAGTGTTGACCCGTCATTGTTTTTGTGCACAGACCATGCTTCACCGCCGTTCTACATCCTCGTGTACGTAGACGACCTGGTCTTTGCGACTGCTGACAGTGAGGCACCAGCCTTTAAGAAGGCTAAGCTGTAGAAGAGACAAACCTGCACTGATCTGGGTGAACTGCGAAGCTATCTTGGCTTGCAGATCACTCGGAATAGAGCAGTGCGCACCATCACACGGACTCAGTCACACATGGTGCAACCGGTCCTTTCTGCGCTTCGGCTTTCAGTTCTGCCTACGGGTCACACGCTCTCAGCTCCACCTTCGGACAAGTCCATAGAGCCTAGTGGCCCATATCCAGAGCTTGTGGGTTGCCTCATGTACCTGATGACGTGCACCTGACCTGACCTCGCGTACCCTCGCAGCATCCTGGCTCGCTACGTTGCGCCCGGGAGACACCACCCTTAGCACTGGCGAGCTGCTAGGAGGGTGCTGTGCTACTTGGCCAGTACATCGGGCGTGGGGCTTGTGCTTCGGGGATGTGGTCTAGTTGTGCTCACAGAGCACTCAGACGCTTCGTGGGTCGACGACCAGGTGATTTCCCAGTCTTCACAGGGCTACATTTTCAGCCTCGGCACTGGTTTCTGTCTCGTGGAGGTCCACTCGCTCGTCTTCTGTGCTCAGCCCCAGCTCTAAGGCCGCGATCTACATTGGGGCTATGGTTGCGCAGAAGTTACGCTGGGTGACCTACTTGCTCACCGACTTGGGTGAGCAGCCTCGTTCTGCACCGGTTCCGTACGGTGACAACAAGACCATGACCACCTTGTGTAAGGAGCTGTGACTCGAGAGCAGAACGAAGCACATTGCCCTTCGTTACTTTCTTGTGCGAGAGTTGCATTAGTGTGGTCAGCTTCGCCTTTCTTACGTGGTCTTTGAGGCCAACACTGCTGTATCTACACCAAGGCCCTTGGGTCTGGTGATCATAAGCGTTTCTGCACTGCACTTGGCCTTGTGCCTACTCTGTCTCACTTGCTTACCTCTTGATATCGTCTTGTACTTGCTGTACATTGATATATATCTATACCTGCATGAGTATCATATCAAGAGGTTGTGATCATTGTACTACTTTTGTTGTTATAACACTGCATGTGAACTGGCCTTGCGGCCGCTTGCTTGTGCTCGGACTCTCTGGTGATCTTGAGATCCACCCTTAGCATTGTTTTGTTGCTTCTCTTGACTGGTCTTGTGACCTTTTGTGGTTCTTGGTGTCTCTTTCTATCCCTCACTTAGCCTATGGGGGTGTGTCAAGTGATATATTTGTTGATAGGCTGTAGTGATGCATGCTGTAGGGAGTACAACTTTGTTAGGGTTTGCTATTTGTACCCAACCCTTGCTAGTTCATTGCATTCCGCTATTTCACATTCTAACAGTGCACTTATAACCGAGGACTTCTATGCCTTGTTGGCCAGGCCAGGTTCATTGAACATGAACCTGGCCCATGCAAGCGCACACGCAACTTGACACATGACTGCCCAATCATAGTCGCAATTGATCATGTGCACTTCATGGTTCAACCAAGACGTGCCTTCTGGGGCAAGATTCCCTGCCAACGAGGCTAAAAGCTGCCTAGCTTAGCTCACCTACAGGGAATCTTGACCATGGGCCACCGTTCTCTGCAGAGGAACCTGGGCCGCGAAGTTGGAGGGGTCTCGAGGGAGGGTTTCATACCACCCCCATTCTTGTCTCTCCCTTCAATTTTCCATTTTCGTTTGGCCTACCTTGGCCATGGCGGGCCTTCCAGGCGCTCATTTCTTGTTTTGGTGCCCACCCTTTGCAAGCGTTTCTCGTGATTACTTAGGATGGCAGAGTCGCCCAGAACCTTTGCCTCCAGCACCATCAGCCCTGGCTACCCCTCCAGCACCTCCTGCTCCTCCTGCTCCTCCAGCTCCGCCTGTGCCTCCCGTTCTGCAGCTTCTCCTCCCTGGCCCATCGGTGTTCGATGAATTCTTTTCCGAGCCCGACTGCGGGAGAGGTGAGGAATCTGCCGCCGATCCGTCGCCATGCTGGGGTTCCGCGGAGGATTGCCCGTAGGATGAATTTGCTACTGGAGCCAAAGACGATGTCGAATACTGGTTGCGTGACGGTCTTCCCGAGCGCATGCCCATTCCTTCTTTCCCCTCGCCTAATAATAATCGCCCTCACCCTTCCATTAAAAACACCTATGCTCGTCCTCCCTCTCCCAGGAGCAGGCCTACGACACGTAAGCGACACGCTTATACCTCCTAGGAGAAGCTGCAATGGTTTGTCAAGCTCGAGGCAGGAGCCGTGAGTATGCGTCAGATGTCTCGCGACTCAGGCATCTCCCGCATCCCTTGCAGAACGGCGAACAAAAAAGGCGGAGCTGGAGGGCGCCACGAAGTGTTATAAGCAAATTTACGGGCACGACCAATCATCTTGGTATAGAGACATGGAGCATGAAATGTATTCGCGTCTTCTGGAAGAGCAAAAGAAAGGTATCACCGTATCAGTGGGCTGCCTGCAAAAGTGTTCACACGGAGTCATGAAAGAGATGAATCCAGAGGTCAAGTGGAGCATTTCTCAATGGTGGGCTGAGCGGTTTCTGCGGCGGTGGAACCTTACCGTATGCGCTAAGACCAGGGTCGGCCTGAAGCTCTCTTCTGGTGCGTTGTATGTTGACGCTGCTTTGAAGTTTACGCTTTCTTATGTGTTCGTGATTTACGTATCGTTGTTGATGAATACCCTTGTTTCATTTAAACCTTTCCATCTTGCTGACCTCCCTCCCTTTAGATTGTGAGGTACAGGTATGGAACTTATGGAAGTTTGTGTGGCACACCCGCCACCAATACGAAATCGACCTTCGCTGAATACTAGCGCGGATCAAACTCCGCTCTAGCTGGAGATGCAAGCCGAGCAGAATGTCGAGCGCTCCATTCCCATCCGTAACTGAGGCTATCAAAATGAGCGCGTCACTGTGATGCTTGCCTGCACCGCCAGCGGGTGTTTTAACTAATCCGTTTTCGTAATCTTATGTGCAGATGTCGTGGTAGACGCGCATCCGAATGGCTGAATGGATGCTGAAGGCTTGATCGGGTGGTTGGATGGGACCATGAAGCCATACGTCTGCCTGGAATTCGGAGTTCACAGCAAGAAGGCCATGCTCGTCCTTGAAAAACTACCTCGTACACCTGACTGTAGAGGTGAAGAAGAAGTTTGGCGAGATGAAGATCGACAACGCAGTGATTCCCGTTTGATGCACCGCTGAGATTCAATCGCGGGACGTGTCCGTAAACTGTTCATGTAAGGGAGCGGTAAGACAACCCTACCACGAGTGGTTCGAGCACGAGGGGATTGACATTTGGAACGCTTAAGGTGAGCCTGTCCCGCTCAACTATGTTGCTTGTGTTCGCGATTATTGACCATCCTGTACTGACTTGTCATGTTTTTGCATTCGATTTTTATTGCAGGCAATATCAAGAAGCCTCTACCTAAGCTAAATCTCAAGTGGATCTCTGAGGCCTGGAAGGCCGTGCCCAAGGCCTTAATTGAGCACGCGTTTCTCACGTGTGGCATCATCGAAGCCGTGGATGGGTCCCACAACGAACTCTACCTGCAGCACAGGCATGACTATATGTCTGCTGAAGTAGATGTGACTATGAGGTTGCAACATAGAGATTCTACTGCAACAACGTAAAGGAGCCAAAGTCGGATGGTGAGGCCGATCTGGATTACCCCACCACAGTGGGGAGGATGAGTAGACTAGTTGGATGATATAATCTTGTAGAAAACTTAGAATTAAAAGATTCAATCTTGTAGAAAATGAAGAAACTTGATGTATGTAAGCTCAGAGTGCTGCTTAATGAAAATGTATTTCGTTGTGGAAAAAAAAAATTGGAAGTGCGCTTATAATACGCAAGCAGTTTGGGGTGCGCTTATAATTGAGGACCGGAGATAAGCGCCACATGCCAGATGGAAGCGCATGCGCTTATCATAGGCCTGTGCTTATATCCAGAGGTGGACGGTACCCCAGCTGGATGTGCTTCTCTCTACCCTCCAGTCTAGGCTCCAAACACAAGAGGATCATGGCATGGCCCTGTTATCAGTGAGAAAGAACGTCAGCTAGCGGAGCTCGCTAACAGCCATAGCACCAGCGTAGATCTCTGCCTCAGAGCTCGACTGTGCCACCGACGAAGAGTGAGTGGACCTGCACAAGATAGCTCCGACGCCAAGACTGGATCAATAGCCCTGAGAGGACCCGAGACTCTCATTGTCGTCTGCTCATGAATCGACAATGCGTCCTGCGTGCGCAACTGGCTGTCGTCCACTGAGCACAAGCCCCATGCTTGATGTACTAGCCAAATTGTGCAATACCCTCTTAGCAGCCGATCAGTGCTAGGGTTGGTGTCTCTCAGTTGCAACAAAGCGAGCAAGAATGCGGAGAGGATATGCGAAATATGTGTGAGTGCAGGTCATCAGGTACATGAGGCACCCCACCAGCTCTGCTTACTGACCACTGGGCTCAACAGGCTTGTCAGAGACATGGCTCGAGAGCTTATGGTCAATAGGTATAGGAGTGGACTGTGCAGACGAGAACTGAAGGCTGAAGAGCTGGAGAATCTGTTGCACCATGTGTGACTGAGTCAAAGTGATGGTGCGCGCTGCTCTTTCCCTGATGATTTGCAGGCCAAGAGAACGACACAATTCACCTAGGTCTGTGCACGTATTGTAACAGTCTCGATTCTCCCCACCCTGTGGCTAGTGTTGCTGTCGAGAGGCATAGGATACCAAGAAGTTAGGTTTAGGTGAGGGATGTCGAGAGTAGTGAGAAAATTGGAAGAAGGGGTTTCACTATAGGATGGCACGAATACATAGGCGAGAACAAATAAGAGAAGGTGCACCACTTACAAAAAATGTTACTATAACTACACTAGGCAATCCTACAGGCAAACATATAAATATTTTTTCTAACATACCCCCTTACCTAGCTACAGGAGAAGCCATGTGCCGAAACCCCCTGAAGGGGTACATCAGTCGCATCGGACGGAGAAGGGAAGTGAGGAGGAGGAGGAGGAGGAGGAGGAGGAGGAGGAGGAGGAGGAGGAGGAGGATGAGGAGGAGGAGGAGGGAGAGAGAGAGAGATAGAGAGAGAGAGAGAGAGAGAGAGAGAGAGAGAGAGAGAGAGAGAGAGAGAGAGAGAGAGAGAGGGCTGGGCCTTCTGGCAGCTCTTTCGAGCACCTTAGAGACCCCTCCTTAGCTAACGAAGAGCTGCTGCTGCATTTCGCCAAAGTGGTAAATC